>CAWUFW010011569.1:0-605032 GCA_963921515.1 Calotriton arnoldi
CATGCGCAACTACCATGCCACAGCTCCCAGGGACAAACACCCCCATGTCCAGCACACAATACACAACACATCACACACACATGCAACAGACACCACCACACACAGCCCAAACCGAACAACTGTAAGATGCGTGGGGACATGTGTACACTCAGCCAGCCACGTAACCACCAACAGGTCCCCAAATATGCCAGAAGCGCCACAACGAGCACCCACCACACCCATGTGTCCGCCACAGCTGCACTAACCGACAAGTAACAGGTAAGTGGCAGGAACACAAAGTGCAGTGGGTGGGAGGGTGGACAGCCCAAGTACAACACACACCAGGCCCCAGTCCCACAGCACAGGAAGGAGGAGCATCCCCCACACCCCACAGCCACGTGTCAGCCAACGCAGTGCACAATGACAGCCGAAAGGCAGACATCACGGTCCACAGCAATCGGTGTCAGTGGGTGTCCAGCCACCCCCACGACCCACAACACCCCCCCACCCCCACAGACCTGCAACATGGAGCACCCCCCGCTTAGAGCCATGTGGCATCCAGTACAGTGCACGCACGAACAACTTGCAGGTGGGAAACTGGACAGGGCTGGATTACTGGAGGCATGATGACCATAACACGACCAACACATGGGACATGTCACGTAGCAGACGAACACGCAGCACCGCCCACCGTCACGAACAAGTGAACAATGTGCACACGGACATGAACAACAGACTCACACCCCACATGACCCATCACAGACATAGCAACACCCAAGGAGCCACGTCTGCATGCACAAGCCACACTGAATATAGTCCCACACGGCAGCCACTGTGCAACTCATCACACACAACCGAAACACCATTGAAGTCCTGTCCATGTAGCCCCTACTGCCTGTCAACCACACACCCCACAACTACGCCTATGTAAGACAAACAACACTAGACGCAACAGAGCGGAACAACATAAATGCACACGAACACCACTGAACCCATCAAACTCACAGACACACCATGCACATACAACATACCATCCATCCCATCCGTCAGCCCCAGTCTCATGAAAGGCATGTCATCCACACAGCTGCCACACATACAGCAGTCACGCTAAGATACATGCCCATGACCAACCATGTGCCAGAAGTCAATTAAGCGCATGACACACTGTGAGCAACAACACACAACATGGGCCACACCCCCCCCGAGCACTGCAGTGATGCACATGGCACAGGGCAGCACGCACACCAAGGAGATGGGACAACTGCAATACGTTGGCTGGCACACAACTATCACTCACTCATAACGATGCGTCCAATGCCATGTCCAGTAATCACAACAGACAGCAAATATGCAGGCCATGTCAAGCATGCACACACCTCAAACCATGCACTGTCATGCTGCCACAACACATGTCACGTTCGGCACCCATGGCTCACAGCATGTACCCCAAAAGCATATTCCCTCCCAAATGCGAATCTGGGGCATGGCCCCCATGTTGCCATATGCGTTCCTAAGCGTTCCATTTGAACCCCAAAAGCATATTCCCTCCCAAATGCGAATCTGGGGCATGGCCCCCATGTTGCCATATGCGTTCCTAAGCTGCTCCATTTGAACCCCAAAAGCATATTCCCTCCCAAATGCGAATCTGGGGCATGGCCCCCATGTTGCCATATGCGTTCCTAAGCGTTCCATTTGAACCCCAAAAGCATATTCCCTCCCAAATGCGAATCTGGGGCATGGCCCCCATGTTGCCATATGCGTTCCTAAGCGTTCCATTTGAACCCCAAAAGCATATTCCCTCCCAAATGCGAATCTGGGGCATGGCCCCCATGTTGCCATATGCGTTCCTAAGCGTTCCATTTGAACCCCAAAAGCATATCCCCTCCCAAATGCGAATCTGGGGCATGGCCCCCATGTTGCCATATGCGTTCCTAAGCGTTCCATTTGAACCCCAAAAGCATATTCCCTCCCAAATGCGAATCTGGGGCATGGCCCCCATGTTGCCATATGCGTTCCTAAGCGTTCCATTTGAACCCCAAAAGCATATCCCCTCCCAAATGCGAATCTGGGGCATGGCCCCCATGTTGCCATATGCGTTCCTAAGCGTCCCATCTGAACACCAAAAGCAAAGTACAAACCAGACCCAGGATGGGCCAGGAGCCCGCATACACCAGAGTCACAATAAGTAGGGGCACAGCAACACACCCATCGGCATGGCCAATCCGTCCCATGCCACATGTGCACAGCACACAGTCCCATTGCCAAGCACACACAACTACAGATGCTACAGCCACACACACGCCTCCGGGAAACCCATGTACGAGATTGCACGAACTGTCAATGTCAGACGACAAATACATACTTCGCCAGGTGCAACACAATAACAAATCTCATTCTCTCCACAGGTGACGAACTGCTGGATGCTGGGGATGGAGCCAGCAGCCAGCACAGCCAGCCTACAAGCCCCCAACGAGGACACACGGATCTGGAGGATCTGTCCTCCTCTTCGGACACGGACCACCAAGCAGGCCCATCTGGTGTGGCAGGGCCCAGCCGCTCCCCAGGACCCCTCCTACCCACCAACCCATCATCCAGGGCTGCTGAACATTCCCAGCCCCCTGCTGCCACTGTCGTTGCGGCCACACCCACGGTCATTGTGGCCACTACCACTGCCGCAACCGCCACCATCGCCGCACCGACCACCACCGCCGCCACCACCGCCACGTCTTCGCTGGCACCAGCCCCAGCGCAGGTGGTGGCCCGGCTGACTGGATCCACCCTGGGAGCCACAGCGAGGACCGTGGTGAGCAATGTGGCTAGTGGGCAGGCCGGTGGCAGCAGGACTGGTAGGAGGAGCAGGGTCAGGGAAACGCCAGCCTCCCCTGGGAGCCATGCCCTGCCTCAAATGGCCAGAGTCCTTGGGGCCTATGAAGAGGCCCAAGGACAATGGGTCCGGTCTGATTCAGACACACGTGAGGTGCTGGGGGTGCTGAGGTCCATGGACGCCCGTATGGGCCAAATCGTGGACCTCATGGGACAGCTGGTGGTGGCGGTGAGGTCACAGCCAGGGACAGCAGCTCCCCCTCCGCCACCACCTGCCGGGGCGCAGGGTGGAGCAGCAGTGTCCAGTTCCCCTGCGTCCACAGCCAGTGAGCACACCTCAACCACCAGCATGTCGCAAGCAGGCACCCCCCTCGCAAACGTGGAAGGGGCCGTCTGAAGTGGAAACAGATCTCCCGGGAGGACTTCGCACGCTCCAAACGCAAGTGAGGCAGCCAGCCAGCCTTCCGCCAGCCTTCCTTGACCAGCCACTGCATTGACTTGGACTACGATCCCACTCCACACAGCCATCTGGATGGCATGTGTGTGTTGGACTATGGACATAGAACCAGTGGGTACACCCTGATCATCACGCAGCCATGACCGACAGCTCATTGTCACTGCACGCACCACTTTTGTCATCACCTTACACACAATCACATGTCACAGTTTGTAATAAATGTACCTTTTTCACTAACTGCTGTTTGTGCCCTGTGTTTTATTTGTACGGAATACAACGGCCACCTTGGGCGGAAAGGCACCTGATGCGTGGCATGGCAATTGAATCCGGAGGGCCTGTAGGGACCTAGGGGTGGGAGACAGAACAGGAGCACATTCAATGAGTGTGTCACACACCCATCACACAGTACATGTCAACAACTACAAGCAATGTACACACATCGCACAGAGCAATAGGGCACAATGCCACAGCCACCAACAGTGGCATACTACCCTGGCCATGGAGCGTTGACACACAGCACGCAGTGAACAAACGGCCACCCTGACACAGCACACACACACCTGCACAGATACAGCCACATCAGCCGTCGTACATGGACACTCACCGTCAAGTGAAGTAGCGGGCGATGAGCTGCTGCCGCACATTACCAGCTTCCTCCTCTCCGCTGTCCTCCTCACTCGAGCTGTCCTGGTCTGCGGGCTGGGGCCCTGGTTGATCTCCGTCATCCACGATGAGGGGGATCTGCTTCCGAATGGCCAGATTGTGCAGCATGCAGCACGCCACCACTATCTGGCACACCTTCTGTGGGGAGTACGCCAGCGCACCTCGGTGCGGTCCAGGCACCTGAACCTGGACTTGAGGAGGCCAAAGGTACGCTCGACCACACGTCTGGTCCTCCCATGTGCCTCATTGTAGCGATCGTCTGCTGGGGTGCGAGGATTCCTCAATGGACTGAGCAGCCATGCCCCATTCGGGTACGCAGAGTCACCTGGGTGTGAGGGACACAGAGAACCGTTGCAATTCCAACTGGACAGGGGACAGCATCGCACAACCAGCACGCTACACCACTCCACATACTCACCGACAATACAGGCACGATCCTGTTGCATATTGGACATCAGTCGTGGCAAGATGCTGTTGCGCATTATGTGTGCGTCATGGGCCGAGCCTGGGAACTTTGCACACACGTGGGTGATCACCATGTCCGCAAGGCACACCACTTGCACATTCAGGGAGTGCGTGTGCTTCCTGTTGCGGTACAGGTGCTCAGTGGCCTGTGGTGGAACAAGGCCGACATGTGTGCAGTCAATGGCTCCAACGACGTGTGGGATTCTGCCAAGGGCATAGAATGCACCCTTCACTGCCGCCAATTCACGAGCCCTGGGGTAGCGGATGTACCTGTTTCGGCACAGCATCATGGCTGCCAGTACATCCCTCAGCACCTTGCTGAACATGGGCTGGGACATCCCTCCTCCAATGCCCACTGTGTGCTGGAATGACCCAGTGGCGAAGAAATGCATGGCGGCCATCACCTTAGCCGTGGGGGTGACAGCAGTCGGATACACCCTGCGGGGACGGAGATGGGGTTCTAACATGGCACACAGTCGATGCAGGGTTGGCCTGTCCAGCCGAAACTTCCTAATAACCTCTGTATCGTCCATGTCCACCAGCAATTGGTATGGGCTGTCAATGTTCGGTCTCCGCCTAGGGACAATGGCAGAGGACACATGTCAAAGCAACACGACACATAGCAATTTCGCATACACATCACTGACATGACTGAGCAAGCACATGAGCCACAGCCCAGCTGTCAAGCTGGGACGGCACGGCCACAATACACTTACACAGGTCTCCCAACAATGGCAATGGCTAGTGATACAAACCACTGCCATGTGCATGCACATGGGGATCTAGGCCCCAATGACTTGTGGGGCGTGCTGATGGGGACTGACTGCATATCCGTCAAGCGGCAACGCCACGGCAACATGAATGTCTGCTGAGCATGGAACTGCTTCCGCGGCTGGATGAGTATGGCACACGACGACGACGATGTGGGCACAGGCTGAGCGGCCAAAACAAGTGGGACCTGTGGCACGAGGGGATATGAGACAGTAGTAGGTGTCAGCACTGCACCCTATGTACAGCACTGTACGGATCACACCTCCCGAAACATTGACAGGTGTCCACATTGACAGCCCCATGCCAAGACGGCTGTGTGCTTGCAGTCACACGTCACAGGTGAGAGGTTACATTGCACGTGCCAGGTGGCAGACGTACATAGTGGGAGCTGGCATGTGTGTGCATGTGTCTCCTGTTCAGGATCCACCAGATGGGCGCTGACTCTGTACTGACCATTGGACACAGCATGTTCCGTGGAAGGCTTGTGTGTGTGGGATGGTGGCACTGGATGTGCCTCCGTTGGGTGGGGGCCATGCACAGGGCGGGTACGTCGATGATTGCGCATTGTTGGTCACGGTGGGTGCACCAACTGAAGATGTGTTGCCCTGTGTTCAATTCCTATGTCCGCATGATGATGGACTGTAGATGTGGGCAGACTACACATTGGTCGATGTGCTGTCTATATGCATGTGCCTTCACACCAGGCACAGCTGCCCCTGCACATGTGACCCCTGCTGGACTCGCTGCTGGGTCTGTGGAGCTGATGCACCTTCTGCGCGTGGGGCGGACAGCTCTCCTCACTTCCCTCATTGCGCATGTCATGACTTTGCCGCAGGTGACATGGATCATGGAGGGCCCACATGTACGCGTGGGTAGGCTACACATGATTGTACACTGGTCGCCACCCCCAGTCAGTGTTTCGAATGGGAAGGTTGTCGTGCTGGTCTTATGTTCGATGTGGCGGATGGGCGGGCCTAGGTGCGGGCTTACATTCCGGACATGGGGGGGGTAGTTGGATTGGCGACTAGTTGCAGTACACACGGGACACGTCTCTTCCTTTCCACATCTGGGTCATCCCTTGTACTTACTGACAGTGATACAGTCATCTTCGCCCCAGCCCTCATGTCCTCCCCTCGCTCCCCCAATATGCATGCTCACCTGCGAGGCTAGCGCCTGCACAGGCAGCCCCAAGCTCGCACCAGAGAGGGCAAGGAGTGTATGTGTGGGTCCAGTTGCACGAGTGGTCTGTCTCAGGGTATGATGTGTGGCGGGACGCCGTCCACCTGCGTGGTGCCCCAAATGGAGACCCGGCCTGCATGGACTATGCATCACAGTCTTCGCCTTCCGGATCCGCCACCTGCGACACCCAGTGGCTGTGGCTGCCCTTGCGGCCAGGCCGCGTCCGTCTGCGGCTGATGGCCCACACATTCACTCTTTGGCCTCTCTGGGGAGGGCTCGGGGGTGGTGGCGCACGCGCTTGCACTTAGTCGCAATGGCATGTGGCGTGGTTGGTATGATGGGCAATGGATGGGATGGTGCGAGCCACCTCCCGTGACGTCAGTGCTGCTCGTGCTGTGGTGCGTCCCCCCTACACTTCCATGTGACTTGTGCCATGCTAGACGTTGAGGTTCTATTGCCTGCGTGATATGACCAGGAGGAGCGCGAGGAGACCTCTCACACACCATGCTCCACTGCCATCCCGTGCCCTGTATCGCCTGTGCGGATTGACTATGTTGGGGTTACACCTGGTCGACTGGGGCTGTGTGTGCCTTGTCAAGGGGCATGGCGGGCGCACAACAGGATCCAGCTTGTCCACAGAGGGTGGGCTGAGGTGCGCCTGGTACCGCTTTGTACGTGTGCCCGGCTGCTGTGCACACACGTGTTCACTCCCCCGACAGGTGTCCTCTCACAATGCCCAGGGAAGCGGTGGTGTACTGTTCATGACCCCTCCCAACACGGCGTGCTCCAACTTGGCATGTGCGCATCTACCCGTCGCACCCACCCACCTGAGCACTGCGTCCATACGACTTCACACGACACATGTGTGTCTTCCACAGTAGTGCTACTCATTTGCGTTGACATCCAATACCAGTGGACTACATGGTCATGTCACGACTGCCGTGTACTTCACATACTCTCATCCTCTCTCATTCGTACTTGTGAAATGAGTCAGCGGAGACAGTTTTGGTTTCAAACATTATATTGAGTCTTCTGTCCTCTGTGATGCAGTATAGTGGACACTACTGGCAGCGGAATACATGTTGAGGATATACTGAGCATGATTGCAAATGGGATAGGGTGTGGGGTTACATGTGATTGGCTGTTGCATGTGGGATGTGGGCTTCAGAGTGACATCTGCTTGGCCAAGGCTGTGCTAATGTACATTTACGTATAGCTGCGGAGCTGCGGACTTTGACACAGACGGTATACATGTAGCCTACCAGACCGCTTGGCATCATGGGCACAGTCCATCTCAGTTCCATGTGACAGGTTTGCTGCGGTTGTTCCTCATGCACGCGTGCATGTGAGATGACATCAGGGCATGTGCTTGCGTGCATGCAGCGGCGTGCCACTTGTTGTTGCACTGTGGTGGTTACTGGACATGTCACAGTCACTGGGGTCGTGTTGTTGTTGTATGCACTTGTCGTCCATGCAAAGGTCCTGGTATGGGATTCCCGGGGCGGGGGTGGGAGGGGTGCAGCACCCACAGACTCCAGGCGACCTATTCATGTCCACTGAGCGGTGTGTGTGTCCATGGGCGCTGGATCCATGTCGTGTCCTGGTTGTTCGTGCAGTTCCGTCCATGTGGGTGCGATACACAGAGCCCATGCCACTGCCTCCCACGATGCATGCGGTGTTCCTGGATGTGATGGGGAACAGTGTGCATGTCCCGGTCATATCCGATGTCATGGCGATGTCGTTGATGGTGTGGTTACAGTTGCCGGTCGTTTGGTATGGCTGTTGTGGTGGTGACTGGCCAGTCCGTGCGGAAGCTAAGCATGGGTGCGGGGTTGGACATCATAGGTCACTCGGGGAACCTGCGTTGTGGTCCGACGAATTTACAGGTTGTCAGGTATGCGATGCCGTCCAGCAGGGCTTCCATGTCATTGGTGGTGTACATGTTTGCCAGCCAATGTAGCGGATGGTGGCTGTCAAGGTGTTGTTCGTAAGTTGTCCCTTGGAGGACCATGATGGGGCATGCTGGGTGACATTCGATGTAGCTGTTCTCGATGATCCGTCGTGTGGAGGCACAGTGGTCCCATTTCAGTGCGGGTGCGATGTTGGCCACATACGCCATGCCCCCATAGGCAGAGCAGGCCCTGTCGTGTGCGTCCAGAGGGAGGAGTAGTGGTAGCAGGTCCGCCTTCAGACATGCCGGGTTGGAGAGGCATATCTCGACGGGATGCTGGTAGGGACACCTCCGACAGTAGAAGACGGGCATGACGCAGCTGAACAATGTGATGCGGTAAGTCAGTCGGTAACTTACGTTCAGCAGGGACAGGAGATCGCATCCCAATGTATGGAACAGGTTGGTTTTGTACAGCTTGAGCTGTTCGGCGTAGTTGGGTAGGTGTGTTGCGGTTGCCATTTCGCAGCGGTTCGTTGAGGTGGCGTGCTCCGGCTGTGTGTGCAGTCTGCAATGTGCACGCTCCGAGGTTGCTGTGAGCTCTGTGTAGTCGTAGGGCGACAGGACTTGTGTTCTGTTGGCTTGTTTGGAGGACACGGGCCCTCTTCCCACATGCTTCTCAGACAGTTCAAGGTCAGTGATGTGTGACTCCTTCCAATTAACTTGCATGTGGCCGACATGGGGGAGTGTTTTCTTCTTTCTTCCCCGTCCGTTGTGTGCTTCTGTGATATGCGCTATCTGCCCTGTGGTCGGTCTCCTCGGCATGCCTGTGTTGGTCTATTCTTGGACAATGGCTGTATTCACCAGCTTCTGTCGTAGGGCTGTGGTTTCGGAGTTGGAATGGAAGGTCATTCAGTGCTGTCTGCTCTCCCTTGTGTGGGCGGCAGGCTGCCTTTCCGCTCTGCGTTGGGCCTTGTGTGTGAATGTTATTCTTGGGCCACCTGTTGTCGGTCCCCGGGCTCTTTGGTGTTCCGTTTTATATGTCTTGTTCATATGTGCAGGGTGGTATGGGTGTTTCTGTGTGGTACTGGCGTTCCTCTTCCCTAAGGGGCCCTGCTTCTCCTAGTTGGTGTTGCCGCCGCTGTGTGCTACGCCATGTTTGTTACACTGGGGTGTGTCCTGCTGTTGCGTGTCTTCACTGACATGTGTGCGTCGGTTGTGTGGCGTTGGGTGTTGTCCGTGAATTGGGCGTTGGGGACATGTCTGTGGCAGGCCTGTCACGTGTCATGTGCGTTCGGGGTGGGGCTGATGTGTGTGCTGCTTGGTTGTGTCCCTGTGTCTGTGTGCGACGCATGCATGGCGCTGCGGTTGGCCTCTGCGTTGTGCGCATGTGTGGCGGTGTCATCGGCGCTTTGGGGCCGTGACGGGGTGGTTGGTTCCTATTCCCAGGTGGTGTGTACACATGTGTTCCGCGATGTTACGATTTGGCCTGTGTGTCATATGTGGATGCAATGGTGGATGTGTAGTGTACACGCGCTGGTGGGGGTTGTCCGCTTTTCCGCCCTTGCACTGTGTGCGCTGTTTGCGTGCACTTGTTGTGTGTGTGCCTACCTGCGTCTCCGCGGTACGTTGCGTCCTTGGTGGTGCATCAGCAGAAGCATGGGGAGGGCCTGCAGTGCTGGATTCATGCTCGGGGAGCCGCTTCTTCGTTGTCCGTGCTCGGCATCCGTGTTACCGCTTCGGTTTGTCGTACGGTATCTCTTGGCCATGGGAGCCGTTTGTTTGCGGCATCGTAATTTATGCGCCGGGCGGGACGTGTTTCGTCAGACGGTGTGTGTCAGTTGGGCTGCGCCGCTACGTGTACGGGCGCACTTTGATGGCGGACGGTGTTGCTGGCTTGCCGGCGGTGTTTGGCCTACTTTTCGCATCGTAATTGGACGGGCGTGTGGACTGCTGCGTGCCGGCGGTAACTGGTGCTTTTTGCATCCGCCAGCACGGCGGTGGTGCTTCCGCCCGCCATCGTAATGTGCCCCTTAGTTCATGGATGAGTGCATGGATAGTACCTGGGCCATTGCAGACTTACAGCTGAGACATCTCTTCACGTTGCTGCTTTATATTTGACTACACCCAACATCCTGAGTAATAGAAGAATAGTGAAATAGCAACATACAAGTGTGGTTTATGACATGGTGTACACTTTTCTAGTACATCTTCACCATTCTCTAACTGCTCAGGGTATTGGGCCTACCCAAATATAAAACATCAAACCTACACATAGCTCTGTTATAAATCTCACCATATTCCTAAAAGCATGCATGCATGTGTCTCTACCTTTTACTTGTACTACCATATATAATAGAAACATACAAATAAAAATATATCTCTCTTTTATACATGTAGCATCTTCAGATGCATAACACATATGAGAATACATAAGCAACTAGAAAATACATCAATCACACGACCATGCAGACCTTAAAACTTGCCACACTACACTTAACACTTCAAACAGACACCTAGATTTATGTGGCATACTTCAAGTAAAGTTTTACATCAAATCTTTTAAACCACCATAAACAGTAATTCCTCACCCAACATATCTTAAACATCACTTTACTACTCCTGCTCCTTTACCATCCTACTACTACTACTCAGATGTACAGCCTACCAAAATACAAAGCAACAATCCTTCACATATCTCTGTTGTAAGTCTCTCATATTTCAAAAAGCATGGATGCATAAGTCTCTACCTTTCCCTAGTGACATCATATATAAAAGAAACATACAAATAGATATATACCTGTATGTTATACATCTACCATCTGTAGATACATAACACATATAAAAATACATCTGCAAGTACAGACATACCTCAGTCACAAGATGATGCACACCTTCACACTTAAGAAGCTGCACTTTTCATTTCAAGTAGAGAACCATATGGTGTATTTCAAGCACTTCTCAGTGCAGCAGTAGTGCCAGGGTGATTGGAGAAGTGCAAGGGTACTACCTGTATGATTTTATAAGTGCATGCCTAGTGGCTGGGTGATTGGAGGTATGCATAGGTAATGCCTGGGTGATTGCATGAGTGCAGGGGTAATGTCTGGGTGGTTGGAGTAGTGCATGAGTACTGCCTGAGTGATTGAAGGAGTGCATGGCTAATGCCAGGGTGATTGCATGAGTGCAGGTATAGTACCTGGGTGATTGGAGGACTGCATAGGTAGTGCCTGGGTGGTTTTGTAAGTGCATGGGTACTGACTGGGTGATTGAAGGAGTGCATGGGTACTGCCTGGGTGCTAAGAGGAGTGCAAGGGTACTGACTGGGTGATTGCATGAGTGCAGAGGTAGTGCCTGTGTGATTGGAGGAGTGCATATGTAGTGCCTGGGTGATTTTATAACTGCATGGATAGTGCCTGGGTGATTGCATGAGTGCATAGGTAGAGCCTGGGTGATTGCATGAGTGCACGGGTAGTGCCTGGGTGATTGGAAAAGTGCATAGGTAATGCCTTGGTGATTTTATAACTACATGGGTAGTGGCTGGGTGATTGGAGGAGTGCGTGGGTAGTGCCTGGGTGATTGCATGAGTGCAGGGGTAGTGTCTGGGTTATTGAAGGAGAGCATGCGTAGAGCATGAGTGATTGCATAAGTGCAAGGGTAGTGCCTGGCTGACTGAAGGAGTGCATACATAGTGCCTCAGTGCACGGATGACTGCATGGGTAGTGGCTGGGTGATTGGAGACTTACAGCTGAAACATGTGATGGGTTACTGCTTTATGTTTGACTAAACCCAACATCCTGAGTAGTCAGAGAATATTGAAATTGCAGCACAAAAGTTAGAAGTATGACATGGTGTACACTTTTGTACTGCAGCTTCACCATTCTGTAACTACTCAGAATGTTGGGCCTTCCCAAATATATATTAGTAATTAGGCTACTTTTTATAAGTCTCTAGAAAGGTACAGTTGCAATATGCCACATAATTTTTGGTGTTTGCTTGAAATGAAAAGTGTGTTCTGTGAATTTTTGAGGTGTGCATAGTGTTGTGATTGAAGAAAGTCTCTACTAGGACATATATTGTGATGTGTGGTATTTTTTTTATTTTTTGTTTTTGGAATTTAGGCCCATTTAATAATTATCATTTTTTTTATTTATTTTTTTTAATTGATTTTGTGCTTTTATTACAAACGATTTATGTATGCAAGCATTATCGGACATTCTGGTTAATACAGTGGATATGGTACATGTACATTTGTATGTCCCAACTGCATTCCCAAGACAGTAGAAATACTGCAAAAACAAAAGCTTTTGGGTGCAGACCCAGTTTGTGTCCATTAAATAAGCGAAAGAAGAGAGGAGGACAGAAAGGCAGGACGGTTACTATTAGCGTACAGTTCTATTTGTCCTTTAGACCATGCACGTTATTACATGTCTACTACTGATTGCCTTACGTGTGTTAGCATACAGAAAGGATGATAGCATTGGTACTTGCAAATGGCTAGGCGATATTGATATATTAACAAGAGAAGTCAAACAAGTTGCATAAACTAACAAAAGGAAACGTTTGTAACAGTTGCTCAGCCCACAATGCCTCCCCGTTTTTCATGTATAGTTTTGTATGCTACTCTCACAGCTGGTGGCTACTTGCTACCCCTTCGCTTCTGAAGTGTGTGTTAGTACATTTCTACAATCAGCATGTACTTGCCCGTAAAAAGACGTCACAGTGTATACGCTATCCAAACTTGTATGCATGTTAGTTGCCCACAGAGTGTGCATCATGGGAGTCCCTGATCATCATGTCTGTATTTTGTTGCAACTCAGTGTAAAGAGTGTCCCAGCACATTGCGATGGGGACCCTACGCAGTCCCAAAGTTTCCTCGCGCCTAATGGTGAGATTCTCCGCCTTGGCCCACGCGAGCATTGAGTTCCGCCAGGCCTTTATATGGGGTGGGTCTGGCGCTTTCCATTTTTTAGTAATCAGCCTCTTGGCTACTATCAATCCTAGATCGAGAAATCTGGATGTGACCTTCGTGTTGGGTGTCCTGCCGAATTTGTGTAACAGGTAGGTTGGTCAATCGAAAGGCAGCTCCTGACCGGTACAGGTGTGTAATATTGCGGCCACTTCACTCCAGTATGCGCCCACCTGGGGACAGCCCCAAAGCATGTGAATTAAATCAGCTCCATTCTCAGCGCACCTCAGTAGATGTGTAAAACACATGTAACATGTGTATGCATCTATTTGTATATTTATTTTATATATGATGCTGCTATCAAAAGGTACACACATATGTATACATGCTTTCAGGAATATGGTGAGACTTACAGCTGAGACATGTGATGGGTTGCTGCTTTATTTTTGACTACACCCAACTTCCAGAGTAGTAGCAGAATAGTAAAATTGCAGCACAAAAGTGAGGTTTATGACATGGTGTACACTTTTGTACTGCAGCTTCACCATTCTGTAACTATTCAGGCTGTTGGGTGTACCCAAATGCAAATCATCAAACTACAGATATGTCTATTATAAGTCTCACTATATTCCTGAAAGCATGCATGCATATGTGTCTACCTTTGAAATCATCATCATATATAAAAGAAAGAAACAAATAGACTGCACTTTACATTTGAAAGACACACCTACATTTCTGCAGTGTATTTCAAGTGTACCTTTCCCCAGACTCATAGAATGTAGCCTAATAAGTAATCCCTCTGCCAACATGTCTTAAAACTCACTTTGGTTCTGCAGCTTCACCATTGTACAAATAATGGGCCTAGCCAAACATAAAGCAGCAACTTATCACATGTCTCTACCCCAACTCTAACCATAATCCTAAAAGCATGCATGCTTCTATCTGTACCTATTGCCAAAAGCATAACACATATCAGAATACATGTGAAGTAGAACCATAACCACACTCACAAGGCCATAAAGGCCTTAAAACTTTACAAAGTACACTTAACATTTCAAACAAACACCTAGATTTATGCGGCATATTTCAAGTGAACTTTTACACAGACTCTTATAAAGTACCATAATCAATAATTCCTCTACCAACATATCTTCTTAAACATCACTTTTCTACTACTGCTGCTTCACTATTCTAGTACAAATTAGGTATTCAGCATGGCAAACAGCAAAGCAACCCATCACTTATCTTTGTTGAAAGTCTCCCCATATTTCTAAAAGCATGTATGCATATATGTGCCCTCGCCCTGCCATAGCAAACGGCAATGTCCCGGGGGTTGGCACCCCGGGACATTGCAGGAGCTGGCCCTGGGGGGTGGCGTTCCCCAGGGCCATAGAGGGTTCCAGGAGGGGTCCACGCAGCCCCCCTCCCAATGTAAAACATAGCCCCGGGGAGGTGGTGGTCCCTGGGGCTTGGGGGGCCTGTGAGGCCCCCTGCCCATAACTATTCAAAGCCCTGATGAGGTGGTGATCCCTGGGGCTTGGGGGGCCCACAAGGCCCCCTCATAATTAATTAAGCCCTGGGGAGATGGCGGTCCCTGGGGCTGCAGGGGGGCTGCTTGCCCCCCATCTAATCAAGATCGCCCTGGGGAGGTGGTGGTCCCCGGGGCTGCGGGGGCCTCTTCAGGGAACCTACATACATTTTACAAATACCCCCGGGACCTGGCCCACCCGGGGGCTCATTAAAACGAAGTACAGGAGACCGCACTTTGTTGTTTGTTTTTTTTCTCAGCGGGATTCGCGCACACAGCGCAACTTCCGCTGGAAAAAAAATGCTTTTTTGGAGCCTGGGGGTTCCTGTAGGACCCACTGAGCAGGCCTAGGGGGTCAGGATGTTTCTACCCTGCCCCTTTTTCTTGTTTTTAGCTTTTCTTTTATGTTTTCCTGTTACTCGGTTTTACCGAGTCACAAGATGGCTGCCAACACTTCTTGGTTTGCAGTGTTGGCAGCCAATCAGAATGAAGCTCGTGCTCAGGAGGAGTCGCGAATCCTTCTCGGTTCTCGGATATCTATATTTTTATTTTTTTAATTTCTCATATGGAAATTAACATGGGGAAAATGTGTTTTTGGACCCCCCTTTTTTCTCGGCTCCTGCTTGACGAATCACCCCGATGTCATCAGTGATGTCATCAGTGATGTAACTGACCATGTCATGAATGATGTAATATGTGACGTCATCAGCAGTGCATTGCGGGGGCAAGAGTTATAGTTAGCTGAACTAACTATAACGGCCGTATTTCTCTGGTTTTGTATGAGTGAAATGTCCAACTAACTATAACATCCCTAAAACCTGTGGTTTTTTCAGTGAATTTCTATGGTTTTTAAATGGTAATTTCGAACTATAACATCAATGAAACCAATGGTTTTTTCAGTGATTTTCAAAGGTTTTTTAAATGCTAATTTCTAACTATAAAGCCTCTGAAACCTGTGTTTTTTTCAGTGAATTTCAAAGGTTTTTTAAATGCTAATTTTTAAGTATAATGTCGAAAAAGTACTTTTTCTTAATTTTAAAATTTTTATAAAAATAATGTGATGTTTTCTCTTTTCTAAAATATGAATTTACATTTTTATAATATTTTTTTTTAAAAGTGGATTCGCGGTGTTTGCGCGAATCCAAGAATTTTGCCGCCATATTGGTTAAGTTGTGTAAAATGCGCATTTGGTATGCAAAGGGTGCGCGAACCTCGGCCCCGCATAACGTCACGTACGTATTTCCGGGGGTCGCACCAGGTGTGCGAAACCACCGTAAATTTTTTGTTTTAAAAGTATATGTATATAACTTTATTATATATATTATACCAAGAGATTATTTAACATAATTGTAAATATCATATATTTCTAACTGGAATAGAGATATATTATTGTTAAATATATTTTTCGTGAATCGCGTCGGGTGCGCGCTGGTTGCGCGCCGGGTGCACGAATCCAATGTGACTTCAAAAGAATCAATTTCATTGCTTTAGAAGCTTTGGATTCTAGAATTTGAAGGACCCCACCCATTTTTTTCATTCTTTCAAGTGCATCTCAGAAGACACACCTGTTGTCTTTTGCTTCTCTTCTTTGTCTTCTTCTTTGGGAGCAAGTGCCCTGACCTCCTTGGCCTGGGACCCGCTCTCCCTCCTCGCAGCACCACCTGGCCGTCTCCGCCGTCTGCCCTGGTGCCTTGCCTTTAGTGCTTGACTTGCTGTTGTAGCCCTCTGCCTTTCTTTATTTTTTATTTTTGCCTTGTAGCCCACTGCCTTTCTTTTTTTTCTTTTGCACACAAGATGGCTGCCAACACTTCTTGGTTTGCAGTGTTGGCAGCCAATCAGAATGAAGCTCGTGCTCAGGAGGAGTCGCGAATCCTTCTCGGTTCTCGGATATCTATATTTTTATTTTTTTAATTTCTCATATGGAAATTAACATGGGGAAAATGTGTTTTTGGACCCCTTTTTTCTCGGCTCCTGCTTGACGAATCACCCCGATGTCATCAGTGATGTCATCAGTGATGTAACTGACCATGTCATGAATGATGTAATATGTGACGTCATCAGCAGTGCATTGCGGGGGCAAGAGTTATAGTTAGCTGAACTAACTATAACGGCCGTATTTCTCTGGTTTTGTATGAGTGAAATGTCCAACTAACTATAACATCCCTAAAACCTGTGGTTTTTTCAGTGAATTTCTATGGTTTTTAAATGGTAATTTCGAACTATAACATCACTGAAACCAATGGTTTTTTCAGTGAATTTCAAAGGTTTTTTAAATGCTAATTTCTAACTATAAAGCCTCTGAAACCTGTGTTTTTTTCAGTGAATTTCAAAGGTTTTTTAAATGCTAATTTCTAAGTATAATGTCCAAAAAGTACTTTTTCTTAATTTTAAAATTTTTATAAAAATAATGTGATGTTTTCTCTTTTCTAAAATATGAATTTACATTTTTATAATATTTTTTTTTAAAAGTGGATTTGCGGTGTTTGCGCGAATCCAAGAATTTTGCCGCCATATTGGTTAAGTTGTGTACAATGCGCATTTGGTATGCAAAGGGTGCGCGAACCTCGGCCCCGCATAACGTCACGTACGTATTTCCGGGGGTCGCACCAGGTGTGCGAAACCACCGTAAATGTTTTGTTTTAAAAGTATATGTATATAACTTTATTATATATATTATACCAAGAGATTATTTAACATAATTGTAAATATCATATATTTCTAACTGGAATAGAGATATATTATTGTTAAATATATTTTTCGTGAATCGCGTCGGGTGCGCGCTGGTTGCGCGCCGGGTGCACGAATCCAATGTGACTTCAAAAGAATCAATTTCATTGCTTTAGAAGCTTTGGATTCTAGAATTTGAAGGACCCCACCCATTTTTTTCATTCTTTCAAGTGCATCTCAGAAGACACACCTGTTGTCTTTTGCTTCTCTTCTTTGTCTTCTTCTTTGGGAGCAAGTGCCCTGACCTCCTTAGCCTGGGACCCGCTCTCCCTCCTCGCAGCACCACCTGGCCGTCTCCGCCGTCTGCCCTGGTGCCTTGCCTTTAGTGCTTGACTTGCTGTTGTAGCCCTCTGCCTTTCTTTATTTTTTCTTTTTGCCTTGTAGCCCACTGCCTTTCTTTTTTTTCTTTTGCCTCAGTTCTGCTCTCTTACCCCCTTCTTCTTGCTATTGCCTCTCTCCCCTTGTGCTCCTCTCGGCCCCTCCCCCTGCCGCCTCCTGCCTTTCCCACCTCCCAGCTGCGCTTTCCCTCTCCTCCCCTTTTTAATGGTGGCCAAGGCATGGCCGTGTCTCTGGCGTGCCAAAGGCGCGCCAAAGGCAAGCCCATCTGCACCCATCCGTGACCCGACCGCGACCAGTGCCAGGGACCCTGGATCCCGAACCATCCACCGCTATGACTCAACCGCCCTCCACGCACTCAACTCCGGAAGAAACAACAACTGCCAACTGTCCACGCCGAACACGACCCACAGCCAGTTCTCCTGCCGCCACTGCCGCCAGACCTTCACCATCACCCCGGCTGCCAACACCGACAACACCCTAAGATGCATCCTCCTTAACGTGCACACCGTACACAGGCACGCCGTAGAGATCTGGAACCTCCTGGACACCCTCTCACCCGACATCACCTTCCTTACAGAAACCTGGACCAACGCCTCCTCTGCCCCGGACATCGCCATCGCCATCCCAGATGGATACAAGATCCAGAGAAAGGACCGCCCCAACCACCCTGGTGGAGGCCTGGAGGAGGCCTCGCCATCGCATACAAAAACTCCCTCCGCCTCTCCACCTCCAGCGACACCTTCCCCACTGCAGAACACCTGCACTTCCAGATCCAGACCAGCCCCAACTCCACACTCCGAACCATCCTCACCTACAAACCCCCCGGCCCATGTGCCCTCTTCGCCGACACCATCACCAACCTCATTGCACCCCACGCCATTGCCTCCATTGACTACATACTCATCGGAGACCTGAACTTCCACCTCGACAACCCCAGTGACCTGAACTCCACCACCACCCGGGACAACCTCACCAACTTCAAACTTAAACAACACGTCACCACACCAACCCACAAGGCAGGACAAAACCTCGACCCCATCTTCGCATGAGGAAACAGCGTCCACTTCAGTCACACCACGCAACCCCTGTGGACCGACCACCACTGCATACACTTCCTCATTGACAAACCCAAGCTGCCCAAACCCGCTCCATGCCCCCTGCAAGGGAACTGGAGCAGAGTCACTGAGGAACAGCTCAACTCCACCCTCAAGCACAACACCCCCACCACTGCAACCAACGCCAACCTTGCAGCCAGGGAATTCCACACTTGGATCTCCAACTGCGCAGACAAGCTCGCCCCGCTTCGCAACCCGACAAACAGCTCCCCAGGAAAGCCGCCTGGTTCACCACAGATCTCCAAGAAGCCAGACGCACCTGCAGGCACCTGGAGAAGAACTGGAGAAACAGTAAGACGCCTGGAAACTACACCACTTACAAGGACGCCATGACTGACTACCACCAACAAATCAGAACGACCAGAAGGTCCTTCATCCACAACAAAATCCTCGCCAACTCCAGAAACTCCAAGGAACTTTTCAGTGTCACCCAAGAACTCACCAATCCCCACAGTGAAACCACGGACATCACCCCATCCCAAGACCTCTGTGACAAGCTCGGATCCTACTTCCACCTGAAGATCAAAAACCTCTACGACAACTTCGTCGACCAGACGCCCGACTCCGCAACTGGCCTGCCCACCATCTCCTCCTGGACGACCAACACGGCTGAAGAGACCGCCTCAACCATGAACAGCATCCACTCAGGGGCCCCCACTGACCCCTGCCCACCACACATCTTCCACAGAGCCACCACCACCATTGTACCCGAACTACAACGCACCATCAACACCACCTTTGAAACCAGCACCTTCCCAGATGACTGGAAACGCACAGAAGTCAGGCCCCTGCTCAAGAAGCCCTCAGCCGACCCCACGGACCTCAAGAACTACCGGCCCATCTTGCTTCTCCCCTTTGCTGCTAAAGTAGTGGAGAAAACAGTCAACATGGAGCTGACAACATTCATCAAAGACAACAACATCCTCGACCCGTCCCAATCTGGATTCTGAAGCAACCACACAACTGAGACCGCCCTACTCACCGCCACAGACGACATCCGCACCCTCCTCGACTAAGGCCCCACCACAGCCCTGATTCTACTGGACCTATCAGCAGCTTTCGACACCGTCTCCCATCGCACACTCACAGCCAGACTACACGACGCCGGCATACAAAGATCCCCCCTCGACTGGATCCGATCAGTCCTCACCGGCAGAATCCCACGGAAATCACCTGCGGAGTCCCACAGGGTCATCTCTCAGCCCGACCCTCTTCAACATCTACATAGACCCCCTCACCACCATCGTCCGACAACACGGCCTCAGCATTATATCCTACGCCGACGCCACCCAGCTCATCCTCTCCCTCACCATGGACCCCACCACCGCTAAACTCAATTTCCAGAAAGGAATGCAGGACGTTGCAGCCTGGATGACCAATAGCTGCCTAAAGCTCAACTCCAAGAAGACAGAAGTCCTCAT
Organism: Calotriton arnoldi; assembly: GCA_963921515.1. NCBI lineage: Eukaryota > Metazoa > Chordata > Amphibia > Caudata > Salamandridae > Calotriton > Calotriton arnoldi. The sequence goes on from CAWUFW010011569.1 coordinate 20,262, forward strand.
CCTCGGAACCACCCCTTCAGCATGGGATAACACCTGGTGTCCCACCGACCTCGGCAGCCCACCGACCCCCACGGACCATGGCAAAATCCTCCGCATCGTACTCGACTCATCCCTCTCCATGAACCGATAGGTCAACGCCGTCGTTTCCAGCTGCTTCAACACCCTCCGCATCCTCCGTAAGACGTTCAAATGGATCCCCCCAAGTCAAGGAAGACAGTCACCCACGCACTCATCACCAGCAGGTTGGACTATGGAAACACACTCTACACTGGTTTAAACAAGTCCCTACTCCGCAGACTCCAGACGATACAGAACACCGCTGCCAGACTCGTCCTCGGCATCCCTCGACGCGAGCACATCAGCCACACCTACGGAAGATCCACTGGCTCCCCATGGAGAAGAGATGCACTTTCAAGATCCTCACCCACGCCTACAAGTGCCTACACAACATCGGACCCAAATACCTCAACGACAGAGTCACCTTCCACGTACCCAAAACAAACCTCCGATCAGCCAACCTCACCCTAGACGAAGCCCCTCGCATTCACAGAGCCAAAGCAGGAGGAAGATCCTTCTCCTACATCGCAGCCACGACCTGGAACGAGCTCCCGACTAACATCAGACGCGCCCCCTCCCTAAACACCTTCAGGAAGGCACTCAAGACCTAGCTCTACCGCTGAACAGCACCGCTGATGCCCCCTCCCCCCCAGCGCCTTGAGACCCTCACGGGTGAGTAGCACGCTTACAATTCCCTCATTGATTGATTGTCTCTTTTTGGTGTTTTTTTTGTTCCATCGAAAAATGGCAGCTGACAATCCACCTCAGCAGCTTCCACCTGAAGAGGAAGAAGACCTGGAGGAACCCATCAAAATCCGGTATGAGAGTATTGTGTGGGCATTTTTCACCATACCACCTGGGGAGAAAAAGGTGAATGCCCGTAAAGTGACATGCACCATTTGTGAGAAGGTCGTCTCACGAGGATCATAAAAAAGTATTCTTGCGGCACGTCATCTATGCTCAAGCATTTGCAAACAATACTCCCTCGGCGTCTCACAAGAGAACAACTGCGACGTTAACAACAAAAGCAGTCAGCTGAGGAGAACACTGCTGGACCTAGCACCTCATCTGCTGCCACAACAACTGCTACAACAAACATCTTCCCTGACTTTGCTAGAGTGGAACAGCATTGTATTAAATGTAAGAAGACCTTATGTTTTGGTGAGCAATCAGTGGATGCTATCCTGGTTGCCATTAAAAACCCCCACTGTTAATTATTATTATTTTTTTGTTTTGTTTATGCAATGACTTTCTAATTGCATAATTTTTTGAATGTTTTTACTGTTGGTTCTGTTTATTTTTACATTTTTTAACAAAAAACACCAATTAAAAAAAAAAACAGTTAAAAAACAAAAAAATATATAAAACAAAAAAGAAGAAAAAAATGGTTCTTTTCAGAACCGCATATTTGGTTAAAAATAGACAAATTTGTAAGTGTTGTATGAATTGTGCAAAGTGGAATATATGGAGAAGTGTATGGGTAGTGCATGTGTGATTGCAGAGGTGCATGTGTACTACCTGAGTGATTGCATGAATACATGGGTAATGCCTCGGTGATTGTAAGAGTGCATGGGTAATGTGTAGGTGCATCAAGGAGTGTATCAGTAGGGCCTGTGTGATTGAATAAGTGCATAGGTAGTGCCTGGATGATTTTATAAGTGCATGGGTACTGCCTGAGTGATTAAAGGAGTGCATGGGTAATGCCTGGATGATTGCATAAGTGCAGGCTTAATGTCTGGGTGATTGGAGGAGTGTATGGGTACTGCCTGAGTGATTCAAGGAGTGCATGGGTAAAGCCTGGGTGATTGCATAAGTGCAGCTGTAATGTCTGGGTGATTGGAGGAGTGCATGGGCATTGCCTGAGTGATTGAAGGAGTACATGGGTAATGCCTAGGTGATTGCATGAATGCAGGGGTAATGCCTGGGTGATTGGAGGAGTAAAAAGATAGTGCCTGGGTGATTAGAGGAGTGCATAGGTAGTGCCTGGATGATTTTATAAGTGCATGGGTATGGCTGGGTGATTGGAGGAGTGCATGGATACTGCCTGGGTGACTGGAGGAGTGCAAGGGTAGTGCCTGGGTTATTCCATGAGTATGTGGGTGATTGCATGACTGCAGGGGTAGTGCCTGAGTGATTGAAGGAGTGCATGGGTAATGCCTGTGTGATTGCATGAGTGCAGGGATAATGTCTAAGTGATTGAAGGAGTGCAGGGGTAGTGCCTGGGTGCATGAAGGAGTGCATGGGTAATGTATGGGTGATTGGAGGAGTGCATGGCTAATGCCTGGGTGCATGGAAGAATGCATGGGTAGTGCCTGGGTGCATGGAGGAGTGCATGGGTAGTTCCAGGGTGATTGGAGGAGTGCATGAGTAGTTCCTGTGTGATTGCATGAGTATACGGGTAGTGCCTGGATGATTGGAAGACTGCATGGGTAGTGGTTGGGTGATTGCATAAGTGCAGCAGAAGTACCTGAGGCAATGTATGAGTGCATATGTAGTGCCTGGGTGATTGCATGAGTGCATAGGTAGTGCCTGGGTGATTTTTTATGTGCATGGGTACTGGCTGGATGATTTGAGGAGTGCATGGGTAATGCCTAGGTGCATCGAGCAGTGCATCAGTAGTGCCTGTGTGATTGCATGAGTGCATTGGTAGTGTCTGCATGTTTTTATAAGTGTATGGATATTGCCAGGGTAATTATATGAGTACAGCGGTAGTGCTTGAGTTATTGGATGAGTGCAAGAGTAGTGCCTGCGTAATTGAAGGAGTACATAGATAGTGCATGGCTGATCAGAGGAGTGCATGGGTAATGCCTAGGTGCATCGATTAGTGCATCAGTAGCACCTCTGTGTTCCCATGAGTGCATAGGTAGTGTCTGGATGATTTTATAAGTGCATGGGTACTGCCTGAGTGATTGAAGGAGTGCATGGGTAATGCCTGGGTGATTGCATAAGTGCAGAGGTAATGTCTGGGTGAATGGAGGAGTGCCTGGATGATTAGAGGAGTGCACAGGTAGTGCCTGGGTGATTGCATGAGTGCCACAAAAGTGACTGAGTGCATGTATGAGTGCATGAGTAGTGCCTGAGTGATTGCATGAGTGCATGGGTAGTGCCTGGGTGATTGGAGGAGTTCATGGGTAGTGCCTGGTTTATTGCATGAGTCCATAGGTAGTGCCTGGGTGATTGCATGACTGCAGGAGTAGTGTCTGGGTGATTAGAGGAGTGCATGCATAGTGCCTGAGTGATTGAAGGAGTACATGGGTTATGCCTGGGTGATTGTATGAGTGCAAGGGTAATGTCTGGCTGATTGGAGGAGTGCATGGGTAATGCCTGCGTGATTGCATGAGTGCAGGGGTAATGTCTGGGTGATTAGAGGAGTGCATGGGTACTGCCTGAGTGACTGAAGGAGTGCATGGGTAATGCCTGAGTGATTGCATGAGTGCATATGTAGTGTCTGCATGTTTTTATAAGTGTATGGATATTGCCTAGGTAAATATATGAGTACAGCGGTAGTGCTTGAGTTATTGTATGAGTGCAAGAGCAGTGCCTGCATAATTGAAGGAGTACATGGATAGTGCATGGCTGATTAGAAGAGTGCATGGATAATGCCTAGGTGCATCGATGAGTGCATCAGTAGTTCCTCTGTGATTGCATGAGTGCATAGGTAGTGTCTGGATGATTTTATAAGTGCATGGGTACTGCTTGAGTGATTGAAGGACTGCATGGGTAATAGCTAGGTGATTGCATCAGTGCAGGGGTAATGTTTGGGTCATTGGAGCAGTGGATAGGTAATGCCTAAGTGATTGTATGAGTGCAGGGGTAATGTCTGAGTCATTGAAGGAGTGGATAGGTAATGCCTAAGTGATTGCATGAGTGCAGGGGTAATGTGTACGTAATTGGAGGAGTACATAAGTAACATCTGGCTGATTGCATGAGTGCAAGAGTAATGTCTGGGTTGTTACATGACTGTAGTGGAAGGGCCTGGGTGATTGGAAAAAGGTATTAATAGTGCCTGGGTGATTTTTTAAGTGCATGGGTACTGGCTGGATGATTGGAGGTGTACATGGGTATTGCCTAGCTGCTTTGAGGAGTGCATCAGTAGTGCCTGTGTGATTACATAAGTGCATAGATAGTGTCTGCATGTTTTTATAAGTGCATGGGTATTGCCTGGATAATTGTATGAGTGCAGGGGTAGTGCCTGGGTTATTGGAGGAGTGCAAGGGTAGTGCCTGGGTGATTGAAGGAGTACATGGATAGGGCATGGCTGATTGGAGGAGTGCATGGGTAATGCCTAGGTACATCGAGGAGTGCATCAATAGTGCCTGTGTGATTGCATAAGTGCATAGATAGTATCTGGATGATTTTATAAGTGCATGGGTACTGCCTGAGTGATTAAAGGACTGCATGGGTAATAGCTAAATGATTCCACGAGTGCAGGGATACTATCTGGATCATTGGAGGAGTGCATGGATAATCCCAAAGTGATTGCATGAGTGCAGAGGTAATGTGTAGATAATTGTAGGAGTGCATGAGAAATGTGTGGCTGATTGCATGAGTGCAACAGTAATGTCTGTGTTGTTGCATGACTGTACTGGTAGTCTCTGGGTGATTGCACAAGTGTATACGTAGTGCCTGGGTGATTTTTTAAGTGCATGAGTACTGGCTGGATGATTGGAGGAGTGCATGGGTAATGCCTAGGTACAACAAGGAGTACATCAGTAGTGCCTGTGTGATTACATGAGTGCATAAGTAGTGTCTGGATGTCTTTATAAGTGTATGGGTATTGCCTGGATAATTATATGAGTACAGCACTAGTGCCTGAGTTATTGGAAGACTGCAAGGGTAGTGACTGGGTGATTAAAGGATTATATGGATAGTGCATGGCTGATTGGAGGAGTGCATAGGTAATGCCTATGTGCATCGAGGAGTACATCAGTAGTGCCTGTGTGATTGCATGAGTGCATAGGTAGTGTCTGCATGTTTTTATAAGTGTATGAGTACTGCCTGGGTAATTATATGAGTACATCGCTAGTGCCTGGGTTATTGGAAGACTGCAAGGGTAGTGACTGGGTGATTGAAGGAGTACATGGATAGTGCATGGCTGCTTGGAGGAGTGCATGGTTAATGTCTAGGTGCATTGAGGAGTGCATCTGTAGTGCCTGTGTGATTGTATGAGTGCATAGGTAATATATATGTATGTTTTTATAAGTGTATGAGTACTGCCTGGGTAATTATATGAGTAAAGCGCTAGTGCCTGGGTTATTGGAAGACTGTAAGGGTAGTGACTGGGTGATTGAAGGAGTACATGGATAGTGCATGACTGATTGGAGGAGTGCATGGGTAATGCCTAGGTGCATTGAGGAGTGCATCTGTAGTGCCTGTGTGATTGAATGAGTGCATAGGTAGTGCCTGGATGATTTTATAAATCCACAGGTACTGCTTGATGTATTGAAAGACTGCAATGGTAATAGCTAGGTGATTGCATGAGTGCAGGGGTAATGTCAGGGTCATTGGAGGAGTGCATGTGTAATACCTAAGTGATTGCATGAGTGCAGGGGTAATGTCTGCAGCATTGGAGGAATGCATGGCTAATACCTAAGTGATTGCATGAGTGCAAGCGAATGTCTGGGGGATTAGAGGAATGCATAGTTAATACCTTCGTAATTGCATGAGTGTAGGGGTAATGTTTTGCTGATTGCAAGAGTGTAGGGGTAGGGCCTGGGTAATTGGAGAGTGCATAGGTAGTGCCTGAGTGATTTTAAAACTTGAAGGGTTCTGGCTGGGTTATTGGAGGAGTAAAGGAGTAGTACCTGGGTGATTGGAAGACTGTATAAATAGTTCCTCTGTGATTTTTAATTGTATGTGTACTGCCTGAATGAATAGAGCATTGTAAAGATACTGCCTGGACTATTGAAAGAGTGCAAGGGTAGTGTCTGGGTAATTCCATGAATGCAGGGATAATGTTTAGGGGATTGGAGAAGTGTATAGGTACTACCTGGTGATTGGAAGAGTGTACGGTTAATGTCTAGCTGATTGCATGAGTGTACAGATAGTGCCTGGGTGATTGGAGGAGTACATAGGTAGTGTCTGGGTGATATTATAACTGTATGGGTACAGGCTAGGTGATTGGAGAAATGCATGGATAGTGCATGGGTGATGGTAGGAGTGTGGGAATAGTGCCTAACTGCATAGATCAGTGCATGTGTAGTATTTGAAAAAATGGATGAGTGCAGTAAAAGTGACTGTAAACATTAGTTCATATTATTATGCTTATTATATTATTTCATCTTACCTTCTTTATTAAAGAAGATACAAAACTCAGTGGAACTATTTTACAGTAGTTTTGTTGTAAACTGAATTTAAAATCTTTTCAAACTTTAGTATTACTTTCTGTAAAAAAGAAGAAAAACTGTTATTACATATAATATTATAGTTTTAAGAACACAACATAATTTTAGCAGTACATAACATATTAAGTTTCCCTTTTTGCTGTTTTCAGATTCTACTTTATTTCACCATACACAGTGATTTTAGTGTAGAACATCATATAACAGCGGGGAAAAAAATACAATCAAGGAGATTGTAAAAAAAAAAAAATCTGCGTTGAAAATATTTACAAGTTCAACTATCAGTTTACCTATCTACAGTTTCTAAATTACATTCTTCAACTACATTAAATCATTTATTTCTCTGAAGTACATTTTCTAACATATACACTCTCATTTACATTGCGTATATTATAAAGATCAAATATATAAACTAGTTCTTTCAAACACAATTTTGCAAATGCAATAAGAATTAGCACAAACAATAATCCAAACAGTAATTGTTCACATCTTCCCAATAGGCCGAATAATGTTTCCAAATCCATTTGCATTGAAAATATCCAAAATAAACTCATTAATTTGTGTTCACATCTTCCCAATAGGCCGAATGATGTTTTCAAAACTTTGGCATTCAAAATATCAGATATGAATCTGGTAATTCGAAAGGCAACCTACATGTGAATTCCAAATGGGCATCATTGCAATGTGTCCATCCTTTTTGCACTTTAAATACACAGTATAGTGTCCAGATGTTGCAGTAGGTCCATCAAGGAAAATAATTGCCACTGCTTTAAATGTTCTTCCTGAAATTGATAGTTGACTTGCCACAAAATCTTTAATTTTGGTTTCCAATTTTCTTCCATTTGCTCTACAACATTGTAGCATTAAAATAACTTATTTTCCAAATCTTTCTAAATATGATGTTAACAACATTTCTGATTTACAATGAGAGCATTTCATATCTTGATTAGCTGTTTTTACTAATTTGTTAAAAGACACTGATTTGTAATCTGGTATTGTCAAATATATGAATTGTTCAGTGTCTTTTTCAGTGGTAGAAGAAAATGGAAATTCTTCACATTTATGATCCCATCTGTAACTTACTCCAAACAAATTTTCAATTTATATTACTTCATCTTCCAATACTGCAAGCATAAACATAAGAAATTCTTGTGCATCTTGTTGTGTATTAAGTGTAAATTGCAAAGAACCAGGACATATATCCAAAAGATGCTGAATGCCAGAAGCAGTATGGATTTCAGTTCTATCAGTTACCATCTTTTGAAAAATATTATGTAATAAAGAACAGAAGCTTTTTTCTCGATTTTCCATAATTTCATGATGAAGATCTTCTAGATAAAAGACAACATTCACAACTACATTAGCATAGCAGTTGATACCTGAACGATTTTCTAACTGGTATCCTACAATATCATCAACAGTGTCCATTTTCATTTTCTTTGCAGCTTCATCATTTTTTTTACTTTTCTCATAAAGTGCATTGTTTTATTCAATGTCTTCATTCTCTTCAATACTAATATAAACAATCTTCTTTTCAATTCAAAAGCCTTTTCGACTACACTTTCAATCTGTTGTTTTTTCTTGTAAAATGCAGATTTTCTTTTATATTTTTTGCAATCTTTCAATACATTTTGTAGTACTCTACTTTTATACATTCTCTTTCTAATGTCTTTATATTCTTTCATCCTACTTTTAACAAAGAATGTTTTCCCATAACCTGATTTTCCATTAATTTGTCCTTTTTCGTTTCCTTCTGATTGGTTGCAGTACTTTTCTTTCTCTTTTCCCCATTTTGAAAATTCATTACATTCTTTAAAAGTCTTTTAACAAATTCTTTAGTTTTCTTACCAGAAGACTTTTTCTTCAACTTCACATGTTCTACTTCATCTAATTTCTGCTTTTCTATCTCCTTTAAATAGTACTGTTTTTTTGTTCTCTTTTCTTTTGCACTTTTCTTGTCATACGGAATCTTTCTTAATAATTGTGGAGAATATCGGAAAAAAAAAGTTTAAATAGTTTTGTTAAATAATTTCATATTATTAAAATAATTATATACAAATATTCTCATGTATAAATAAAGAAATATTTTTAATTACATTCCAAAGCTATGTCAGACACTGAACAATTCCTACAATTAGAAGATATCACAACCTATAAAACAAAATAACAAAGCACAACTAAAGGATTTCTCTACTGCTTCCCAAATCAAATCTAAAGTGTCAACTTTTAAGGCCTGCATAATGTTGTGACTGAGGTATGTCTCTTCTTGCACATGTATTCTCATATGTGTCATACATTTGAAGATGCTTTACATATAAAACAGAAGTATACATATATTTGTATGCTTCTTTTATATATGGTACACTTGCAAAAAGTACAGATTCATGCATGCATGGTTTCAGAAACATAATGAAACTTACAGCACAAACATGCGAATGGTTGCTGCTTTGTTTTTACCTATACTCAATACCTAACTATTACCCCTTTCTATATCATTCTTTACTCTTTCTACACTTCTCTTGCCTCTTTCTCCACCCCTGTTCTCTCTTTCTGCACTTTTCTTCACTCTTTCTACACTCCTCTTGAATGTTTCTGCACTTCTTTTTATCTGTTTCTACAACTCTCTTGCCTCTTTCTGCACCCCTCTTGCCTCTTTGTGCACCTCTGTTGCTTCTTTCTGCACTTCTCTTGCTTCTTTCTTCACCTCTCTTGCTTCTTTCTGTACCCCTGTTGCCTCTTTCTGCACCCTTCTTCCGTCTTTGTGCATCTTTGTTGCCTCTTTCTGCACCCCTCTTGCCTCTTTCCATACCTCTGTTGCTTCCTTCTCAACTTCTCTTGCTTCTTTCTACAACTCTCTTGCTTCTTTCTGTACCCCTGTTGCCTCTTTCTGCACCCTTCATCCCTCTTTGTGTACCTCTGTTGCCTCTTTCTGCACCTCTCTACCTTCTATCTACACCCATTTTGCCTCTTTCTGTACCTCTGTTCCCTCTATCTGCACCCCTCAAGCCTCTTTCTGAACTTCTGTCGCCTCTTTCTGCAGTTCTCTTACCTGATTTTTCCACCTCTCTTGTCTCTTTCTGCACCCCTGTTCCCTTTTTCTGCACCCCTCTTGTCTGTTCGTGCACCTCTGTTGATTCCTCCAGCACTAGTCTTGCTTCTTTTTGCACCTTTCTTACAAATGTTGACACTCCTCTTGCTTCTTTCAGCATACCTGTTTCTCCTTCTTCACCTCTGTTGGTTCTTTCTACACTACTCTTACTTCTTTATACACCCCTCTTGCTTCTTCTGCACCCCTCTTCCCTCTTTCTGTACCTCTCTTGTCTTTTTCTGCAGCTCTGTTGCTTCTTTCTGCACTTCTCTTGCCTCTTTCTCGACCCCACTTGAATCTTTCTGCACCTCTCTTCTTTCTTTCTGCACTTCTCTTGCTTCTTTGTACACTTTTAATACTCCTTCTGCACCACTATTGCCTCTTTTTACACCCTTCTTCCCTCTTTCTGAACCTCTCTTGACTCTTTCTGCAACCGTCTCGCCTCTTTCTGCACCTCTTTTGCTTGTTTATGTACATCTCTTGCTTCTTTTTGTACCTTTCTTGCTTCTTACTGTACCCCTGTTGCCTCTTTCTCCACCATTCTTCCCTCTTTGTACACCTCTTCTGCCTCTTTCTCCACTCCTCTTCCCTCTTTCTTTACGTCTCTTGTCTCTTTCTGCACCTCTATTGCTTCTTTCTACACTTCTCTTGCTTCTTTCTCTACCCCACTTGCCTCTTTTTCCACCTCTCTTCCTTCTTTTCACACTTCTCTTAGTTCTTTGTACACTTCTGATACTCCTCCTGCACTGCTCTTGCCTCTTTTTACATCCTTCTTCCCTTTTTCTGAACCTCTCTTGCCTCTTTCTGGAACCCTCTTGCCTCTTTCTGCACCTCTGTTACTTGTTTGTGTACTTCTCTTGCTTCTTTCTATACCTTTCTTGCTTCTTTCTGTACCCCTGTTCCCTCTTTCTATATCCTTCTTCCCTCTTTGTACACCTCTCTTGCCTCTTTCTGCACCCCTCTTCCCTCTTTATGTACCTCTCTTGTCTCTTTCTCTACCCACTTCCCTCTTTCTGCACCTCTCTTACTTTTGTCTCTACTACTCTTGCTTCTTTCTGCACTTCTGTTACCCTCTTACCTCTTTCTACATCCTTCTTCTCTCTTTCTGCAGTTATCTTGAATTTTCTGCACCCCTGTTTACTTTTACTGCACTTCTCTTCCGTATTTCAGCAACTGTATTGCCTCTTTCTGCAGTTGTCTTGTCTCCTTCTGAACTTCTGTTGCTTCTTTCTAAACCTCTCTTGCAAATTTCTATACCTCTCATCGCTCCTTCTGCACCCCTCTTGCCTCCTTCTGCACCTCTGTTGCTTCTTTCTGCACTGCTCTTGGATCTTTCTGCACTTCTTTTGCCTGTTTGTGCACTTCTCTTGCCTCCTTCTGCACCTCTGTTCCTTCTGTCTGCACTTCTCTTGTTTCTTAGTTATTTATTTTGACTATGTTCAATACCTAACTACTAGTAAAATGGTAAAGCAGCAGCACCAGAAAACTAATATTTAACATATGATGACTGACAAATTAGTGATTATGATACTTTGTAAGACTCTCTGGAAAAGTTTACTTGAAGTGCACTAAATAAATCTAAGTGTCTCTTTGAAATATAAAGTGCATGCTCTCACAACTTTTAACGTCTTCATGATCTTCTGTTTTAAGATATGTATGAACTTGCACATGTATTGTGATATGTCTTATACATCTGAACATACTATACATATAAAACACAAGTATACATCTATTTGTATGTTTCTTTGACATATGATACTACTAACAAAAGGTACAGAAATATGCATGCATGTTTTTAAGAATATTGTGAGACTTACACCAGAGACATATGAAAGATTGCTGCTATATCTTTCACTAGGCCCAACACCCTATGTAGTCATAGAAGGATGAAGCAGCAGCACAAAAGTGAGATAGTACCTGGGTGATTGCATGAGTGCAAGAGTTCTGCCTGGGGCATTACATAAGTGCATGAGTAGTGGCTGAATGACTGAAGGAGTGCTTTGGTAATGCCTGTCTGATTGCATGAGTGCAGGGATAATGCCTAGGTGATTGCATGAGGGCAGGGGTAGTGTCTAAGTGAATGCATGACTGCAGGGGTAGTGCCTGTGTGATTCTATGAGAACAAGAGTAGTGGCTTGGTGATTGCAGGAGCACTAAGGTAGTGCCTGGGTGATTGCATAAGTGCATAGGTAGTACCTGAGTGATTTTATAAGTGCATGGGTACTGGCTGAGTGATTGGAGGAGTGCATAGATACTGACAGGGTGATTGGAGGAGTGCAAGGGTAGTACCAGTGTATAGCTAGTGCATTGGTGATTGCATGAGTGCAGAGGTAATGTATTGGGGATTAGAGGAGTACATAGGTAATATCTGGGTGATTGCATGAGTTAAGGGATAATATCTGGGGGATTACAGGAGTACATAGGAAGTGCCAGGGTGATTTTATAAGTGCATCAGTACTGTCTGGGTGATTGGAGTAGTACTGTGGCAGTGCCTCAGTGAATGGAAGAGTGTATAGATCCTGACAGGGTGATTGGAGGAGTGCAGGGGTTGTGCCTGGGTGATTAAACCAGTGTATAGCTAACGCATTGGTGATTGCATGATTGCAGGACTAATGTCTTGGGGATTAGAGGAGTACCTAGGTAATGTCTGGGTGATTGCATGATTTGAGGGATAATATCTGGGGGATTACAGGATTACATAGAAAGTACCTGGGTGATTTTATAAGTGCATCGGTACTGCCTAGGTGATTAGAGTACTGTTGCGGTAGTGCCTAAGTGATTGGAGGAGTGTAAAGGTTGTTGCTGGGTGATTTTATAAGTGCATGGGTACTGGCTAAGTGATTGGAGGAGTGCATAGATCCTGACAGGGTGATTGGATGAGTGCAAAGGTATTGCCTGCGTATTTGAACCAGTGTATAGCTAAAGCATTGGTGATTGCATGAGTGCAGAGGTAATGTCTGGGGGATTACAGGAGTACATAGGAAATGCCTGGGTGATTAGAGGAGTACATACGTAATGTCTGGGTGATTGCATGAGTTGAGGGGTAATATCTGGGGGACTACAGGAGTACATAGGAACTGCCTGCGTGATTTTATAAGTGCATGGGTACTAGCTAAGTGATTGGAGGAGTGCATAGATCCTGATAGGGTGATTGGAGGAGTGCAAGGGTAGTACCTAGGTGATTGAATCAGTGTATAGCTAATGCATTAGTGATTGCATGAGTGCAAGGGTAATGTCTGGGGATCAGAGGAGGACATAGGTAATGTCTGGGTGATTGCATGAGTGCAGAGGTACTGTCTGGGGGATTACAGAAGTACATAGGAAGTGCCTGGGTGATTTTATAAGTGCATCGGTACTGCCTGGTTGATTGCAGTAGTATTGTGGTACTGCCTGAGTGATTGGAGGAGTGTAAAGGTAGTGCCTGGGTGATTTTATAAATGCATGGGCACTGGCTGAGTGGTTACATAATTACAGGGATAGTGTCAGCGTGATTAGAAGAGTGGAAAGGTAGTACCTGGATAATTATATAAGTTTATGGGTAGTGACTGGGTGATTGAAGGACTGCAGGGGTAGTAACTGGGTGATTGAAGAAGTGCAGGGGTAGTGCCTGGGTGATTGCATGAGAACAAAGGTACTACCTGGGTGATTGGAGGAGTACTAGGGTAGTGCCTGGGTGATTGCATAAGTGCATAGATAGTGCCAGAGTGATTTTATAAGTGCATGGGTACTGGCTAAGTGATTGGAGTGTCGTGTAGTTCCTATATTATCTATACAGGATCTGCGCGTTTGGATAACATAAACTGTGGGTTTGGTGGCGGACGGATTCGGTCCACCCCCACCGGATATGTTAGCCTGTCTGTATTAGCTAGCTCACAGTGCCACTATAATCTCCTCTTATCACAGAGAGAATAGATTCTGGCAACCTCAGAACATGACAACCCTGATCCCTCAGAATCGTGGAAACAATATACTACCTTTCGCTCAGTCATTCGTGCTCACTTAGTTTGTCTCAGAGAGATACACAGAATAAACAGTCGGGGAGTTTCAATAAGTATTTATTGAACAGTTGTTATTCTAGTGTAGAATATATGAGCTGCAACAACCGTTAGACAGTAGCAGAGATATATGATTAGCAGTACTATGAAAGTAACAGGATGGTAAAGTTCTACCATCTTGCAGAAATCATGAATATATACAAGTACATAAAACACATGACAAAAAGTGCGTACTCCTACGATGCCTCCCTAACTAGATGTACCTAAATGTACCTAGCATCTGTGTAGGTGTTATGCCAAGAATCCCTCTAGGATCTAGTCCACCCCATTACCTGAGAGTTTAGAGAATATGGGACCCCGTCCTGGTCTTGAGTTGGATACCCCGCCAGGGATGTTAGACCACTGCTAGCTGGAGCGTCTGCATGCAGGAACCTCAGCGTCTCTGGTCAGTGTGTCAGCCGGGACGTCATGGTCTCCTCTATCTTCCTAAGCAAGATGTGTTGTATATATACCCATAGGTCTCCCCAGGGGTCCTACCTTGCTGTGTTACTGTGTCGGCCTAAAGGATGACGTTGGGCCTGAACTTTATACAGAGATATTATACAGGAGATGGTAATCCTACTGTTAGTCCTGCTGTGCTTCCAAGAAGCCTCATGCATAATGTATGAGAATCGAACCAGGGAAAAACCAGCGTTCTGAATGTAGTGTCATATCTAGGTAAAAGGTCAGTGCCTAAGAGCCATTATGTATCTAATGTAGGGACGGATGTAGGTGAAAGGTTGCGATGTTACCTGCGCCTATAAAAGGGTACCTATATGGAATATAACACCCACTCCTCTTCCGAATGAACGACATATGTAACCTATCACTATACTACTAATATTACTAGATAGTGGTACGCACAAAGTTTATAAAAATATCTTTTGAACTAAAATGTTTAAAAACTTCTAAAACTTTTCTAAAAAACTTTAAAACGTTTTAAAAAACGTTTGCAAGCCCTAGCTCTAAAATGTCTGTTGATATAGTCCGGATCACTATAGCAATATAAAGCCATGAATGCCCAAAAAATTAAAGGAATGTCAATTTAGTTCCATAGTTCCAAATTTGAGCTTGTTTAAAAAAGGGCAAATTTTTCCCAGCACACAACGAGCCAAAATGAGTTCAAATGTTTATGTGTCCTGGTTGGTAGACGCAACATTTTCGTTGCTTTCTTCCGCAGTAGACGGCCCCTGTAGCACCTCGCAGAGCACGTAAATTGAGCACAGATGTTCCACGCTGTCCGGAGCCGGGGCTGGGGCAGCCTGTGCGCCGTCCAAAGCCTGGGTGTCAGAGGAGGAGCCGGTGTTCAGCCCAACAGGTGCAGTTACTACCCGTGGTGGCTCAAGGAATTACGCCATCAACATTGGAATACGCTGAGGACACTGCAGAACATGGCCCTTTATCGGGTCCAGTAATGCATTCAAGTCCGGTTGCGCCCATGATGGGGTGTCAAACACAAGTCTAACACGCATTCTTCTCCACAAAACAGGAATCGGAGGACAGGTAAGATGCAGTCTATCCAGACAGGTCGAAATGACAGGAACCAAGATTCACTTAGTTCTCTTAGGCGAGGCGTGCCTAGAAGTTGTACCATGCAGTCACGTTATTTACGCTCCAGGAGTGTTCTTTCCATCGTGGTGACTGGGACGTCCATTGCGTAGCAAATAGAAAACAATCAGGATACCTGCTATTAGAAACAGGATCAGCAGAAGTCCTCCAAAGATGCTTCCGGAATACGGAGTGTATGAAGTTTGGTTAACTCCAACTACCGTCTGAAAGGTGCTCAGAAGTCAAGAACCTATGGTCTTAAATAGGTAGACAATGCCTGTCGTATCAGACATGTTAAAGATACGATTTACCATTTCTGCAAAATGGAAAGGGCAGTTTGTATGAATGAGCGCCTGTATCTCTGCCGAAGACCTTGCGATCTGGAGATCAAAATTCTCTCGAGCGGAGGTTAAGGGCACAGACTTCTGTAGAAGCATGGCTTTCATTCTGCTTAGAGTATCAAACCGTATTAAGGAAACATTCAGTGAAGGCCATAACAGCGCCTCCCTGACTGTATGTGTCGGTGGAAACAATACTTGCATACAACAAGTAACCCTGGAGCTCACGGTTACCAGATATGCGATGCCCGGGAGCATGCCACAGCAGCCTTGACCGTTCAGCATCAAGTAACTCCCATTTGAAAGTAGCCTGAATGCTGGAGTAACTCCCATTTGAAAGTAGCCTGAATGCTGGAGTAAACACTGCAGCGAGGGAACCCTTCAAATGACAGGGCAGGTTTGCTACAGAACCATTACAAGCTCCATGCAACATTATATCCTGGCATATGAGTGATCCACTTAAAGCATTCTCGCAGTTTGTACCACTCAGAAACACTTCTTGATCCCCACTCCGGCATCGAAATCTGTATGGCAAATCCCAAGATTCCTTGATGTATTCCTTACCCATTTCTTCATATCTGACTGCCTACTTTTGTTCAAGGCAATATTGAAACTGAAAAGTAGTGACTGGTAGAGTTATGTGGCCATGGATTAGCCATTCTGTAGACGGCGATTCTGCCACTGTGTATGGTAATCTTTCCAGTTTTTCGATGTGCAGCATTGTATATTTTGCTCCCCTTTGTGCCATTTCTATCTGTTTATCTGTTAGATTGTATTCAGAAAACAGAGACGTGCTGTTGATAAAACGCCAAGGCACGTAGCCTGCATGCAAAGATTGCAGCATCCAGCTTAACAACATAATAGAACGTAACTGTGATTGCCCGTGTTGTAATATGGACAAATCTTGTTCCAGTATGTCTATCGCAGAAGATACAATGTTGCCTAAGGAAAATATCCTGGAGGTCAATGTGGTTAACCCATTGTCTACCACTGCTAGAGATTTTTCTAGATTTATACGGTCTATTTCCCGTAACCTCTCTGCGGCCTCTTGTTGGGATATTTTCCAAATGTCATTGTAGACAGCATAATATAAACGTTTCTGACATGGCTTCCTGGGACCCAATAGAAAATCCCTAAGATCCACATCCTGTGACAGTAAGAATAACTGTTGTTTCACCTGTGTGAGTGTTGAGGTTTTTGGCCAATCGAGGCACAACTTCCCAACACTGTAGGATGTCACTACCCCTGGATGTTGTCTCTGTACATAACGTGGATCTGGCCTATGGATACTCAACCCTTCGGTTTTACCCATGAATCTTGCTTGACAACTACTAGTGTCTGTGGGCCAAATCAACCATTTTTTCCAATCGGGGTCTGATCTGTTGTATTGTATAATGTCATCTACTGTAATTTCTTCCTGTGATGTTTTGTTGCCCTCGATGTGTGATGGAGTCGGCAACCGAGGAGTGTTCAAGTCTTTGTTCTAGGCTATTCCAAGGCAAGACATCTGTTGCACTGTCTCGTTCAAAAACATGATTTAATGATGGATGAGGCATGCTCTAAACAAAGCTTCTGTCCCCTGTACCTGCCATTCCCTAGTACCCCAGACTCACTTCTTTCTTACAGTTTCTGTGCTGATGTTGGTGCAACCTTATAGTAGTATGAGGCTGGGTCAGACATATTAAACCCTGAAAAATATGGAAATTTCTGTGTAAATGTTTTTTAACTACCTTTCGGTGGTGTTGGACAATGTTCCCACTGGTGGCATGTGAAAACATTTCTAGGATTTGCAGATTTATGCAGAAAATGATGACCATAATGTTGATAACAATACATGGATTCAAAATCTGACGTGTATTCCAATGTTTCACTATTAGAAAATGCAGCAGATTTTTCCAAATCAGATAATATGTTATTAACAGTTTCAAAATCCCACTCATCGGAAAATGTACTTGAGGTAATGATATCACTTAAAGATATTTGAAATAAATGTGGAATTCTTAAAATTTCAGTCGGTCCAAATATATCGAAATCAACCTTGTCCCACACTATACCATCAGGTATAGGAACTGCTGTAATGTTCACTGATGACAAGTCTCTTTGTTCTCGATGAGATGATTGGTGTGGTTTTAAAAGTAAGTTCACCTTTTGGGCTGCAGAGGTTTGTCGAATGTATTTCCCATTAATAAGCATACTAAAAACTATTACCAAGCATACCCAGAAAAGAAAGAAAAGTATCCCGGTGATTATCCATAGTTATACCCACGGTGACACCAGGTAAGTCTTTTTAAGAAAGTTCAGAAAGTCTTTTATTTGCTGTTTGCGCGATTTTTTGGCTGGCATCGTTTCAGGTTCGCTTGGATCAAAAGAAAACGTATCAAAGTTTATGAAGTAGCCAGAAGCAGTTCGATCAATTGTTGGAATTGCATCATGATTTGTAGAAATTGTGGTTTGCTCTTGTCGAGACATGTTGACGTAGACATCTGTATTTGGCTGAATAGCGAGTTGTCTTTGATTTTGAGTTTGATTTTGAAGTTGAGCTTCAGGTTCAAGGGGAACGAGTTCCATAGCATTGTTGCTTAGTCCTTCATTCCGTGTTGGAGGCTCTTCAAAAGTGATGAGTCTTTCTGTTTGAACTTCATGAATTGTAGCGAGAGGAGGGCGTCTGCTACTTTGGAGTCCATGTGGCCTACTGTTTAGTATCGGCCACATAGTGTGTTTTGATTAGGTCAATTGAGACAAATCTTTTCTCCTTTTTTCCAGCAAGAGGCGGTAGAAGTACAGTTCTTGTTCCTTCAATTGCTAGGACCGGTACAGGGTTTCTGTATGAGGGCCCAAATTCTTTTTTGTCCTCTATTTTCTCTCTGACCAGATCCCTGACTTTTGGGATCCAGACAGGTCTTGCCGTGACTGATTTGACTTCCCCAGTGGCAGTCTGCTTCAGATGGACATTACTTTGTTGTGTCCTGGATTCATTTAGATCCTGTAAAACAGCCATATGGAGTGACACCCCCTAGAGAACTTCTTGGCATGTTGTTAATAACACGCTGTACTCCGTACAGATGTTTTACCCAACTTTCACCCGTGCCTAATACTCTAGCTCTTGAAGATTGCTTTAGGTCTTGGTTTTTTCTCTCCACTACCGAATTTCCCTCGGGATGGTACGGAGATGAGTACTGCAATGCTACACCCAATCCTCGCATGGCCTCCTTGTCAGCCCGAGAGCTAAACGCAGGGCCCTGGTCAGAATGTAATGTGCCAATTGTGTATGTCCCTATAAAGACTCACAAATCTTTTATAACAGTCCGAGCGTCAGCCGAGCCCTGGGGCCACACCAATAGGAATCTTGAGCAGGAATCCACTGCAACCATGATATACTTGTAAGCCCCATCTCTTTGTAAGGGGCTGCAGTGGTCCAAATAAACGCACAGTAGTGGTTTGTCAGATATTAACAGCGGTGTCTGCTCTGGACGTGTTACGGTGGAACCTTTGATCTGCTGACAGATGTCGCATTTCAAGTCATAGTCTTTAGTCTGCTTTGTTAACCCAGGCCACCAATAGCGTTGTTTCAACAATGAAACAGTCACCATAACTCCTGCATGTGCAGAACCTATCCCTGCGTGTGCTGCTAAAATTAAACCTAACCTACGATCCATGTTTGGAATTACTCTATCTCCCACTCCAGGAATTTGAGCAAATGGAATGTTATTGGCATCTAACTTGTAGGAGTACTTGAGTGGAAACCTTTTTGATACTGCTCCGCTATTTTTGCGGGTTGCATTAATAGCTACCATAATCTCACTGTCTATTCTCATTTTAGAACGAGTGATTGCAGCTACGGAAGCTGTGTGTACAGCCCCCTTTGCGGCTTCATCAGCCAATGTATTCCCTTCACCGTGAACGCCATCATGCTGATGACTCAGTGTATGTATCACGTGAGCCCTCAGTAGTTCGGTTTTCAACTCCACTACCTGTTCCCATAGCATTTTATGCTTAATTGTGCCACCTTTTGCATCTTTGAACCTGTTTTGAACCCAGTACTGCAAATATTCATTGTAAGACTGCACACAGTAAAAGGAATCGCACACAATTAGTGTGGGGGATTCCTGACCTGTAATTTCCAGTGCCAGTATCAGCATTTTTAACTCTGCCAACTGTGCCGTGCTGTCTCCTAGAGAATGCGTCTTTGTGCAACTCAGGTGGAACTTTCCATCCTGCATGCGACCTTTAATGATTGCACATGCTGCGCTATATTGTTGCTTACTCCCTATGGCCGGTTGAGCAGATCCGTCAGTGTAAATGATATATTCATACTGATCTAGAGGCATTATTTCATTTGGTAGAGGATATTCTTGTTCGTATTGCAGGAATGCTTGTGTCTTTAAATTTGGGTCGTACCTGTATCTACATCTGTTGCAATAAGAGCATTAGCCCATTGTATCCATCTCGGATGTAAGACTTTAGCGTTAGGAACGCTTGCCTTTGTCGCAGCCTCTAAGGCTGGAACCGGAGTTACTACTATTATTTGTTTCCCCTGAGCCAATGCTCTTTCTCCCACTACAGCAGTCTGTACTGCTGTCAGAATTTTTTCTGTAGATGCAAAGCGCATTTCAGCATTTGTGTACAAATGTGATTTGTATGCAATTGGTACTGTCTCACCTTCATTATATGTTAGATAGGTGTACCCAGATTGACCTGCAACTATACGGATCACCAGGTTGCATACGTTTACGCGTGTCTGTAAGTGTTTGGAAGCTATCATGTCAGCTTGTAAGGAACGAAGTGTATCAGTATGTTCCTGTGTCCATTGTTTTACTGAAAAATCAGGTTTTATTAAATCATGGAAAGGTTTTACTCTTTCTGCGTAATCCAAAATGTATGTTCTGCCAAAATTTAGGAATCCCAGAATTCACTGTAAATTTTTCAATGATTTTGGAGGTTGGAGCAGCGAGCATTTTTCTAAACAATTGGCTGTTTGGCTTTTTCCTTCACTTGAAAGCTCATATCCTAAAAACAGGACACTGAGGTGAGCAATTTTTGATTTTTTAAAGTTGAATTTGTAGCCCTCAGATGCAAATCCCAAAATTATGGTATTCAGTCTGTTCAAGTGTTCCTCTAGGTCATCGTCCGTTAGATAAATATCATCCACATAGTACAATGCCTCTTCGTCCAAATTTTGAAGTAACTCAGTTACCCTAGCCGAGAACAACCCCGGGCTGTTCTTATACCCTTGGGGGAGTCGACAAAATTGACGCTGGGTCCCTAGCGCTGAGAAGGCTGTTAGATACCTGCTTTCAGGTGCTATATTTTGGCAGAAAAATCCATTTGAGATATCAAGTGTTGTTTTATATTTTTTCCGCACAATGTTAATTATTAATGCGGCACTGTGTACATTTTGGACTGCAAATGTCTTAGTGCAAGTGTTTAAATGTCTATAATCTAAAGCTAGATGGTATGAATTGTCAGGTTTCATGACAGGAAACAAAGGATTGTTCATTGGTGAGGTGCAAGTTTCAATCACCCCTTGGTATTCAAGTTGATCTAAGATCTCCCTGACCTGTTTTTAGCTTCTTGCTTTATTGAATACTGCCTCTGTGCAGTTGGAGTATTTTTAAAGGAATAATGTGGTGGGTTGAATCCTCATCCCATTCAACATGGTTTTTGTATAATGCCGGAGCCTGGGCTACCGCCCACTCCTGCGCATAAGTGTGTTGTAAGTGCCTGGGAATATGGTCTAAGAAGGCTGGAAGAATTACCATTTCTCCTTTAGGGCAATCCATGACGAATGCTGGCGGCCAATCTCGTTCAGCTAATAAAATATCATAGCCAAACGTCAGGTTCTCCCAAAAGAGACCTCTCACTGTTCTACATTTGTCCCCCTCCATTTGGAGTGTTATTTCATATACTTTATGTTGGACACTTACCCTAGTATCGGGTGTTTCTACCGTGATATAATCATTCAAGTCCGCTGTCACCAGAAATTCCATCAAGTTCTGGCGAGCTATTGTTATTTCTGCTGCACTGTCTAGCATCGTCAGAGTCCATTCCCCGTTCTGTAGTCGAGTCATCAGAATTCTGGGCATGTCTGATCTTTAGACCTGCAACTTTCTTCTTTTTGAACTGTGGCATTTGCTTTGGTTTTTCTTCTTTTTTAGAAGTGTACTATTGAGCGTGCTGCTTGTCTCTGGACTTTGTACGCTCTTCTTGTCTTTCTGACCGTCCTTACCTCTCAGAGTATTTTGATGAACCCTGAAAGGAATGAGAGGAACATGTATCAGTAGCCTGATACCTGTCAGGTTTCCTAATATTATCCATATTCCTAAGGTTGTACCTCTTTTCGGAGGGCTCCTGTGGAGGAGCTCTATCTTGGGATTGAGATCTATTTCCTTTAAAGTTTTGTTGTTTTTTATTGTCCCACTTCTTCTTAGTGGAAGCAGGTGTCTGCTTGGAAGTGTCCTTTTCAGGACTGCCCATCAGTTGTGGTTTTTAAGCTTTCCCACCCATACTGTCTCTGCCTAATTCTGCATATGCAGTTCCAATTATTTTTGGTAGTTCTCGTTCCTGTTCTAAAGGACTGAACTCCCTTAGGCTTTGGCAGATGGCCACTGACACTGCTTCCCCCTTAATGTTAGCTAGTATTATGGCAGATACCTGGGCATAGTTACCTAGTAACTTCATTCCTAAGTTTAGGGCAGGCTCTGTTCCGTACTCATTTTGTATTTGTCTCAATACATCAGGTACTAGTGCTAATGACGGGATACCATAAGTTCTGGTATAAATGGCAGCAAAGACTGTACCCCAAGTGGTACAATCCTCTAATTGTGGTGTTATCCCCATGGGCAAGCAGATTGTTAGCATTCTGTGTTTTTCATACGGGGTAGTATTCGGGAATACTGCCTCTAGCTGTGTTATTTTCTGAGCTACCCAGAATGGTATTTGTTCACGTTTTGTGGGCATTTTACCCATTACCGCGTGTAATGTTTGTGGTGTCATTTTAATTGCCGTACCCTGAATTTGAGTTCCATTTGTTGCAACTATTGCTGGTTGGACTGGTTGGACTGTAAATGTCCTCATGACGAATTGCGTCAAGTTCCTATAGATTTCAATTAAATCTTTATGTTGTATGAGTAAGTCTCCTGGTGGCATTGTCTCAATTTCAGGATGTGGTGTGTAGGCTGCTAATATCGGCCATGCTGCCCCTTCCCCTCCGAGTGGGCCGAGTCTTACCCTTCTTCTTATGTGGGGTAGGGCGCCTTTAAACCAGTATAAATGTTCCTGATACGTGAGCGGAGCCTCTATATCCTCGAACGGATAATATTCCGCTGGTGCATCTCCTTCCGTGTAGGAGTGAAATGTTTTTGTTCTTGCATTTGCTGCTGGGAATGTAACCTACAAATAAAATACCTCTGTTTTGTTTGATTTGTGTGCCTCAATCACGGAAATTACTATGCCACCCCTAGATGATAAACCATTCTCTCCCAGTCTCAGGGTGACAGAATTTCTAAAATTTGGTGCAATTTATATTGCGTCTGTATTTTCCTCGTCTGTGAGGGGCAGTTCTTGTTGCAGTGGGTCTAATTCATGGTTAGTCATTGTTTTTAGTACACTAAATAACTTTTCAAGGGAACGAAGATACGGTGTTATGCACAATTTTGTGGTGTTTTGTGAGTAGGGGTCTCTAAGAATAGCATGACTGAACTACTCAGATTCTACTGTTAAATAAGTACCCAACCAACGTTGGCGGTGCCATGTTGTGTAGTTCCTATATTACCTATACAGGATCTGCGCGTTTGGATAACATAAACTGTGGGTTTGGTGGCGGACGGATTCTGTCCACCCCCACCGGATAAGTTAGCCTGTCTGTATTAGCTAGCTCACAGTGCCACTATAATCTCCTCTTATCCTGGAGAGAATAGATTCTGGCAACCACAGACAGCCCTGATCCCTCAGAATCATGGAAACAATATACTACCTTTCGCTCAGTCACTCGTGCTCACTTAGTTTTTCTCAAAGAGATACACAGAATAAACAGTGGGGGCGTTTCAATAAGTATTTATTGAACAGTTGTTATTCTAGTGTAGAATAGATGAGCTGCAACAACCATTAGACAGTAGCAGAGATATATGATTAGCAGTACTATGAAAGTAAAAGGATGGTAAAGTTCTACCATCTCTCAGAAATCATGAATATATACAAGTACATAAAACACATGATAAAAAGTGCGTACTCCTACGATGCCTCCCTAACTAGATATACCTAAATGTACCTAGCATCTCTGTAGGTGTTATGCCAAGAATACCTCTAGGATCTAGTCCACCCCATTACCTGAGAGTTTAGAGAATATGGGACCCCGTCCTGGTCTCGAGTTGGACACCCCGCGAGGGATGTTAGACCACTGCTAGCTGGAGCGTCTGCGTGCAGGAACCTCAGCGTCTCTGGTCAGTGTGTCAGCCAGGAGTCACGGTCTCCTCTATCTTCCTAATCAAGATGTGTTGTATATATACCCATTGGTCTCCCCAGCGGTCCTACCTTGCTGTGTTACTGTGTCGGCCTAAAGGATGACGTTGGGCCTGAACTTTATACAGAGATAATATACAGGAGATGGTAATCCTACTGTTAGTCCTGCTGTGCTTCCCAGAAGCCTCATGCATAATGTATGAGAATCGAACCAGGGAAAAACCTGCGTTCTGAATGCAGTGTCATATCTAGGTAAAAGGTCAGTGCCTAAGAACCGTTATGTATGTAATGTAGGGACGGACATAACATCATTAGGCTGGACAGAGCAGACAGACCTGGTGGTGGGATCGCATGTATATACCATAATAGTCTCATTGTTAAACAATCCCACTTTGAGGCTGTCACCACCTGCGAATACCTCTGCATTGACATCACCAGCAACAGCAGACCAGTTTGCAAAATGCACATGTTTTAACATCCGCAGGGAGACAACCTCCCCTTCGTTGAAGATGTCATGGAAATCATTTCGTCAAATGCGGGTCATCATCATCCCCAAATCTTCCTCGGAGACATCAACCTTCACTGGAATGACTTCAAAGACCCGGCTGTGACCACTCTCAAAACCTTCCTTGCTGACCTCAGCCTAGTTCAAATATGTTATAGTCCTACACGCACTCTAGGCTCGATCCTGGACCTTATTATAGCTAAACCAAATGCTATCCAATTGGTTTCGATTGCCCCGTGTGACTGGTCTGATCATCACTATATCTCCTTCCACATCATCGAACCCTGGTCCAAGAAAAGATCACAAGACAAGAATCCCAGGCTTTGGAAACGCTACCTTCAAAACTCAAACATGGATGACCTGATCTCCATCAGCAAGAACACCTTGTTGCCTCCTCCTGACCTGTACGAGGTTCATGACCTCACGGATCACTACAACAGCTCTATACTGAGTATCCTAGACTCTGTTGTCCCACTACAACTGAAAAGACAGTCCTCCAAAGACTCCAAACCCTGGTACAACGATAGCCTAAATTCAGAGAGACGCAATCTTAGACTGGCCGATCGATCCTGGAGAGGATCCCCGTCCCTGGAACATCTCTTGCTCCTGAGAACTAGAAGAAGCTCTTACAACAAACATATCAAGATGGCAAAATTGTACTTTTTCAAAAGCCAACTAGATAATGCCAGAAACAGACCCAAAAAACTTTTTGAACTGATCAAACTCCAATCCAAATATCTTCCCACCCTTCCACCATCGCAGGCGCCTACGCTGCCAACTTGTGAAGTGTTTGCCACTTTCTTCCTGGAAGAGACTACTAAGATCGAAAATGAGCTACGAGCTCTACAAAGCAAACAACCTACTTTCCCTTGCCAGACTAACCCTACTCCCCTCCCTCCACCTCTTCCTCTGCCCGCCATTGTTCCCTCTTCCAAAAATATCTCCTGCTGGAGCCAACCCACTCTACTCCAGCCTCTTCCAGACATAGGACTTTCACCCAAAAATAACGCTTGCTGGAACCAATTCACTCTCTATGATGATTGCTCTATTCTCAACTTGCTTACTACTCTGAAACCCTCTAACCACTTCAGTGATCCTCTACCCTCCAGCTTCTTCAATGAAATAAAATGGTCCTTAGTCCCCCTCTGGACCAAAATAGTAAATGCCTCCCTACATCAAGGTATGATTCCGGAATTTCTGAAGGCAGGGCAGGTTTCGCCCATTCTTAAAAAACCCACGGCTGACCAAGAGGACCTTAATAACTTTTGCCCGATCACTTGCATCCCAACTCTAACTAAGCTCCTTGAGAAATGTGTTCTTGTCCAACTATGTAACCACATTGATCAATTCCAGCTCTTAGATCAATTCCAATCGGGTTTTCGCCAGGGTCATAGTACTGAAACGGCTATTACTCATATAGTAGATGACGCCCTACAAATGCTTGATCGGAATGAAGCCTGCCTTCTAATCTTCCTGGACTTATCTTCAGCATTTGATACGGTCAAGCATGATAACCTCCTTGAATTACTGGAACGAAGGATGGGTTTCTCTGGCCCTGTTTTAAATTGGTTTGCCTCCTTTCTCAACAACAGAACGCAAAGATTTAAAGTAAATCACTCCCTTTCCAACTCCTTGCCATCCACTCTTGGGGTTCCTCAGGGATCTGCTCTCTCTCCCACGCTCTTCAACTTGTTCATGGAGCCTCTTACGGTTTTACTCAATTCTTTCAACATTCAGTATCACATGTATGCCGATGACACCCAACTTTACCTGAAAATCTCTTCCCCTGACGACATCAAATCACTGAACTCTACCTTACTCAAAACTCAACACTGGCTGACTACCCAACATCTTAAGCTCAACTCCTCCAAAACGGAATTCCTCCTGATAGCACCAACCAAAAAGACGGCCATCATCGCTGATTACTTGAAACACTTAACAGCTCTCAACTGTATCCCTCACATTATTGACTCAGCTTGGTCTCTTGGAATTATACTTGACAAGTCATTGAGCATGCAGGAACACATTAATGCAGCCACCAAAGGGGCCAACTTCCACATGTCTATTCTAAGAAAGATAAAACCCTTCCTCCCCCTGACACCTCAAGTCTGCTGTGCAAGCTCTAGTAATCTCCAGGCTAGAGTATGGCTGTGCAACTCTATGTGTGCTACCCAGATGCAAGTTGGCTCCGCTCAGGGCTTCCCTGAATACAGCTGCAAGGCTCATCACAGGTGCCAGAATAAATAGCCACATATCGCCGGGACTGAAATCTTTAAACTGGCTACCTTTGGAGGCTAAGATTGATCTCAAGATTGCGTGCATGACGCACAAGGCCCTTCACTTCAATACCCCATTGTACCTAGCCCAAAAACTGGAGCTCTCTGGCGGCAGCCGATCTTCTAGGAGTTCCACCACTCTGTTGCTAAAACCTCAAAAATTCCAGAAAAAGAAAACTTATAACCGGGCGTTTTCGGGTATTGCCCCGAGAATCTGGAACTCCCTGCCTCCTCACATCAGACTGATTCCCTCTATGGCGTCTTTAAAAAAAAAAGTGAAAGCCCTGTGGATGAATGCCCTTGTTTGACGGCACCTACCTCCTTTGACTATTCCCACTCCGTTGGCTTGTGCTCAACTGCTGTTGGTTTGTTGCTCGTATATGCTACATTATTTCCTCCTGCATATTTTACTGTTCCTCTATCGTTTATAGTACCCTGCTTATCATTGTTGTTGTTGTTTTACCTGCAACTCTGTTTTCACCTCTATACAGCTGTAAATCGCTCTGATACCCGCCTGGGTCATGTTCGCGCTATATAAAACTTTATAAATAAATAAGGTGAAAGGTTGCGATGTTACCTGCGCCTATATAGGGTACCTATATGGAATATAACAGGAGGAGTGCATAGATCCTGACAGGGTGATTGGAGGAGTGCAAGGGTAGTGCCTGGGTGATTAAACCAGTGTATTGCTAGCACACTGGTGATTGCATGATTGCAGGACTAATGTCTGGGGGATGAGAGGAGTACATATGTAATGCCTGGTGATTCCATGATTGCAGGGGTAATATCTGGGAGATTACAGGAGTACATAGGAAGTGCCTGAGTGATTTTATAAGTGTATGTGTACTGCCTGTGTGATTGGAGTAGTACTGCGGTAGTGTCTGAGTGATTGGAGGAGTGCAACATCCTGAGTAGTAGCAGAATATTGAAATTGCAGCACAAACGTCGGGTCTTTGACATGGTGTACACTTTTGTACTGCAGCTTCACAATTCTGTAACTACTCAGGCTGTTAGGCGTACCCAAAATAAAGCATCAAACCTACACATGAGTCTGTTATAAATCTCACCATATTCCTGAAACTATACATGCATACATGTCTACCTTTTGAAATCATCATCATATAGAAAAGAAATAAACAAATAGACTGAACTTTACATTTGAAAGACACACCTACATTTCTGCAGTGTATTTCAAGTGTACCTTTTCCCAGACTCATAGAAAGTAGCCTAATCTGTAATCCCTTCTGCCAACATGTCTTAACACTCACTTTTGTTCTACAGCTTCACCATTCAACAGATATTGGGCCTAGCCAAACATAAAGCAGCAACCTATCACATATCTCTACCTTAACTCTAACCATATTCCTAAAAGCATACATTCTTCTATGTATTCCTATTGCCAAAAGCATTACACATATTAGAATACATGTGCAAATAGAAACAGAATCACACTCACAAGACCATAAAGGCCTTAAAACTTGACAGAGTACACTTAACATTTCAAACACACCTAGTTTTATGCGGCAAATTTCAAGTGAACTTTTACAAAGACTCTTATAAAGTACCATAATCAATAATTCCTCTCCCAACATATCTTAAACATCACTTTTTTACTACTACTCCTTCACTATTCTAGTACTAATCAGGTATTGAGCATAGCTAACAGCAAAGGAAACATTCACTTATTTTTGATGAAAGTCTCCCCATATTTCTAAAAGCATGTATGCATCAATCTCTACCTTTTCCTACTATCATCATATATAAAAGAAACATACAAATAGATCTATACCTGTATTTTATAAATCTAGCATATGCATAACACATATAAAAATACATCTGTATATACAGACATACCACAGTCACAAAACTATACAGATCTTAAAACTTAACAAGCTGCACTTCTCATTTCAAATATACACCTAAAATAATGTGATATATTTTAACCATGCCTTTCAACAGACTCATACAAAATACCCTAATCACTAATTCATCTGCCAACATCTTTTAAACCACAGTTTCGAGCTGTAGCTTCACCATTCTGCAACTACTTATGCTATTGGACCTACACAAATATAAACTAGCAACCCTTCACAAGTCTCTGCTTTAAGTCTCACCATATTCCTAAAAGCATGTATGCATATGTCTGTACCTTTTGCTAACAGCATCACATATAAAAGTAATATACAGATAAATGTATAAATGTATACCTGTGTTTTATATATCTATCATCTTCACACGTATAACACATACCATAATATATGTGCAAATAGAGACATACCTCAGTCACAAGACCATCCACAGCTCAAAACCTCACAGACTACACTTCAATTTTCAAACAGACACTGAAAATTATGATGTATATATGAAATATACCTTTCCACACATCATACTAATTACTCTGCTAAATAATATCTCTACAAACATATCTCAAACCTCACTTTTGTGCTGCTGCTTTACCATTCTACAACTACTTATAATGTTACACCTACCCAAATACAAAGCAGGAACCCTTCACATGTCTTTGCTAAAAGTCTCACCATATTCCTAAAAGCATGCATGCATATGTCTGTACCATAACACTATCCACACCTTAAAAACTCACAGAACAAACTTCCAATTTCAAGCAAACATCAAAAATTATGTGTCATATTTCAACTGTACCTCTCTAGAGACTTAAAAAAAGAAGCCTAATCACTAATACCTTAGGTCAACATATTTTAAGCCACACTATTATGCGGAATCTTCACCATTCTACTACTACTCACAGTCTTGAGCCTACTACATAAAAAGCAACAACATCTCTTTGTTATACATCATGCACCTTCAAATGTATAAGACATATGAAAATGCATATACAAGTAGAGACATACTTGAGACAGACGTCCATGCACACCTTAAAACTTGACAGACTCCACTTCCAATTTGAAAGCAACTCCTAAAATTATGCGGTATACTACAAATCTACATATCCACACACTAAAACAAACTACCATAATCACTAATCCCTCTTCCAATATACACATATTACTATACAGAATCTATTTCAAACAACATTTAATTACAATAAAACAAACTACAATACACATCTCTACATTTAATAATATATTTCAAACATCACAGTTCGTGAATAATTTTTAGAGATTAAAAATAAACCAAATACATAATACACCTCACAAATTTATAACTCACCTTCCAAATTGATTTGTAGAATATAAAATATCACAAACTCATAAAAGATTTTCTTATGCACACAATCAATGTAATGCACCACTCTCAATAAGGTAAAACCAGTAATGGCAAACTTTCCCTCTCTTTCTCCACACAAATAAATGTAAGCAACAAATCACATTGCTTCCTACATTATTTCAAATTGTAAAACACATTTCTATTGGTTAGACATATTAACACTTACCAACTGACTTCTAAAAATGAACAAACTGGTTCTGGAATTTTTTGGAGTCGCGACTCCACCACACACCAACGCAATGGAGCTGCAAATCCATACGGGAGTTCAAAAATATATTACAAATAAAAATACCACTATTGTTTAACAATACATCACTTCTAAAAATAGCACTTACTTGGGAAATGATACTTTAATTACATATCACTTATATATAAATTACAATTTCACATTTTAAGTCCACAGTTAAGTTTCAACCCTTCCCCCATTCTGCTTAATGCCAGTTTCCATAGTAAAAGTTCATGGAACATTCAACTGATCTAACAGGTCACAAGTTCACCATATTTTAAAGTTCAGCACACAAGTTTACAAATGCAAACAGCAGGTGTGGTTGACTTTTGCAAAATATGACCTTATCCTTTCTACTGTACCTTTCAAACATTTTTTACTAGCAATAATAAACATGCTTTTTAAAGAAAGTAACATGCATCCTATTTTTGAGTGTACAATGTTCTTAAACAGCCAATCAATTATCTACTTTTTAAAAAACAGCATCTTGTCCACCATTTTAGATACCTCTCATTCTACCAACTGACTACCTCAGCTACAGACATCTTTTCATTACTGCCAGACATCCCTTAAAGATGCTTTCAGTATGGATTGTTGGGCAAAGCTATGTTTTCTGGTGCAAAAGGTATGCTGAACGCAGAGGTATTGACAAAGACCTAGCTTTGCAAAATGTGGATATTAAATGGATTGCACAAAGAGGATTAAATTGGCACCAATTGATGCCTTTGGTTAAAACCTTTTTGCATCTCCAACCCCCTGACCTCATGATTGTGCACTGTGTTGGCAATGACCTAGGCACATTGACTGGGGAAGGACTAGAAATGCTCATGAAGGATACCTTTGCACAATTGATGTTGCTTTTCCCCCAAACTGTCTTTGTATACTCTAATATATGCCAAAGACAGAAATGGAAGTGGTCAAATCAATTCTGTCCACAGATTGAGAAAGCTAGAAAGAATGTCAATAAAGCTGTTTCTGCTTACCTCAGAGACCATAGGATGGGCTCCATCTATACCAGCAATCGACATTTTGATATGGATGACATCTACAGAAGTGATGGAGTACACTTCACAGATCATGGGAACAGAGTCCTTCTCAACAACCTAAAGCTGTGCATCTGCACTTACATGTAGCTACTTACATGTAGCTACAACATACTCATAATAAAAACAAGGGCCACTCTATTACACAACAGTAAATCTTATTCTTATTTAAACATGCATACTTTTTAAAAAACATTTTTTAAGGATTCGCGAATCCGTCACGAATCTGCAAAAGCATGAATTCAATGTACTACAACACAATACACTTTTCACATTTAACTATTAATTTTTAAGTTTATATATTTTTAACAACTGTATCAATTGTAATCTTGTCATTAACTTCAATCACAGTACCTCTTTAAAACAACTTCACAAATACAACACTACCTTCTAAATTATATACTACTAAATTATTTATTTGATGTGAATTCGCGAATCCAACGCAACGTTACACGGGGGGCCGCGCTGAGAGCTGCATTAGGGTCGTGACTCCAAAATACAAAGAAAAAGAAATGTCCCACTTCCATTATTCTATATTCGCCCCAGGGACCCAAACCCCCGGGGCCTGCCAGATATTTAAAAAAAAAAAAAATATGGAGGGAGGCCGCGTGGCCCCCCTCCTGAGGCCAATTATGGCCCCGGGGACCCCATCCCCAGGGCCCTGCCAGCCTTTTTTTTAAAAATAAAAAAGAATATATTTAAGGGAGGGGGGCCATGTGGCCCCCCCTTCCCTGGGCCACTATTGGCCCAGGGGACCCCATCCCCCGGTTGCTGGCCACACTTTATTTTATTTTTTTGAGGGGGCTGCCTGGCCCCCCTTTTCTGTGCCACTTCGGACCTGTGGACCCCATCCCCTGGGGCCGGCCCTCAAGTTGGGGACTGTGGGGGGAGCCCCAATGCCCCCATGGTCCCTGCCTGCTCCCCGCCTCCTGCGGGAGCCGGCATTGCTTTTGAGCAAGGGGAGCTGCTAACATGCATCTCCCCTTGTCCAAAAGCAATACTGCTTTGCTTCTTGGAAGCGAGAGCAGGTTTCCTGCTCTCGCTTCCAAGAAGTAAAGCAGTGTTTGCTATGACAGGGCGGGAGACGTGCTCCCGCCCTGCCATAGCAAACGGCAATGGGCACCCCGGGACATTGCTGTAGCCGGCCCTGGGGGGTGGCGGTCCCCAGGGCCATCAAGGGCTCCAGGAGGGGGGCTGAGTGGCCCCCTTCCATCAGTATTAAAGCCCCGGGGAGGTGGTGATCCCCGGGGCCTGGGGTCCGCAACGTGCCCCCGCATTTAAATAAAGTGTGCCCTGGGAGGTGGTGGTCCCTGGGGAAGTGTGGGGGGCTTGAGCCCCCCCACAATTTTACAAAGTAGCCCTGGGTAGTGGTGGTCCCCAGGGCTTGGGTGGGGCCCCCGAGGCCACCCCACCCTAAAATAACAATGCCCCGGGAGGTGGCGGTCCCTGAGGCATTGTGGGGGGCAGGACCCCCACTCACGCACTTTAATAAAAAAGCCCTGGGGAGGTGGCGGTCCCCAGGGCTGCGGGGGGGCCACATGCCCCCCGCATACAATTATCTAGACCCCAGGGAGGTGGTGGTCCCCGGGGCTGTGGGGGCCCCTGCGGACCCCCATTACATATTAAGACATTGCCCCCGGGACCTGGCCCACCCGGGGAATTATAGAAAACAAAGTGCGGGAGTCCGCGCTTCATTTTTTAAAAATGTTGTCGACCGGATTCGTGCACCCAGTGCGAATTCGGTTGATTTCTTTTTTTTTTTAATGCTGTTTTGGGCCCTGGGGGTACTTGTGGCACCCTCAGCAGGCCTAGGGAGTCAGGGTGTTTCTAGCCTGCCCCTTTTTCTTGTTTTGTATCATTTTTTTAACTGTTTTCTTGTGACTCGATTTCCGAGTCACAAGATGGCTGCCAACACATTCTGGTTTGGAGTGTTGTCAGCCAATCACAATGAAGCTTGTTCTCGGGAGGGTTTGAAAATCCTCCTCGGTGCTCAGATATATAAATTTTGATTTTTTGAATTTCTCAGCAACTACTGACGGATTTCCACCATTTAAAAAAAAGGTCCCTTTCTGGACCAAGACCTACCTTTTTGACAAATTTGGTGTAATTCCGTTCAGCAGTTCGGGCTGTAGCCGTGTCTAAAGTTCCTATGGAAATTAACATGGGGAAAACGCGTTTTGGGACCCCCCTTTTTCTTGGCCCCGCTTGACGAATCACCCCAAAACTTTCAAGACATCAGCTGACCTGAATGAACAATTAGTTTCGAAAATTTCACGAAGATTCGTCAAACAGCGCCAAAGATATTGGCAAAAGAAAAAATGCTTTTTGAATAGAAACAAGGTCCTAACTATAACTACCTACTGGCGACCGCCAGTATGTATATATATACAAAAAAGGTTAAAGCTAAATTATAGTTAGGAGAACTATGTTTATGTTTGGCATACAAACCCAACTTAAACTAAAGAAACATTTGAAATTATAAAGTTGTAGTTACCTCTTCAATTTATGATTATACAGAACGTAGGAACTTAATTATTTCTTATGTGTGACAAACCCAACTTAAACTTCAAAAGTTATAGTTATGTGTTATGTGTTAAATTTATCATTTAAACACCACTTTACATTTACATTAATTCATACTTACATCTCAGATTTATACTTATGCACCACCTTTAAATTATTATCACTTGAAACACGACATTAACTATAACTCAGCACTGTACCATGCACTGTGTTCTGCCATATAATATAATTTCAGATGTCATAAGTGTTTTAATTAATGTAATGATTACACATGCTATCTACACACAGCCACAAATTTCCTACCTTCCAGCATATCCCCAATTCTCCTGAGAAAAACGGTGCCTCACGTGTGTGGGTAGGCCAAGTGCCCGCAACATGAAAGGGCATCAAACGCAAAGTAGACACATCACATTTTTCCATTGAAAATCAATATGTTTTTTGCAATGTGGGTAGCTGTGGATTTTGGGCCCCAGCTTAGTCGCCACCTAGGGAACCCTACCAAACCAGCACATTTTTTAAAACTAGACAACCAGGGGTTGGGTGTTTTGCATAGCTTTTACCAGGTTTCTTTACCCAGAGTCCCGTGCAAAGCTCAAACTTTACCTAAAAAAACGCACTTTTCCTTTTCATTTCTGTGAGGAAAAGTTCTAGAATCTGCAGGCAGCCACAAATTTCCTACCAGGCAGTGTTCCCCCAGGTCTCCCAATAAAAATGCATTCCGCCAAGTCTCCTGAGAAAAATCGTGCCTCACTTGTGTGGATAGATCAACTGTCTATGACACAAAAAGAACCCAACTCAAAGTAGGCAAATCACATTTTTCCACTGAAAAACAATGTGTTTTTTTCAATGTGGGCAGCTGTAAATTTTGGGCCCCTGCTCAGCAAGCACCTAGGGAAACCTACCACACCAGCACAGTTTTAAAAACTAGACACCTGGAAAAATCCAGGGTGGGGTGACTTTTGGGGCTCTCACCAGTTTTGTTCCTACAGAATACCCTGAAATGCTCAAACTTCGCCTAAAAACACACATTTTCCTTGTGTTTCTGTGTGGAAAAGTCTTGGAATCTGCAAGTCGGCACAAATTTCCTACCTGCCAGTGTTCCTCCAGGTGTCCCAATAAAAATTCTACCTCACTTGTGTGGGTGGGCCAAGTTCCTGCGACAGGGAAGGGCCCAAAACATATTGTGGAGACATCAAAATTATCCCAAAACAATCTGTTTTTGCAAGGGGGCAGCTTCATTTTTGGACCCGGGCTTGGCAGAAATTTAGAGCACCCAATTCCAAGGATGCAGAGATGGAAGGGTAGGTGCAGATACACGGTCCGCACTCCAATACTCGGGGCCACGCCACCTGATGTGGTTAAAAGCCAAATAGCTTTAGGTTGGACCTTGAACATACACACAGTAGGTAGCACTTTAGGGGAACCCTCTTTTGTGTGGGAGAGTTTTTCATTATATGTTTTACTGTCCTGACGAAGTGCCACAGATCATTTAGACCACTTGATAGGTGCAAAACATGTTGATGAATCATTGACTGAGAGACCAGAGTGAGGCCTCTACCTTATGACTACAGGGTACTTTCCTTGCATAGTCGTTGCATACTGACTACCAGGGTTCCTTTCAAACCTCTAAGGTAGCATTTGCCTGTGATAGGTTTTTATCTCCGACAGGGCAGTCCACTTAATAAAGGATAGTTTGTGACCTCCCCAATCAGTTCTAAACCCCTACCACTCCACCACACCTATCAACTCACTTGCACGCATCATACAGCATCTCTTATAAAGATCTCCACCAAAGTGACCCTTCAGGGGACCCATAGGGTATTGTAGTGCCAGCCCGAGAAGGAGCACCACCCTATGATAAAGCATGACATCCCCTGGGGGGGTGTGAGAGCAACATGAGACTGTCTCATTGACTGTCCTCATGACCTAGGTTTAGAGACACCTGTTAAGAACACTTTTTCTTCCTTCCCAGGAACAGAAGCCCCATTTTTTGAGTCTTTGAGCTATTTAGGGTATCCAACAACACACAGACATTTCTTAAAACTAAACACCCAGGGAAGTCAAGGGAAGTGTGACTTGTGTGGCCCCCTCAATCTTGTCTTACCAGGAATCCCCTGCAAACCTCAAATTTAGCTAAAAAGTCACATTTTCCTCACATTTCTGTGTGAGAAGGTTGTTGGGTCACCGGGTTGGCACACATTTCTTACCTTCCAGCGTTTCCTCAGGTCTCCTGATAAAAATGATACCTCACTTTTGTGGGTGGGTCCAGTGCCTACAACAGAGAAGGGCCCAAAACGTGTAGTGATTTTCCTTTTGGACCCACTTTGGTTCCCCCTCAGTTTTTCATTTTAGATGTTTATAGGCTGACTGTGCTTTGGACACCTAAACAAGCAAGGTATCATTTTTAACAGGAGTCCTGGGAGAATGCTACCGGGTGAGCAATTTGTGCCTGCCTGGTGATCCCACCACTTTCCCACACAGAAATGTGCAAAACCAGGTTGTGTTGTGATAGATCATTTTGATGTGTCCACAAAACATTTTGGGCACTTCCCTGTCGCGGGCACTTGGCCCACCCACACAAGTGAGCCACTGTTTTTCTCTGGAGTCTTGTGAACTCCCCTGGTTGTCTAGTTTTCAAAGAAATGCAGGTTTACCTTCATGCTGGCGTGCCCAAAATCCACAGCTACCCTTAATGACAAAAAGAAAATCCAAGGAGGTCTTAGTTAGAGCCATCTTACTGCCACAGATATAAATCTGGTACTAATTTGTTAAAGTTATCCACCACTTACACTGGTTGGTTGAAGCACATCCAGAAATGCTTCAAAGCACAAATACTTATCAAAGTATCTGAATATTGAAACCAAGCCTTCTGAACATGAGCCATAAAGCCTCTTCACGTCACCACACACATGACTTTATGGTCCATTCACATGCCATTCATGCACCACACACAAGACTTTCATACCGGTGGCCATGGGCCCAATCCAACTTATCAGTGCACTCACATCAACATATCAGCAAGAACGCATCACATTCATGTGGCACAGGACAGGATTAGTTTGTCTACATTTTACCACCTGTCAAGTAACCGCTTTCTCCTGTCTGAACATTACCGAACGCATGCCTAGTGAACCTTTACCAATGGCTCTCATGACCGCCACATGAGGTTCAGGCAGACATGTCTTTCATGTGCCTTTAGCGCCCTCACTGTACAAAATACAACTCCTTCCAGTTTGTTGGTGCAAGTTGGGGGTGTCCGAGTATGACCAGAGGCTTATTCCTTGAACTGAGCAAGCATCTCTACCTTTCGATCTATGGCAAACATGCTGGGGAATTTTCTGAAGTTTCTTAAAGATAATGTCATAACATATGAAGAACAGTAGTTTTTGACACACAGGCTAGTCCGTGAACATGGCATATGTCCCATCCACAGTTATTAGCAGTGCTGTGACTGTAATGCAATAATCATGCAGCAAACTACTAAGTTCTAATGGAGGATGAACATGGCAAGCAGGTCAAGCATTCACCCATATAAGCCATAGTAATTCAGAATTGGGGCAAGTGCAGCACCAGTGGGTTTGAACCCATAGGTGAAGATGAAGTCATGGCATGTATATTTGTACTACGTTTGCTATCTGCCTTTTACCTATGAAATGTCCCTGGGAAAGTACACCTATCGTAAGATTTTCTTACCCATTCATGTCTCTGTCCTCATCAGAGTCCTGACAAATCCTGTATAATTTCCAAGTGAGCCTATACTAATGCCTTCCTTTTTTAACTACTATTATCTCAAGAAAAAGTGTCTTTCATGCACCATCAGCGCACTTAGGGCCATATGTACAAAGGCATTTTGTATTTCCTAGTGGCATGAAAAGCAATTTAGGGCCATGAGGAAATGCAAAATGCCATTTTGGAATGTATGAAAGGCATTTCTGGTGGTGCAAAATGTGATTCCTACATAGAAATAGCAGTTTGGAAATCACAAAATAAGAAATTGCAAATAGGGTTTAACAAATTATGAATTGCTAACCCATTAGATTTCTGGATTGTGTCTAGTCACAAAATGCCCATTTAGGAAATGCAATTAACATTGATTCAGATCAGGTGGTAACCAGGTGCAAACTATAAAAAAAATGCACCCAAAATGCATCCGGCTCTTTCATAATGGCAGCTTTGTACTTTCTGGCGAGGAGGATGAGGATTTTGGCTGGGAGGCAAAGAAGAAGGAGGAGACAGTCAAGGATATTTAGGTTGCAGTTCACCCTGTTTGAAGAGACTTAGCAGAAGATTTATGAGAGTTACAGACTCAGTAGTCAGGTAATTCTTGAATTGATTGCTGAGTTACAGCCTCATCTACTGAGCCCATACTCAGAAGCAATGCAATCCATGCAGGTATTGTGTTGCCTACACCTCTTAGCTTCTGGCAGTTATGAGGGGATCATAGCAGTGGTAGGGGGTGTCACAAAGTACCTTTTCCAGGTTCTTTCACAGGTTCATGGACATCATGGTCAGTAGAGTCAACCAATATATTTCTTTTCCCAATACTCCCCAATTATTGCAACAAACCAAATCGATGTTCTTCAGGGTAGCACAGTTCCCCAATGCCATTGGCAGTGTGGAAGGCACACCTATTGCCATATGTCAGTCCTCAGCATTTTAATATATATTCAGGAACAGGAAAAGCTCACATTCACTCAATTTGCAGGTAGTGTGTGATGCCTCCTGCATCATAACAGACATTGTGGCCAGATTCCGAAGCAGCACCCATGACTCATTCATGCTCCGTCCCAGTGGAATACAAAACCATCACAGGGTGAATTTGACAATGGTTTCCCACTAGGTAAGAGAACTGCAGGTTCAATAAAAAAAATAGCCAGGTTGGTGAGTGTAATGTGACCTAAAGATTTTCCTTCTCATGTTCTTTAGGTAACAGTGCTTATGCCTTATGTCCCTGGATACTCACACCATACCTGAATCCAAGGACAAGAAAAGAAAGCAGTCAACAGGGCACACAGGACAATGCGTTCAATCATAGAGAGGGTCTTTAGGATCCCGAAGTCTCGGTTTCGCTGCCTCCACAAGACCGACGGTCACTACTGTACAGACTGGAAACGTGCTACAAAATCATCGCCACATGTGCCATACTGCACAATATTGCAATGAGGAAGTGTCTGCCTGACATCCCCTTAGAGCCTGATTCTGTCTCTGATGATGAATTTCCACCTCTACAGGTACAGGTGCATCAGAGGGACAAGCATGATGCACAGAGATCAACAGCAAATATTTCTGAGGTAAGAGTAATTAAAACATCTAATTATGAGACATCATACATCATGGTAATGCTTGGCTCATAACTGAGAGACCACCTTTTATTCAGGTAGCGACAACATTGTTTCACTCAAGGATCAACTGCATCCTTGTGGATGTAACATTGGAAAAAATAAACAACAAAGTAAGTAATGCCAAACAAAACAAAGGCGACTCATTCCTCTGAGTGTTCAGTTGTTCATTTCGTTTGACGTCTGTGGTTGGGTGCCTTGTCAGCAACACTGGGCTGTGGGATTGCTGACTTGTCAGTCCCAGAAGACTGTTGGCGTGAATGCCTGAAACTGCATTCCTCCTGAATAAATGTGCCACTGAGGCTAGAGCCCTTGTCACCCTCAGGTGGAGGCAAGATGTTGGGGGCACAGAGGTTGTGGGTCTAGATATTCTCAAGGGCTGTGATCCTATACTTCACGGTTAAGAAAATCCCCCGCCCGCTTCCAGCCAACTTCTGGCCCATTCAGGCAGATACGCCACTTACACCAGCGGTAGCAGTGCATAATCTGGGGGTAGTCTTTGACAACAAGTTGAGTCTGGAAAAACATGTGAACAAAACAGTTGAAACCTGCTTCTCCCTCATTAAAGCATTGAGGAAAATTCTCCCTATGTTACCCCTGTCAGCCAGGGCTCTAGTGGTAAGAAGTGTTATTTTGAGCCGGTTGGACTACTGCAATGCCCTGCTCCTTGGTGCGCCTAACTTCCTCATTATGAAACTGCAAAGAATACAGACAATAGCCGCAAAGTTAGCTTTAAAGAGGCCACGATGCGCCTCTGCCTCTGCGGCACTTAATCATCTCCACTGGCTCCCTCTAGCTCAGAGAATTCAGTTCAAATCATTATGCATTGTTTTCAAGGCCCTTCATGGACTTGGACCATTGCAACTGCAGAAAACATTTGTCTGGCATTCTCCCGTAAGAAACCTTTGATCTTCCACTGCTCATCTGGTTTGTACCGCCAGAATAAGAACCTCCAGGTTTGGAGGGAGAGCATTTAGCTGCGCGGCAGCCCATCTGTGGAACAATCTCCCACCCAATATCAGGCAATTAGAAGAGTTCCTCCAGTTTAAGAAGAAGCTTAAAACGTATCTCTTCCCTAGGATGTAGTGCAGGACATTCAACCGGTGGGTAAATATGTGCATTTAGGGGATCCTCTGTCATTCTCACTGCCAGGATACCCGTGGGGTGACAATGCGCTTTAGAAATTCTTGTTACATTACATTACATCACTAACTCACTGCTACATCCTGACAGCAGTGTCCCATGTCAGTCTGTATGTTAACAGTTCTCTTTGCCGGTATTGTTGAACCTACTGCCAATTGGTTGATGGACCGGGTGAAGGCATAAATTTGTGCCAGGTACTGCGTGTGCCTCTGTCTCTGCATGCAGTGGTCCCTCTCCATGGCAGCAATCCACCGGTCCTGCCCTTTCTCCAATTGCTACATCAATAAGGCATTGGTAGCAGATGCCTGTTAACAGTCCTTATTTGTTTTGTCTGCAGGTACTGTACAGAGATTATGGACTTCTCCAAACCACCAAATACAAGAGACCTCTCTGACATGTCATCTGACACATTCTCATCGTAGACTGTTGATTGCTATCCTCTGCCCTGTCTGTGTGTCGTGCCCACAGATGTTGTAGTGTCCCTGCTCTGCGATGGTCCATTGTCACTATCCACAAAGTCAGGCATTGGTGATATGGTTGCTCTCCTGGCAATTGGAGTTGGTAAGATGGGCTGAGTAGATGGTGATGTTGTGTCCTCAACATCAACATGTTTGTCTGCAGCCCCTTCAGCATCAAATGCTTCTGACATGTCCTTGGTGCGAACTGTGAAAATCCATGCATATTGTTTGTGTAAATAGGTGGTTTATGTTTGCTCACAATGTTATAACTATGCTTCATGTGTTTGTTACATGTTTATGATGTACATATATGCTTGGTATAGTCATAAGCAAACAGTACAGCAAGCATTATATGTGTACTACAACTTCCAAAATGCCTTGCCAGGGTAAAAAAAAGCATCTCAATGGAGTTATTAATGCTGTGATGTTTGATTTTCGGATTTGCTAAAATTATGTTATGCTAAGTAAGTAAAGGAAAGATGGCTTACTCTGGCTGGTGCCTGCACGATTGGAGGTGTCAATGTAAGACACTCCCACCACACTCTCTACTTCCAGCGTCCCCTCGATTATTGTCTCCATGAGAGTGGGAGGGGATGCGTTGAGGGTCCTACCTGCCTCATGACCTTCAGCCATCTTGCTGCCCATCTTCTCCTTACTGCAAGATCGCAGGTCATACCATTGCTTGTGTATCTCTGGGATGGTCCTCTGGGTGACACCTAGGGAGTTCACCTTTTCCAGGATGCTGGTCCAAATCTTTGTCTTTTTGCTCTCTGGCACTGTGAAGGAGACCTTCCCAAAAGGTTGACCTATTTAGAAGACACATTCCTCAGTCAGGAGCTCCAGCTCCTTCTCAGAGAACTTAACCTTCCTCTTCCTGCTACCTGTATCCTTATCCCCATCTAATTTTGACATGGTGTTATCCTGGAAGTGCCAAACCCACTGCAGGTAGTAAAGCAGGAGCACTCCATAGTCTAGTGCCTGTTGCGCCCAAGACTTCCAACATGGCCTCCAAGGTCGGTTAGGCAAATAGATGTACCAGTGCTCCGGCAGCCCAGGAGGCGATAAGTGGTCCTGGATCCTGCTGGCAACATACAGAAGGCACCAGAATTATGGAAAGAAATTTGCGACTTATATGAAGGGACTACTCGGATCACAGGAGTAGGAGATTGCAGGGAAATATGATGGGAGGAGGAGACCAGCAACGAGTGTGGGAAGGACCCGGGTAATGAGGAGATGGAGAAGGATCCCGACCAATGCAAGGACCATGAAGACCACTGCAGTAGCAATGCACTGAAGTCAAGCAATCCCAGAGAGCAGGTGAATGTTGTGTCTTGAGGCACCGCAAACCCAGGGGGGCTGTGTTTCAGTCAAGTAAGTACCTCCTGTTTGCAGGGCATTCTCTATACGGAGCTGGTAGGCGGGGCTCAGGGACCTTGGTGGGGTGATCCTTCAGTTAATAGGGTTAACCACTAACACTAGGATTGGACCATGTGTTTATTTGTGTGGGCACTGTTAGGAGTCATAGCATGGTGATGGCACAATAGAGAAACACAATTGGCACTGTGGATTTGTTAATGAAATATACCCTGTGATTTGTCTTGAGGGCCACTTTACTCCTCATTGCAGCATCAGGAGAGGACAGGAAGACACAGATGGGATAATAGGATCAAATTCCTCTATCCACCCTGTAAAGAGAGAAGAAGAGGAAGAGTACCGAACACCTGAGTGCCTTGGGAATCATATCAAAGGAGTGATTGTTAAACTGACCCTGACCGTTCAATAAATTAAGCCAGCTCTAATACCGCATAGACATATATTTTTCCATGGGAAGGGACTGGGCAGACCGCACACTTCTCATTTCCAGCACCTTCCTAGGCTTCTGGGTTGTGGCCACACCCTGAATTTGTAAACTTCCTGGTCTGACATCATCATTCTGCATCCTGAATACAGTTTTTCCTATTTTGCAATTTCCTATTAGGAAATTGCAACTTTGTGGTTTCCAAAATTGCAACTTCCTAATTGCGAATGCAAATTCATAGGAATCACTATCATTGGAATCGCTGGTTACATACATACCATTTTGTGATTCCCAAATAGTGATTTCTACGGATTTGCAATTTGGAAATCATAAATGCTGAATTTAGTACATATGGCCCTTGCTGTGCTAAATCAAACTCCTTCCAGATGGAGGATGCAAGTTGGGGGTGTCCGAGTATGCCTTTCTCCCAGTTCTCATTCCACGTACTGAACAAGCATATCTACTATTGAAACAAAGGGACACATGCTGGGGAATACTGCCTATGTTCTATAAAGTATTAACCCAAACAAATGTCTTGTGGAACTCATTCATTGACACTTCTACTTTTGCTTTGAAAGTGTGAAAACTCAATTACTCACTTGTATCATAACCAATACCAAAGATGTGAAAACAATCATTATATATGATATTGTGTCCTGTACCCTTTTTTCAATAACATTGGTTATGATACAAGTTACTAATCGAGTTTGCACACTTTCAATGCAAGTAGAAGTGTTGGTGAATAAGTCTCACAGGACATTTCTTTGACTTATTACTCTTACTCTGGCTCTCTTGGGCAATCAGGGTGGTACTTGTGTTGTATATCTAAGTTCCCTAAAATGCACATATGAATTGGAGACTGCTGCTTCTGTAGCAGTAAGACTTTCAATAATGGACAACTGAAAGTCAAGGAAAGACATGAGGCTTCCTGTAGTTGTCATCTGGATCAGGTGTGTAAACAGTTTCTTGTAACAAGTGTGAGTTATATGACTCACATTGTATGGCTGAAGAACCTGGTCATTCTTATCCACTCCACCCATGTATTTGTTGTAATCAAGTATAGAGGTGGGCTTATGAACTTCAGCCACTTGACCCCAAACCATGATGGGGTAAGTGCTCTCATTATGAATTGTATTGAGCACATACACATCATGACGATCAGAGAACTTGACTGTGTTGGAATGCAATGCAGTGCTTTGGGATTTCTGGAGCTTCTTACAAACAAGCTCTTGTGGGAATACTTTTTGGTGACAATGAACTGTACCACAGGTCACAGTGCCAGCTTTGTACATCTCACTGAACAGCTCTACTACCATATTAAAATTGTCCACATAAAGGTTAGAATCCTTCGTGAAGGAGTGGCTGGACAAACTCCCATACAATCTTTCCTGTGACTCCTAGCATGGAAGGGAAATACACAGGGTTTAGAGTGGAGCCCTTCCCTGTATACCACCCTCAAGCTGTAAACATAGCTAGTGGAGCTCTCACACATCATGTTCAGCTTAATTCCATAGCAAGCTCTTTTGCTCCCAATGTACTGCCTGAACAGCTGTTGCCCTTTATACAGGATCAAGGACTCATTGATGGCTATATTTTTCCGAGAAGTATAAATCTCTGGAAAACTGGCAGTCAAATTTTCCATGAGAGGTTGAATTTTGTACAAACTGTCATGGTCTGGATGGTCCTGGGGCAATGTAGCCGAATTGCAATTGAAATGCAGCATGCGGTGTAATAGCAAAAAACTATCCCTGTTCATGTGCGGTGTGAAGATGGGGGTTACCCAAACTGTGTGAGTAGCCTAGTAG
The DNA here is from genome assembly GCA_963921515.1 of Calotriton arnoldi. Classification (NCBI taxonomy): domain Eukaryota; kingdom Metazoa; phylum Chordata; class Amphibia; order Caudata; family Salamandridae; genus Calotriton; species Calotriton arnoldi. Next base: position 64,487 of record CAWUFW010011569.1, read on the forward strand.
GAATGTATGGTTGGTGTCTGCACTAATCCCATTTTGAGCGTAAGGCCCAAAAATACCTTGAACTCCTCAAGCAAAGTGGGAGTGCACTGACATGCCCTAGAATGAGGCCCTAGAGTGCCTCCATGCTCCCTCAGAAATTGTTCGGCACACAAATTTGTTTGCTGCACAATCTGCTCAAGGAAGTCAATGTTCAAAAAGAGATGAACATAATCAGTTGGCAAAAAGTTGGCCTGAACGTCTTTATATCCAGCATCACCAGTGAAATGTGGAATTTGGGGCTGAACTAAAGTGAGGTGCTTCTAAGAGAGTACTCCTTCTGTGCTTGTTGGTTCACGTGCCTACTCTCTGGGTTGGTCTAACCTGCCACTGTTGTACTGCTGCACAGACTGTGCTTGCGAACAGACAGCACAACTGCCATCATCGTATCCCTCAGCGTCACTGGAAGATGAGTCATGAGGTGGGACTCCACCGACTGAAAAATCACTTCCAGATTCAGCTCCATTTTCTTCTTCCTCAGATGCTCTCTTAGTAGCTGCTGTCTCAGTATCTGATCCTGCTTCAGAGCAGTCCTCCATAATCTGAGGTAGGGCTTGGGCAGCAGTCTTCCACTGACACACGGCATCTCTGCTACTGGCTAAAACCGTCCTTCTAAAACACTATCCTAAGTAGAAGGCAGATATACTGTTCTCAAACAGTTGGTGGGTGTGTGCGTGAATGATGTGTGAAACAGTAAATAATGACAAACTCATCTTAACTTGTCTTTTTTCCTAAATCAGCATGTTCTACAAAGACACTAAAAAAGACAAACTAAGACACAGAATTACATCACCTTGTCACAACACATCATCACAGCCTTTAGCGCTGATGACACCCAGTGCGATCATCATTTTTGGCACCCCCATGACCTCCTCCTTGGATTCCCTCACTACTACCCAGCAAAAGTGCCCTTCATCTGTTCTTTGCAGCAGGCACATAAAGCCTCTGTGCTACTTTATGGCATGTCATATATATCTATATCTATCTATCTATCTATCTATCTATCTATCTACCCATCTATCCATATATATATATATATATATATATATATTCACTGAAAAAACCATAGGTTTCAGATATGTTATAGTTAGAAATTAGCATTTAAAAACCTTTGAAATTCACTGAAAAAAACCATAGGTTTTAGGGACAGTTATAGTTAGTTGGACATTTTACTTGTACAAAACCCGTGAAATTCCCCCGTTATAGTTAGTTCAGCTAACTATAACTCGCGCCCCCGCAATGCACTGCTGATGACGTCACATATTACATCACTCATGACATGGTCAGTGACATCACTGATGATATCACTGATGACATCTCAAATGACATCACTGATGACATCATCCAGTGACTGTGTGTTTCTGTAAAGTTTAAATATTTTTAATATATATAGGAAAAGACGTATTGAAGAATAAGTGGGTGTGTAAGTGTCTGTATGGATGATTTAGTAGGTGCGTGACTGACTCTATAAGTGAGTGATTTAACGTATCTTACTGAATGCATGGGTTAGTGACTAAACTGGGTGAATGTCTGTATCCGTCTGTCTGTTGCTGTGTAAGTGGCTGCATGGGTTTGTGAATAGCTACATGAGTGTCTATAAGAGTTATTGATTTGTTGTCTGAGTATCTGTATGGGTGCCTGAGTGTTTGTGTGGATGGGGTGTGTGCGACTGTGCATAGATGTGTGAGTGGGTGATTCACTGGGTGGATGGTTTCAAAAGTGCATCTGTGATAGACTGTATGGGTGGGTAAGTGTGTGTAAGAGTGTGTTAGTGAGTGAATGTATGTCCCAGTGGTACATGTGTGAGTAACTACATATGTGAAAGGCAGTATATATGTGTGTTGGAGTATATAAATAGCTATAGCGAGAGTGAGTGATTGTGATAGTGGCTGTATGGATGAGTGTGTGCTTGTATCAGTGATTATATAAGAGTGTAACAATGTGCTAGTATTTGTATGATTAAGTGAGCTGGTGTGTGTATAACTGTATAGGTGAGTAAATGGCAGTGTGTTTAATTATTTGCATGACTGACTAGGTGTGTGAGTACCTCTATGGATGAGTGGCGGTGTTTGAGTGTCTATATAGGAGTAAGAGTGCATATGATAGTCCTGTACTGAGTGACCATAAGTATGAGTGACTGTACGGGTGAGTGAGTGGATGTGTGAGTGAGTGGATGTGTGTGTGTAGACCTAAGAATCAGTGAGTGGGTATGTAGTTATTGGTGTTGGATTGTCTATGGTTTTGCGAATGGCAGTCTGTAATTTAGATTGGGTGTATCAAAGGTTATATTAGGGTGTGAAGAGCTGCATCAGATTATCACGTGGATGATGTCATCAGTGATGTCATTTGAGATGTCATCAGTGATGTCATCAGTGATGTCACTGACCATGTCATGAGTGATGTAATATGTGACGTCATCAGCAGTGCATTGCGGGGCGCGAGTTATAGTTAGCTGAACTAACTATAACGGGGGAATTTCACGGGTTTTGTACGAGTAAAATGTCCAACTAACTATAACTGTCCCTAAAACCTATGGTTTTTTCAGTGAATTTCAAAGGTTTTTTAAATGCTAATTTCTAACTATAACATATCTGAAACCTATGGTTTTTTCAGTGAATTTCAAAGGTTTTTTAAATGCTAATTCCTAACTATAACATGTCTGAAACCTACGGTTTTTTCAGTGAATTTCAAAGGTTTTGTAAATGACAATTTTTAAATGTATTAATTGTTATATTAATTTTTTTCATACTGATTTACTACATTTTTAGAAACAATTTTTTTTACATATTTTATTTTTAAATTACATTGTAATTACATTATACATTACATTACAAAAAATACTTTCTCAGAATGAATTACTTTAGTTTAAATACTTTGCACATAGGCAATAGACTTTTAAGTACAGTAGTTACAGTTGTTGCAATGGGCAACACATTTTCAAACACAATGCAACATTCAGCTCAATGTGAATTTCTAGTTAAATGCAATTAGTTACTTTATGGATTACTTTTCTAACCACAGGACTGGATCCTAGATTCAGTCCTGGTACATCTCCTGTAAACAGTTGAGTAAAAGCGTTTTGGTTACAGTCGTGATTTTTAAGGAATATTATTGTATTTTAAAAGTTGACACTTAGAAACTTTTTCTCATAGAATCACCAATGTTATCCTATGGAAGGAAATTCACTTAGCAGGTAAAAACTGTTATCGTTACTTTTTCTTACTCAGTGTTGGATCCTGGATCCAGCACTGGTGCATCTCCTGTAAACAGTTGAAAGAATGCGTTTAAGTCATACAGGCGATTTTTAAGGAATATTTGTAGTTTGTGAAAATCGACACTTTGAAACTTTTCTGCTTAAAACCAGACAATGGATTCCTATGGAAGAAAATAGAAGTTACTGGTAAGTACGGTTAAAATTACTTTTCAGGGTCAGTGCTGGGCTAAAAGATGCAGCACTGGGTTCTCTCCTGATAACAGGTGAGTAAATTGGAATTCGTACTTTGGTTGATTTTAGAGGAATATTATAAAGTTCCAAAACTCCACACTTAGAAGAATTTCCAAGTGAAACCAGTCAATGTTAGCCTATGAAGGAAATTCAAGGTACCGGTAAGTACGGTTAAAATTACTTTTCAGGACCAGTACTGGGCTGAAAGATGCAGCACTGAGGACTCTCCTGATAACAGGTGAGTAAATCAGAATTCGGATTTCGGCTGATTTTAGAGGAATATTTGTATGTTTCAAAAATCAACACTTAGAAACTTTTTCAGCAAAAAGCAGGCAATGATATCCTATGGAAGGAAATTCAAGTTACTGGTAAGTACGGTTAAAATTACTTTTGAGGATCAGTACTGGGCTGAAAGATGCAGCACTGAGGTCTCTCCTGATAACAGGTGAGTAAATCGGAATTCGTAGTAAGGCAGATTTTAGAGGAATATTTGCACAATGGTGAAGGGAGGGGCGGGGCCTGAGGTGACATCTGTGCAAACGCGCCCAGTGGCAAGTTTTAAGTTGGGGGATTAAGTCCCCTTGAATCATGAGGTTCCCTAGGGGCCAACTAGCCCACCATGAACCTCCAGTATGCGCCAGGGGGCTGCGTTGCAGATACGTGTAGAGAGGCCACACCCCTTTTACACCTCTCTGCAACGCAGCTCTGTGGCGCTTTCTGGATGTACCTGTTGGGCTAGTTGGCCCCAGGGACCCTCAGGATTGAAGGGATTTAATCCCCATCTTAAAACGCGCCACGGGGCCTGTTTGCACACATGTCACATGAAGCCCCGCCCCCTCCCTTCACCACTGTGCAAACGCGCCCTGTGGCACGTTTTAAGTTGGGGGATTAAGTCCCCTTGAATCCTGAGGGTCCCTGGAGTCCAACTAGCCCACCATATACCTCCAAAAAGCGCCACAGAGCTGCGTTGCAGAGAGGTGTAAAAAGGGGCGTGGCCTATGTACACGTCTCTGCAAGGCAGCCTCTGGCGCATACTGGAGGTTCCTGGTGGGCTAGTTGGCCCCCAGGGACCCCCAGTATTCAAGGGAATTCGTTCCCCTCTGCAAACGCGCCAGGGCGCGTTTGCAGAGTACTGCAGGGAGGGGCGGGGCCTCCGGCACGATGCCGTTCGTTTTTTTTTTCGTTTTTTTTTTTTTTAATGGGAGGGGGCTGCGTGGCCCCCTTCCCTGCCCACTTTTGGCCCCGGGGACCCCATCCCCCGGGGCCTGAGCATTTTTTTTTTTTTAATTTAAAAAAAAACGGGAAAGAGCCGCGTGGCCCCCCTTCCCTGGGCCTGTATTGGCCCCGGGGACCCCATCCCCCGGGGCATGGCCTCGATTTTTTCTTTTTTTCTTTGGAGGGGGCTGCGTGGCCCCCTCCTCAGGCCATTTAAGGCCCCGGGGACCCCATCCCCCAGGGCCGGCCTTTCCTTTATTTTTTTTTTTTTTTAAATTTGAACTTTGGGGAGGGGGCTGCGTGGCCCCCTCCCGAGCCACTATGGCCCCGGGGACCCCATCCCCGGGGCCTGGCCTCACGTTGGAGACTGTGGGGGTCCCCAATCCCCCACAGTCCCAGCCGGCTCCCCGCCTCCTGCGGAAGCCGGCATTGCTTTTCCACATGGGGAGCAGCTAACATGCTGCTCCCCATGTGGAAAAGCAATTGGTTTGCATTTTGAAAGAGAGAGCAGGTTTCCTGCTCTCTCTTTCAAAATGCAAACCAAGTTTGCTATGAGAGGACGGGAGCCGCGAGGCTCCCGTCCTGTCATAGCAAACAGCAGTGTCCCGGGGGTAGGCACCCCGGTACACTGCAGGAGCCGGCCCTGGGGGTGGTGGTCCCCAGGGCCATCAAGGGCTCCAGGAGGGGGCCGCGCGGCCCCCTCCCATTCAGTGCACAGCCCCGGGAGGTGGTGGTCCCCGGGGCTTGGGAGTCCGTAACGGACCCCCATATTTAAATGTTTAGTGCCCCGGGAGGTGGCGGTCCCCGGGGCATGTCGGGGGTCTGGAGCCCCCACACAGGTTTTAAAAAAAAAAAAAAGGGCTCAGAGACCTCCCGCCATCATTTTTAAATAAAGCCCCGGGGGTGGCGGTCTCCGGGGCTTGGGGGCCTTAGAGGCCCCCTACATAAGTTAAAACCCCCACCATGCCCCCGGGACTTGGGCCACCCGGGGGCCAATTAACATCGAGCGCGGAGACCGCGCTTCGATTTTTTCGGCAGGATCCGCGCTCCCTGAGCGCATCCTGCCGATTTAAAAAAAAAAAAAAATTTTGCCCAGGGGTCCTTGTGGGACCCCTGAGCAGACCTAGGGGTCAGGGTGTTTCTACCCTGCCCCTTTGTGCGTTTGCGCACTTGTTTCTGTCCCTCGGTTCTACCGAGGGACAAAATGGCTGCCAACACTTCCTGATTTGGAGTGTTGACAGCCAATTAGCATGCAGCTCGTGATCGGGAGGGTGCGCGAATCCGACGCGGCCATAGATATATATGTACTTTTACTTTTGATTTTCTCAGCAACTACTGAACGGATTTACACCATTTAACAAAAGGGTTCTTTCTGAACCAAGAACTACCTCTTTGCCAAATTTGGTGTAATTCCGTTCAGCAGTTCGAGCTGTAGCCGTGTCTAAAGTTTCCTATGGAAAAATGAATGGGGAAAACGCGTTTTGGGACCCCCTTTTTCTCGGCCCCCGCTTGACGAATCACCCGAGACTTTCAGGGTAGGAGCGGACCAGAGCGCCCACAAAGTTTGAAAATTTTGCGAAGATACGTCAACCGGCAAGAGAGTTATTTCAAATAGAATGTCGCGGATTTCCTATGGAAAATAGGTTCTAGCTATAACTATCTACTGGCGACCGCCAGTAGATAATATATATATATATTTCTATTTAAATTAAACATAGAAATATTAAAGCACAATTACAAAACATTCGTGGGGCGCTCCGGTCCGCTCCTACCCTGAAAGTCTCGGGGTGATTCGTCAAGCGGGGGCCGAGAAAAGGGGGTCCGAAAGCGCGTTTTCCCCATGCAATTTTCCATAGGAAACTTTAGACACGGCTACAGCCCGAACTGCTGAACGGAATTACACCAAATTTGGCAAAGAGGTAGTTCTTGGTTCAGAAAGAACCCTTTTGTTAAATGGTGTAAATCTGTTCAGTAGTTGCTGAGAAAATCAAAAGTAAAAAGATAGTGATATCTAGGGCCGCGGATCCTCCGAGCACGAGCTTTATGTTAATTGGCTGTCAACACTCCAAACCAGGAAGTGTTGGCAGCCATTTATCCCTCGGTAGAACCGAGGGACAGAAACAAGTGTGCAAAGCGCACAAAGGGGGCAGGGTAGAAACACCCTGACCCCTAGGTCTGCTCAGGGGGTCCCACAAGGACCCCTGGACAAAAAAATGTTTTTTTTTTAAAAAATCGGCAGGATGCGCTCAGGGAGCGCGAACCCTGGCGAAAAAAAAATCGAAGCGCGGTCTTCCGCGCTTCGATGTTAATGGCCCCCGGGTGGGCCAAGTCCCGGGGGCATGCTGGGGGGGTTAATTTTATGTGTGGGGGCCTCTAAGGGCCCCCAAGCCCGGGGACCACCACCCCCGGGGCTTTATGTATAATGGTGTGGGAGGGCTCTGAGCCCTCCCGCAGCCCGAGGACTACCACCTCCCGGGGCACTAAGAAAAATTAAAATGGGGGTCCGTTTTGGACCCCCAGAGCCCGAGGACCACCACCTCCCGGGGCTTTCAAAATGTAGGGAGGGGGCCGCGCGGCCCCTCCTGGAGCCCTTGATGGCCCTGGGGACCACCACCCCCAGGGCCGGCTCCTGCAGTGTCCCGGGGTGCCTACCCCGGGACACTGCTGTTTGCAATGACAGGACGGGAGCCTCGCGGCTCCCGTCCTGTCATTGCAAACTGCTTTGGATATTGGAAGAGAGAGCAGGAAACCTGCTCTCTCTTCCAATATCCAAAGCCGACGCTTTCCACATGGGGAGCAGCATGTTAGCTGCTCCCCATGTGTAAAGCTATGCCGGCTCCCGTAGGACACGGGGAGCCGGCGGGACTGTGGGGGCTTGGGGACCCCCACAGTCCCCAACGAGAGGCCAGGCCCCGGGGGATGGGGTCCCCGGGGCCATAGGTGGCCACGGAGAGGGGCCACACAGCCCCCTCCCAAAGTAACAAAAATTAAAAAAAAAAAAAAAAAAGTGCAAGACCGGCCCCGGGGTTGGGGTCCCGGGGCCTTAAATGGCCTGAGGAAGGGGGCCACGCAGCCCCCTCCAAAAAAAAAAAAAAGAGGCCATGCCCGGGGATGGGGTCCCCGGGGCCAATACAGGCCCAGGGAAGGGGGCCAGCGGCCCCTTCCCGTTTTTTTAATTTTAATTTTAAAAAAAGGGGAAAGGCCCTGGGGGATGGGGTCCCCAGGGCCTAAAAATAGGAAAAAGGAAGGGGGCCACACAGCCCCCTTCCGGGGAAAAAAACAACAACAAAAAAACGATCGGGCCCGTAGGCCCCGCCCCTTCCTTCACCACTCTGCAAATGCGCCCCTGGCGCGTTTGCAGAGAAGGCGAATTCCCCTTGAATACTGGGGGTCCCTGGGGGCCAACTAGCCCACCAGGAACCTCCAGTATGCGCCAGGGAGCTGCCTTGCAGAGAGGTGTACAGAGGCCACGCCCCTTTTACACCTCTCTGCAACGCAGCTCTATGGCGCTTTGGAGGTATATGGTGGGCTAGTTGCACCCCAGGGACCCTCAGGATTCAAGGGAGTTAATCCCCCGACTTAAAACGCGCCACGGGGCGCGTTTGCACAGTGGTGAAGGGAGGGGCGGGGCTTCAGGTGACATGTGTGCAAACAGGCCCCGTGGCGCGTTTTAAGATGGGGAATTAAATCCTCTTCAATCCTGAGGGTCCCTGGGGGCCAACTAGCCCAACAGGTACGTCCAGAAAGCGCCACAGAGCTGCGTTGCAGAGAGGTGTAAAAGGGGTGTGGCCTCTGTAAATGTCTCTGCAACGCAGCCCCTGGCGCATACTGGAGGTTCCTGGTGGGCTAGTTGGCCCGTAGGGACCCTCATGATTCAAGGGGACTTAATCCCCCAACTTAAAACGCGCCACGGGCGCGTTTGCACAGATGTCACCTCAGGCCCCGCCCCCTCCCTTCACCATTGTGCAAATATTCCTCTAAAATCAGCCGAAATACGAATTCTGATTTACTCACCTGTTATCAGGAGAGACCTCAGTGCTGCATCTTTCAGCCCAGTACTAATCCTGAAAAGTAATTTTAACCGTACTTACCAGTAACTTGAATTTCCTTCCATAGGCTAACATTGACTGGTTTCACTTGGAAATTCTTCTAAGTGTGGAGTTTTGGAACTTTAAAATATTCCTCTAAAATCAGCCGAAATACGAATTCCGATTTACTCACCTGTTATCAGGAGAGACCTCAGTGCTGCATCTTTCAGCCCAGTACTGATCCTCAAAAGTAATTTTAACCGTACTTACCAGTAACTTGAATTTCCTTCCATAGGATATCATTGCCTGCTTTTTGCTGAAAAAGTTTCTAAGTGTTGATTTTTGAAACATACAAATATTCCTCTAAAATCAGCCGAAATCCGAATTCTGATTTACTCACCTGTTATCAGGAGAGACCTCAGTGCTGCATCTTTCAGCCCAGTACTGGTCCTGAAAAGTAATTTTAACCGTACTTACCAGTAACTTGAATTTCCTTCCATAGGCTAACATTGACTGGTTTCACTTGGAAATTCTTCTAAGTGTGGAGTTTTGGAACTTTAAAATATTCCTCTAAAATCAGCCGAAATACGAATTCTGATTTACTCACCTGTTATCAGGAGAGACCTCAGTGCTGCATCTTTCAGCCCAGTACTGATCCTGAAAAGTAATTTTAACCGTACTTACCGGTAACTTGAATTTCCTTCCATAGGCTAACATTGACTGGTTTCACTTGGAAATTCTTCTAAGTGTGGAGTTTTGGAACATTAAAATATTCCTCTAAAATCAGCCGAAATACGAATTCCGATTTACTCACCTGTTATCAGGAGAGAACCCAGTGCTGCATCTTTTAGCCCAGTACTGATCCTCAAAAGTAATTTTAACCGTACTTACCAGTAACTTGAATTTCCTTCCATAGGATATCATTGCCTGCTTTTTGCTGAAAAAGTTTCTAAGTGTTGATTTTTGAAACATACAAATATTCCTCTAAAATCAGCCGAAATCCGAATTCTGATTTACTCACCTGTTATCAGGAGAGACCTCAGTGCTGCATCTTTCAGCCCAGTACTGGTCCTGAAAAGTAATTTTAACCGTACTTACCAGTAACTTGAATTTCCTTCCATAGGCTAACATTGACTGGTTTCACTTGGAAATTCTTCTGTGTGTGGAGTTTTGGAACTTTAAAATATTCCTCTAAAATCAGCCGAAATACGAATTCCGATTTACTCACCTGTTATCAGGAGAGACCTCAGTGCTGCATCTTTCAGCCCAGTACTGATCCTGAAAAGTAATTTTAACCGTACTTACCAGTAACTTGAATTTCCTTCCATAGGAATCCATTGTCTGGTTTTCAGCAGAAAAGTTTCAAAGTGTCGATTTTCACAAACTACAAATATTCCAAAAAAATCGCCTGTATGACTTAAACGCATTCTTTCAACTGTTTACAGGAGATGCACAAGTGCTGGATCCAGGATCCAACACTGAGTAAGAAAAAGTAACGATAACAGTTTTTAACTTCTAAGTGAATTTCCTTCCATAGGATAACATTGGTGATTCTATGAGAAAAAGTTTCTAAGTGTGAACTTTTAAAGTACAATAATATTCCTTAAAAATCACGACTGTAACCAAAACGCTTTTACTCAACTGTTTACAGGAGATGTCCCAGGACTGAATCTAGGATCCAGTAATGTGGTTAGAAAAGTAATCCATAAAGTAACTAATTGCATTTAACTAGAAATTCACATTGAGCTGAATGTTGCATTGTGTTTGAAAATGTGTTGCCCATTGCAACAACTGTAACTACTGTACTTAAAAGTCTATTGCCTATGTGCAAAGTAATTAAACTAAAGTAATTCATTCTGAGAAAGTATTTTTTGTAATGTAATGTATAATGTAATTACAATGTAATTTAAAAAATAAAATATGTAAAAAAAAATTGTTTCTAAAAAATTTGGAAATCAGTATGAAAAAAATGTATATAACAATTAATACATTTAAAAATTGTCATTTACAAAACCTTTGAAATTCACTGAAAAAACTGTAGGTTTCAGACATGTTATAGTTACAAATTAGCATTTAAAAAACCTTTGAAATTCACTGAAAAAACCATAGGTTTCAGGGACGTTATAGTTATAAATTAGCATTTAAAAAACCTTTGAAATTCACTGAAAAAACCATAGGTTTTAGGGACAGTTATAGTTAGTTGGACATTGCACTCGTACAAAACCCGTGAAATTCCCCCGTTATAGTTAGTCCAGCTAACTATAACTCGCGCCCCCGCCATGCACTGCTGATGACGTCACATATTACATCACTCATGACATGGTCAGTGACATCACTGATGACATCACTGATGACATCTCAAATGACATCACTGATGACATCATCCACGTGATAATCTGATGCACCTCCTCACACCCTAATATAACCTTTGATACACCCACTCTAAATTACAGACTGCCATTCGCAAAACCATAGACACTCCAACACCAATAACTACATACCCACTCACTGATTCTTAGGTCTACGCACACATCCACTCACTCACCCGTACAGTCACTCATACTTACGGTCACTCAGTACAGGACTATCATATGCACTCATACTCCTATATAGACACTCAAACACCGCCACTCATCCATAGAGGTACTCACACACCTAGTCAGTCATGCAAATAATTAAACACACTACCATTTACTCACCTATACAGTTATACACACACCAGCTCACTTACTCATACAAATAGTAGCACATTCTTACGCTCTTATACAATCACTGATACAAGCACACACTCATCCATACAGCCACTATCACAATCACTCACTCTCGCTTATAGCTATTTATATACTCCAACACACATATATACTGCCTTTCACATATGTAGTTACTCACACATGTACCACTGGGACATACATTCACTCACTAACACACTCTTACACACACTTACCCACCCATACAGTCTATCACAGTTGCACTCTTGAAACCATCCACCCAGTGAATCACCCACTCACACATCTATGCACAGAGTTGCACACACCCCTCCCACACAAACACTCAGGCACCCATACAGATACTCAGACAAGCATTCAATAACTCATATAGACACTCATGTAGCTATTCACAAACACATGCAGCCACTTACACAGCAACAGACAGACGGATACAGACATTCACCCAGTTTAGTCACTAACCCATGCATTCAGTAAGATACGTTAAATCACTCACTTATAGAGTCAGTCACGCACCTACTAAATCATCCATACAGACACTTACACACCCACTCATTCTTCAATACGTCTTTTCCTATATATATTAAAAATATATAAACTTTACAGAAACACACAGTCACTGGATGATGTCATCAGTGATGTCATCAGTGATGTCATTTGAGATGTCATCAGTGATGTCATCAGTGATGTCACTGACCATGTCATGAGTGATGTAATATGTGACGTCATCAGCAGTGCATTGCGGGGCGCGAGTTATAGTTAGCTGGACTAACTATAACGGGGGAATTTCACGGGTTTTGTACGAGTGCAATGTCCAACTAACTATAACTGTCCCTAAAACCTATGGTTTTTTCAGTGAATATATATATATATATATTATCTACTGGCGGTCGCCAGTAGATAGTTATAGTTAGGACCTATTTTCCATAGGAAATCCGCAACATTCTATTTGAAATAACGTTGGCGCCGGTTGATGAATCTTCGCGAAAGTTTCCAACTTGTTGGGGCGCTCCGGTCCGCTCCTATCCTGAAAGTCTCGGGGTGATTCGTCAAGAGGGGGCCTAGAAAAAAGGGGGGTCCCCAAACGTGTTTTCCCCATTCATTTTTCCATAGGAACCTTTAGTCGCAGCTACAGCCCGAACTGCTGAACGGAATTACACCAAATTTGGCAAAGAGGTAGCCCTTGGTTCAGTGTCGTACCTTTTGCTTAAATGGTGTAAATCCGTTCAGTAGTTCCTGAGAAAATCACAAGTAAAATGACATATATATCTGGGCGGAGCCTAACCACACATGTCATTGTGAGATCTGATTGGCTGTCAGCACTTCATCCTGGAATTGCTGGCAGCCATCTTGAGACCAATATACATGATAGTACCCCATTGAAATGCATTGTAGTGAATCAAAGATTTTGAGGGTTACCAAAAGGAGAACTATAAAGGGTGATAACAGACTTTAGTTACATTAGAATTCATTTGTTGATGGTACCATACTAATTTCAGGAATTGTGGTGTGTACTAAGGTGATTTTACCCTGTGAAAAACCTTCTGCTGGGATCTCATGAATCATGTTTGAGAGAAACCTATTTTCACATGCTTGTCCCATAGAGTTTTGGAAGGTGCTCCAGAAGCTAAAATGAGAGCATATTTTCTGTAAATTCACATTATCTTTCTCAGTCATGTGAGAATGAAGTCTGACATTCTCAGTAAAATATGTACATCCAACAAGTGCAGAGACTGTCAGTTGATTCCTTTGTGTTCTACTGCAGCTTCCCAGAGTGTTCTAAAGAACAACTAGAGTGCTAACAGCCTTACTTATGACAAAAGTATGGCACACCTGAAGCCATCTTGATTGGAATAAACTGGTAACACTTAAAACATTTAATTTAAAAAGGAACAAAATGATGGGGTTCATTTTGTCATAGAAATTATGGTTAGTGCTGTAGAAAGAAAAATTAGGACATGTTTCAAGTGTGATCTCAAATATCTTCCTGTTATATTTCAACAGGAGCAGCCTGCCAGTTGATGCCTTTGTGTTCTACTGCAGCTTCCCAGAGTGTTCTAAAGAACAACTAGAGCGCTAACAGCCTAACTTATGACAAAAGTATGGCACACCTGAAGCCATCTTGATTGGAATAAACCGGTAACACTTAAAACATTTAATTTAAAAAGGAACAAAATGAGGGGGTTCTTTTTGAAATAGAAATTATGGTTAGTGCTGCAGAAAGAAAAATTAGGGCATGTTTTAAGTGAGATCTCAAATACTCTTCTATTTCAATAGAAAATTCTGACATGCAGACTGAAACAATCACTTTCAATACCAGCAGCAGACTTCCAGTTAACTCCCTGGTGAGCAGTAGCTTTACTACAGTGATCTAATGAGCAACTAGAGTGCTAACATTCTGAATTTATGGCAAATGTGAGACACATCTGAATGCCTTCTTGATGGAATCAAAGTAAAAAACTGAAAGCATTTCCTACTGAGGAGACTGCAGTAAATGAGGAAATTAGGAAACTTCATAACAAAGAAGTCTTCCAAGATGGCCACCAGTGAAAAAAGAGCCCAAATGTAGCACAAATATTACCCAGATGTAGCCCACATATAGCCCAATGACAAAAGTGTGCAAAACACTTTTTATTTTTGTTTTTTAGCAGTTTTATGTAGTGCAGACTGGTCAGGTATGGGAGCGTTGCATCTTAAAACATGACCCCCTACACTACAAAAACACCACTGCACTACCCTAAACCCTAAAACACTACCCCCAGCACGACCCCCTACACTACACAAGCACCACTGCACTATCCTAAACCCTAAAACACTACCCCCAGCATGACCCCCTACACTACACAAACACCACTGCACTACCCTAAACCCTAAAACACTACCCCCAGCACGACCCCCTACACTACCCAAACACCACTGCACTAACCTAAATCCTAAAACACTACCCCCAGCACGACCCCTACATTACCCAAACACCACTGCACTACCCTAAAACATGACCCCTACACTGCACAAACACCACTGCACTACCCTAAACCCTAAAACACTACCCCCAGCACGACCCCCTATACTACAGAAGCACCACTGCACTACCCTAAACCCTAAAACACTACCCCCAGCACGACCCCCTACACTACACAAGCACCACTGCACTACCCTAAACCCTAAAACACTACCCCCAGCACGACCCCCTACACTGCCCGAACACCACTGCACTGCCCTAACCCTGAAACACCAGCCCCTGCACGACCCCCTACACTGCCCGAACACCACTGCACTGCCCTAAACCCTGAAACACCACCCCTAGCACGACCCCTATACTGCCCGAACACCACTGCACTGCCCTAAACCCTGAAACACCACCCCCTTCACGACCCCCTACACTGCCCGAACACCACTGCACTGCCCTAAACCCTGAAACACCACCCCCAGCACGACCCCATACACTGCCCGAACACCACTGCACTGCCCTAAACCCTGAAACAACACCCCCAGCAAGACCCCATACACTGCCCGAACACCACTGCCCTAAACCCTGAAACACCACCCCCAGCACGACCCCCTACACTGCCCGAACACCACTGCACTGCCCTAAACCCTGAAACACCACCCCCAGCACGACCCCCTACACTGCCTGAACACCACTGCTCTGCCCAAAACCCTGAAACACCAGCCCCAGCACGACCCCCTACACTGCCCGAACACCACTGCTCTGCCCTAAACCCTGACACACCAGCCCCAGCACGACCCCCTACACTGCCCGAACACCACTGCACTGCCCTAAACCTTGAAACACCAGCCCCAGCACGACCCCCTACACTGCCCGAACACCACTGCACTACCCTAAACCCTGAAACACCACCCCCAGCACGACCCCCTACACTGCCCGAGCACCACTGCACTGCCCTAAACCCTGAAACACCAGCCCCAGCACGACCCCCTACACTGCCTGAACACCACTGCACTGCCCTAAACCCTGAAACACCACCCCCAGCACGACCCCCTACACTACCCGAACACCACTGCACTGCCCTAAACCCTGAAACACCACCCCCTGCACGACCCCCTACACTGCCCGAACACTACTGCACTGCCCTAAACCCTGAAACACCATCCCCAGCACGACCCCTACACTGCCACGAACACCACTGCACTACCCTAAACCCTAAAACACTACCCCCAGCAAGACCCCCTACACTGCCCGAACACCACTGCACTGCCCTAAACCCTGAAACAACACCCCCAGCAAGACCCCCTACACTGCCCGAACACCACTGCCCTAAACCCTGAAACGCCACCCCCAGCACGACCCCCTACACTGCCCGAACACCACTGCACTGCCCTAAACCCTGAAACACCACCCCCAGCACGACCCCCTACACTGCCCGAACACCACTGCTCTGCCCAAAACCCTGAAACACCAGCCCCAGCACGACCCCCTACACTGCCCGAACACCACTGCACTGCCCTAAACCCTGAAACACCAGCCCCAGCACGACCCCCTACACTGCCCGAACACCACTGCACTACCCTAAACCCTGAAACACCACCCCCAGCACGACCCCCTACACTGCCCGAGCACCACTGCACTGCCCTAAACCCTGAAACACCAGCCCCAGCACGACCCCCTACACTGCCCGAACACCACTGCACTGCCCTAAACCCTGAAACACCAGCCCCAGCACGACCGCCTACACTGCCCGAACATCACTGCACTGCCCTATACCCTGAAACACCAGCCCCAGCACGACCCCCTACACTGCCCGAACACCACTGCACTGCCCTAAACCGTGAAGCACCAGCCTCAGCACGACCCCCTACACTGCCTGAACACCACTGCACTGCCCTAAACCCTGAAACACCACCCCCAGCATGACCCCCTATACTGCCCGAACACCACTGCACTGCCCTAAACCCTGAAACACCACCCCCTGCACGACCCCCTACACTGCCCGAACACTACTGCACTGCCCTAAACCCTGAAACACCATTCCCAGCACGACCCCCTACACTGCCCGAACACCACTGCACTGCCCTAAACCCTAAAACACCACCCCCAGCAAGACCCCCTACACTGCCCGAACACCACTGCACCCTAAATCCTGAAACACCACCCCCAGCAAGACCCCCTACACTGCCCGAACACCACTGCACTGTCCTAAACCCTGAAACACCAGCCCCAGCACGACCCCCTACACTGCCCGAACACCACTGCACTGTCCTAAACCCTGAAACACCACCCCCTGCACGACCCCCTACACTTCCCGAACACCACTGCACTGCCCTAAACCCTGAAACACCACCCCCAGCACGACCCCCTACACTGCCCGAACACCACTGCACTGTCCTAAACCCTGAAACACCACCCCCTGCACGATCCCCTAAACTGCCCGAACACCACTGCACTGCCCTAAACCCTGAAACCCCACCCCCAGCACGACCCCCTACACTACCCGAACACCACTGCACTGCCCTAGACCCTGAAACACCACCCCCTGCACGACCCCCTACACTGCCCGAACACTACTGCACTGCCCTAAACCCTGAAACACCATCCCCAGCACGACCCCCTACACTGCACGAACACCACTGCACTGCCCTAAACCCTAAAACACTACCCCCAGCAAGACCCCCTACACTGCCCGAACACCACTGCACTGCCCTAAACCCTGAAACAACACCCCCAGCAAGACCCCCTACACTGCCCGAACACCACTGCCCTAAACCCTGAAACACCACCCCCAGCACGACACCCTACACTGCCCGAACACCACTGCACTGCCCTAAACCCTGAAACACCACCCCCAGCACGACCCCCTACACTGCCTGAACACCACTGCTCTGCCCAAAACCCTGAAACACCAGCCCCAGCACGACCCCCTACACTGCCCGAACACCACTGCTCTGCCCAAAACCCTGAAACACCAGCCCCAGCACGACCCCCTACACTGCCCGAACACCACTGCACTGCCCTAAATCTTGAAACACCAGCCCCAGCACGACCCCCTACACTGCCCGAACACCACTGCACTACCCTAAACCCTGAAACACCACCCCCAGCACGACCCCCTACACTGCCCGAGCACCACTGCACTGCCCTAAACCCTGAAACACCAGCCCCAGCACGACCCCCTACACTGCCCGAACACCACTGCACTGCCCTAAACCCTGAAACACCAGCCCCAGCACGACCCCCTACACTGCCCGAACATCACTGCCCTAAATCCTGAAACACCATCCCCAGCAAGACCCCCTACACTGCCCGAACACCACTGCACTGTCCTAAACCCTGAAACACCAGCCCCAGCACGACCCCAAACACTGCCCGAACACCACTGCACTGACTTAAACCCTGAAACACCACCCCCTGCACGACCCCCTACACTGCCCGAACACCACTGCCCTAAACCCTGAAACACCACCCCCAGGAAGACCCCCTACACTGCCCGAACACCACTGCACTGCCCGAAACCCTGACCCACCACCCCCAGCACGACCCCCTACACTGCCCGAACACCACTGCTCTGCCCAAAACCCTGAAACACCAGCCCCTGCACGACCCCCTACACTGCCCAAACACCACTGCACTGCCCTAAACCCTGAAACACCAGCCCCAGCACGACCCCCTACACGGCCCAAACACCACTGCACTGCCCTAAACCCTGAAACACCACCCCCAGCAAGACCCCCTACACTGCCCGAACACCATTGCACTGCCCTAAACCCTGAAACACCACCCCCAGCACGACCCCCTACACTGCCCGAACACCACTGCACTGCCCTAAACCCTGAAACACCAGCCCCAGCAATACCCCCTACACTGCCCGAACACCACTGCACTGCCCTAGACTCTGAAACACCAGCCCCAGCAAGACCCCCTACACTGCCCGAACACCACTGCACTGCCCTAAACCCTGAAACACCAGCCCCAGCATGACCCCCTACACTGCCCGAACACCACTGCACTGCCCTAAACCCTGAAACACCACCCCCTGCATGACCCCCTACACTGCCCGAACACCACTGCACTGCCCTAAACCCTGAAACACCACCCCCTGCACCACCCCCTACACTGCCCGAACACCAATGCACTGCCCTAAACCCTGAAACACCACCCCCTGCACCGCCCCCTACACTGCCCGAACACCACTGCACTGCCCTAAACCATGAAACACCACCCCCAGCACGACCCCCTACACTTCCCGAACACAACTGCCCTAAACCCTGAAACACCACCCCCTGCACGACCCCCTACACTGCCCGAACACCACTGCACTGCCCTAAACCCTGAAACACCACCCCCTGCACAACCCCCTACACTGCCCGAACACCACTGCACTGCCCTAAACCCTGAAACACCACCCCCAGCATGACCCCCTACACTGCCCGAACACCACTGCACTGCCCTAAACCCTAAAACACCACCCCCAGCATGACCCCCTACACTGCCTGAACACCACTGCACTGCCCTAAACCCTGAAACATCACCCCCAGCAAGACCCCCTACACTGCCTGAACACCACTGCCCTAAACCCTGAAACACCACCCCCAGCAAGACCCCCTACACTGCCCATACACCACTGCACTGCCCTAAACCCTGAAACACCACCTCCAGCACTACCCCTACACTGCCTGAACACCATTGCTCTGCCATAAACCCTGAAACACTAGCCCCATCACGACCCCCTACACTGCCCAAACACCACTGCACTGCCCTAAACCCTGAAACACCACCCCCAGCACGACCCCCTACACTGCCCAAACACCACTGCACTGCCCTAAACCCTGAAACACCAGCCCCAGCAAGACCCCCTACACTGCCCGAACACCACTGCACTACCCTAAACCCTAAAACACTACCCCCAGCACGACCCCCTACACTACACAAGCACCACTGCACTACCCTAAACCCTAAAACACTACCCCCAGCACGACCCCTATACTACACAAGCACCACTGCACTACCCTAAACCCTAAAACACTACCCCCAGCATGACCCCCTACACTGCCCGAACACCACTGCACTGACCTAAACCCTGAAACACCACTCCCTGCACCACCCCCTTCACTACACAAGCACCACTGCACTACCCTAAACCCTAAAACACTACGCCCAGCACGACCCCCTACACTGCCCGAACACCACTGCACTGCCCTAAACCCTGAAACACCACCCCCTGCACCACCCCCTACACTGCCCGAACACCACTGCACTACCCTAAACCCTAAAACACTACCCCCAGCACGACCCCCTACACTACACAAACACCACTGCACTACCCTAAACCCTAAAACACTACCCCCAGCATGACCCCCTACACTGCCCGAACACCACTGCACTGCCCTAAACCTTGAAACACCAGCCCCTGCACGACCCCCTACACTGCCCGAACACCACTGCACTGCCCTAAACCCTGAAACACCACCCCTAGCACGACCCCCTACACTGCCCAAATACCACTGCAATGCCCTAAACCCTGAAACACCACCCCCTTCACGACCCCCTACTGTGAGAAGTTGGCCTGGCATATGCTGTCCACTAATTATAGTGGGCACCTTGCACCAGTCCAAACAACCCCTTATTGGAGATAGGTTAAAGACAACCTTATTGAAAGCTATCCTAGTGGTAGCTATGGAGAGCAGCCTTCAGGCTAAGTCTTGAAGGAATGTAAAGCAGCTTGTTTTACCAGTCTATAATCTCTTGAGTGACCAAATGAAAGAGCACCACACCAGGTATATATTCAAAATATATGTATTTATTGCTAAACACACCCCTCTAGTCTCTTTATGAGGCTAGAGTTCGAAGTACATAAGTTATAAGATATTAAATCACAGTAATAGCACAAATACACGTTTGGGCCCTAGGGGCGTACCAAACCATATACCAATAAAGTGGTATGCGAACCACGACTGAACTAGACACTAGGCCTAGAGCCTCTAGAAGTGCTTGGACCACAAGGAACCACCCAAGGTAGTGACACAGGGGACCCACGGGAGACGCGTGCAGTGTAAATACACAACCGCGATACGCCGTTAACTTCTATGGAGAAAGTCGGGATCGGGAAAATAGAGAAAAGGGACACTTAAAAGAGGACTAGGACAAAACCCTTTGAGATCTAGGACTTTGAAGAGTCTCTACCCACGGGGGCACCAGAGTACTCGTGTTACCTCACCCAGGGAAGCCGGGTGCATAGGTTCCTTTCGGGGTCGGGTTTCGTCGTCGATTCGAATGGCGATCTGCTGCAAAGTGCTGCTGGCGGCCAAGAGAAAAGTGTCCGGGTGGATCCAAGAGTGGATCGGAGTTCTGGTGAACCTGAAAGCAGAGGGGACAGAGTCTGGGTCACTAGCCAGTGACCAGGAAGGCGATGGACAGATGCCCACCGATGTCGAGTGCTTCAGGTGCGTTGACAGTCGTCTTGACTCTTCAGCCACGAGGTCCAGGAGGCGTTGTCGGCGACCAGGAGCAGGATTCTGGCTGGTACACGATGTCTGTCGAGTGCTGAGGTGTCGGCGACCGGATTGGACCCAACAAGCCTTGGCAACTGCAAGTCTCGATTAAGATGTTGATCGTCGATGGTGCAGACCAGCAAGGTCTGTGGAACTCACCCAGCGAGGGTAAGTGAGGACAGGCCTGGAGCAACCAGGATGCCAAGTAAGAAAAGGATTGGCCCTCGTTAAGGGCTACTAGCCAACGGGCTAGCAACCGCGAAGGAGCCTCATGACGCCGCACGTGGAGCTGGCTTACAGGACACTCGTGGAGTGGGGGCCAGTGATCTTCGGTGCAGGTGGTGCTGGAGGCTAGGGGTACTCGGAGCCCAAAGCACGACTTCTTGGGAGACCCAGAAGCTGATGCACTTGCAAATGTGCTCGGTGACCAGGGGTCACGGTCTCAAGTCACCCACAATAGCCACGGGCCTCAGCTTTGCTGGGGACTCAGGGTAGCCTCGGGGAAGTATGAGAATCCACCTCTGGTGATGCGATGACTTTGGCGTCCGACGGGAGCTTCAGAAATGCGAACCGGACATATGCTTCTTTGGTGCCTGCCAAGCAGGGGAGTCACTCCTTGACCCCAAGGGAGATACTTCAGTCCTCTAATCTTGTCGTAGAGCATCGAAGGTCCAGGATTCAGTTTCAGAGTTTCGTCCAGGTATAATCTAAAGTCCTAAGGACTGGGTTCCTACCTTTATTCTAAAAATAGGGGTTGGACTACTCTGTGGCCCCACCTATGGGTGGGTCAGGGCAGAGGGGTGGCTACACCCCTTTCCCTTTGTCCAGTTCGCGCCAAAGCAGGGGCTGCAAGCCCCTGATCCGGTTTGAACTGGGGTATGCACAGGGACACCAAATGTGCCCCCAGTGCAGGACTTCAAAGCACCCGAAAGTGCTCCCGCCCAGCCCCAATACACATTATCCTGTCTGGGGAGGTGGTCACACCTCCCTGGGACAGGAAACCTATTGTCCAGGCCTCCCCTGATGGAGTTTCGTCCAGCAGCAGGAGGCCAGACTCGTGTCTGTGGCAGCAGCATCCATTTTGTGATGCCAGGGCTCTGGAAAGATGTTACCGGACTCGTCAGAGTTAACATGTCTTTCCCTCTAGAAGGGTGGAATGCTACCCCCGCCGCCAGGATTGGCGGGGGGTAGTATTCCAAGATGTTTGACACCAAACACGACATGTTTAGGTGCAGCCATTCCAAAGTTAGCATTTTACCGCGAGGATATAATGCGCTTAAGAGTATATGGTCAGGCTGCACTACAAACAGCATCAGAGATGGTCTCCGAACGCTGCAGAGGGGCCCTGCTCATGCAGGGGCACCCTCTCACATAGGAACCATGCACTCTGCCTTTAGGATTGATAAGGCCTGCCTTAGGAGTGACTTATAGGTTTCTATGTGTGTATGTATTTCGTGATATAGGTAACCTATATCACAGTAAGGGGTGCATGCACCACCTTACCCAGGCTGCAGTAGAAGACCTGTGGTGTCAGTTTGGATGACCTTCCAGGGGTGGCATAATACATGCTGCAGCCCTTGGCAGGCCTCTGAGGTACCTATGCCCTTGGTACATAGTATACCATATACTAGGGACTTATAAGGGCACTCCAGATCCCAATCAGTGATGTGCCTAAGGCACATGGAAACCATTTTAGAGAGGAAGCAGCTAGGCTGGGGTTCTGATTAGCAGGGCCCCAGCCAGACTAATGTCGAAAAACAGTGAAGCATCAGCAAAAAGTGGGGGTACCCATGTGAAGCAGATCCTACTCTCCTACACCTTGCACCAGTCCAAACAACCCCTTATTGGAGATAGGTTAAAGACAACCTTATTGAAAGCTATCCTAGTGGTAGCTATGGAGAGCAGCCTTCAGGCTAAGTCTTGAAGGAATGTAAAGCAGCTTGTTTTACCAGTCTATAATCTCTTGAGTGATCAAATGAAAGAGCACCACACCAGGTATATATTCAAAATATATGTATTTATTGCTAAACACACCCCTCTAGTCTCATTATGAGGCTAGAGTTCGAAGTACATAAGTTATAAGATATTAAATCACAGTAATAGCACAAATACACGTTTGGGCCCTAGGGGCGTACCAAACCATATACCAATAAAGTGGTATGCGAACCACGACTGAACTAGACACTAGGCCTAGAGCCTCTAGAAGTGCTTGGACCACAAGGAACCACCCAAGGTAGTGACACAGGGGACACACGGGAGACGCGTGCAGTGTAAATACACAACTGCGATACGCCGTTAACTTCTATGGAGAAAGTCGGGATCGGGAAAATAGAGAAAAGGGACACTTAAAAGAGGACTAGGACAAAACCCTTTGAGATCTAGGACTTTGAAGAGTCTCTACCCACGGGAGCACCGGAGTACTCGTGTTACCTCACCCAGGAAGCCGGGTGCATAGGTGCCTTTCGGGGTCGGGTTTCGTCGTTGATTCGAATGGCGATCTGCTGCAAAGTGCTGCTGGCGGCCAAGAGAAAAGTGTCCGGGTGGATCCAAGAGTGGATCGGAGTTCTGGTGAACCTGAAAGCAGAGGGGACAGAGTCTGGGTCACTAGCCAGTGACCAGGAAGGCGATGGACAGATGCCCACCGATGTCGAGTGCTTCAGGTGCGTTGACGGTCGTCTTGACTCTTCAGCCACGAGGTCCAGGAGGCGTTGTCGGCGACCAGGAGCAGGATTCGGGCTGGTACACGATGTCTGTCGAGTGCTGAGGTGTCGGCGACCGTATTGGACCCAACAAGCCTTGGAAACGGCAAGTCTCGATTAAGATGTAGATTGTCGATGGTGCAGACCAGCAAGGTCTGTGGAACTCACCCAGCGAGGGTAAGTGAGGGCAGGCCTGGAGCAACCAGGATGCCAAGTAAAAAAAGGATTGGCCTTCGTTAAGGGCTACTAGCCAACAGGCTAGCGACCGCAAAGGAGCCTCGTGACGCCACACGTGGAGCTGGCTTACAGGACACTCGTGGAGTGAGGGCCAGTGATCTTCGGTGCAGGTTGTGCTGGAGGCTAGGGCTACTCGGAGCCCAAAGCACGACTTCTTGGGAGACCCAGAAGATGATGCACTTGCAAATGTGCTCGGTGTCCAGGGGTCTTGGTCTCAAGTCACCCACGATAGCCACGGGCCTCAGCTTTGCTGGGGACTCAGGGTAGCCTCGGGGAAGTCTGAGAATCTACCTCTGGTGATGCGATGACTTCGGCGTCCGACGGGAGCTTCAGAAATGCGAACCGGACAGATGCTTCTTTGGTGCCTGCCAAGCAGGGGAGTCACTCCTTGACCTCAAGGGAGATTCTTCAGTCCTCTAATCTTGTCGTATAGCGTCGAAGGTCCAGGATTCAGTTTCAGAGTTTCGTCCAGGTATAATCTAAAGTCCTAAGGACTGGGTTCCTACCTTTATTCTAAAAATAGGGGTTGGACTACTCTGTGGCCCCACCTATGGGTGGGTCAGGGCAGAGGGGTGGCTACACCCCTTTCCCTTTGTCCAGTTCGCGCCAAAGCAGGGGCTGCAAGCCCCTGATCCGGTTTGAACTGGGGTATGCACAGGGACACCAAATGTGCCCCCAGTGCAGGACTTCAAAGCACCCGAAAGTGCTCCCGCCCAGCCCCAATACACATTATCCTGTCTGGGGAGGTGGTCACACCTCCCTGGGACAGGAAACCTATTGTCCAGGCCTCCCCTGCCGGAGTTTCGTCCAGCAGCAGGAGGCCAGACTCGTGTCTGTGGCAGCAGCATCCATTTTGTGATGCCAGGGCTCTGGAAAGAAGTTACCGGACTCGTCAGAGTTAACATGTCTTTCCCTCTATAAGGGTGGAATGCTACCCCCGCCGCCAGGATTGGCGGGGGGTAGTATTCCAAGATGTTTGACACCAAACACGACATGTTTAGGTGCAGCCATTCCAAAGTTAGCATTTTACCGCGAGGATATAATGCGCTTAAGAGTATATGGTCAGGCTGCACTACAAACAGCATCAGAGATGGTCTCCGAACGCTGCAGAGGGGCCTTGCTCATGCAGGGGCACCCTCTCACATAGGAACCATGCACTCTGCCTTTAGGATTGATAAGGCCTGCCTTAGGAGTGACTTATAGGTTTATATGTGTGTATGTATTTCGTGATATAGGTAACCTATATCACAGTAAGGGGTGCATGCACCACCTTACCCAGGCTGCAGTAGCAGACCTGTGGTGTCAGTTTGGATGGCCTTCCAGGGGTGGCATAATACATGCTGCAGCCCCTGGCAGGCTTCTGAGGTACCTATGCCCTTGGTACATAGTATACCATATACTAGGGACTTATAAGGGCACTCCAGATCCCAATCAGTGATGTGCCTAAGGCACATGGAAACCATTTTAGAGAGGAAGCAGCTAGGCTGGGGTTCTGATTAGCAGGGCCCCAGCCAGACTAATGTCGAAAAACAGTGAAGCATCAGCAAAAAGTGGGGGTACCCATGTGAAGCAGATCCTACTCTCCTACACCTACACTGCCCGAACACCACTGCACTGCCCTAAACCCTGAAACACCAGCCCCAGCACGACCCCCTACACTGCCCGAACACCACTGCACTGCCCTAAACCCTGAAACACCACCCCCTGCACGACCCCCTATGTGAGAAGTTGGCCTGGTATATGCTGTTCACTAATTAAAGTGGACACCTTGCACCAGGGCAAATCGACTCTTATGGTAGATAGGTTAAAGACAACCTTATTGAAAGCTATCCTAGTGGTAGCTATGGAGAGCAGCCTTCAGGCTAAGTCTTGAAGGAATGTAAAGCAGCTTGTTTTACCAGTCTATAATCTCTTGAGTGACCAAATGAAAGAGCACCACACCAGGTATATATTCAAAATATATGTATTTATTACTAAACACACCCCTCTAGTCTCTTTATGAGGCTAGAGTTCGAAGTACATAAGTTATAAGATCTTAAATCACAGTAATAGCACAAATACACGTTTGGGCCCTAGGGGCGTACCAAACCATATACCAATAAAGTGGTATGCGAACCACGACTGAACTAGACACTAGGCCTAGAGCCTCTAGAAGTGCTTGGACCCCAAGGAACCACCCAAGGTAGTGACACAGGGGACCCACGGGAGACGTGTGCAGTGTAAATACACAACCGCGATACGCCGTTAACTTCTATGGAGAAAGTCGGGATCGGGAAAATAGAGGAAAGGGACACTTAAAAGAGGACTAGGACAAAACCCTTTGAGATCTAGGACTTTGAAGAGTCTCTACCCACGGGAGCACCGGAGTACTCGTGTTACCTCACCCAGGGAAGCCGGGTGCATAGGTGCCTTTCGGGGTCGGGTTTCGTCGTCGATTCGAATGGCGATCTGCTGCAAAGTGCTGCTGGCGGCCAAGAGAAAAGTGTCCGGGTGGATCCAAGAGTGGATTGGAGTTCTGGTGAACCTGAAAGCAGAGGGGACAGAGTTTGGGTCACTAGCCAGTGACCAGGAAGGCGATGGACAGATGCCCACCGATGTCGAGTGCTTCAGGTGCATTGACGGTCGTCTTGACTCTTCAGCCACGAGGTCCGGGAGGAGTTGTCGGCGACCAGGAGCAGGATTCTGGCTGGTGCTCGATGTTTGTCGAGTGCTGAGGTGTCGGCGACCGGATTGGACCCAACAAGCCTTGGCAACAGCAAGTCTTGAGAAAGATGTAGATCGTCGATGGTGCAAACCAGCAAGGTCTGTGGAACTCACCCAGCGAGGGTAAGTGAGGGCAGGCCTGGTGCAACCAGGATGCCAAGTAAGGAAAAGATTGGCCTTCGTTAAGGGCTACTAGCCAACGGGCTAGCGACCGCGAAGGAGCCTCATGATGCTGCACGTGGAGCTGGCTTACAGGACACTCGTGGAGTGGAGGCCAGTGATCTTCGGTGCAGGTGGTGCTGGAGGCTAGGGCTACTCGGAGCCCAAAGCACGACTTCTTGGGAGACCCAGAAGACGATGCACTTGCAAATGTGCTCGGTGTCCAGGGGTCACGGTCTCAAGTCACCCACGATAGCCATGGGCCTCAGCTTTGCTGGGGACTCAGGGTAGCCTCGGGGAAGTCTGAGAATCCACCTCTGGTGATGCGATGACTTCAGCGTCCGACGGGAGCTTCAGAAATGCGGAACCGGACAGATGCTTCTTTGGTGCCTGCCAAGCAGGGGAGTCACTCCTTGACCCCAAGGGAGATTCTTCAGTCCTCTAATCTTGTCGTAGAGCGTCGAAGGTCCAGGATTCAGTTTCAGAGTTTCGTCCAGGTGTAATCTAAAGTCCTAAGGACTGGGTTCCTACCTTTATTCTAAAAATAGGGGTTGGACTACTCTGTGGCCCCACCTATGGGTGGGTCAGGGCAGAGGGGTGGCTACACCCCTTTCCCTTTGTCCAGTTCGCGCCAAAGCAGGGGCTGCAAGCCCCTGATCAGGTTTGAACTGGGGTATGCACAGGGACACCAAATGTGCCCCCAGTGCAGGACTTCAAAGCACCCGAAAGTGCTCCCGCCCAGCCCCAATACACATTATCCTGTCTGGGGAGGTGGTCACACCTCCCTGGGACAGGAAACCTATTGTCCAGGCCTCCCCTGCCGGAGTTTCGTCCAGCAGCAGGAGGCCAGACTCGTGTCTGTGGCAGCAGCATCCTTATTGTGATGCCAGGGCTCTGGAAAGAAGTTACCGGACTCGTCAGAGTTAACATGTCTTTCCCTCTAGAAGGGTGGAATGCTACCCCCGCTGCCAGGATTGGCGGGGGGGGGTAGTATTCCAAGATGTTTGACACCAAACACGACATGTTTAGGTGCAGCCATTCCAAAGTTAGCATTTTACCGCGAGGATATAATGCGCTTAAGAGTATATGGTCAGGCTGCACTACAAACAGCATCAGAGATGGTCTCCGAACGCTGCAGAGGGGCCCTGCTCATGCAGGGGCACCCTCTCACATAGGAACCATGCACTCTGCCTTTAGGATTGATAAGGCCTGCCTTAGGAGTGACTTATAGGTTTATATGTGTGTATGTATTTCGTGATATAGGTAACCTATATCACAGTAAGAGGTGCATGCACCACCTTACCCAGGCTGCAGTAGAAGACCTGTGGTGTCAGTTTGGATGGCCTTCCAGGGGTGGCATAATACATGCTGCAGCCCCTGGCAGGCCTCTGAGGTACCTATGCCCTTGGTACATAGTATACCATATACTAGGGACTTATAAGGGCACTCCAGATCCCAATCAGAGATGTGCCTAAGGCACATGGAAACCATTTTAGAGAGGAAGCAGCTAGGCTGGGGTTCTGATTAGCAGGGCCCCAGCCAGACTAATGTTGAAAAACAGTGAAGCATCAGCAAAAAGTGGGGGTACCCATGTGAAGCAGATCCTACTCTCCTACACAACCCCCCCCAAACGTAGGGACATTAAACTAACCTTGCCCAGTTAAGTCTTCATGTTCTAAGTGGAAATACCTAGAGAGTCCATCTGCATTCGCATGGGTACTCCCAGGCCTATGTTCCACTGTAAAGTCCATCCCCTGTAGGGAAATGGACCACCTAAGCAGTTTGGGGTTTTCACCCTTCATTTGTTTTAGCCATAAGAGGGGCTTATGGTCTGTCTGAACCAGGAAGTGTGTACCAAACAAGTATGGCCTCAACTTCTTCAGAGCCCAGACCACAGCAAAGGCCTCCCTCTCTTTGGCTGACCAACGTTTCTCTCTAGGGGTCAGCCTTCTGCTAATAAAAGCTACTGGCTGATCCTGACCTTCTTCATTCAATTGTGACAGTACAGCCCCTACCCCCAATTCAGATGCATCTGTTTGAACAATGAACTTCTTGGAGTAATCAGGACTCTGCAGAATTGGAGCAGTGCACATGGCTTGCTTGAGGTCATCAAATGCCTTTTGACAGCTAACTGTCCACTGAACCTTTTTGGGCATTTTCTTAGAAGTTAAGTCATTCAAGGGTGTCACTATTGATCCATACCCCTTGACAAATCTACTATAGTACCCAGTCAGGCCTAAGAAGGCTCTCACCTGAGTCTGGGTAGTGGGAGCAGTCCAGTCCATGATGGTCTGGATCTTGCCCTGCAAAGGTTGAACCTGGCCTTCACCCACAAGGTGGCCCAGGTACACAACCTGACTCTGCCCTATCTGGCACTTAGTGGCCTTGATAGTCAGGCCTGCCTTTTGCAGGGCCTGTAAAACATTCCTGAGGTGGACCAGGTGATCCTCCCAGGTGGAGCTAAAGACAGCAATATCATCTAGATAAGCTGCACTATAGGCTTCCAGTCCTGTGAGAACTGTGTTCACCAACCTCTGGAAAGTGGCAGGTGCATTCTTCAGACCAAAGGGCATTACCACAAATTGATAATGCCCACTAGGGGTTGAGAATGCTGTCTTGGGCTTTGCAGTATCAGCTAGTCTGATCTGCCAGTAGCCAGCTGTTAGGTCAAATGTGCTGAGATATTTGGCAGAGGCCAAAGTATCTATGAGCTCATCTGCCCTGGGTATTGGATGGGCATCAGTCCTAGTGACTGCATTGAGACCCCTGTAGTCTACACAAAACCTCATCTCTCTTTTTCCACCACTGGTGTGAGGTTTCGGTACTAGGACTACTGGACTAGCCCAAGGGCTATCTGAGGGCTCAATTACTCCCAATTCCAACATTTTCTGGACTTCAGTCCTGATACAGTCCCTGACATGGTCAGGTTGCCTATAAATCTTGTTTTTAATAGGCAGACTGTCCCCAGTGTCCACTTCATGAGTGCACCAGGTGGTCTGACTGGGTGTCAGTGAAAACATATGTCGAAACTGATTGAGGACTTGCCTGCAATCAGTTTGTTGCTGGGTAGTGAGGCTGCCTGCCAAGGCTACACCATCAACTGACCCATCGTCAGGGTTCTGTGAGAGCAGGTCAGGGAGTGGGTCACTCTCTTCCTCCTGCCCTTCATCAGTAGCCATGAGCAAGCCCATGTCTGCCCTGTCCACATATGGTTTTAACCTGTTGACATGGAGAACCCTGTGGGGACTCCTGGGTGTTCCTAGGTCTACTAAATAAGTGACCTCACCCTTCTGCTCAACAATAGTGTGGGGTCCACTCCATTTGTCTTGGAGAGCTGCTGGGGCCACTGGCTCCAACACCCACACCTTCTGTCCTGGCTGGTAAACAGTCAGAACAGCCTTTGGTCAGGCCAGGCCTTCTGAAGTTCCTGGCTAG
Source organism: Calotriton arnoldi (assembly GCA_963921515.1). NCBI lineage: Eukaryota > Metazoa > Chordata > Amphibia > Caudata > Salamandridae > Calotriton > Calotriton arnoldi. The sequence continues at coordinate 94,617 of CAWUFW010011569.1, forward strand.
CCTCAAGGTTTTTGGTTGCCTTTTTCATGTACTCAGCCATCCTGGAGCGGAGACCAAGTACATAGTCCACTATATCTTGCTTTGGGGGCTTGAGAGGTAACTCCCATCCTTCCTTCACCAAGCACAGTGGACCCCTCACAGGGTGGCCAAACAGAAGTTCAAAAGGGCTGTAACCAACCCCCTTCTGAGGCACCTCCCTATATGCGAATAAAAGGCAGGGCAAGAGTATGTCCCATCTACGCCTAAGCTTTTCTGGGAGCCCTTTAATCATGCCCTTCAAGGTTTTGTTGAATCTCTCAACTAAACCATTGCATTGTGGGTGATAGGGTGTGGTGAACTTATAAGTCACTCCACACTCCTTCCACATTGCTTTCAAGTACCCAGACATGAAGTTAGCACCCCTGTCTGATACTACCTCCTTAGGAAAGCCCACTCTTGAGAAGATTCCCAGGAGGGCCCTTGCCACCACAGGTGCTGTAGTGGTCCTGAGGGGAATAGCTTCTGGGTACCTGGTGGCATGATCCACTACCACCAGGATAAACCTGTGCCCAGAGGCTGTTTGGGGATCCATGGGACCAACAATGTCAATCCCTACCCTCTCAAAGGGCACCCCCACCACAGGTAGTGGTATCAGGGGGGCCTTTGTAGTGCCACCTGCTTTGCCACTGGCTTGGCAGGTTACACAGGAGCGACAAAACTCCTTACTGTCTTCAGACATGTGGGGCCAGTGAAAGTGAGGGACAATTCTGTCCCAAGTCTTGTTCTGGCCCAGGTGTCCTGCTAAGGGAATATCATGGGCTAGGGTCAATAGGAAGCCCCTGAACTTCAAAGGTATTACCAACCTCCTGGTAGCACCAGGTTTGGGGTCTCTACTCTCTGAGTACAGGAGTCCATCATCCCAATACACTGTATGGGGACCACTAGCTTTCCCAGCAGCCTCAGCAGCAGCTTGCTGTCTGAGGGGTTCAAGGGAGGGGCAGCTCTGCTGCTCCTGGCTCAGATCTGCCCTAGAAGGTCCCCCTGTCCCCAAGAACTCAACCTGGTCAGGTTCAAGTTCCTCTGGGACAGTTCCTTCTTCAGGGCTGAGATCATCCCCCTCAAGGGACTGATCTTCCTCCTGAGCCAAGGGGGAAGGCACTGCCTTAACCCTACTACGCCTCCTCTTGGAAGGCACTTGGTCCATTCTTCCAGGATCCAAGGCCTGTTCAGTGCTAGACATTTTGGCTTGTGACCTGGTCACAGCAAAAAAAATGTCCGCTAGAGATGCTGTTTTCCTAAACGTAATGCTGGGATATGATGTTAATGTTGTTCTCAATGTCTCATCCAGCATTAAAATTTTCCAATTTCTTCTAATGATACCTTTGATTTTACCACTTTGGTTATTAAAATCCATAATCAGTCGTGTGGTGCTATCCCCCTGATCCCTTTCATCACCAATGTATCCTTTTTGTTTTTTCTTCTTTTTATTTGTGTTGGAGTTAGCAGATCCTTTCTTATTTTGCCTTTTACACGTATTCTTGCATTTTCAATGACATCCAATGGATAACCTCTCTCTAGAAGCGACAGCTCATATTGTCTAGTTCACATTCCAGGTCAGTTGTTTCTGTGCAATTTCTTTTAGCACGTAACATTTCCCCATAGGGTATGCTCCATTTCAAATTTTGCGGATGACCACTATTCGCATGCAATATACTATTGCAAGATGTTGGCTTTCTATGCATTTTGGAGCATACCCTATGTTCTTTTATAAAAACTTCAACGTCCAGGAAGATGATATTAGTTTCACTAATATTAGAGCTGAAAGTGAGGTTATACTTGTTGTTTTCTAAAGAGTCAATGAATTCTTGTAGTTCAATCTGATTCCCTTCCCACACAACAAATAAATCGTCGATAAATCGACACCAAGTTCTTACTTTCAAGTGGGTTTGGTTAGCCAGGATCTCTGTCTCCCAGACTGCCATCAGCAGATTTGCATATGTGGGGGCAAATGACGTCCCCATTGCCGTTCCTTGTCTCTGCCAATATAGATCTCCTTTGAAGAGGAATACATTGTGTTCTAGGCAATAGGTAAGCATCTCCAGCAGCATTTCTGAATGTTGTAAAAAATGTATAGATCTGGTCTGTAAGAATGTTTTGGCTGCTTCTATTCCATCCTTGTGTCGGATAGATGTATACAAGGATGAAACATCTATTGTCACCATTATTAGTCCCTCTTTCCACTCAATTTCTTGAATTTTATTTAAAAAATCCATTGTGTCCCTCAGATAAGAAGGTAAAGAGGTCACGTAACTCATTAAAAAAATGTCCACAAATCTAGACGTTGATTCCAGTAGTGACCCAATAGAACTGACTATTGTTCGTCCAGGCGGATTTTTCATGGTTTTATGGACTTTTGGTAAAAAGTAAATAGTGGCAGTGATCGGATGTTCTGTCTTCAAATATAAAAATTCTTCCAAATTTATCAGATCCTGTTGCTTCCAATTCAATAGCATTTGGTGGTATTCAACAGTCCATTGCTCGATTGGATTATCCGTAAGTTTTTCATAGTGGTCACCATTACTCAACTGTCTCATTGCTTCAGTTGTGTAGTCACTCAGATTTTGGACCACAATATTTCCGCCTTTGTCGGAGGCTTTAATGATTATTTCCGGATCTTCCATGAGTTCTCTCAAAGCTTTATGTTCTCCTGCTGTCAAATTCCACTTTTTCCTTTTCCACTTTTTTCAGTATGCTTGTTTTCTGCACCATTTCTTGCTATTTTATTGATTTCTTCCACCATAATCTCATGAAACAAATCTATTTTATTCCCAGATGGGAACTGTGGACAAAAGGTTGATTGTTTTCTAAATCCACTTTCACCCCCTTTGTTTGTGATTATCCCCAGTCTCTTGCACAGTTCTTGATCCGTTTCCAAGGATTGTTCATTGTTCCCATTATTTTCTTCTGTTTCCAGAGATGTTAATATTCTGAGGGTTGGTAGGTCACTCTGTGTTAGGGGTGAGGGTCTTGATCACCAGTCGATCTGCACTGTGGTTTCATGGTCTTTTCCGCAAAATATTTCTTAAGTTTTACCTTTCGGCAGAATTTATAGAGGTCTATACGTAGGGTGGGTATGTCTATGTCATTGTTGGGGCATAAGGATATATATATATATAATAAACCACCAAATTCCCATTACAGGAAATCACGGAGCACTCTGCAGTTCACAGTCTTCACTTTAATTTGGCAGATGTGTTTTAGCAAATATGCCTTTCTCAATACCATAGTGTTCCCATTAACCATTTCACCACAATTAAAACAATATTGTCTCCTCTTCATTGGACAAAAAAAGTGCTGTAAGAAAAAACGGACTGCATTATGCTCATTACTGAAATGAGATTTACGAGTATTAAGGCATACTCACTGAGAGATTATTTATGAACTATCCATGTCAAAATGGTGGACTGAGTAAATAGATAACATTGAGCATAATGCTGTGGTTTTTTTCAGTGAATTTCAAAGGTTTTTTAAATGCTAATCCCTAACTATAACATCCCTGAAACCTGTATTTTTTGTGTGAATTTTGAAGGTTTTTAAATGCTAATTTCTAACTATGCCTACATAGGTAGGACATGTACAGAAAGAGGAAAAAAGGCGCACAACGAAGCAAGAGAAGTGCAGAAAGATGTAAGAGAGGTGCAGAAAGAGGAAGAAAGTTGCAGAAAGAAGCAAGAGAAGTGCAGAAAAAAACAAGAGGTGCAGAAAGTGCAGAAAGAGGCTTACTTCGACTGTACCTTTCCACAGACTAATACAAAGTAGCCTAATCACTAATCCTTCTCCCAAACCTCACTTTTCTCTTGAAGGTTTACTATTCATCGACTGCTCAGAATGTTAGGCCTACCAAATGTAAAACAGCAATCCTAACCATATCACTGTTGTAAGTCTGACCAAGTTTGTGAAGGTATGAATGCTTGTGTCTCTGCTTTTACCTGGTGACATGTTACATAAAAATAAACATACAAATACTTGAATATCCGTGTTTCAAACAGGATACTCTGTAAATTTGTGTACAAGAAGGTGTATGTATTTCTTTCTGCTCATAATACATGGCACGTGTGTATTAAATAGTATATTTGTTGGGCTCTATAACGCCTATATACATGTCTGCCTGTGCAACCGATTGATAGAGCAAAACTAAGAAGATTTGACCACCTATAAGAGAAGCTACCCGCTTCTTAAGTTACCATCTTCAGATGCATAACACATTTGAGAATACATGTACAAGTAGACATATACCTCAGTCACGAGAGCATGCAGACCTTTAAACATGACAGCTTGAATTTCCCATTTCAATGTAGAAACGGGTGAGAGAAGTACAGAAAGTAGCAAGAGAAATGCAGAAAGAGGCACGAAAAGTGTAGAAAGAGACAAGAGAAGTGCAGAAAGAGGCAAGAGAGGAGCAGAAAGAGGCAAGAGAGGTGCAGAAACAGGAAAGATAACTGCAGAAAGAGGCAAGAGAGTTGCAGAAACAGGCAAGAGGTGCAGAAAGAGTGAACAAGGGTGCAGAAAGAAGTGAGAGGTGCAGAAACAGGCAAGAGAGGTACAGAAAGAGGGAACAGGGGTACAGAAAGAGACAAGAGAAGGCCTGAAAAAAGTAACAGAGGTGCAGAAAGAGGCATGAGGAGTGCAGAAAGAAGGAACAGATATACAGAAAGAGGCAAGAGAAGGGCAGAAAGAAGCCACCGAAATGAAGAAAGAGGCAAGAGAAGTGCAGAAAGAGGCAAGAGAGGTACAGAAAGAGACAACAGAGGTGCACAAAGAGAAAAGAGAGGCGCAGAAAGAGGGAAAACAAGTACAGAAAGAGGCCAGAGGGGTGCTGAAAGAAGCAAGAGAGGTGCAGAAAGAAGCGAGATAAGGGCAGAAAGAAGCAACAGAGGTACAGAAAGAGGCATGAGGGTTGCAGAAAGAGGCAAGAAAAGTCTAGAAATAAGCAAAACAGAAATGTAGAAAGAGGCAAGAGAAGTGCATAAAGAAGCAAGATAAGCGCAGAAAGAAGCAAGAGAAGTGCAAAAAAATGCAAGAGAGTTGCAGAAAGAGGCAAGAGAACTGCAGAAAGAACCAACAGAGGTGCAGACAGAGGTAAGAGGGGTGCAGAAAGAGGCAAGAGAAGTGCAGAAAGAAGCAACAGAGGTGTAGAAAGAGGCAAGAAAAGTGCAGAAAAAAGCAAGAGAAGCGCAGAAAGAAGCAAGAGATGTGCAGAAAGATGCAAGAAAGGTGCAGAAAGAGGAAGAAAGTTGCAGAAAGAAGCAAGAAAAATGCAGAAAGAGGCAACAGAAGTCCAGAAAGAGGAAGAAAGGTGCAAAAAGAAGCAAGGGAAGGGCAGAAAAAAGCAACAGAGGTGCAGAAAATGCAGAAAAGAGGCTTACTTCAACTGTACCTTCTCACAGACTAATACAAAGTAGCCTAATCACTAATCCTTCTCCCAAACCTCACTTTTCTCTTGAAGGTTTACTATTCATCGACTGCTCAGAATGTTAGGCCTACCAAATGTAAAACAGCAATCCTAACCATATCACTGTTGTAAGTCTGACCAAGTTTGTGAAGGTATGAATGCTTGTGTCTCTGCTTTTACCTGGTGACATGTTACATAAAAATAAACATACAAATACTTGAATATCCGTGTTTCAAACAGGATACTCTGTAAATTTGTGTACAAGAAGGTGTATGTATTTCTTTCTGCTCATAATACATGGCACATGCGTATTCAATAGTATATTTGTTGGGCTCTATAACGCCTATATACATGTCTGCCTGTGCAACCGATTGATAGAGCAAAACTAAGAAGATTTGACCACCTATAAGAGAAGCTACCCGCTTCTTAAGTTACCATCTTCAGATGCATAACACATTTGAGAATACATGTACAAGTAGACATATACCTCAGTCACGAGAGCATGCAGACCTTTAAACATGACAGCTTGAATTTCCCATTTCAATGTAGAAACGGGTGAGAGAAGTGCAGAAAGTAGCAAGAGAAATGTAGAAAAAAACAAGAGAGGTGCAGCAAGAGTAAGACATGTGTAGAAAGAGGCAAGAGAATTGCAGAAAGAGGCACGAAAAGTGTAGAAAGAGACAAGAGAAGTGCAGAAAGAGGCAAGAGAGGAGCAGAAAGAGGCAAGAGAGGTGCAGAAACAGGAAAGAGAACTGCAGAAAGAGGCAAGAGAGTTGCAGAAACAGGCAAGAGGTGCAGAAAGAGTGAACAAGGGTGCAGAAAGAAGTGAGAGGTGCAGAAACAGGCAAGAGAGGGTACAGAAAGAGGGAACAGGGGTACAGAAAGAGACAAGAGAAGGGCTGAAAAAAGTAACAGAGGTGCAGAAAGAGGCATGAGGAGTGCAGAAAGAAGGAACAGATATACAGAAAGAGGCAAGAGAAGGGCAGAAAGAAGCCACAGAAATGAAGAAAGAGGCAAGAGAAGTGCAGAAAGAGGCAAGAGAGGTACAGAAAGAGACAACAGAGGTGCACAAAGAGAAAAGAGAGGCGCAGAAAGAGGGAACACAAGTACAGAAAGAGGCCAGAGGGGTGCTGAAAGAAGCAAGAGAGGTGCAGAAAGAAGTGAGATAAGGGCAGAAAGAAGCAACAGAGGTACAGAAAGAGGCATGAGGGTTGCAGAAAGAGGCAAGAGAAGTCTAGAAATAAGCAAAACAGAAATGTAGAAAGAGGCAAGAGAAGTGCAGAAAGAGGCAAGAGAAGTGCAGAAAAAAGCAAGAGAAGCGCAGAAAGAAGCAAGAGAAGTGCAGAAAGATGCAAGAAAGGTGCAGAAAGAGGAAGAAAGTTGCAGAAAGAAGCAAGAAAAATGCAGAAAGAGGCAACAGAAGTCCAGAAAGAGGAAGAAAGGTGCAAAAAGAAGCAAGGGAAGGGCAGAAAAAAGCAACAGAGGTGCAGAAAATGCAGAAAGAGGCTTACTTCAACTGTACCTTTCCACAGACTAATACAAAGTAGCCTAATCACTAATCCTTCTCCCAAACCTCACTTTTCTCTTGAAGGTTTACTATTCATCGACTGCTCAGAATGTTAGGCCTACCAAATGTAAAACAGCAATCCTAACCATATCACTGTTGTAAGTCTGACCAAGTTTGTGAAGGTATGAATGCGTGTGTCTCTGCTTTTACCCGGTGACATGTTACATAAAAATAAACATACAAATACATGAATATCCGTGTTTCAAACAGGATACTCTGTAAATTTGTGTACAAGAAGGTGTATGTATTTCTTTCTGCTAATAATACAGGGCACATGCGCATTCAATAGTATATTTGTTGGGCTCTATAATGCATATATACATGTCTGCCTGTGCAACCGAATGACAGAGCAAAACTAAGAAGATTTGACCACCTATAAGAGAAGCTACCCACTTCTTAAGTTACCATCTTCAGATGCATAACACATTTGAGAATACATGTACAAGTAGACATATACCTCAGTCAAGAGAGCACGCAGACATTTAAACATGACAGCTTGAATTTCTCATTTCAATGTAGAAACGGGTGAGAGAAGTACAGAAAGAAGCAAGAGAAATGCAGAAAAAAACAAGAGAGGTGCAGAAAGAGTAAGACATGTGTAGAAAGAGGCAAGAGAAGTATAGAAAGAGGCACAAAACGTGTAGAAAGAGACAAGAGAAGTGCAGAAAGAGGCAAGAGAGGAGCAGAAAGAGGCAAGAGAGGTGCATAAACAGGAAAGAGAACTGCAGAAAGAGGCAAGAGAGTTGCAGAAACAGGCAAGAGAGGTGCAGAAAGAGTGAACAAGGGGTGAAGAAAGAAGGGAGAGATGCAGAAATAGGCAAGAGAGGTGCAGAAAGAGTGAACAGGGATACAGAAAGAGGCAAGAGAAGGGCTGAAAAAAGTAACAGAGGTGCAGAAAGAGGCATGAGGAGTGCAGAAAGAAGGAACAGATATACAGAAAGAGGCAAGAGAAGGGCAGAAAGAAGCCACAGAAATGCAGAAAGAGGCAAGAGATGTGCAGAGAGAGGCAAGAGAGGTACAGAATGAGACAACAGAGGTGCACAAAGAGACAAGAGAGGTGCAGAAAGAGGGAAAACAAGTACAGAAAGAGGCCAGAGGAGTGCTGAAAGAAGATAGAGAGGTGCAGAAAGAAGCGAGATAAGGGCAGAAAGAAGCAACAGAGGTACAGAAAGAGGCATGAGGGTTGCAAAAGAGGCAAGAGAAGTCTAGAAATAAGCAAAACAGAAGTGCAGAAAGAGGCAAGAGAAGTGCATAAAGAAGCAAGATAAGCGCAGAAAGAAGCAAGAGAAGTGCAAAAAAACGCAAGAGAGTTGCAGAAAGAGGCAAGAGAACTGCAGAAAGAACCAACAGAGGTGCAGACAGAGGTAAGAGGGGTGCAGAAAGAGGCAAGAGAAGTGCAGAAAGAAGCAACAGAGGTGTAGAAAGAGGCAAGAGGGTTGCAGAAGGAGGCAGGAGAAGTCCAGAAAAAAGCAAGAGAAGCGCTGAAAGAAGCAAGAGAAGTGCAGAAAGAGGCAACAAAAGTGCAGAAAGAGGTAAGAGATGCACAGAAAAAGCCAAGAGAGGTGCAGAAAGAGGCAAGAGAGGTGCAGAAAGAGGCAAGAGAACTGCAGAAAGAACCAACAGAGGTGCAGAAAGAGGCAAGAGGGTTGCAGAAGGAGGCAGGAGAAGTCCAGAAAAAAGCAAGAGAAGCGCTGAAAGAAGCAAGAGAAGTGCAGAAAGAGGCAACAAAAGTGCAGAAAGAGGTAAGAGATGCACAGAAAAAGCCAAGAGAGGTGCAGAAAGAGGCAAGAGAGGTGCAGAAAGAGGCAAGAGAACTGCAGAAAGAACCAACAGAGGTGCAGACAGAGGCAAGAGGGGTGCTGAAAGAAGCAAGAGAATTACAGAAAGAAGCAACAGATGTGTAGAAAGAGGGAAGAGGGATGCAGAAAGACACAATAGGGGTGCAGAAAGAAGCAAGAGAGGTGCAGAAAGAAGCAAGAGTAGTGCAGAAAGAAGCAACAGAGGTGCAGAAAGAGGCAGGAGAAGTGCAGAAAGAGGCAAGAGAAGTGTAGAATGAAGTAAGAGAAGCGCAGAAAGAGGCAAGAGAAGTGTAGAAAGAGGCAAGAGATGCACAGAAAAAGGCAAGAGAGGTGCAGAAAGAGGCAAGAAAACTGCAGAAATAACCAACAGAGGTGCAGACAGAGAGATGAGTGGTGCTGAAAGAGGCAAGAGAAGTGCAGAAAGATGCAACAGAGGTGTAGGAAGAGGGAAGAGGGTGCAGAAAGAAGCAAGAGGGGTGCAGAAAGAAGCAAGAAAAGTGCAGAAAGAAGCAAGAGAAGTACAGAAAGAAGCAAGAGAAATGCAGAAAGAAGCAACAGAGGTGCAGAAAGACGCAAGAGGGTTGCAGAAAGAGGCAAGAGAAGTCCAGAAATAAGCAACATAAATGTAGAAAGAGGCAAGAGAAGTGCAGAAAGAGGCAAGAGAAGTACAGAAAGAAGCAAGAGAAGCACAGAAAGAGGCAAGAGAAGTGTAGAAAGAGGCAAGAGATGCACAGAAAAGGCAAGAGAGGTGCATAAAGAGGTAAGAAAACTGCAGAAAGAACCAACAGAGGTGCAGACAGAGGCAAGAGGGGTGCTGAAAGAGGCAAGAGAAGTGCAGAAAGAAGCAACAGAGGTGTAGGAAGAGGGAAGAGGGTGCAGAAAGAAGCAAGAGGGGTACAGAAAGAAGCAAGAGAAGCGCAGAAAGAGGCAAGAGAAGTGTAGAAAGAGGCAAGAGATACACAGAAAAGGCAAGAGAGGTGCATAAAGAGGTAAGAAAACTACAGAAAGAACCAACAGAGGTGCAGACAGAGGCAAGAGGGGTGCTGAAATAGGCAAGAGAAATGCAGAAATAAGCAACAGAGGTGCAGAAAGAGGCAAGAGGGTTGCAGAAAAAGGCAAGAGAAGTCCAGAAATAAGCAACATAAATGTAGAAAGAGGCAAGAGAAGTGCAGGAAGAGGCAATAGAAGTACAGAAAGAAGCAAGAGAAGCGCAGAAAGAGGCAAGAGAAGTGTAGAAAGAGGCAAGAGATGCACAGAAAAAGGCAAGAGAGGTGCAGAAAGAGGTAAGAAAACTGCAGAAAGAACCAACAGAGGTGCAGACAGAGGCAAGAGGGGTACAGAAAGAAGCAAGAGAGGTGCAGAAAGAACTAAGAGAAGTGCAGAAAGAAGCAACAGAGGTGCAGAAAGAGGCACGCGGAGTGCAGAAAGAGGCAAGAGAAGTGCAGAAAGAACCAACAGAGGTGCAGAAAGAGGCAATAGAAGTGCAGAAAGAGGCAAGCGAAGTGCATTAAAAAGCAAGAGAAGCACAGAAAGTAGAAAGGGGATGAAGTCCACTTTAGTCCTGAAGTCCTCAGGACACAAAGGGACCTTATCGCCCCACCAGTAGTACACCTAGAGGTGCGTTTGCAGAGTGGTGCAAAAAGGGGCATAGCCTCGGACCACCTCTGAGCAATCCCACTGCGTGGGGCTTTTTGGAGGTGCCTGGTGGGCTAGTTGGCCCCTCAGGACCCTTAGGATTCAAGGGGACTTAATCTCCCAACCCAGAACGTACCAGGAGGCGTGTTTGCAGAGCGGTGCAGGGAGACGGTGGGGCCTCTGGTGAGTTGGTGGTTTCTTTTTTTTATTTTAGGAAGGGGGCTGTGTGGCCCCCCTTCCCTTAACCTCTTTGCGCCCCAGGGACCCCATCCCCGGGGCCTGAGCCATTGTTTTTTTTAAATTGAAAAGGGAGGGGGGCACGAGGCCCCCCTCCGGAGGCCAATTATGGCCCCGGGGACCCCAACCCCTGGGGCCCGGCCTTTAAAAAGAAAATATTAATCTTTTAAGGAAGGGGCCGTGTGCCCCCCCCTTCCCTGGGCCTCTTTTGGCTCTGGGGACCCCATCCCCTACAGGCCTGTCCAGTCTTTCTTTTTTTTATTTTGGAGGGGGGCTGCATGACCTGAGGTCAATTATGGCCCCATGGACTCCATCCCCCAGGGCCGGCCTTACATTTAAAAAAATAAATAGTAATAGAATAAAAAAGGGAGGTGGCTGCGTGGCTCCCCTACTGGGCCATTGTTGCCCCGGGGACCCCATCCCCAGGGCTTGGTCTCTTCGTTGGGGACCACGGGGGAGCCCCAAGGCCCCCGCGGTCCCAGCCGACTCTCCGCATCCTGCGGGAGCCGGCATTTCTTTTTGGAAACGCGAGCTGCTGACATGCAGCTCCCTTTGCCGAAAGCAATTCTGCTTCGCTTCATGGAAGCGAGAGCAGATTTCCTGCTCTCGCTTCCATGAAGCGAAGCAAATGTTTGCTATGGCAGGGCGGGAGCAGTGCTCCCGCCCTGCCATAGCAAACTGCAATGTCCTGGGAGTGGGCACCCCAGGACATTGCTGGAGCCGGCCCTGGGGGGTGGTGGTCCCCAGGGCCATGGAGGGCTCCATGAGGGGGGCTGTGAGGCCCCCCTCCAACACATTTGAAGCCCCAGGGAGATGGTGGTTCCTTGGGCCAGGGGTCTGCTATGGACCTTCGTATTCAAATTAATCAATGGTGTTCCCCAGGGCAGTATGGGGGGCAGGAACCCCCCTCACACTTAATTTTAAAAATTGAAGCCCTTGGGGAGCTGGCGGTCCCCGGGGCTTGGGGGGGCCCGCAAGTCCACCCAACCCTAATTAAGCAATGCCCCGGGGAGGTGGTGGTCTTTGGGGCAATATGGGGGCAGGAGCCCCCTCACATTTTTTCATTTAAAAAAAGCCCTGGGAGGAGGTGGTCCCCGGGATCGGGGGCCCGCTATGGACCCCCATGTTTGAATTAATCAATGCCTCAGGGAGGTTATGGTCCCTGGAGCAGTGTGGGTGGCAGGAGCCCCCTCACACTTAATTTAAAAAATTGAAGCCCCCTAATTAAGCAATGCCCCGGGGAGGTGGTTGTCCCCGGGGCAGCATGGAGGGCAGGAGCCCCCCGACACTATTTCATTTAAAAAAGCCCCGGGGAGGTGGCAGTACCCAGGGGTAGGGGGGCCCACGAGGCCCCCCAACACTAATTAAAGAATGCCCCGGGGAGGTGGTGGTCCCCGGGGCAGTGTGGGGGCAGGAGCCCCCCCATGCTTTTTGAATATTAAAAAGCCCCGGGGAGGTGGCGGTCCCCAAGGCTGCAGGGGCCCATGCAGGCCCCACATGTTTTTTAAACATTTCTTCCAGGACCTGGCCCACCCGGGGTCTAAATTAAACAAAGTGCGGGAGACCGCACTCAATTTAATATTTTTGGGGGAAGAATTTGTGCACCCTACACGAATCCCGCCGAAAATATATATTTTTTAATGCTTTTTAGGGACCCCCTGACCAGGCTTAGGGGGTCAGGGTGTTTCTACCCTGCCCCCTTTTCTTGTTTTTTAATGTTATTTTACCTTTTTGCTTGTGACTCGGTTCAACCGAGTCACAAGATGGCTGCAAACACTTCCTGGTTTGAAGTGTTGGCAGCCAATCAGAGTCAAGCTCGTGCTCGGGAGGGTTAGCAGATCCACCGCGGTCACCAGATACCAATATTTTTTAAAATATGAATTTCTCAGGAACTACTTAACTGATTTACACCATTTAACAAAAAGAGTGCTTTCTGGACCAAAAGCTACCTTTTTGCAAAATTTGCTGTAATTCCGTTCATCAGTTCAGGTTGTAGCCGTGTTTAAACATGCTTAAAACACGTTTTGGGACTCCCCTTTTTTCTCGGCCCCCGCTTGACGAATAACCCCGAAACTTTCAAGACAGGAGCTGACAGGAGCGCCCCATTAGTTTTGAAAATTTGTTAAAGATTCGTCAAACGGCGTCAAAGATATTGGCAAAAGAAAAAACGCTTTTGCTATGGAGACTAGGTCCTTTATATAGATATATATTCACTGAAAAACCATAGGTTTCAGGGATGTTATAGTTAGAAATTAGCATTTAAAAAACCTTAGAAATTCACTGAAAAAAACACCGGTTTCAGGCACGTTATAGTTAGTTGGACATTTCACTCGTACAAAACCAGAGAAATTCGGCTGTTATAGTTAGTTCAGCTAACTATAACTCGCGCCCCGGCAATGCACTGCTGATGACTTCACATATTACATCATTCATGACATGGTCAGTGACATAACTGATGGCATCACTGATGACAACTCAAATGACATCACTGATGACATCATCCACGTGATAATCTGATGCACCTCCACATACCCTAATATAATCTTTGATACACCAACTTTAAAATACAGACTACCATTTTCGAAACCATAGACACACCAATACCAGTTAGTACAAACCCACTCACTAATTCCTAGGTCTATACACACATCCACTGATTCACCCATACAGTCACTCATACATGCAGTCAACCATCAATACGGCACTATCATATGCACTCACATATCTATACAGACACTCACACACCGCCACTCATCCATAGAGTTACTCACACACCTAGTCAGTCATGCAAAGAATCAATCACACTCCCATTTGCTCAGCTATACAGTTTTACACACACCACCTCACTTATTCAAACATATACTAACACATACTTACACTCTTATACAATAACTAATACAAGCACACACTCATCCATACAGCCACTGTCACAATCACTCACTCTCACATATAGTCATTTATATACTCCAACACACATATACTGTCTTTCACATATGCAGTTACTCACACATGTACCACTGAGGCATCCATTCACTCACCAACACACCCATACACACATTCACCCACCCATACAGCCCTTCACATATGCCCTCTTGAACACATACACCCATTGAATCACCCACTCACACCTCTATGTACAGAGTCACACCCCCCACCCACCCACACAGACACTCAGGCACCCATACAGATACTCAGACAACCAATCAATAACCCATATAGACCCTCATTTAGCTACTCACCAACCCATGCAACCGCTTACACACCAACTGACAAACTAAACTGTGTGAATGTCTGTATCAATCACTAACCCATGCATTCAGTAAGACACATTTAATCACTCACTTATACAGTCAGTCACGCACCTACTAAATCATCCATTCAGACACTTATACACCCACTCATTCTTCAATAATCCTTGGTCTATATATACATATAAAACATATTTAAACTTTACAGAAACACACAGTCACTGGATGATGTCATCAGTGATATAATCAGTGTTGTTATTTGAGATGTCATCAGTGATGTCATCAGTAATGTCACTGACCATGTAATGAATGATGTAATATGTGACATCATCAGCAGTGCATTGCGGGGGCGCGAGTTATAGTTAGCTGAACTAACTATAACGGCCGAATTTCTTTGGTTTTGTACAAGTGAAATGTCCAACTAACTATAACGTCCCTGAAACCTGTGGTTTTTTCTGTGAATTTCTAAGGTTTTTTAAATGCTAATTTCTAACTATAAGGTCCCTGAAACCTCTGGTTTTTCAGTGAATTTCATAGGTTTTTAAATGCTAATTTCTAACTATAACGTCCCAGAAACCTGTTGTTTTTTCAGTGAATTTCAAAGGTTTTTTAAATGCTATTTTCTAACTATGCCTACAAAGGTAGGACATGTGCAGAAAGAGGAAGAAAGACGCAGAAAGAAACAAGAGAAATGCTGAAAGAGGCAACAGAAGTCCAGAAAGTTGAAGAAAGGTGCAGAAAAAAGCAAGAGATGTGCACAAAGAACCAACAGAGGAGCAGAAAGAGGCCTTGTTGCAAAGTCATCCTGTGCCCCCAACTTTTTGCTGAATGGAACTGGTGGTAACTGACTCTGACTAACCAGGCCCGGAGCCAGTGCTATGCTGAAAGACACTTAGAATACAGTGAAAACACCTACATATACTAGGGTACACTATGGGTTGGGGTACCCCTGTGATTGGCATGACCTCCCCTGTATGGCCCTAGTACATAATAGGGCAGGGGGGTTAAAACTACCTCTAACTAAGAGGTGCACAAGGAGGCAAGAAAAGTACAGAAAGAAGCAACACAGGTGCCGAAAGAGGCAAGAGAGGTGCAGAAAAAAGCAAGTGAAGTGCAGAAAGAGGCAAGTGAGGTGCAGAAAGAAGCAAGAGCAGTGCAGTAAGAACCAACAGAGTGGAAAAAGAGGTAAAAGGGGTGCAGAAAGGGGTAGGAGAGGTGCACAAAGAGGCAACAGAGGTACAGAAAGAGGCAGGAGGGGTGCAGAAAGAAGGAAGAGAAGTGCAGAAAGATTCAAGAGAATTGCTGAAAGAAGCAACAGAGGTGTAGAAAGAAGCAAGTGAAGTGCAGAAAGAGGTAAGTAAGGTGCAGATAGAAGCAAGAGCAGTGCAGAAAGAACCAACAGAGGTGCAGAAAGAGGGAAGAGGGGTGGAGAGAGAGGCAAGAGGGGTGTAGAAAAAGGTAGGATGGGTGCACAAAGAAGCACGAGAGGTACAGAAAAAGGCAGGAGGGGTGCAGAAAGAAGGAAGAGAAGTGTAGAAAAATCCAAGAAAAATGCCGAAAGAGGCAAAAGTGGTACATAAAGAAACAACAGGGGTGCAGAAAGAAGCAAGACAGGTGCATAAAGAAGCATGGAAAGTGCAGAATGAAGCAACAGGTGTGCAGGAAGAGGCAAGAGAAGTGTAGAAAGGAGCAAGTGAGGTGCAGAAAGAGCCAACAGAGGTGCAAAAAGAGGCAAGAGAGGTGCAGAAACAGGCAAGCGAAGTGCACAAAGAGGCAAGAGAATTGCTGAAAGAAGCAATAGAGGTGTAGAAAGAAGCAAGAAAAGTGCAGAAAGAGGCAAGTGAGATGCAAAAACAGGCAGGAAAGGTACAGAAAGAGGGAAGACGAGTGCTGAAAGAGACAACAGGGGTGCACAAAGAAGCAAATGAGGTGCAGAAAGAGGCAACAGAAGTGCAGAAAGAGGGAAGAGAGGTGCAGAAAAAGGCAAGAAAAGTGCAGAAAGAGGCAAAAGAGGTACATAAAGAGACAACAGGGGTGCAGAACAAGCAAGACAGGTGCAGAAAGAAGCATGGAAAGTGCAGAATGAAGCAACAGGGGTGCAGAAAGAGGCAATAGAAGTGCAGAAACAGGCAAGAGAAGTGCACAAAGAGGCAAGAGAATTGCTGAAAGAAGCAACAGAGATGTAGAAAGAAGCAAGAAAAGTGCAGAAAGAGGCAAGTGAGATGCAAAAACAGGTAGGAAAGGTATAAGAAAGAGGGAAGACGAGTGCAGAAAGAGACAACAGGGGTGCAGAAAGAAGCAAATGAGGTGCAGAAAGAGGCAACAGACGTGCTGAAAGAGGGAAGAGAGGTGCAGAAAGTACATGAGATTTGCAGAATAAGGTCAAGAGAAGTGCAGAAAAAGAAAGAAACGTGCAGAAAGAAGCAACAGAAATGCAGAAGGAGGCAAGAGAGGCGCAGTGGGAAGCAAGAGTGGCTTGCACACCATTAGTACCAATTTAACACCCACATTTAGCAATAAGTAACACATGACCATTCTAGGTTTGCAAAGGGCCTTCCACCATGCTGTAACACTTGTCGCTGCATTTTTGGGAACGTTTGACCCGTTTCAGCTACAAACAAGGCTTTTTTTGTTCAAATCTGCAGATTAGGGTGCAGATGATGAATTATGTGGCAAATGCAGAAAATGTATAATTGTGTGAAAGTCGGTGCAGCCAAACAGTCACATAACTCCAGTGGCCCTGCTCATACCTCTGACTAGGTCCACAAGTGCTCCTCAGTGATTCCATCTTTTTTTGTCTCACTGAGTTCATAGTTGAGCTTCTATGGAAACGAGGAAGACTAATCCTGAGGATACCACTCCACAACACAGACTACCATACCACATAATGACTCTCCATAACACATAATCCCACTCTACATAATTCCTATACATTAAATACCACATACTTTCTATCCACATAATTTCACTGCACAACATACCACATAATTCCACTACACACAACGTACATCCACTCCACTCCAAAAAACATTAGTAAAAAACTTTTGCATTTACAACGCCAATAGCTCTAATTCTCGCAAATGCGAAACCTATTACATTGCAAACACTTCTTTAACTAGTAGTCGCTTTTGCAGAGTGGTGGAGAAAGGGTGCTGGGCCTCCAACCAGCGCTCAGGAATTCCAGTGCATAGGGCTTACAGGAGGTACCAGTAGGGCCTCTTGGCCCCCAAAGTCCCCCAGGAGTAAATTGGACTTCATCCCCCATCCTGTAGTCTGCCAGGAGGCGCGTTTGCAGAATGGTGGAGAAAGGGGGGCATGGCCTCCGAAGACGTCTTAGCAATCCCACTGTGCGGGACTTACTGGAGGTAACAAGAGGTGTAGTTGGCCCCCAAGGACATCCTTGGGGCCAACTACCCCTCCTATTACCTCCAGTAAATCCCACACAATAGCATTGCTAAGTTCGAAGAGCAGGCAACGCCCCCTTTGCCCACCACTCTACAAACGCGCTCACTGGCGTGCTCTTGGAGGGGGATTGAAGTCCCCTTTGCTGCTGGAGGTCCTTTAGGGGCCAACTAGCCTACCTCTTACCTCCAGTAAGCCCCACGCAGTGGGATTGCTGAGAGGTAGGCAAAGGCCACACCCCCTTTCTCCACCACTCTGCAAACGCGCCCATTTTTAGTTGGGGAATTAAGTCCCCTTGAATACTGAGGGTCCCTGGGGGCCAACTAGCCCACCAGGTACCTCCAATATGCGCCACAGAGCTGGATTGCAGAGAGGTGGTCCGAGGCCACGCCCCCTTTTTACACCACTCTGCAAACGTGCCTCTTGGTGCACTGCTGCTCGGGGGATGAAGTCCACTTGTGTCCTGAGGTCCTCAGGACACAAGAGGACCTCATCGCCCCACCACCAGTGCGCCAAGAGGCGTGTTTGCAGAGTGGTGTAAAAAGGGGCGTGGCCTCCGACCACCTCTCTGCAACCCAGCTCTGTGGCGTATACTGGAGGTACCTGGTGGGCTAGTTGGCCCCCAGGGACCCTCAGGATTGAAGGGGACTTAATCCCCCAATTTACAACGCCCCAGGGGGTGTGTTTGCACACTTCATATCAGGCCCCGCCCCCTCCCTGCACGACTGTACAAATGCGCCACCTGGCACGTTGTAAATTGGGGGATTGATTCCCCTTGAATCCTGAGGGTCCCTGGGGGCCAACTAGCCCATCAGGTACCGCCAGTAAGCGCCACAGAGCTGCGTTGCAGAGAGGTCAACCTCGGACCACCTCTCTGCAACACAGCTCTGTGGCGCATATTGGTGGTACCTGGTGGGCTAGTTGGCCCCCAGGGACCCTCAGTATTCAAGGGGAATGTATTCCCCAACTAACAACTAGTGCCAGGGGGCACGTTTGCAGAGTGGTGGAGAAAAGGGAGAAAAGGGGCGTGGCCTCCGGCGAGATGCCAGCTTTTTATTTTTTGTACAAGGGGCCTTTTTTTTACTTTGTAGGGCCTGACCCCTTTTTCTAAAAAAAAAAAAAATTAATCGCGTGGCCCCCCTCCCGAAGCCAATTTCGGCCCCGGGGACCCCATTCCCCGGGGACGGCCTTTACGTTTTTTTTTTATTATTTAATTAACGGGGAGGGGGGCTGCCTGGCCCCCCCCAGGCCACTTCTGGCCCCAGGGACCCCATCCCCCGGGGCCTGGCCACTCCGTTGGGGACCGTGGGGGGAGCCCCAATGCCCCCACGGCTCCCCGCCTCCTGTGGGAGCCGACATTGCTTTTCCACAAGGGGAGCTGCTGACATGCAGCTCCCCTTGCTCAAAATCAATCTGCTTTGCTTCATTGAAGTGAGAGCAGGTTTGCTCCCGCCCTGCCATAGCAAACAGCAATGTCCCGGGGGTGGGCACCCCGGGACATTGCAGGAGCCGGCCCTGGGGGGTGGCAGTCCCCAGGGCCATCGAGGGCTCCAGGAGGGGGGCCGTGCGGCCCCCCTCCCAACTATTTAAAGCCCCGGGGAGGTGGTGGTCCCCAGGGCATGGGGGACCATAACGGACCCCCGTAATTAAATACAAAGTGCCCCGGGGAGGTGGTGGTCCCCGTGGGCAGTGTGTGGGGGCTTGAGCCCCCCACACTAATTAATGATGACAGCCCCGGAGAGGTGGCGGTCCCCGCTCAATAATCATTTAAGCCCCGGGGAGGTGGTCGTCCCTGGGGCTGCGAGGGGGCCACGTGCCCCCCGCGAATAAATTATCAAGCCCCTGGGAGGTGGCGGTCCCCAGGGGGCCCCCGCTACATAAATAAATTGCCCCCGGGACTTGGCCCACCCGGGGGCTTTGAAAACCAAGCACAGGAGGCCGCGCATCACTTTTTTAAAATTTTCGGGCGGATTCGCGCACCCGGCGCGACCCTGCCCAAAAATAAAAATAAAAATGCTTTTTTTGGGCCTGGGGGTCTCTGTGGGACCCCCTGAGCAGGCCTGGGGGGTCAGGGTGTTTTTCTTGTTTTTTTTATCTTTCTCTTACCTTTTTCTTTCTCCCTCCGTCTGAGGCACAAGATGGCTGCCAACACTTCCTGGTTTGAAGTGTTGGCAGCCAATCAGAGGCAAGCTCTGCTCGTGTGGTTAGGCTCCGCCCAGACATCGAATGTTTTCTTTTTTTTAATTTCTCAGAAACAACAGAACAGATTTACACCATTTAAAAAAAAGGTCGCTTTCTGAACCAAGCACTACCTTTTTTCCAAATTTGGTGTAATTCCGTTCAGCACTTCTGGCTGTAGCTTTGTCTAAAGTTTCCTATGAAAATTAACATGGAGAAAACGTGTTTTGGGACCCCCCTTTTTTCTCGGCCCCCGCTTGACAAATCACCCCGAAACTTTCAAGACAGGAGCTGACCAGAGCGCCCCACCAGTTTTGAAAGTTTCGCGAAGATTCGTCAAACGGCGCCAAAGATATTGGCAAAAGAAAAAACGCTTTTCGAATAGAAACGAGGTCCTAACTATAACTACCTACTGGCGACCGCCAGTAGGTAATATATATATTATAGACTAGATAGTTATAGTTAGGACCTAGTTTCCATAGGAAAAGCGTTTTTTCTTTTCCCAATAACTTTGGCGCCGGTTGACGAATCTTGCGAAATTTTCAAACTTGTGGCCCGCTCCGGTCAGCTCCTATCCTGAAAGTTTCGGGTGATTCGCTAAGCGGGGGCCGAGAAAAAGGGGGTCCCAAACTGTGTTTTCTCCATGTTATTTTCCATAGGAAACTTTAGACACGGCTACAGCCCGAACTGTGAACGGAATTACACCAAATTTGTCAATAAGGTAGCCCTTGGTTCAGAAAGAGCCCTTTTTGTTCAATGGTGTAAATCCGTTTGGTAGTTCCTGAGAAATTGAAAAAAAGAGGTTGGAAAATGAATTTCCCATTAGGAAATTTAGACACGGCTACAGTTCGAACTGCTGAACGGAATTACACCAAATTTGGCAAAAGGTAGTGCTTGGTTCAGAAAGCGCCCTTTTTTAAAATGGTGTAAATCCATTCAGTAGATTCTGAGAAAATCAAAAAATAAAAGTTTTGATATTTAGAGGCGCGGTGGATCCGCGAACCCGCCCGACCACGAGCTTTATTCTAATTGGCTGTCAACACTCCAAACCAGGAAGTGTTGGCAGCCATCTTGTGAGTCGGTAGAACCAAGTCACAAGAAAAGAGAAAAACAAACGCGAAAAACAAGAAAAGGGGGCAGGGTAGAAACACCCTGACCCCCAGGGCCCAAAAAAGTATTTTTTTTTTAAAACAAATCGGCCGAATTCACGCTCGGTGCGCGAATCCGGCCGAGAAAATAAAAAAAAACGAAACGCGGACTCCCGCGCTTCGTTGTATTGAAGCCCCTGGGTGGGCCAGGTCCTGGGGGCACTGAAAAAATGTGTGAGGGGGCTCCAATCACCCACACACTGCCCTGGGGACCGCCACCTCCCCGGGGCTTAATTTATGAGTGGCAGGGGGGCACGCAGCCCCCCTGCAGCCCTGGGGACCGCCACCCCCGGGGCTAATTTTTAAATATGTGGGAGGCCTCCAAGGCCCCCCCAAGCCCCGGGGACCGCCACCCCCCGGGGCTTGTTTTTTTTCTTTTAAATGAACCTGTGTGGGGGGGCTCGAGCCCCCCCACATGCCCCGGGGACTGCCACCTCCCCGGGGCACTAAAATGCAAATTTGGGGGTCCATTTCGGACCCCCGAGCCCCAGGGACCACCACCTCCCCGGGGCTATGTAATTGAAGGGAGGGGGGCCGCGCGGCCCCCCTCCTGGAGCCCGTGATTGCCCTGGAGACCGCCACCCCCCAGGGCCGGCTCCTGCAGTGTCCCAGGGTGCCCACCCCCGGGACACTGCTGTTTGCTATGGCAGGACGGGAGCCTCGCGGCTCCCGTCCTGCCATAGCAAACATGCTTTGGATTTTGGAAGCGAGAGCAGGGAAACCTGCTCTCTCTTCCGAAATCCAAACCAGATTGCTTTTCCACATGGGGAGCTGCATGTCAGCAGCTCCCGTGTAGAAAAGCAATGCCGGCTCCCGCAGGAGGCGGGGAGCCGGCGGGACCATGGGGGCATTTGGGCTCCCCCCACACTCCCCAACGAAGAGGCCAGGCCCCGGGGGATGGGGTCCCCAGGGCCAGGAGTGGCCTAGGAGGGGGGCCACGTGGCCCCCCTCCTTAAATCAATTAAAACAATATTTTTAAACTGTGGCACAGCCCCGGGGGATGGGGTCCCCGGGGCCACTTGAGGCCTAAGGAGGGGGGCCACGCAGCCCCCCTCCTTTAAAAATAATTTAAAAAAATATCAAAATGTGGCCATGTCCCGGGGGATGGGGTCCCCGGGCCAGGAGTGGCCTAGGAGGGAGGCCACACGGCCCCCCTCCTTAAATCAATAAAAAAAATGTTTTTAAAAACTGTGGCACAGCCCCGAGGGATGGGGTCCCCGGGGCCACCTGAGGCCTAAGGAGGGGGGCCACGCAGCCCCCCTCCTTTAAAAATAATTTTAAAAAATATCAAAATGTGGCCATGCCATGGGGGATGGGGTCCCCGGGGCCGAAATTGGCCTTGGGAGGGGGGCCGCGCGGCCCCATTCACGTTTAAAAAAAATTGTTAAAAAAGCAGGCCCTGGGGGATGGGGTCCCCAGGGCCCCAAATAATTTAAAAGGAGGGGCCACACAGCCCCCCTTAAAAAAACAAAGCCGGCATCGCGGCGGAGGCCATGCCCCCTAAGTGCAGCACTCAGCAAACACGCCCCCTGGCGTGTTGTAAGTGGGGGAATTAATTTTCCTTGAATACTGAGGGTCCCTGGGGGCCAACTAGCCCACCAGGTACCTCCAGTAAGCGCCACAAGGCTGTGTTGCGGAGAAGTGTAAAAAGGGGCGTGGCGTTGGACCACCTCTCTGCAATGCAGCTCTGTGGCGCTTACTGGAGGTACCTGGTGGGCTAGTTGGACCCAAGGGACCCTCAGGATTCAAGGGGAATTAATTCCCCAACTTAAAACCTGCCAGGGGGTGCGTTTTCAGAGTGGTGAAGGGAGGGGGCGGGAATGATGTGACATATGTGTACTTATCCAATCACTCCGCCAAAACCCAAGCACTTATAAATTCACCATGCACTCTCCTTGCAATACTCTAATTATCCAGTCAGTACCCATGCACTCATGCAATGACCCATGCACTAACACATGCACTGCTACAATACCCTGAGCACTACCCATGCAGTCCAGCCATCGCCCTGTCAGTACCCATGCACTCCTTCAATCACCCAGCCAGCACCATGTACTTATCCAATCACTCTGCCAAAACCCAAGCACTTATAAATTCACCATGCACTCTCCTTGCAGTACTCTAGTCTTCCAGTCAGTACCCATGTACTCATGGAATGGCGCAGGCACTAACACATGCATTGCTACAATCCCCTTAGCACTTCCCATGCAGACCTCTAACCACCTACACACTACTGATTCACTCCTCCAATTACCCAGGTAGTACCCATGCACTCCAGAAATCCCTGTCACTACCCATGCACTCCTCCAATCACCCAGCCAGCACTATGTACTTATCCAATCACTCAGCCAAAACCCAAGCAGTTATAAAATCACCATGCACTGTCCTTGCAGCACTCTAATCATCCAGTCACTACCCATGTACTTATGTAATGATCCAGTCACTAACACATGCACTGCTGCAATCCATTGAGGACTACCTATGCAGTCCAGTAATCTCCCTGGTACTACCTATGCAGTCCCCCAATCACCCAGCCAGTCCTATGTCCTTATCCAATCACTATGCCAAAACCCAAGCACTTATAAATTCACCATGCACTCTCCTCGCAGTACTCTAATCATCCAGTCACTACCCAATAAGTCATGCAATGATCCAGGCACTAACACATTGACTGCTACAATCCCTGTGTACTACCCATGCAGTCCTCTCACCACCTACACACTTCTCATTCGCTCCTTCAATTCCCCTGGTAGTACCCATGCAGTCCAGCAATTACCCAGTCACTCCCTGTGCAGTCCTCCAGTCACCCAGCCACTACCATGTACTAATCCAAACACTCCGCCAATACCCAAGCACTTATAAATTCACACAGGCACTCTCCTTGCAGTATTCTAATCTTTCAGTTAGTAGCTATGTACTCATGCAATGCTCCAGGCACTACCTGATCACTGTTATAATCCCATATGCCCTACCCATACAGTCCTGTACCCAGTTACACACTTCTCATTTGCTCATTCAATTCCCCAGGTAATACACATGCAGTCCCGCAACCACACTGTCACTCCCTGTGCACTTCTCCAGTCACCCAGCCACTACCATGTACTAATCCATACACTCCTCCAAGCACTTATAAGTTCACCACGCACTCTCCTTGCAGTACTCCAATTATCCAGTCAGTACCCATGTACTCATGGAATGACCCAGTCACTAAGACATGCACTGCTGCTGCACTGCTGCAATACCTTGAGGACAACCTATGCAGTCCAGTAATCTCCCTGGTACTATCTATGCAGTCCTCCAATCACCCAGCCAATCCTATGTGCTTATCCAATCACTGCGCCAAAACCCAAGCACTTATAAAATCACCATGCACTGTCCTTGCAGCACTCTAATCATCCAGTTACTACCCATGTACTCATGCAATGACCCAGGCACTAATTCATGGCAAATACAGAGGAGGTCATGCTAATCACAGGGGTACCCCAACGCATAGTGTTCCCTAGTGTATGTAGGTGTTTTCACTGTATTCCAAGTGCCTTTTAGCATAGCACTGGCTCCGGTCCTGGTTAGTCAGTGTCAGTTACCACCAGTACCCGTCAGTAAAAAGTTGGGGGCACAGGAGGACTTTCTGCTCCTCTATTGGTTCTTTCTGCACATCTCTTACTTCTTCCTGCACTTTTCTTCGTCTTTCTGGACTTCTGTTGCCTCTTTCTGCATTTGTCTTGCTTATTTCTGCACTTTTCTTCTTCTTTCTTCACATGTCCTACCTTTGTAGGCATAGTTAGAAATTAGCATTTAAAAAACCTTTGAAATTCACTGAAAAAACCATAGGTTTCAGGCGCGTTATAGTTAGAAATTAGCATTTAAAAAACCTTCGAAATTCACTGAAAAAACCATAGGTTTCAGGCACGTTATAGTTAGAAATTAGCATTTAAAAAACCTTAGAAATTCACTGAAAAAACCATAGGTTTTAGGGAAAGTTATAGTTAGTTGGACATTTCACTCGTACAAAACCAGAGAAATTCCCCCGTTATAGTTAGTTCAGCTAACTATAACTCACGCCCCGCAATGCACTGCTGATGACGTCACATATTACATAACTCATGACATGGTCAGTGACATCACTGATGACATCTCAAATGACATCACTAATTTCTAACTATAACGTGCCTGAAACCTATGTTTTTTTCAGTGTATATATATATATATATATATTTACTTGGTTTCTTTTGGAATATATATATATATTTATATATATATATATGTATCGAAAAGATTCCACAATTCCTTTCATAGTGGAGAGGGAAGAAAGCAGCACAGTGATCAGGCAGGGTTTCTTCAATCCTTTATTGTTTCTTTTTCATATCCAACAGAGCAAAAAAGGGCTATATAGAAGGCTGACACATTTCGGCACTTCTCGCCTTCTATTGAACCCTAGAGTCCGTGCACTAATTCGATCAATTTGAAATACTATTGCGTGCAAGTCCATCACCACTTTCCGTTAAAAGGAGAGAGAACATTCACGCTTACATTTCATTGTCAATTTCACGCTACCATTATTCATCTCATCATCGTACAATACATTTCAACATGTATTATTTATGTAAAGTACATTTTCCTTTTCTTTCCTTTCATTTATATACATAAACATTTTTGTTGCTGGCTAGATATATTTCACAACAGACACTACAGATGACACAAAAATGATGATATTTTCTGTTAAGACCTAAATTTATTTTAACATCTATCACTGCGTGTTTCACAATTGTATTTCCTGATAAGGGTGTCTGATTCACAGTTTAGCATTTTACCAACCCTCTTTACTGATGGTACATTCATATTGAACAATATCACAATATATTTAATATTGTGATCTCTTCCTACGGTGAGGCAGTTATATATCTAAAACTGGAAGCAGGATATCAAAATGACTTCAGTGGCTGTCAAAAGTTAAGGATATAAAAGTACCAGTAACTCCTCTGTGGATATTCAGTGGGGTACCTGTTAAGTACAGTTTCCCTTTTACCACATTTAATCTGTGCATGGTGTATCAATATTGAGGTAATAGATTCTACAGACCGAACTGTATTATAAAGTGATTGTGCATTTCAAATGCAATTTTCCTTCTAATGTGCAAAAAGCAATTTTTATATCTGTCATTGGAGATGTTCATGTCTAATGTAGTACATGTTGCCTATTAGGGTATACATGACATTTCTCCATGTAATTGATAATTTATATATTTATTACACATATCTCCAGAAAGATTGACAAAAAGTGTTGATGCTTAAAAAGTGCACACTGCTTCAAAAGATGTGCTAAGTGTATTTGCTCATTTCCTATATACATTGCATAATGATAATCTTGTTCGCTGCTCATCTCTGATAAAGTGCATAGTGCTTCACTAGTTTGCACATATTCCACGGGGAGACTAGTATAAAGTGCTGATCCCTAATAAAGTGCATCCTATTTCAGAATAATGCACACATTCCACAGGAAGATTAATATAAAGTGCTGCTGCTTAATAAATTAAGTACTTCTTCAACAGAGGTACTCAGTACATTCACATAATGCTTTATAAAGTGCATCATGCATTATAGGTATACTCAGTGCATTATCATCTGGTTTCTAATTCTTAGTGCATGAACAATTAACATCCGCAATTTTATGGGCATATAATCACTAAAGTTGCAGTTTGCCCAATTCTCTTAAAGGTCCTTGTGCTATATAAGGTGACTATAGTGCGTTGCATTATTACTAGAATGAGTGTTCTATTTTTTATGTATATGGTACAAGTAACATAGCTCTAGTGACAAATATTGTCCTGCTATATTGGAAGGTAGAAAACCAAAGTCCCGGGCACACGTAAGCTAGGTAAATTGCTTATTATCACAAAAGATCACAGATATTTTCTCAATGTCTGATAATTAATGTCCACGCATAAGTTCCTTCAAGTATTTAATCTTCATGAACACAACCAGCCAAAACGTGTTTCGTCACATTTGGGAAGTATCCCGTGACTTCTTCAGGGCTGGGAAGGATACAAAAGGGTGATATGAGCATGTATATGTACATATATAAAACTCTAATGATGGTTGAAAACAGGGTGAACAGTAGAAAACACCCTTAAAAAGTGGAAACCCTAAAAGAAAGTGTCAAGATAAAAAAATGGTGACACCACACAATGGTAACACAGAAACCGGTGGAAAAAAGTGACAAAATCTGCAAGAAATAGTTGTAACAGGGCAACGACTGAATAGGCTGCTTAAAGTACATTGTCAAGATTCTTCCCTATGTATGTTACGTGGTGAGTAGTGAAGTGCGCCTGATTATTGGTAATTTATGCAAACAATGCTTGAGAGCTAGAGCTAAGAAATAACTAATAATTATTCTCAAAATTTGAAACAAATGTATGGTTCACTTAAATACTTGAAGGAACTTATGCGTGGACATTAATTATCAGACATTGAGAAAATATCTGTGATCTTTTGTGATAATAAGCAATTTACCTAGCTTACGTGTGCCCAGGACTTTGGTTTTCTGTTAAGTGTGGGGGTCCTCACCCACACGCAATTAGGGGTTTAGGGTGTTCCTCTATCCTGGCTGCCCCGTGCCATACGGCAATACGATTACCTTTCACGCAAACATAGCAGTGCGCCATACTTCCTGACATATCACAAACCCTTTCCATTAGAAACGTTACTTATACCAACAGGAAGGGCAGCCGCAGCGTGATACTGTTAACAAACAGTATCACGATTCTAAGATATGGATAGGGATAGAATTGCTGCAGAACTATTTAATAATGTAGCTAGAGGTACTACTACCGATGTACCTTCGACTAGTGGTAACCCTACACGCAAAGAAGGCCTTAAAGAAAAATTCCTGAGACTTGAAAGGTTAAAAAAGACCGAGAATTCCAGGTGGTGGGACAGTGCCACCCTGAAACAATATCTTCGATTAAACAGAGTCCCACGTGGACTCAGATCACAAATCTTCCCTACATTTGACGATCTTGATGACGACTTGCTTGGCAAGTGGGAAGAAGCTCTCACTTCCAATTCCAACACATTGATCAACATAATAATCGAGAACGCTGAACGAAAGGTAGCTAAGCTACAGATAGATATTGCCATTCTAGAGAAGGAGATCGTTGACCTAGACATTAAAGAAGCCACTGAGAAGAATTACGTGATCCTTAACGAAGTTCTAACGAAACATCAGAACGAGATTAAAGAGAGGAAAGCCAGACAACTCAAGAGGGACGAGGCTGATTACAGGGAAGGGAGGGTATTCACCTTTGCAAGAAAGTACGATCAACTTGTCCAGAACGCACAATCCAGTCACAAACCAACAAGACCAGGAGTAGCCTCAGTATCCTCTAGCTCTACCTCCCTTAATACAATCCCTACCAGTGACAGCGACACTGATAACAAATCAGATCAAAACAGAACAGGACACACTAAATCTTCTTTTTTAAGGGAAGAACAAACAATACGCAGAGAGAACAGAACACAAAACACACGAGGGGCACTAGAAAGAAAACCCGTAGAGGCAGGAGAGCAGGAGAAAGACGAGTACAAGAAGAAACTAAGATCCGGGAATGGGAGGAACAAATAGAGGAGGGTAACCAGGCAGTACAAGTTGTCAATTTATCCTCTAAAACACTTGACATTGACATGGTTTCACTACTAAGTAAGGGATTAAGCTTCAATCCTCATGTCCAAGGAGATGTTTGCAGGCTTAAAATAGACCTTTTTAAATACATCAGATGTCTGAAGCTAAAAAAACATTTCAGTACTAATCCACCTAGTCTTGCTAATAGAAATCTCACACATATCTTTAATGACAATCTGGGTTATGTTCAAAGCATTCGTGACATTCAAGCTACACAACTGCTCCTTTCTCTCACTGATATAGAACAAACACCATACAATATGGAACTTTTACTTAAGGAACTCAACATAGACACCGATCACACCATAGCAAGCGGTCTTAAGCCTAAATCTAAATGGACCCCCACGCTCCCAAGGGGCAATGCCATAGACACGTTTTACACACTAATACTTGAGGACATTGACAAGCATGAACAAAAGAGAACCATGAACAGACAACACATTAAAGACAACCTGGCTAAGAATGAACGTCTGGCACTCAAATCACTAATCTCAGATCCTGACATCATAATTAGAGAGGCCGACAAAGGAGGCAATATTGTGATCATGAATCAGGATGACTACAACAGAGACATCTTGTCACAACTGTCAGACACCTCCTGTTATGAACACATTCGCTATAATCCCACGGGTCCTCTGACCCTTGAAATCAATAAACATCTGACGGAGTGGTACATGTTAGGGCTCATTGATGACGATGAACACGCGTACATGAAGGTTTTTAGACCCACCTTCCCATGCCTTTACACCCTTCCTAAGGTGCATAAACAAGCTGCTTTCCCACCTGGGAGACCTATTGTGTCGGGTATAGGAGGCCCCACAGAGAGACTGGCACAATATGTAGACATCTTCTTGGGTCCCATGGTTAAAAACTAACCCTCGTTCATTCAGGACACCAAACATATACTAAGCATCCTAGCTGATGTACAATGGCAACCTGGCATGATGTTAGTTACGCTTGATGTGGTGTCTCTCTACACCAGCATAAAACCAGACCTGGGTATAGATGTCATCACCAAATTTCTCTACAACAGGCCGGCCACTCAATGGCAACACACCAACATGCTAATCACCATGATGAGGATGATACTTCACAACAACTACTTCATTTTTGACAGACAATGGTATAAACAGACCAAAGGGGTGGCCATGGGCTCTAGATTTTCACCTTCGTTTGCTAATCTTTATATGGGCAGACTTGAGGCCGAATGGATCTGGGGCACTAAGGGAGCCCAATGGATCAACTCCATCATTTTTTGGGGCCACTACATAGATGATTGCCTGTTACTATGGTCAGGTACCCCTGAAGATCTCGATGGATTTTGCACTCATCTCAATTCCAACAATATGGACATGAGATTCACTAGACACTCTAGCTTGACTCACATCAGCTTCTTAGATGTAGAACTATACATAAGTGATGAGAGACTACACAGTCGACTGTACAGGAAGGAGACTTCCTGTAATTCCATTCTACACGCCACCAGCTCACACCCAGCACACCAATTGCAAGCAATTCCCTACGGCGAATTTGTAAGAGCAAGAAGAAACTGCAGTGAGGAACCAGAATTTAAGCAATGCATTGCGGACATGAAAAGTAGATTTAAAAACAGAGGGTACAAACCATCTCACATCAATAAAGCTGATGCTAGAATTCTTACTGCTCGCAGGGAGGACACACTAAGAAATAAGACCATAACTCGAACACAAAAACAACCGGTGAGACTAGTTATTGACTACACTGATATGAGTCAGGTGATCAAGAAAAGCTTCAACAAACTTTGGACAATCGTACAAGCAGACAAGACTCTGCATGATTTCATTCCCTCCCATCCCCAAATCACCTATAGGCGAGGCTTGACTCTAAGGAACAGACTCAGCCCCACTGTTCCTCGTACCAGTACCAATATCACATGGTTGACATCACACACTTTAGGCTTCCACAAATGCGGGTGTTGTTGTGTTTGTAGGTGGGTGACACATGGAATCAAAGAATTTACCGGCTTTGACAAAAGCAAAAAATACAATATAAAACACAACATTAACTGTAACACCAAGTTTGTGGTTTACATTTTGGAATGTGCATGCAATGATCAATATGTGGGCAGCACGATCAGACCACTGAAAGAAAGAATTGGCGAGCATGCTAGAGCCCTTCATCAAGAGGATGCCAGATACCCTTTGACAGTACATGCTGCAACTTGCCCCTCTCAGGGTCCACGGAGAAGTTTTTCTTTCTACGGCATTGATGTCATGCCAGCAAACATGAGAGGGGAAACAGAGAACTCAAACTACGACGCATGGAAGCCGCCTGGATCATGCGATTACATACGGTCAAGCATGGCTTGAACAGTGACCATGAGATGGAATACTTCCTGGGCGATTAGCCAGTACTAACATGTACTCCTACCAGTTTCCTGCATGCATGTTTTATTTCATTCTGTAACGCAATGCTTGTTATGTTGATAATCCTTTTATTCCACATTTATGTTGTCACCTGTTACGTTTTTCTACAATTTCTAGCCATTATGCAGAATTTGACAAGACAAGTTTACCTCTTTTATGAAGGCTATGCCTTGATTCGACATTTCAACCTTGATCATCCTCAACTATATGATATGTGTAGGAGAGTAGGATCTGCTTCACATGGGTACCCCCACTTTTTGCTGATGCTTCACTGTTTTTCGACTTTAGTCTGGCTGGGGCCCTGCTAATCAGAACCCCAGCCTAGCTGCTTCCTATCTAAAATGGTTTCCATGTGCCTTAGGCACATCTCTGATTGGAATCTGGAGTGCCCTTATAAGTCCCTAGTATATGGTATACTATGTACCCAGGGCATAGGTACCTCAGAGGCCTACCAGGGGCTGCAGCATGTATTGTGCCACCCCTGGAAGGCCATCCAAAATGACACCACAGGTCTGCTACTGCAGCCTGGGTAAGGTGGTGCATGCACCCCTTACTGTGATATAGGCTACCTATATCACTACATACATACACACATATAAACCTATAAGTCACTCCTATGGCAGGCCTTATCAATCCTGAAGGCAGAGTGCTTGGTTCCTATGTGAGAGGGTGCCCCTGCATGAGCAGAGCCCCTCTGCAGCGTTCGGAGACCCTTCTCTGATGCTGTTGGTAGTGCAGCTTGACCATATACTCTTAAGCGCATTATAACCTCGCGTTAAATGCTAACTTTGGGTTGGCTGCACGGAAACATGTCGTGTTTGGTGTCAAACATCTTGGAATACTACCCCCCCTCCAGTTCTGGCGGCGGGGTAGCATTCCACCCTTCTAGAGGGAGAGACATGTACACACCGGCCTGCCTGGTAACTTCTTTCCAAGCCCTGGCATCACAAAATGGATGCCGCTGCCACAGACACGAGTCTGGCCTCCTGCTGCTGACCGAAACTCCGGCAGGGGAGGCCTGGACAATAGGTTTCCTGTCCCAGGGAGGTGTAACCACCTCCCCAGACAGGATAGTGTGTATTGGGGCTGGGCGGGAGCCCTCTCTGGTGCTTTGAAGTCCTGCACTGGGGGCACAGTTGGTGTCCCTGTGCATACCCCAATTCAAACCGGCTCAGGGGCTTCCAGCCCCTGCTCTGGCATGAAACTGGACAAAGGGAAAGGGGTGTAACCACCCCTCTGCCCTGACCCTCCCATAGGTGGGTCCCCAGAGTATGTCCAACCCCCTAACTTGGTATAACTATGGGACCCCCGTCCTTAGGACTTTAGATTTACCTGGATAAAACTCTGACACAGAATCCTGGACCATCGATGCTCTACTTTAAGATTAGAGGACTGAAGAATCTCCCTTGGGGTCAAGGAGTGACTCCCCTGCTTGGCAGGCACCAATGAAGCAATTGTCCGGTCTGCATCGCTGAAGCTCCCGCCGGACGCCGAAGTCTTTGCATCACCAGAGGTGGATTTCCAGACTTCCCCGAGGCTACCCTGAGTCCCCAGCAAAGCTGAGGCCCGTGGCTATCGTGGGTAATGTGGAACCGTGACCCCTGGACACCACACACATTTGCAAGTGCATCCTCTTCTGGGTCTCCCACGAAGTTGTGCTTTGGGCTCCGAGTAGCCCCAGCCTCCAGCACCAACTGCACTGAAGATCACTGGCCTCCACTCTACGAGTGTCCTGTGAGCCAGCTCCAAGTGCGTCCACTCAAGGCTCCTTCGCAGTCGCTAGTCTGTTGCCTAGTAGGCCCTCCCGAAGACCAATCTTCTTCTGCTTGGGCTCCCTGATTGCTCCAGGCGTATCCTGACGTACCCTCACTGGGTGAGTCCCACAGACCTTGCTGGTCTGCACCATTGTCCTTCTTCCATTTCCACAAGACTTGCCGTTGCCAAGGCTTGTTGGGTCCAATACGGTCGCCGATACCCCTGCAATCGACAGACGTTATTCGTCAGCTCGAATCCAGCTCCTGGTCATCGTTGACGCCTCCTGGACCTCGCGGCTGAAGAGTCAAGATGACCATCACCCTACCTGAAGCACTCGACATCGGTGGGCATCTGCTCATCGCCAGACTCTGTCCCCTCTGCTTTCAGGTTCTTCATATCTTCGATCCACCTTTGGAACCACCCGAACACTTTCGACTTGGCCGCCAGCAGCACTTTGCAGCAGATCGCCATTGAAAACGACGACGAAACCCGACCCCGAAAGACACCTATGCACCCGGCTTCCCTGGGTGAGGTAACTCGAGTACTCCGGTGCTCCCGTGGGTATAGACTCTAGAACAACCCAGTTCTAAAGGGGTTTGCTCCAAGTCCTCCTCTAAGTGTCCCTTTTCTTTACAATTCCAACCGCGACTTTCCCCATAGAAGTCAACGGCGATTCGCGGCTGTGTTCTCACACTGCACGCGTCCCCCGTGGGTCCCCTGTGTCACTACCTTGGGTGGTTCCTTGTGGTCCAAGCACTTATACAGGCTCTAGGCCTTGTGTCTAGCTCAGTCGTGGTTCTTATACCACTTTATTGGTATATGGTTTGGTACGCCCCTAGGGCTCAAACGTGTATTTGTGCTATTACTGTAGATAACTAACTTATAACTTATGTACTTCGAACTCTAGCCTCATAAAGAGACTAGAGGGGTGTGTTTAGCAATAAATACATATATTTAGAATATATACCTGGTGTGGTCCTCTTTCATTTGGTCACTCAAGAGATTATAGACTGGTAAAACAAGCTGCTTTACATTCCTTCAAGACTTAGCCTGAAGGCTGCTCTCCATAGCTACCACTAGGATAGCTTTCAATAAAGGTTGTCTTTAACCTATCTCCAATAAGGGGTTGTTTGGACTGGTGCAAGGTGCCCACTATAATTAGTGGACAGCATATGCCAGGCCAACTTTTCACAATATGTACCATGAACTCCCTCTTGATTCACATATCGCTATGAGGCATTTACCTCGTCTTCCCTTCAGAGTCAACACCCGTTTTTTTTCACTAGCCCACTATACTCTCACTAGCAAAGCATGCTAGGAATCTAGGGACCCTTCCCGTTCATGATCAGTTCGTTTTCCTTCATTAGATTTTGATGACAATTGGGGCTCCTTTTTTGAATGAGTTTAGCAACTTTGCGCACTATTCTACTGCCTCCTTTACTATCCTTAATAGTGATCGGCACTTACACGTGCTGTTCACTTTGATCTTTTCTTTCAGTTCACTTTTTCATGCGGCCTTTTATTTGAGACCCTTTTATATAATTTTTTATTTTAGTTTTAGTCCCAGAACATGTTTTTCTATGTTCTCCGTGGTATGTAACACAATATCACGCGATCGCAGGCATAGCTTCAATTGTACTTGCCCCCCGCCTTTGTTTGTTTTCCTTTTTCCTTTCTCTTCTATAGAACCCATTGTTCGGAGTAGGTCATGTTTTATAGATTCTATTCTTAGTCCTTACACTTTCCACTATGAACCTTGACAGACAGGCTGTATTGCGATACGGTTGACACTCTAGTCTTTTCATTTGCGGTGACTATATAAAGGCACTTCCGGTTTCACTCCCTGTCCATTTCCGGTACAGAGGTGAACCAGTGCCTGTCACCGTCCTGAAGCGCACCCGCGGCAGGTAAGCCCCTCCCTGAGCGATTACTCGCCACACTTTTAAGCGCTTTAACTTTGAGGAGATGGTTAGGCATACTTTGATATTTCTTTACAGGAACTAATACGGCGAACTCTCCGTATTCCGTTTTGACAGGCGCTCTGATTGGGATCGCCAGCACCCTGGTAAGATCCTGGTTATACTCTTAGTTATTCATTACTCAGTGACTCCGTCCTTAGACAGTGCTTTTAATCATGTGCCCCGTTATCATTCACAGGCGATCTGGCCACAGAAGCGGACTTCTCAGGCAGGCTCCGCTTCTAGACACCATAGGTCTCCGGCATTCCGGTAAGATCTAGTTACGCACTCTGCCTTTTCGCATTATTGCTTCCACACCATTTGGCTGTGTAGATTTTGAAGCTTGCCTTCTCCAAACTCGCCACCCTGAGTAATCTTTTCAATTATCGTCCGCCGCCAGCTCTGCCGGTCTGGAATTATCACTGGTGAAGCGGTGAGGCTTTACTTTGTTTTTCCTTTTCTTTCCCTCCTCCTTCTCTTTCCCCCGCGTTACTTTGGAGCACTTCCTCATCTTCATTTTTCTTGCAATTTTTCATAGACACTACTCGACAACGACGCTCCTAATACAGGTAGCTCTGGCATACTTTTTGCATTTTGGGAGTTTCGGTTTTTATCTCGCATATCCTTACTTAGCTCTCATGTTCCGTGTACCACTTTTAACCATATGTTTGTTTCAAATTTTGAGAATAATTATTAGTTATTTCTTAGCTCTAGCTCTCATGCATTGTTTGCACCAATTTCCAATAATCAGGCACACTTCACTACTCACCACGTAACATACATAGGGAAGAATCTTGACAATGTACTTTAAGCAGCCTATTCAGTCGTTGCCCTGTTACAACTATTTCTTGCAGATTTTGCCACTTTTTTCCACCGGTTTCTGTGTTACCATTGTGTGGAGTCACCATTTTTTTATCTTGACACTTTCTTTTAGGGTTTCCACTTTTTAAGGGTGTTCTCTTACTGTTCACCCTGTTTTCATTCATCATTAGCGTTTTATATATGTACATATACATGCGCATATCACCCTTTTGTATCCTTCCCAGCCCTGAAGAAGTCACGGGATACTTCCCAAATGTGACGAAACACGTGTTGGCTGGTTGTGTTCATAAAGATTAAATACTTGAAGGAACTTATGCGTGGACATTAATTATCAGACATTGAGAAAATATCTGTGATCTTTTGTGATAATAAGCAATTTACCTAGCTTACGTGTGCCCCGGACTTTGGTTTTCTGTTAAGTGTGGGGGTCCTCACCCACACGCAATTAGGGGTTTAGGGTGTTCCTCTATCCTGGCTGCACCGTGCCATACGGCAATACGATTACCTTTCACGCAAACATAGCAGTGCGCCATACTTCCTGACATATCACAAACCCTTTCCATTAGAAACGTTATATTGGAAGGTAGTTGTGCTGGGCAAAGGCAGTTTATATCTTGCTTTCATAGATCTTAAAACAGCGTTTGACCTAGTCCTCCGGGATTTACTTTGGCAGGTTCTTTTGAATACGGGTATGCCTCTGGAAATTTTAGAACCATTGGTTAGGTTACACGACGATAATTTTGCTCATGTGAGTTCGGGAAAACAGGGGCAACTCACCGACCTGATTAAGATCCGGTGGGGGGTACACCAAGGGTGTGTCTTGGCCCCTACCCTATTTTCCCTTTACATAAATCAAATTGCCGATCTCCTGTGCTCTACTGAGGCTGATGCCCCTTCTCTGGCAAACCAGAAAATAGCCAGACTGTTGTTTGCCGATGATACCCTCCTAGTATCTAAAACCCCTATGGGCCTTCAAAATCTTCTGAACCAATTTAAGGCCTTTTGCGACATGAGGGGGTTGGTCATCAATACTACAAAAACTAAACTGATGACGATGAATCCCTGTAAATATTTTAAAAGAAATCTGGTTTTAGACAATGTCCCGCTAGAGAAGGTCAGCTCCTTCGAGTATTTGGGCATTAAACTGTCTGATAGAATGATCTGGAAGAACCATTTAGATAAGGTGTCCCTGAAATTTTCACAGTTAACTGGGGCCTTGCGGTGGGAGCTTTGTCTCTCATATACCAAGCCTGTTGCCCCAGCCCTTAAACTATATTGCTCCAAGGCAGTGAGCAGTGTGCTCTATGGGGCAGAACTCCGGGGAACAATAGACGTAAGCTTGCTATCGACAGTGGAAAATAAGTTCCTTAGGAGCCTGGTATCACTTCCCCAAAGCACCCCCCTCCTCCCCTTGAAATTGGACTTGGGTATTAGATTAATTAATGACCAAGTAAGACTGCACCCTTTGCTCTTCTGGTATAGACTGGTCTCCACCCCCGACCTGGCCCTTTATGCTGCTGCTTTTAACGAAGTTTTAGCATTGGATAAAAAAAAAAAAAAATTGGGTGGATCAAATATGTCAACAATATCCAGGCAGCTATTGGTCTCCCAAATGAGCTTGTTGGTCCCCCGCCCTCATACTCTAAGGATCAAATTAAATCCCAATATTGGACATGGGTTGAGCAGAATATTTACCTGAAAATTCGTCAAGGTAGCTTTACTGACGCTTTTCTAGATATTAAATCTGGAAAATGCCTTGAGCGTTTCTTTGATATTATCAAGGATCCGGTAGAAAGGAAACTGTATGTTCAGTTTAGATATGGATGTCTACCCATCAATGCTCACACTAATTCCTGGTTGGCTGATAACATACAGCCTAAGGGCTGTCCTGCTTGCTCAAACCCGCACGAAAACATAGGCCATGTTCTCTTTGCATGTCCCGCGTATGCTAGACCAAGAAGGACTTGGCTGGCACCAGTATGTAGACAGTTGGGGACCTATAGTTACAATGAAGCTCTACATATTTTGAAATCAGACACAAGACCACTCTTTGTATGTGCAGTCGCAAAATTTCTTGGCCAGTTTTGGGCAACTAGGCGATGGTTCTTGACTGCCTCCCCGAGTGGCATGGTCCAAACAAATTAGAGTTCCACGAATTGAGAGTCTCCTAATTTTAAAGATATCAGTGTTAAATTTGGTTTTAATGTGTTTTATTACTCTGATTTTTATTGTATATTGCGGTAAATGGCTTTTAAAAGACTGGTTTATAGTAGAAGGGGTGTACACTGTATTAATTCTGACAGTTGCCAGTTAATAATGTATTTGCACTTTACTTATATCACAATATTTTTGATTGAGATGGCAAATAGTGAGATTTGTCTCTCGTCAATCTCTTTTCGTGTTTATATACTGTAATATGAAATATTGGATCCTTTAGGATTTGATGTATGGAATATTTCCATTATTTTTATCCTGAGTGCTATTGATAAGGATGTATGTGTTTGTATCTTTTATGGCATTATAAACCGAAATAAAGATTTTATGAAATATTCATATGCCATTAATTATCTAAAGAAAAGCACTTCAATCGTCTTTATTTCAGATCTAATACCATTCACTATTAAAAGAATGCTTATGTTTAAAAGGGGGTTTCTTATACTACTCTTTCCCCTAATATATGCTCCATCGTCCTGTTCTCAAATATATGCCATTCCAGCAAAGTATCATTACTTCCTATCTACTTTGTCCAGGAAGTGCCTAAACATAAAGTGAAAAGTGCATGTGTGTCCATAAAAACAATATTCCAGTATATTTCTATTATTTCACATCCTGAGCTCCAGCTCCCTGTAGAGGAATCATGATTGAAAACCAAACAAAACATATGTATTCCTTCATTGATGAATGTACAGCTCTGTGTCCAAATTATGTCCAAGAGGGGCTTCAGTACCCATTAAGATTATTAGTTTGATTTCATTCTCCTCAAGGTTAGTTCTCAGTTGCCAACTCTTTCTCCCACTTTGATATGTTTGACACCATAATACAACAGTTCTTATGTATTCCCATTATGTTTTTCTCAAAAGTGTTTGAAAATTGGCTAAGTAAAATCCTGATTTTTGTATTGTCCACAGATGCTGTATGACTCTGAGCTTTACTTTGTTGGTCGTGCTTCCTATATAGGATTTTTCACATCTACCTTGCAATACATAGATGACGTAACTTGTTTTGCATGTGATGTTTTATTTATTTTTTAGTTCTTTCTTAATAATGTTTATTCCGTGTTCACATACTTTGCATCTTGCACACTTTTGAAATCCAGGTTGACTAAACTACTTTTTATTTGATGTTTTAATTGCAGGTAAGTGACTTTGCACCAATATGTCTCCTGGGAGGGGGGAGCCTTTCTGTCTTATTGTTGGATATTCTGTCAGAATTTGTTTCATCTAAGCATATATTTTCCAATTTTTTAAAATATATTCTTATGTTCTAAATGTTTGCTGTTGCAATCCATCATCATTCCAATATCATTGTCATCTTTTATTTCCTTTTTTCAGATTACTATTTACTCTCTTTTCTGTGTTTTAGGTCTTTCACAGGCGCTTGTAAGAAACTCATTGGCTCTCGAACATTTCTTGTAATTGATTTTCCAAGCCTGCTCCCTCTGAGCAGTTTTCTTTCACTCTCAGCATTTCCCCAAAGGGTAAGACCATTTCAGTGCTTTGGGGTGTCTGCCACTGTTGGCATATAAAATACTATTGCATGCAGTTGCTTTACATTGGATCGTGCTGCATCTTTTCATATCCTTAATGTAGATTTCAGTGTCTAGGAAGTTTATCTGGTTTGGGCTGTTGGTATGAGTAAACTTTAAATTACATGTGTTCTGGTTTAAAGATTCAATGAAATGTTCTAAACTCTCATAGCATCCCTCCCAAATTAAAAACAGATCATCAATTAATGTTGTCCATAATTTCACATGTTCTAATCATTAGGCCTGGGCGGTAAATTCCGTTCCGTTCGCGGAATTTGCGGAATTTGGGTAATTTCGCGTTCCGCGGAGAGCGCGGAATTACCAAAAATTCTGCGATACGCGGCTTAGCGGAATTGTTTGCTTGTTCGTGCTTTCAAAATGCGTGTTCGCAAGATATTTCTCCCCAAGCACGCAAACAGCGTTCGCGAACAGGAAAAAAGCATCGCGAACGGGCGGAACAAGCAATTCTGCGTGTTCGTGGAACTTTTGCGTGCTTGTGGAGATTTTTTACCGTTTCGCGGAGCTTTGCGTAGCGCGACTATGCAAATTCCGCCCACCCCTACTAATCATCAGTCCAGACAATCTCTTCGTCCCAGTATTCCATTGGTAGTTTTGCATACATTGGGGCAAACAAAGTCCCCATTGCTGTTCCTTGTTTTTGAAGGTAGTATGCACTGTTGAATATGAAAACAGTATTGGTTAGACAATTCTCTAACATTTCTAGCAGTATGTTTAAGTGCTCAATGTGGGTGACTGATCAGGCTCTTAAGAAAGATTTGCAGGCTCTCAGACCATCGCTATGCTGAATCGATGTGTAAAAAGATCTTACATCTATTTTAACTAATAAATAGTTTTCTTTCCAAAATATTTCCTGGATTTTATTTAAGAGTCACGGAGTCTCCCAGATAGGACGGCAGGGCTGTGACATACTGGAATACGATTTTATCAATAAATCTAGATGTGTTTTCCAAGAATGATCCTATTGAACTCACGATTGGATGACCTGGCAGACTTTTTAGGTCAAGACTGAGCCATTTTGGAGTTTGTCATGGAATTACAATACCGTTTTGGTCATGGGATTTTCATTAAGCTTTATGTAAGATTGTTTATTTCTCAATTGCTTTTCGGACAGATATTTTGCTTGATCTTGGATAGCAATATTACCACCTTTGTCAGAGGCTTTGATCACTATTTGGTGATCTTCTTTCAATTCTCCTATAGCTCTTCTTTCTCCATGAGTTGGATTTAGAATTTTCTTTTTAACTATTTTGCATGCTAGATGATTAATCTCCTCTATCACAATTTCTTGGAATAAGTCAATCTTGTTTCCTGGAGGCATTTGTGGACAAAAATGCCATTGAGGTTTACACCCACTGTTTCCTGATTTCCAGGTTGTTATTCGCAACCTTGGCAAAATTGTGCATCCTATTTTTCCTGTGGGGTTTTACCTCTTTGCAACTCTTTTGATTAATTTTCTAGTTGTTAGAGCTCTTAAATCTGGTCAATCCTGTGCTGTTATTATCAACTATTTTATGTTTGCTTTCTTTTTGTTGTTTTAGGATGTGTCAGAAAGAATTTCCTCTGTTTCAATTTATGTGAGAATCAGTAGAAATCTATTTGAATGTTTGCCTGGTCTAATTTGGAGTCTGGGCAAAAAGTAAGGCCTTTGTTTAGTACTTTTATTTGACCCTCACTTAATGTTTTGGAGGAGAGATTTATTACAAGATTCACATCCATCATGTTTTTCTTTACTTCCTCTTTTAGTTTCCTGATTTTGTTTTCATTTGTCCTCTTGCTTCTCCATATCTTATTCTTGCCCTTCCTCTCACTTCCACTTCTGGGGACGCTTCCTCTGCCCCTTTGTCTCGTACACATCTTGATCAGTCATATCTCCTTGGAAAAATACAGATTGGTGGTAGCAGGATCTACATCTGCAGAGCTAACTTCTGAGCTATTCACAGCTAATGGGGTCTCTTTCTGCCCAAGAATCATGTCAGTTGTCTCTCTCTATTCCACAGTGTGGGTCATATTTTCTGTCAAATATATACACTCTCCCATTTGTTTAATCAAGTCTATCTCTATTACATTTTCTAGCCTTTCTCATTTCTACACCTGCCTCAGATGTTTTGACTTTCTTTCCCATCTGTTCCAGCATATCCTGTAAGTCTTCATGATCTTCCAATTTATCAAGCTTTTGATCTAATTCTTGATTTTTTTTCCATTGCCTTTATATGTAAATATATATAGAGTCTTTCTCTCTAAATATATATATATAGAGTGATCACTTTTTTATATATGTGTGGTTTCCCTCTGGAACGATTGTCGCCCCTAGGGAAACCACACATGTATAAAAAAGAGTGATCTCTCTCTCTCTCTATATATATATATAGCCGGCAAGAGAGACAGGTACGCAAAATCTTTTACAAAAACTGGCCCATAGTATTATCAGACATCACTATGTCACAAATTGTGCCAAAGCTTTCCTCTTTAACGTTTAAACGAGCACCCTCAATGAGGGATGCCCTTGTTAAATCTAGTCCAGAGGTGACTGTCTCTAATACATGGCTGTCGGCACGATATGGGTTCTATTAGTGTAGCTCATGCCGAGCATGAAATTCTGCAAAAACATCACTACATATACTACTGCCTTTGATTCCAAACCTGTCAGGATACAGGGTCATTACACCTGCAGGACTGACTTTGCTGTCTATATATTGGAATGCACGTGCCATCTAAAATATGTTGGAAGTACTAAACTTCAAGTTTTTAATAGAATACTACAACATTTACGAGCAGTAGTTAACTCGGATCCTAATTATCCGGTGGCTCGCCACTTCCAACTAGTTCATAACAATAATTTGAAGGATTTGAGTTATTATGTAGTAGGCTCAGTACCTAAATCAATCAGAGGTGGTAATCGTGAAAGAAGATTACGGCAGCTAGAATCTGAATTTATCATGCTGTTAGACACCAAGATGCCTAATGGTCCTAATACAGGGAAGGTCTGCACAATGTTTTATAAGACTGTCTTCTTGGTGTCAAGTATTCTATTTATTCTGTGTGGCAATAGAAAGGCTTTTTACCTAATTCTTTACTCTGTTTTTACTGGGTTTTAACCGGGTTGTGCCTAGTTTTAACTGGTCCTAAGAGAGTTTAAAATTGGTTTTATCCCCATGAATTTGTATGTACTGTATATAACATTTCCAGTTTTTACTCTGTTTTTTACCAGTTTCTACTAGGTTGTACCTAGTTTTATCTGGTTTTAGGAGAGTTTTAGACTGGTTTTAGCTTGATGAGTCGTATGTACTGTATTCGTTTGACAGATTTCAAATCAATGATGACATCCTCTCTTGGTTTTTGCACTAGCATTAGAATCATTATTGCACTAGCACTTTATGTGAAATTCAAGGCCTTGATGTGTAATATGGAATTAACATCTATGTAGACACTGTGAACATTTGATCTACATTTGGACTATATGAGCTCAACTATTTGTTCATAGTGCACTTGCAATGTATATATCTATGAAATGGGCATGGTTTGAGGCTGTTTTTTTTAAACACATTATTTAACAACAATATTGAGGTAATGGTGATAGGTTGCACAATTTTGCACATTTTTTGCACTTGCACTTTAAATATGTATTTTTACATAGTCAGCTTACATGAGCTTAATTCTTTGAAAGGGAAGTTTGAGGCATTGTATATGACTATAGATATACTTTGATATGTATCCATTTAGAAAGTACTGTATGGTATCTATGGTAACATTTTTCAAGGTATCTGTCAATGTACCTATGTATGGTAATGATGGTATGCTATTTTATAGTATTCTTATATTTATTGGAGACCCTTGGTGTCATTACTCATATATATCAGTTTGATGCCCACATAGTATTTCTTTCATGTCTACTGCTGATTAGTTGTGGTTTCATCAGAAATCCTATTGGTTGTTGCACTATAAAATGATTGTTACTGGTCCAGCGCATCATGTGATCAAGACCGCTGAAACGCTGTCGAAACGCGTCAGGCTGGGCACTCGCCACTTTAATTCATGGATGCACTAATTTGGCAATAAAGGCACTGCATTAATACTCCACGTTGTGGTCTGTACCTGTTCTGTTGCTGAGGATGTGGCAGCGTAAGGATAGTGATTATCATATATATGAGTGAGCCTCTCTCTATATATATTTATATAGAGTGCTTTTTATTATACATATGTGTTTTTCCTCAGGCTGATCACGGCCCCCAGGGAAACTACTCATGGATAAAAAAAATGGCTCCTCACAGGGGGTCGGCCTGCATGTATGAGGGCCGACTCTCTGACAATTTCATTTTTTCCTGCTTTTTTAATAGTCCCCTGAGAGGGCTTGATCGTGTTCACAGGGGAACAAAAACACAGTTATATAATAAAAATTGCCCCTGGGTGGGTGGCCAGCCCGGTACCACAAGGGCCGACCCTCCCTTGCGGTGCCTCTAGTGGCCTAGTGGGGCAAGTGGGTTCCTGCTTGTGGCGCACAGTGATCCACAAGCAGGAATCCATTTTTGATAGGCATCGCTGGAAAGGTAAGACTCACCCCTTTCCAGCGATGCCTTCCACAAACATGGGGGGTCATCCAAAACCACAAAAAGCCCCATCAGACACAGGAGCAGCCCTTACCTGCTCTCTGTAACCAGTCCTGTGGGGGTTTGTGACACAAATTGGTAGGGGGCGGGGAGAGACATGGAAGCGATTCTGTGTCTCCCCCAAGGGGAAATAAAGGAATCCTCCAGTGCACTGCACCGGAGGATTTAAAAGCCTTACCCTGTGCTGACCAATGTCCATTTGCTGTAACAGGGAGGGTTTGCGGTGTGTCTGCCATTGGCAGAGAGACGCGCTTAACAGGTTAAGGGACACAAACGACAAACAAAAAAATTCTATCTTTTAACAAAGAATATATGTTTCAACAAGAGTCTTTGTTGTTTTGTTTCGTAAACATGATTTAGTTTTTTATGTATTATTTGTTTTAAGTGTTCAAATAAAAGTAACTAGAAAGTAGGTGTCTAAACTTGAATCCAAAAAATAAAAAGATAGA
Organism: Calotriton arnoldi; assembly: GCA_963921515.1. Taxonomy (NCBI): domain Eukaryota; kingdom Metazoa; phylum Chordata; class Amphibia; order Caudata; family Salamandridae; genus Calotriton; species Calotriton arnoldi. The sequence goes on from CAWUFW010011569.1 coordinate 138,698, forward strand.
AACATAGTTTGCAGCTTTCCTTGTGAGCAGCCAACGGCTGGTCTCGAGCTGCTGTACTGTGTTCTCCAGAAAGACTATTTTAGTACGTTTTGTGCAACAAAAAGCAAAATCCACATATAATTTATTGGTGTCTTGACTGAGGATGCAAACAACTTTCTCAAGAAAGCTTTCACTAAGCTGAACATTCTGGAGTCCAGCAGATTATGTAGAAGCTCCCTGCCCTTTATTATATCTTCTTGTGGCAGACTTATACTGAGAGTTGTGCCAAGCATTCCATGTTTTTCTAATTCTAGATCTCCTGAGTGAGTACATTATTTTCCAGAAGCCCTGGAAAATTTGGGGTACCAGAAGTTACATGTTGACAACTTCGCCAAGATCTTCTTTTCTCCAATAAGGACTGAACAGAATTTTAAAACAATGTACTGCGAAGTACATTGTTGAATCCCCCAAAAAGTTCAGAACTACAGAAAAACACAGCAGAGTGCGGAGAATATCAAAACACTCAAGTGGCACTCCCTAAAGCAACAAATGGGTGGGACTCAAAATACATGAATACAAGGACATCAGCCAATCAGATGTGGTTTAACTGTAAGTCACAGTTACCACAGTACAGATTTAAAGAACTGTAGTACCACAGCACCTTATAAAAAGGGTCTAGTTCACCAAAAAGCACAAGATATCTTGCTTATTTCTTCCCTCCTGTGGGTACACCCCTGGACTACCAGTTTAAATAATAGCACCCCTTCACAGTAACCCAACTTTTATGTAAAACTTTCAGGTAATGCAGTACTTCCACAGGAGACAGAAAAGAAAAGAAAGGCTCTGCAGGTGTTATGCGGGAACCCCTGACTGGTTCTATGGGGCCCAGGGCACCTTATAGGTGGTAAAAAAATACAAATGAAAGAAGCCATTTGAATAACCACTCAAAAGGCACGACTCAAAAATGAAGCCTTTCCCATTTAGAAAGACACTCACATGATTTTCCTGACCAACATTTCTGGATTGGTGTTCAAGAGAATAACTTTCTTGTGCCTTATAAATGCAATCCAATCAATCTTGGCCTCAGACAAACGTGAACAGCGGGAAACATCTAGCACATCATCTGCCAGGCCTAACAGAGTTGGGTGCAGCATTTGACGACACCGACATCATTGTTATTACAGCATTATTTGCAGTACCACAACAACCAAGGCTGGACAAACATCAGTGGTGGATAGTTTTTCGAGCTTCCAGTTGGCCAAACAAAAATAAGTGCGTCAGGAGTTTACAGGTGCTGAACGGATGAAAGCTGATTAATCCATGTGAACCAGTGGGTTGTGGAAGCACCTGATGGCAATGCATCCTAACACCATTGCTAGTGCTCGGATGCAGAAAAGTTGAGCAGCTGAAGGTCAATCTACTCCTCCACATGAAGTGGTACACCAAGAACAGGAGGAAAATAATGATAAGGCACAGCATTGTGAAATATACTGCAGGCACTGTTCCAAAGTAGTGACCTTTGCGGATATTAATAAAACAATATTTCCGTACAGAACACAAAGGTTTGCGAGAAAAAAAAAGAAATTATAAAATATGCTAAAAATAATGTTCAAAAAGATATAAAAATAAATATTTTTATAGTTGTTGTGTTGGTTGCTTGTATTATATATTATATGTTAGTATTATTTTTTACATCATTGGTAATTATGTGTATTGATTAATCTATTTAATGTAATAATGATAGTGTGTATGTCCGTATTTTTAATTTCATTATTTAGGTATTTTACAGCTTTTATGAGTGATATTTTTGAATCAGTGTGTGTGTGTGCGTGTGTGTGTGCGCGCGCGTGCGCTTCTTTAAGTATAAAGCTGAAATATTTTTGTACTCGATATTTATTGGCAATATGTCCATGTTTAGATATTTTTTTCGTAAATGTCGTGTCATTGAAGCATTTTGGACATGTCAGATGAACATAGGAGTTGACACACAGTTTTGAATATGCGAGTTAGTCTTTCACAGAAGATTGAAACACTCGGAGGCCATTAAATGCATATAATGGGTTCCTAAATAGAAAAAACAAAATCTAAGAATATGGCAGTTATGCAGCAACTTAGAGTTGATGGTGCAAGCTATTGGACTGTAAAAGATTCACTGTTCGTTACATTTTTTCATAAAACTGCTTACAGCAAAGTTGACACTGTAGATAAAGTTCATAAAACAGGAACAGAAAACATATTGCTAAAGCCTCCTTAGTGCATCAGAAAGTCGTCATCCAAACGTGAAATGAATTTAGATTTGCGCAAAACTAATAAATTCAGGCTACTGAGAGCTTTCCATTCACACATCCATTACATTTATTGTCATTGGGAGAGTGGACTTACAGTAAATACGAATAATAGCTCACTAGCATTTCACATCTAATTGGCTGATAAACTGGCAAACTTTAGCTTTATTACCGTACCACGCTTAAAAGTGGGAATATGAGAATGATCATTCACAGCCACAGCGTCTGGCTCCATTGAAATCTGCAGAATTGTGCCACAGCGGTTATTAATGTGACCTTCAATTTGGAAATATTTTTTTCTATATAGCACTTCAATGTAGGGAAACACTGGGAATGATCGAAGCATTGTGTTACTGAATATGTAATAAATGAAGGGCCATATTATCAAGAACGGCGATAGGGGGCTTGATAATATGCCCTATAGAATTCCAATAGAAGCCCAGGTTCGATGTCCTTCACACCAGAACCTGGGCTTCTATTGGAATTCTATCGGGCATATAATCAAGCCCCTTATGCCGCTTTAGTTCAAGTTTCCTGCCGCTAAAGCGGCGATATGATATCGCCCGATCTTGATAATATGGCCCGAAATATCTTACTACATTATTAGGTCGTGACTTGTGTTTATTATAAATCATGAGTGAACACAAAAAGATGCATAAAGCACTGTAATTTGGAACTTACAATAAATCAACATCCTCACTGAGATGCTTACTATAAATCATCTAATATAACAATAAAGGGGCACTTTCATTGGTGCATACCCAAAACACCACACACGCACACATAGACGCTCACCATTTTGCAGTTTTTATTTATACATTTTTCATTGTATTCCTAACAGTCTGAACATTTTAGCTGATTCTTGTAATGTAAGCTAAGTTCCATAAACCTGAGCTACAGTGAGTTTGTATGGAGTAGAGAGAGTTGAGAGTTCACTTGTGCCTTTCATATCTCTTTGCTATGATGGCCAATGGTTTGGTTCCTTCATCTGATGTAAAAACATGTTTTAATTTCTTGGTACACTGTGGCCAGTCATACGGCCTGTTTGAAGAATACAAGGCTATTTAAATGGTTTGTTTTTTGAAATAGTAGCTATGTTTTAAAGGCTGTCAAAGGACAATCGTAATTGAAGTATGTGAGGAAAGTGGTTTATTATATGGTGTGCTTGTGAGACCTCACTGTGTAATAAACTTACTACCTGTACTCCAGACAGATTTGTTTTAAAAAATTGGCTCAACAAGCCTGCCAGCTGTGAAAAAACAGTGCTTGCCAGCTGTGAAAAATCAGTGCAAACAGCACCAAGTGGTGTGCAAGAGTGCGAACATTTGTTTCACCTGCTTTACCTGCTTCTACCTAGCTTTTTCCGGCCTGCCCTTTCCCAACTTTTCAATCCTACCTAATCCACCCAATCTGATCACCCAATTCCCAATCTCAACTTTTATTTACTTATTTTTATTACTCAGTCTTTCCCTGAATGTGTTTACATTTCTGTGTGTGTTTTTGTGACTTTATGTACTTTGTGACCTGTCCTCCTCCTATTTCCTTTTTCCTTCCCAAGTTTCCCATCCCAGTCCGACTCCCTCCCATCCTGACCAGTCTATTCTAGTCCACTCCACTGACCCCATGGCCGAAGCAAGCAGCACCAGTGCCACCTGCATACACTGTGGGTGATGCAGGCATGCAGTGGTGCAGCCCACTCCATTTTTAGTGAAGCTGAGGTGGTCGCACTAATCTTTTGGATTCAGCACCACCTCCCCTGCATGTTGACAGCAAGCAGCAGGCTCAGTAAGGGTTACACCACAAGGAAACATCGGCTGCTCTGGGGGTGAGTTCTGCAGTGTGTGCGCCACACCACAGGGTCCAGTGCACCGAGCAACAGCTGATGCACTGCTTATCTGACATCCTAGTCATCAAAGACCCGGAGCAGTTGGTATCTGGAAAGATTATATATATGTATATATTCCTAGGGTTTTTTAATGTAAAGTAATATTTAATTACAATGCATAAATTCAACTCCTGCTGTGCACAGCCCCCTCATGCAGCCAACACCATGCTGCACAGTGGGGGTTGGCCACAAGGCCTGGCCCGGGGCCCGGCCCTGTTGCCAATCCCCCCCAAAGGTAGCCAAGCCCACACAGCACACAGCCTTCAACAGTGCGCTGTGGGTGGTTACCCTCAGGCACTGGAGTTTGAGACCCCATCCCCTGGGGCCTGTGTGATATTAAGTGGAAGAAGGGCACGTGGCCCCCATCCGGAGCCAATCTTTGCCCCCAGGGACTCCATCCCTTGGGTCCAGCCATTATTGTTAGGGGAGGGGGGCACGCCCCCCGGGTGAATTTCGGTCCCTGGGACACCCATCCCCAGGTGCCCAACATCATAACTAAGAAGAAGGGGCACACAACCCTACTCCCCGAGAAGATTTTCACACCAGGGAAATCATCCCTCGAGGCCCAGTATAAATATTTGGGGGAGGGAGGCACTCAGTCCACCTTCCCTGGCTGATTTTGGCCTCCGGGACTCCATCCCCCAGGACTGAGCACAGCAACATTGGAGGCTGTGCAGAGGATTCCCAAGGCCCCGGCGGCCCAAGTCAGCTCCTCGCATCCAGTGGGAGCCTGCTTTGCTCCTGCATGGAGGGAGCAGCTAATAATGATGCTCTCTCCAGTCTGGAGCAATATTTAGATCTGCTTTTCTGCCCGCTTCACGGCGTGGTGGAAAACAGATCTAAAGTCCGCTCACAGTGGGCGGGATCATTTTTCAAGTTCTTGCCCACTGGGAGTGGTCATAGTGTTTGCTCTCACTTGGCCGGAGATTTAAAAATGCTTCCGCCAAGCGAAAGCAAACACAGGTTTTCCTGCCCATGCCAGTGCGGTCAGGGAAACTGCTATGTTTCAGGGGTGGGCACCCCGGGACATTGCCTGTGAGCCAACCCTGGGGCTCACAGCTCCCTCTACTTTCCACATGCAGCCAGGATAAGAGGGATGGGGTCCCTGTTCCAGTTCAGGAGTGGAGGGCATGGTGAGTGCTTCCACCCCCTGCCCTACTCACTCCGGATTGGGCCATGCCCCTGGAGGTGGACTACTACCCAACCTAAGCTAAGGTACTCACCGTACCAACTCAAAAGTTTAGTCCCTTAAACCGCCACAGCGTGTTTGCAAAATCTCACTTGGGAACATCCTCAACTGAAATTTCCTCACTGCGACTTTAGTCTCATATACAAAGTGCCCCTTAGGTCTTAGGACGGCAACGGTCAGTTCCTACTGATCAACTGTTGATCCATGAACAAACATAAGAATGAAATTTTCGAAATCATTATGGAAAAGCAACCTGATACCCTATTTCTGACTGAAACCTGGCTCGGTGAATCCTCAGCACCAAACATTCGAGATGCGATCCTGTTAGGCTACAGGATTGAAAGACTAGACCGCCCCATAATGAGAGATGGAGGGATAGCCATTATTCATAAGTTAACTAAAAATGTGCCATTAAGGCTACCAATATCGAGAATTGAGAAGCCATCTCTTTCTCTCCCTTTCAGGGCCCTCATGGACTTGTTTATCTATCGTCCACCTGGCCCCGCAACACAATTCATCTCGAGTCTGGCTGAGAGCATTGTCCAACTGGCTCTACGCCATAAAAACTTCATAGTCTTAGGTGATTTGAATCTACAATTTGATGAAGAGTCCAATCATGAGGCACTAGCTCTATGCAGGGAGCTGGACACCATGAATCTAACTCAAAGAGTGCACACCCCGATCCACCAACTAGGCCACACCTTAGATCCCATATTGCCAATTTTCACACAATTAAAGTTGCGGCACCATTAATAGTTCCCTGGTCAGACCATTATGGGGTGCCTTTCTGTGTGCCATTTCTCAGGACTTCTCCTAATAACAAGCCTAATCAAATGACTAGGAGAAGAAAGTGGAACACGCTCATCCCCAAAGTATTTGCCAAGTCTCTCTTATGCAGTGCCCCCCAGTTGATGGAAAATGTCACTCTAGCCAACTCTAACATTTAAAATTGGATATTGGAAGCCCTGGATAAAGCAGTGCCATGGACAGCGGAAAATAAAAATCCCAGGGCATAGACCTCCATTCCTTGGTTTACCGAAGAGCTTAGCCTAGCCAAAAAAGCATGCAAACATTTGGAACGCATTTGGAGAAAAGAATACTGCCCCATCAGCAAAGATAACTATAAAGCGGAACTTAAAAAGTGCCATGCGCTTATTAGGAAAACTAGATGTAACTTCTACACAGAAAAAATAGAAACTGGCAATAACTCATTCAAAGAATTGTTTTCAATCCTGAGATCCCTGTCATCACTGGACCGAATTACAGCGCCCGCTCCATCATCAGTTGAGAACTGCAATAAGATTGCACAATTTTTTTTTGTCCAAAGTAGCAAACATCTATGATACCTTTCCTTTAGAAGCTCATAGTTCCATCAATCTTGACGTCCTACTGGAAGGACCGGTTAGAGCGAACGGTCTTAAGGAATTTACGGCCCCAAACCTGGAGGAGCTGAAGAACATAGCGTCAGGTATCAAGTCAGGTTCCACTTCGGACCCTGCCCCACCTAAGGTTTTGATGCAGGGGAAGGACATTATCATCCCATACATTCTACCGCTCATTACACTCTTTTTCCGTGCAGGCGAGGTCCCTCTGAAGTGGAAGCAGGTGATAGTCCTTCCATTTCAGAAGAAACCTTCCGCTGACCACACAGTACTAGAAAACTTATGTCCCATCTCCTTGCTACCTTTATTTGCCAAAATCTCTAAGTAAGTGGTGAATAGGTAACTAACCACATACATCGCTACAAACAACCTATACCATCCGACTCAGTCAGGCTTTAGAGCCTCCTACTCTATGGAATCTGCTCTCCTGCTAGTCACTGAAACTCTGAGAAAGTGTGCGGATGCCGTACAAACTGCCGCACTAGTGCTACTGGACTTAAGCACAGCCTTTGACACCATACAGCACAACTTACTCATTCAATGCTAAACCAATGCGGTGTTGGAGGCCAAGCTTTGCACTTAATACATTCCTTTCTTCATGAGCAGAGCTTCCAGGTCTCTCAGAATCCCTTTCTGTCAGAAAACGTGCCCCTAAGGCAAGGGGTTCCACAGGGTTCTATTCTAAGCCCTACCCTGTTCAATCTTTATATTGGTCCCCTTGTGGACATTATGGAAATACACAATGTGACAATTGTGTCCTACGCTGATGACACACAGCTATTTGTCACCCTCTCTCAGGACACTGAGGCTATGGCCTACAGTTTTTCCATATGTCTAGAATAGCTACCATCATGGATGGCCAATGATTGCCTTAAACTTCACGGCAATAAAACTGAGGTACGGAGCCCGGCCCCGGATGCTGTGGAATCCGTGACCCCAACTGGTCTGTGGGCTCATTGCCTTTGACCTTTGGAGGGCCCCCTGATGTTTTTACCTTCCCCATTGCCGGTAAGCCTGTCTCTGACTGTTTGCCAGTTTCTAGCTCAACTCCCCTCCCCCACCTCCCTCTATGCTCCTTGGGACTTGTTTTTGTTTTATCTGTTCCCTATGTAACCGATGTTATTCGATGTTTACTGATGTTATACTATGAATCCGACAGCAGAGCCCTAGCAACATGACCAACACCTGGTGTTATGTTATGTTATTGCTATTTATAGAGCGCACTGTCCTGGCGCTGTGAAGTCCTTTTGAGGCCTAAGAGGAAAGGATGGTACACAGAGATTTAGGAGGAGAAAAGCCAGGTCTTTAAAGCCTTTCTAAAGGAGAGTAGATTTGTCATGGACCTAAGCTGCAGCGGCAGGCCATTCCAGGCCTTCGCTGCACATGTTACAAAACTTCTGCCTCCCCAACTGGCTTTACGCACTTTGGGTACTGATATTAGTTTTGCTTCTGATGACCGAAGCACTCTTTTTGGTATATACCATTGAAATTTCTTTTTCAGGAACTCCGGGCCGGTTCCCTGTAGGGCTTTGTGAACCAGGCACAGAGCCTTAAACTGGTGGAGCTACCTAGGTAGCTATAGAGGAGATTGGCTGTTGTTCTCCCCCTACCACTGTGTTCCTGGACTATTGCCCAACACTCACAACTGCTTTGGGGAATGGGGAAGATCTGCAGACTTTGGAGCTGTCTCTTCCACCTCTCCTCTCATGGGGCGAGTGTGAGGATGAGGCGGACGGCTTTTCCCAGTAACACCGGGACCGTTGCCTTTTATGGAACTATGACGATGCCCCATGGGCGGAAACTAAAACTGTTTGTACTTACCGCGGAGCCCGAGTACCCTTGGCTGCTGCCCGGTGGAGCTGTCCTATGCAGCTATAGAGGAGTCTGGCTCTGGTACACCCCTGCGGCCGTCACCTACCCAGCCGGACATTGCACATTGTTTCTCACGGTTCTTCACGGTTTTATCTGACTTTCTCTTTGACTGCTTTGACTGCTTTGTTCCCCCTGAAGTACTTTCCCCCTTCCTGTCTACCTGACTCTATCTGCATTCCTCTCCCCTGTTTACCTTCCCCCCTCTACCTTCCATTCCCCATTAGACGCGTGTCTTGACTATACTATGCGCTAATACCTTATATTATTGTGTAATCTCATGTTTTTCTCCTAAGCCTATATTTGTAACTGTAACTGATGCAACTTTCATAATCTGTAACCCGCTGATCCTCATGTGAAGCGCTCTGATACCTCCGGGTCTAGCCAGCGCTATATAAAACTCTTCAAATAAATAAATAAATAAAAAAGTTGGGAAAGCTGCTTCAATCTGTACCTCAGCTTGGTGGCCTGGGTCCTTGAGGCAACCCCCACACCCAAAACAGATGCCAAAAATCTGGGGGTATGGTTCGAATCCAAACTCTCTTTCGATAACCAAATTAGAAAAGTCGCTGTCAAGTGCTTTGGAATTCTTAAAGTTCTAAGGAAACTTATCAATCGTTTACCCATAGCAGCCAGGAAAACTATTGTTCATGCCTTGGTCACATCTCAATTAGACTATGGCAATATTCTGTATTTAGGAGCAGCCAAAGGCAGTCTTCCCAAACTTCACCACATTCAGAATGCAGTGGCGCGTTTAGTTCTCAATCTCTCTAGAAGATCCTCTGACTCTAAGGCTTTAACCTCCCTTCATTGGCTGCCTGTAGAGAAGAGACATATCTATAAGTCTATGTGCTACTGCCACTGAATTTAGCTGAACAAGAGCCCTAGCTATCTCCGATTCTTGCTCACTCCCTACACTCCCGCTCACAATCTCAGATCAAGAGGAACCCTCCTGGCCAAGGTTCCTAAAATTCAAAAAGCCAGTTTGGGAGCTCGTTCATTTAGCTACCTTGCAGCAATAATATGGACAACCCTGCCTATAAACCTGAGATCTGAATGTGTGGAACACACCTTTCATAAACAACTGAAAACCTGGCTATTTGGTCTTAATTTCGGCTGCAATTTCCCTACTTAGATTCCTCATCAATCAGATCTACTGCTCCTCCTTTCTCTGAGGCTACGATCCTAGCATGAGGACACACTGTTGGTGTAACCAGGCACTTTATAAATGGTATTTGATTTGATTTGGGGCTAAAATTGGCCCAGGGAGGCTTTGCACACACAGCTGCACAGTGGAGGATGGACTTCCTGCGGCCGAATACTGCCTGTGAAGTGGGGTTGGCTCTCTATATAGTATAAAATGAAGTACACCGTGCAGAGAGTCCAGAGAATCCACAAATGGTACACAGAGGTAAAAGGAGATAATTCTGATGCACTTTTTGTGGTAGTGTGGGTGAGCGTTAGGCTTATCAGGGGGTAGTGCTGCATTTGCTGTACTCACAGAGGCAATACATGAGACACACACTCAAAAATAAATCCAAGACCAATTTATAAAAATAAAGTTGATTTTTATTTATTTTTTAAGACCAAGAACACAGTTCTAAGGTAAGTAATTTTGGAGTTACAATTTTTCACCATTCAGAAAATATATCACTTTTCTGCGCAATTACACACCATAGGAATCAATGGGGAAAAATAGGAAAAATGCATATACAATCAGGCAAGGCTTTCACAAAGTTCACCTTCTTGTTTTAGGTCGATGTTGACACCAGGTTCAAAGTTCCAGCAGGAGAAGATTGGGAGCATCCCGGATCGGGTGGGAGCAGAGTGCTGAGGGTCTTGGAAACTAATGCGCAAAGACGAAGGGGGCCACTTGAAAATGTACTGCACAGGTGGGCCTATGGGTAAGACTGGTGGGTCTCCTTAGCCTGCATGGAGAAGTGCAGAGTGCGCATGACTGGTTTGGGCGGCCCGAGTGGGCCGACCTAACCAGCCGTGCACATTCAGGAGTGGGCAAACCACTCCTGCCCTGCCCGGGTAGCTCTGCCCACCCGCCCACCTGCAATGCAGAAAGAAACATAAAATGGTAATAACCAAAAGTTATTACCATTTTATGTTTTGGCTTTCTCGCACTGCGAGAAAGCATTGGGGCGATGCTCCTCCGCCGTAGTGGAAGAGCCGCCCCAGCAATGTTCATCATTTACTAAATCTATAATCTGTGCCCCATTATTGATTATTCAACTCAGAATGGGGGGGGGGGTGTCATGCACATAAGGCATGTTATTCCCCATTTCGAGGTATGCAAACTATGATTGTGTGTTGTTTACCCCCACAGTTTTACCAGTTATTTCCAAGTGAAAATCATATAGGTGAAAAGCCATTGGTGTTCGTAATTTATACCCGAGTTGTAATCCTAATTTGTGCATGCTCCTGGTACTATATTTCAATATATCATTTTGAAATATTTGACACTGTTCATGCAGTAGGAAATTGCTCCTAAGTAAATCAATGCAATAAAATAAAAAACTGTAAATATACTAGACAGCGCCTTTGAGTAAGTATTAAATAGATGTTGTATTAAGTTTCTTTTTGTAGAGCACATATAAAGGATACTCTCAGAATGACTCACTTTATTACTTATGTGAAAGATTTACTTTCAAAATCCATTGTGAACATGCAGTGTAAATGGACTTCTGGAGGCAGTTATACTTGCAACTAGTTCACATTATACTCAGATGAAGCTTGTGTCTTCAGTCAATGTTTCCTGCCAGAACACTGAATGTAGACAGGTACTTTCTTACCTTGCTGGCGAGCTAGCAGTGAACAGTGAATAAGGCAAAATTAACCAAAATGCCCGAAAGGAAAAAGAGATAGAGTTCATGGATATTTGACGTTGTGAACAAGACAGATGGTTTTACGATGAAAAAATACAATACGGTTTCTTGGAGTATCAAAGTATGCATCAGGAAAACGCTGCCTGCAGCACTTTGGATGCAATAGGCTGTCACATTTCGTAAACTGACAGTAAAGACACTCAGGCACAAATAAGCACTGATAGCGCAGTATTGAGACATGTTATCTCAGTGGAAAATTCACCAATCTAATAAACATTTGTCTAACCCTGACTAGAAATATGTTTTGGTAGCCAGACATATAAGACTAATGATATACGATTCAAATTAATATTAAGAAAAAAGCACTGGCTGTCTTTACCAGTTTGTGGGAATAGGGTGGGGTATTTAACACAAGTAATGCATATTATTACCCCAGGTGTGGTAGATACCTCTGCTTTAGAGCTTTTAATTGGAAAATGAGGCAGAACATGCAGAGTCGATTCCTAACATGCAGAATTCTGCATGTTTGGGCTTTTTCCCGGCACTTTTGCCCCCAAAACATTTTGGAAGGTTTAACCTGCTGGAATCTATCAGGGGAAAACTGAAAGGAGTGAAAATTGTCACACAACTCATAATTCTGATCCATGTGTCCACTCACGTTTGTACAGGGATTGGAATGTTGCTCCTAACTTGTAATGCGGTCCTTTTTTTTACCAAACATATGGAAAATAGATAAACACAAAAGATTACAGTTAAACATTTCATGGTCTTGAGCATTCTGTTAGCATGATAATGTCTGGTCCATAACATGTCTTCAAAAGGAGCTATTAAGAAACGTATGCAGACCCAGCTTGCTACCTCACGTCCTGCTTGGAGGTGCCTCATAAGGATGTGGAGTAACATGCCATTTTGCTTCTCAAGACTTTGCACTAGTTACTTACAAGACATAGGAAAGATTTGTTTAAAGTGCCTGTCCGACTAATTGAGCTATCTTACTAAGTCAGAGCCCTGCCAAAACTTACCTCTAAGATTATTCCATTGATGTATCTGATGGTCATTCCTAAAAATTGTATTCAGTCTTTTGAATGGCAGAAGGAGGGATTTCATTTGATGCTGAACATGCTGCATAATACTGAAATATAAATGTGTTAAAAAACGCCCTAAAGGGACTTACTAAATGTCTGTCACCTAACATGTGTATTTGTAAAGCGCACATTCACCCATGGGCATTGTGGTGCTGAATTACAGATGTTTATTGTTACCCAACTCAATGTTACTCATTTTATCGACCTCAGAAGGATGAATGACTGAGTGAACCCACCAGGATTTGAACTTGTGACCATGCGGTAAAACACAGCCCCCCCACAGTGGTTGCATTAGTCCAGTAAGCCACCAGACCCAGCATCAAGCTGTTCTCACATTGCAGGACACCATGAACCACTTCAGTGCGGAAAAGAAGGGTCGCACAGACATCTGTGCGCTATCACTGCATATACCCCTAATGTGAAGTCCCTGGCACTTGTCCAAATGTGGCCCTGTTGTGCCCCTGCACAGAGACTGAGGCCCATGTTGATCATGGGTTTGCATCGCCCTTGCACCATACAAGTGGGTGCAAGGGCAATGCAAAACCTAGAATAATATTTACCAAGCTAAGCAAGGCTTGGTAAATATGGAGTAACGCAAGGCAGCACAAGTCGCTGCCTTGCGATACTCTGCTACAGGGATGCATTATATGGGTGGAGCGTGTGTGTCCCATGCATCCACCTTTGTATTTTGGCGCCTTCCCAGCTTTACCATTAGTGGTAGACTATAACTTTATTTCTCCTCATTTTTTCTCTTTCTACATGATGCATTCTGCAGCACACATCAAAAGAGGAAAATGCCTCTGAGGATTGTTTTGTGGAGGAAGGTCTACCTTCCAGCACGAAAACGTTCATGCCCACATTGCAGACACCCCTGCACCATGATGCAAGGGTGCCTGTGTTGGCGCTCAGTAGCACATAGTTCGCCAGCACAGGCAGAGAGCAGGAATGTGCCTCATAATGTTAAATACTGTGCATTCCTGTCCTCTCCCTTTTATGCAGTGCAGTAAGGAGGCTTGCTGCATTGGGTTGCATGAAAATTTGACAAATTTGGTCCTGAATTTGTAGCAGGAGCACTGTTAGAATATACGCTGGGAGTGCTGTGTTCTCGCTCTTGTTGAGATCCTCCTGCTCGACCTCAAGAGGAGGGGCATTTCGGACACTAACCCTGAAAGCTGCTACTATGCCCAGAAGGGAAAGAGAAAAGAAAGACATGTTAAATTATGGCAGGAATCAGATGAAGTAAAACCAATTTTTCTGTGGTAGATTATCATTTCTCAAGGGAATCTCCGGCTGCAATAGCGTGTAAATTATATTTATGAGTAGTCACAATTTATAGCTGTTGGAATAATATTCAACTCATGGACGAATGAATTATGCATGTCATAAATGTTCCAAGTGTGTGTGAATCAAAAATGCTGTAGTATGCCTGGTTTCCCAACATCGTGGTTTAATAATCTATATAACGTGTATAAAGTGATCACGACTAGGGTTAGGACATTTACCAAATTGTACAACTATCTTTTTTTTTAAAAATTCCACTAACTGAAAATACACTTTTCTTTAAACAACTTCCTTCTCCTCCCTAAACAGACCTTATGCGTTTCCCTCATTTCACTGTACACTCCTTTTGACATACCAATTGAAACATCTGCTTGGGTAAACTATGATTTACTGAGAAAGTCAAAAAGTCCTGCCGCGTAGATTTGCACTTATATGTTGCAAACTTTCCCATTATATGCTATTCATAGCGTTCCATCCATACCGTCACTTACCTTAAACCCAGGGATGCAGAGTGTACAATCTAGACGTGAATTATTAGTGAAAATGTGTCAGCACAGTATTTCAACTGGAAAACATTTTATCAGGTGAGGAAATAACATTTCCCACACTCTCTTATAATTGCGACTGTCAGGATCTGATTTTATGTTTACTTTTTTACTTATATTTACTTTATTTTGGTGTCACTTTATTGGTGTCAATTGTGTTAGAAAGTGATTGAAAAACGTGCTGAGTACAGACTGGCCGAGTCATAGAGAATCTGTCAGGTGTTTCCGCCAGGCCAGCAAAGCCCCTGACCTCAGCTGCCTTGGCAGATCTCTTCCTGCGAAATCAGGTGCCCCCTCCTTCCTGTCAGAGATCCCTTTGCTTTAAGTACACTCGCCGATTCAACAGATGGATTACGGTATCATTTTTACTACTCAGCATTGTTTGTCTTTCACAAACAAATGTGGAGATTTGTGAAATACAAAAAAAAATGAATGGCTCTGAACAGTTTCCTCCATGTGTGTGGGAGCTATAGATTGTTTTCCAGGTGAGAACTGCAGTCCAGGTCAAAGAAATTCAGGGGCAGATTTACAAGCCCCTTCCGCCGCCGGTGCATCAAGTTGCGTGACGCACCGGTGGCGCAGCCTGCTAAGAAATATTTACAAGAACAGGTAAAGTCACCCTGCGTGACTTAACCTGTGCTTGTAAATATCAGCCCCTGTTCACGCAACACTTTGCATGTTAGGGGCGTGACATGGGTGTTGCTGTGGGTGTTCCCACGCAACACCCATGTCCACTGATGCATTTCCAGATTTACCAGAAATCGTAAATCTGGAAATGCGTCAGAATGCTACGCCACAGCGAGTTGCAACGAGGAGAAATGTTTTCATTTCTCCTCGTTTTTTTCCTCTTTCAATGCGTGCTGCATTCTACAGCACACATTGGAAGAGGAAATCACCTCAATTGATTGTTTTTGTGCAGGAAGGTGCCCCTTCCTGCACAAAAACAATCTCCCCACGACGCATGGCATCCTTGTACCATGGTGCAAGGGTGCCTGCGCCGGCGCATGGCAGGAGTTTGTGCGCCAGCGCAGGGGGAAGCACAGAGATGCAACATATTGTAGTAAATATGTAGCATCCCTGTGCTTCGAAACTAACGCAGCGGGGCGCAGCAAAATGAATTGTGGCACCGCGCTGCATTAGTTTCTTTTAGATCTGCCCCTCAGTGATTATCGCCCCTCACTAAATTGGATGAGGCAAACACCCCTATGGCCATGCACTCCGGTGGCGCATGGACTGCCAGGTCAAGTGTCTCCACCGACAGAAACCCTGGGGCAGATTTACAAGCCCCTTGCGCCACTTTTGCGTCACTTTCCCCATGTTAAAAATGACTCAAAAGTGGGGCAAGGGGCTTGTAAATCTGCCCTCTGCGTGTAGTTCCGCAACACTAGATGGCGACGTTTAACCATACAGTTGGTAGGGAGACAAGCACCAACCTCGAAATAACTCCCATACATTCTCACACAAGCCATTTCCCCTTGAAAGCGCAGATAAATGTGCACATTTAATATAATTATTACTGTTGTATGTGTAGTCGTGCTAAAAAAAATCACAAATCCTGAACTTGCACATTTGTCTATGAGATTTTGAAGCAGGAGTTCATCGTTTTGCACGTGTAATTACACTCAAGAGCACAAATGTTTTGTGAATTTGCACTGAGCATCTACGAATGAGGACACTGGAGGTCATTTTGATCTCAGCAGACGGACTGCTATCCCACCAGGTCAGTAAGGGGTAACCTCTCAGTGCTTAATTTGTGCCGGTGCTTTCCGGTGCTTAGCACCGGCACTTATTTCTCAGGGCCGGGTCTACACTCTAATCAAGTCCACATGCAGTATAAGTAATAATTGGATGCGCATTCTGAGAGTAGGTGCCACCGTTCAGTCTCTTCCCATTCCTGTGAAGAGCTGATATCGCACATGAATGCATGCGTGCGTAAAATATTTCAAATTGAATGCAGTGGCTCTGCCGCCCGTCTAAATGTGAGCCACACACATCAAATTACCGTCAGAAACTGAAACTGCCTGGGCTGGGTCCCTGCCTCAGCGTAGATCACCAACACCGTCACACACCCCATTTCCATTTTGCAGTCATTCATTGGTAGCGCGCTTAAGTAATGCACTACCAATAAACGATTGCAAAATATATTATTATCCTGGCCCCGTCCCTTCTTGGCGAATCATGAAGTTTGTGCCCCGAATATGACCAATGAGTAGTGTTTTCACCCGCGGCCCGCCCAGCATACTGCGCAGCTGCGGCGTTAATCATTATCCGACGACACAAGCAATCAGCATGTGGTGCAGCAGGCCTCCTCCCTCGCAGATTAATTAAAACTAAAAAGGCTGTCCCGCAGTGCCAGTGAGTAATGCCTTTCACCAGCGTTATATTTGTCTACAAATTTAACATAGAAATGTTTGATTATGCTAAATAACGTTTTATAGTGTGGGGCCCGTGGCTGCAGCTCTTCCTCCACTGCTGCTGGCTTTAAACTTTTGGAGCGAAATCTTTTTTCTAAAGTTAAAAGCTAGCAGCAGTAACAGAAGAACTGCAGCCATGGGCCCCACACGATAAAATGTTATTTAGCATAATAATCAATATGAATTATAGACAAATTTAACACTGAACACTAGTACACATCTGATGGCAGAAAAACACGACTATTTGAACATGCCACTCGACGAAAAATTGCCTTGAGTGGCACGTTCAGGTAGTCTTGTTTTATAACTGTTCAGTGTTATATTGTCTATAAAGCATTCAAATTGCTGATTATGCTAAATAACATTTTATAGTGTGGTGGTGTGGGGGTCACGGCTGCATCTCTTCCTCCACTGCTGCTGACTTAACTTTTGCAGCGAAATAAGACGGGGTGTACCACTCTGTTCTAGGGGTGAATGAGTGCTGGTGGAGTGCATCATTTATTCCCCTCGACATCTCAAGCAATGGTCTTTTCCTGTTCTTTCATCTTACCATCCTTGATGTGATTATCTTTTATCAGACATGTATAGAGCAGCCTTTTGGTGCTTGATGGTAGGTGGACTATTGATTAATTTATTTGCAGTTTTATATAGAGTGTACCAGACACAGGGGGGTTGGGGTGCTTCATAGGAGGAAACAAGGGGAAAGTTGTATTTCAACAGATGCTAAACCTGGAAGTATTAAACCTATACAAAGTTCAATAGGAATTAACATCATCAAGGCATTATTTTCAGATTTTGGATATATTATTTGATTAGTAGGCAGTGGTGAAAATGCTATAAAATGTACTCCGTGATCACATAAATTGGGGGTAAAGGCTTACTTAAATGGTCATAGACAGGTTGCCTTTTAAAACGTGGGGTTAAGGCACCAGCTGCAGAGCTCTTTGTGAACCCATCTTCCATACTGCTTGTATAATAGTAGTAAGATATCTCCGGCGGTTAAAGTGCTTACTGGAGAGATTGTTTGCAGACTAGGCAGGTTAGCTCATCATAAAATACCATCGAAGATTCATCTGTCTTTGCAAAGCACAACCTCTAACATGCAGGTCACAGGTTTGTGTTTCATGTAGACAGTTCAGGGGGTTACTGCTATTGCTGCAGAGTTCCTTCTGTTGCCTGCTTGTCAACAGTTACAAAACTTCTAATGTAGCTCAGCGAGTTATGAACCAACATCAAGGAGCTGCATGCTAACTGCACGGCATTAAAAGTTGAACCTTGCTCTTTTTCCCCAGTCTTTCGTAATTGCTTATAGAATACAAAGCCAGACTAAACTATATGCCCAGTGCTTAATTTGAGCCGGTGGTTTCCAGTGCTCAGCACCGGCACTTAATTGTCAACACCGGTACTTATGACAGTCTGCACCACGGTGGCACTGACTTTCTAATTCAGAGATGAGCACAACAACAGATGTTTATTAATTCAAGCTATATTAAAAATGACTTTTACCAGAGCTCAAGCTATACTTATAGTGTTGAGGGCCGCCCGGGAATAGACTGAATAGTCAAACTTTTAGGAGTGTGATGGTTAATAGTTGTTTTGGTACTGTCAGGGGCAGCGCTGGCTGGAGCAATGTGTGGTGCAAGCTGCAATGGCCTTTTGAGGAGAGCCCCGGCACTTATTTGTTTACAAATTAAGCACTGTAACCTCTGCTCCCCTTTTAGTGACTGTCTGTCTGTGGGAGTGTCACATAATAGCCATTTGCAGTGTTTAGTTCACTTGAACTTGACTTCTCAACCTACATCTAAAAAGTATGCATAGCAGGTGTAAGAAAAGAGTGAAATCGGGCAAATCAACCACAGTTTTCAGAAACCTCAAGGGAGCGAATGTCTCCACATAAAAATATGTTTTTCTTAAAGATATAAAAATGGTGACAATATAACATTATATATTTATCCTATTAATAATTAATTGAATGAAAAGTATTCAAAGAGTGGAGCTGCTATCCCAATGACTGTCCTGGTGCTGCGGGAAAAAGTGAAAGCAGAAGAGTTACAATCGCTGGGCTCTCAGATTCCATCTGAAAATGGAGTAACCACATTGGCTGTAAAGTGAAAAGGAACAGAGTACCAGTGCTAGGTGGGCAGATTAGAAAAAATGGCAACTGTGCCTTACTTGATCATGGGAACTTTAGCAAAGAAAGCTGAAGAGCAGAGAAATGTCCTAAAAAGGTAGAGCTGGAACCAAGGTGGATGAAAAAGGTCCATGTCTATGACTATTCCCAAGGCAGATGCAAAGGGACTTAAATTGAAATGTCAATGTAAGCAGAAAGGTGACTGGAGATGAAGAAGCACATTGAAGGAAAAAGCAATAATGCAGCATTTTTAAGATGTTGTGACAGCTGCATCAGCTATTTTTTTAGGCCAAGATACATTGTCTTCATAAGATGATTGCTTGCACTGTAATCGTGGAGAGCAAAAGCAGACATTTCTGGATTTACTTCAGAAAGTTACAATAGGAAGCAAAGACTTTGGTGACTTCTTAACTAAAACTGAGAGTGATAAAATGACTTACAGACTTCTAGCTGAGATGCCCGGGACTAAGACAGTGCCTAACTCTGATGACCAATCAGAGGACCATAGAGTGAGAGGAACATTGAAATATAACGCTCTGACTTATTTCCATACTTTAAGGGAGCTATCACTCCACCAGAGGTCCAGAGTTGACCAACAGACATAAAATTGTCATGAAGATTGAGGATGTAGTACATCTGCAAGAATTCACTTCCATTGATCATAACATACAACAGAAACTACATTAGTGGGATAATATTAATTGGTTGGGTACTGCCATTGAGGAAAGAGATGGTCCAATCTAAACCTTAATTTTGATTAATTCAAAAACCTCTTTTCATTATTCCCAGTGAATGAAGCATAGGAATAGTGGTGGGGTGAGACACAGCATCAAAAGGTGTTCAGATCAAGTAGGATCAGAACACTCAGACTCTCTTGATCCAAACAGAGTAATGGTAGACATAGCTATAATGTCAGACATAGAGAGCAAAGCACTGCCATGAAGCGAATGAAAATCAGCTTAAGGTTGATCAAGCAAGGAGTTACATTAAACATCATGCAGACATCTTTCTGTTGATTTTCTAGTCTAGGCTTTTGACTGCAATAGGGAAAAGGACCTGAAGTTGCGAAGAACCTTATGGTCAGCTGAATATTTCTTCAACAACTTCCTTCTCTCTGTGTAGTACAATGGCTTCCAAGATAGAAAGTTTAAAACTGAAGTGAAATCAGGGCCAATGACCGCTGAACCTTTGTTGATTTATTAAGCATAACATGGGTTTGAAAAAGAGCTACCTTTGATATTAAAAGGTGGACGGATGTCCCTGTCTACTGAAGGAGTGAAAAAGTAGGCAATATAACACGGAGAGCCAAAACCAGGTGTAAAAAAAAGGCAGAAGGCCTTTGACAATAGAATGATAAATGTTTATTTTTTTCAACTGTGAGTTAAAAGGTTCTTTAAAGAGTAGAATAACGAAGTGTCAAGTGGTGGTTCCTTCAACTCATTAAATCTTTCGCTGTTAGTGTGTTTGTGCAAGTCTGTGGTGGAGCTGTTTTTAAAAAAATCGGCATTAGAGACTAGTAACTTTTTGGTCTTTTCATGGTTTCGTACAAACTGCATGTTTTTTTGGGCACAATTAGAGTTATGTATTGATGTAATACCTGTATCAATATCTCAAGGTAGCCTGAACATATATTGAAAAATATAGAGACAATTTCATTTTTTGCTCATTATCTTGTTGTATTTCTCAAATGGCCAAACATAAATCATGGAACTTCAAACAAGGAAATAGTGCATTGAAAGCCTGCAGACCAGCAATACCAAATATGTGTCGGTTTTCATAAGGAATGCAGTATGTTCAATCAATTATGTAATATTAATACAGATGACTAAATTGTGGCAGAATAGCTTTTTGTGGTGCACTGTTCATTTGATGACAGATATCACTCAAGAAACTATAACAGAAGTATAAAAACGATATCTTCCCTGGGTCCCTGGGTAAGCTACCCATTGCTGCTGCAGACTGAGCTCTCCGCCTGTGCCTGCACCACCAGTCAGTCTGTATCACCATTAATTCTCTGCTCACCTGATCTCCTTTTCACCCCTAATTGTTTAACTTTTTGCAACCTTTCTTCCCAGTAAGTGCTTGACTTTTTGCCTCATTTTTCTTCCCCAAATTTGTTTGACTTTTGCCTCCCTTTCTTTCCTAAAACTCTTTTTCCTATATTTTTCCTCCCTTCTAAATCGACTCTTCGTCTCTTGCTTTTCTCCATAAAAGTTGTTTTTGGCTCCATTTTAACCCCTCTTTTCCCATGTCCCCCATTACCTTAATGTAATAAGATGAATTCCACGCAGATAGGTGACATCTTCAAGATATTTATTGAGTTGTTAAGATCCATAGTAACAGCACCACCAGGAGCAGCCTACTAGCTGCTCAGCCCATCTTCCAACTGACAACACTCACACCAGGCACCCAAGCATTCCACTCATGTCAATCATACCAACATTCCACACAGAACACTCACACTTGCTGAGCAGCTAGTTACAAGGTAAAGTTGAACACTATAAACATAACATGAAAATACTACATTATCTTCTCCCTTTAACATTTAAAATTAATAAAACCATACTGAAAATGAAAACAACTATAAACAAAATATACAGATGAAATAAATAGTCTAAAACCCAGGGGTAAATGGTAAAACCACACCACGAGAGGGAACAGACTAGACTAAGGAAAAGAGAAGGGTGAAAAGATAAACACAACCTAACACCATCCTCCTCCTTAAATAAAAAAAACATGAAGCGCAGGGCGACTTACACAAAACAAAAACAGATGAAACGCAGGGCGACACACAGAATAACACGTGAGGCGCAGGGCGACTTACACACAACACAGAAAGACGTGAGGCACAGGGCAACTTACACGCACCAGACAGAAACATGTGAGGCGCAGGGCTACTTACACACAAAGGGAAAGACGTGAGGCGCAGGGCGACTTACACACAAGACAAAAACACGTGAGGCGCAGGGCGACTTACACACAAACACACGTGAGGCACAGGGCGACTTACACACACAAGACAGAAAGACGTGAAGCGCAGGTCGACTTACACACAACCACACGTGAGGCGCAGGGCGACTTACACACGAGACAGAAAGACGTGAAGCGCAGGGCGACTTACACACCCATCCTCGTCGCCAAATGTAATAATATGAATTCCACGCAGATAGGTGACATCTTTAAGATATTTATTGAGTTGTTAAGATCCATAGTAACAGCCCCACCAGGAGCAGCCTACGAGCTGCTCAGCCCATCTTCCAACTGACAACACTCACACCAGGCACCCAAGCATTCCACTCATGTCAATCATACCAACATTCCACACAGAACACTCACACTGGCTGAGCAGCTAGTTACAAGGTAAAGTTGAACACTATAAACATAACATGAAGATACTACACTTAACCTTTTCCCTCCTTTTCCTTCTATAATCTGACCTTTCTCCTACACTCTCCCCACTCAATCTCCCCTACTTCCCCGCATTCACTGACACCGCCCAGTGCCCTGCAACCTCGAAGGACTATGGCACAGACCATTTTTGCGTCATAAGGTTTTTTCTTCCTGTGTTAATGGTCGTCTGATTCCACCTATGTCCATTGGCTCACTAAGATCTAAAGGTACGGACGGGGTCTTTTCTCTTATGCGAATAGGAGGCCGAAAATCTCCTTTTTGGCGATCACTTTTTCTTTCTGTGAGTCTATGATCTAATCTTAGGGTAAGCGCTAATAAATCTTCACAGGTATCAGGTTGGGGGTCAATTTGTGCTACCAAATCTTTAATATCATCTTTTAGTCCTTGATAATATAATGAAGCACTTTTTTCTTCAGGCCAATTTGTCTCGGCAATTAACCTATTAAATTGTGTAAGATAATATACTAAATCCTTATTCCCTTGCTTTAATTCCAATTATTCGCGATCCGCTGATCGAGTAATGGTTCTTCAATCCAATATCTGCTCAAATACTTCTTTAAACTTGTGCCAATTATATAACAGTCGACTATCAGAGTTTACGAGAGGAACTGCCCACAAGGCAGCACCTCCACTTAAATACAAGATTAAAAACGCAATTCTAGACTGTGCATCTGGGAATGAGTTGGGGCGAACCATAAAATGTAATTGCACTTGTGTAAGAAAGGTTTGCACTTTAGATGGATCACCGGTAAATTGCTGGGGTTCAGCTAAAGGTACGGGTGTTGGTACTGTTACCACTACGGCAGAAGTTGGTGTGCTACCTTCTGCAGCCACTGTGGGTGGAAAATTGGATTGCTTTTGTTCTCCCCTCATTTCCTTTTGAAGAGCGTTCACCTGATGTGCCAAAGCAGCTGTTTCGTGCCGAATGGCTACCATTTCTTATTGCATAGCAGCCATCATAGTACACAAATCCTCTATTGAGGACATATTGGAAGCTCTGTTCAGGAGGAATAAGAGTGTAAAGCATCGTTATTCTGTCAAGGTCTGATTTCTTAGGAACAGTACTCCCAATATGCCCACCTTCTGACAGAACTGATTCTGAATATATAGAAACAGAAGGTCGGAGTGGCCAAATGGGGGGAGGGAAATTAGGGAGGGTACTGTGGTGAGGGAGACCTGGAACGAGACAGTAGGCGATTGAGAACCTCACTACGAAAGCAGCGGTAGTGTCACTGTGCTTCAATTTGTAATTCTACAATAGTTCTTACCTGTGAATTAAAAATGTTATCTACGTGGATTCTCAGCTTAACTATAGGCCCGCTGTAGACTTCAACTTGGGAGAAAAGTCACATAGTCTTTATGAGTATGAGCCAAAATATCTGTCAATAATTTTAACAGAACCGCTAATTCAATAAGTTCCTTTTGAGAATGTAGCACTTGTCACCAATTGTCAATAAACCTGGTTACTTGAATTTTGCATTTAAACACAAACAGATAATCTCTCTGTTGCTATGATTCCCTCGTTACACTATACCGGCTGGTCTATGCTGTCTCCAAATACACCAATGCGGTAAAAATATATTGGAGGGAAGTCTCCTACATGCTTCCAAGAACTCCAATAACTCAAACCTGCTGATCTGAAGTTTTTTCGGAGCCGCCATAAATGAATCCTTTTCTCCAATGCCAAAGAGACCAACGCGTCAGAAAACAAAAGCCACCATGAGACGCTGTCCCGCCCTCTGGAATCTCATCAATCACGAGCAACCGTTCTTCAGCTGTGGTCGTCTTTTTATAGTCTGGGACTGCACCCAACATGGCGGTGTCTCTTCTATACTCATCTGCAACCTTCCAGAATACCAAAACGGCAACTGCTCTCTTAAAGGAAAAGTAAAACAATAAACATAACAAAAATTACTGTACTATGACAAAAACGAATGTGCTATGTCAGACGTGCAAGATGGACTTAACCTGTTGAGCACCCAATTATATGGACGTAACCATTTGTGCACCAGAGGACAATTTCCACAGTGTAGCGTGTTTAAAGCAGTCTTTAATGTCTATTGGTCGTATGAAGTACTTGATATTCCATATCCTAGGGGAAACCATGCACATACTATGACCATGAACCATGAAACATGATGAACCATGACAGCTCCCAACTGCTTCTGCAGACCAAGCTCCCCGCCCGTGCCTGCACCACCAGTCAGTCTGTATCACTACCAATTCTCTGCTCACCTGACCTTCTTTTCCCTCTTAGGGGCCGATTCCGATCTCGGCCGGTAGGGCTCCGAATCGGATTCGGCTTAACCGGATCCGATTCGGAGCTCTATTGCCCGACCGATTCGTACGCGCTTCCGGGCGAGCGAGTATGATGCGAAATCGCTGACCGACTCGTCCGGGCGTCCCGACCGCTCCGACCGACTCGTTCCCGGGTCTAAACGCACCGACAGACTCGCTCGGACTCGACTCGCACCGCGCAATGGTGACGTTCCCCGGCCGGGTAAGTACGATGCGCGCCGCGAGCAGTCCGACCGAGCCGCGCACTCCGGCTCCAAAGAGCAGTCGGAGCCATACTTTGGGGTCCGTGTCGGACCCCCCTGTATGCGTAGCCGCGCGAGTCGCACACAGGGGGGACCCACGGGTCCCCCCTACCTGTGCGTGTACGACGCAAGTCGCTTTGCCGCGTACACGCTGTAGGGGGCGCCCTTGTCCGCCTCGCACCCATTGAGTCAATGGGAGCCCGCGTACACGTTGTACAACAGGCTCCCATTGACTTCAATGGGAGTCCGACCGACTCGAGTCCGATGGCATACGTGCGCATCGTACTCGTTCGGTCAGGCTGCACGGGTCCGATTCGGTCGGAAATCTCTCCGGGTCCGGCTCGGTCGGAGAGATTTCCGGCCCGAATCGGAATCGGCCCCTTAGTTGTTTGACTTTTTGCCCCCTTTTGCTATCTGATATTTGTTTGACTTTTGCCTCCTCTTCTTCCCAGTAATATGTTGACATTTGTCTCCATTATTGACCTTTACCTCCTTTTCTTCCCATTAACTCTGTGACTTTTGCCTCCTTTACTGACTTTTGCCTCTCTTTCTACCCCGCAATTCTTTGATGTTTGCCTGCTTTATTGATCTTTGCCTCTCTTTCTTCCCGTAATTCTTTGACTTTTGGCCCCGTTTTTCCTCCCTTCTAAATCAACTCTTCTACTCTTGCTTTCCGCTGTAAATATAATTTTTTCCTCCAATTTGACCTCTGTCTTCTCATGTCCCACATAACCTTAACTTTTCCCCATCTTTTTCCCCCTCTAATCCACCCTTTCTCCGATGTTCTCCCCGCTCGATCCATCTCCCACTTCCCACCTTTCCTGGACCTTGCCCAGTGCTCTACCCCCCCAGACACCTACTTAATAGAGGCCACAGCACAACCCTATTAAGCAGGTCCCTAGGCCAGCTAACCACCTCTGCTGCAGACTGAGCTCTCTGCCCGTGCCTGCACCACCAGTCAGCCTGAATCACTGCCTATTCTGTGCTAACCTGACCTCCTTTTCCTCCCTAATTGTTTGATTTTTTGCCATTTTCTTCCCTGTAATTGCTTGACTTTTTGCCTCCTTTTTCTTTCACGTATTTGTTTGACATTTCTTCCCCCTAACTCTGTGACTTTTTCCTCCTTTATTGACTTTTGCCTCCCTTTCTTCCGCACAATTCTGTGACTTTGCCTCCTTTATTGACGTTTGCCTCCCTTTCTTCCCTATAACTCTTTGAATTTTGCACCATTTTCCTCCCTTTTAAATTGACTCTTCTCCTTTTGCTTCCCGCCATAAATGTAATTTGTGCCTTCATTTTGACCTCTGCCTTCTTGTGTCCCCATAACCTTAACTTTTCTCCTTTTTCCCCCTCTAATCTGCCCTTTCTCCAAAGCTCTTACCACTCGATACCTCTCCTGCTTCCCACCTCCATTGACCCCTCCCAGTGCCTGCCCCACCAGGATCCCTCAATGGAGGCTGCAGTGTGACTCCATTTAGCAGGTCCCTAAGCCAGCTCTCCAAGGCTGCTACAGACCAATCTCTCTGTCCATGCATTCACCACCAGTCAGTCTGTAAAACCAACAATTCTCTGCTCACCGAATCCCCTTTTCCCCATAATTGTTTGACTTTTTGGCCCCTTTCTTCCCAGTAATTGCTTGACTTTTTGCCTCCTTTTGCTTTCCTGTATTTGTTTGACTTTTGTCTCCTCCTTCCCCGTAATTGTTTGACTTTTGCCTTCATTATCGACTGTTGTCTCCTTTTCTTCCGCATAACTCTTTGAATTTTGCCCCAATCTTCCTCCCTTCCAAATCGACTTTCTCCTCTTGGTTCCCGGCATAAATGTAATTCTTGCCTCCATTTTGACCTCTGCTTTCTCATGTCCCCCATAACCTTAACTTTTCCTCTGCCTTTTCCCTTCCTAATTTGCCCTTTCTCCAACGCCCTCCCCGCTTTATCCCTCTCCAGCTTCCCGGCGACCCTGGACCTCATTCAACACCCGACCCCCTCCAAAAAACCTACTTAATGGAGCCCGCCAGATGACCCCATTAAGCAGGTCCATAGGCCAGCTCCCCACCTCTACTGCAGATCAAGCTCCCTGCCCATGCCTGCACCACCAGTCGGTCTGTATCACCACCAGTTCTCTGCTCACCTGACCTTCTTTTATCCTGAAATTGTTTGACTTTTTGCCCCCCTTCGTCTTGGTATTTGCTTGACTTTTGCCTCCTTTTTCTTCCCCATATTTGTGTGACATTTGCCTCCTTTTCTTCCCCGCAATTGTTTGAATTTTGGCTCCATTATTGACTTTTGCCTCCTTTTCTTCCCCGTAACTCTTTGACTTTTTCATCCTTTATTGACTTTTACTCCCTTTCTTACCTACAATTCAGTGACTTTGCCTCCTTTATTGACTTTTGCCTCCCTTTCTTGCCTGTAACTATTTGACTTTTGCCCTCATTCATATTCCCTTCTAAATCACCTTCTCATACCTAGCCACCAAGGTCTGGAACAGCCTCCCCCTCCATCTCCTGACCACTCCCACCCTGCATGAATTGAGAAATGGCTTATAGACCTAGCTGTTCGAATGATCACTCCCAGCAGCAGCAACACCCCCACTGCCTGGATACACTTACAGGTGATAAGCAGCACTCTAAAAATCTGTTGATTAATTGATTGATATCTTCTCAAATTCTGTATGGCCAAAGGAATCTATTGGTGCAATGCCGACCTCTCTCACCCTGCCTAGCTTGCCGATAACATCCTGACCTTTATAAGGTCATGTTAAGCAAAACATTTTAGGAATTGCTTTTTTTCAAACCATGGTAAGACCCTTCAGTCTCCCTCACAAGCAACATATCCCTGCCAAGATTTGACTACGTCTGCATTCCTCTTGGTCTCTTCAGTATGGTGGTACCAGACATGTATTGGTTTTCTATAGATTCACATGCCTTTAGGAAATAAACTGACTGCTGAGCTTTTGGGAAATTTGGAAAGCAACTAAAAACAAGTGCTACTCAGGGTCTCTGTCTTGTGTATATTTAACATTTACACAGTCTAAGGATTCTATCACTATGTGCAAGAGCTCCCTCAGGCTTGTTGGTTGGCTGGGATATTGCTCTGAAAATGAGGTTTGTCAGATTTCTAGGATTTATTTTCCAAAATATGAATCCATTCTAGCCTACATTACACAGAAAGATATCCCTGCCAAGGCTTGACCCTGAACTGTGGTCCTATGGGTCACTTGAGCATGAGGTTACCAGATATGCATGGTTGAGTTCAGGGTCTCCATAGTGATAAACTGGGTGCAGTTCATTTGGAAAATTTGGAAAGGAACAGAATTGGAATTGCTGTTGTAGGGACTTTTCTTTTGGTTACAGGTATAAGGGTGATATGGCATGAAACGAATTTTGTTGCGCGCACTGCATCGCATTTGGCGATGCAGCGCTCACAACGAAATTCGTTTTATCGATTTAAATGTTTACTTACCTGTATTGGTCCGTAATCCGTACTTTGCTACCCCCCACCCTGCCCCTCCCCCGCCCCACATCACCGCCCGGCCGGCACTCCTACACGGACCGCGACTGTGTTAATTGTGTCATATTTTACGAAATTGGTGGTGTCATTTATAGGGGAATTTGGTGGGAGGTAAAATATTTATAATTAATTAATTGTTTGTTAATTAATGCTAATTAATTAATTAAATATGCTAATGGTGGAATAATTTTGATGTGTGAGTTGTGGCGTTTATAGTTGTAAATGTTGGGAAGATTTTTTTTTTAATTAATGAATGATTTGTTAATTGTTATTAATTTATTAATGTAAAATTAGTTATGGAAATTGTGTAAATATTTTTAGGTGTGTGTTTTTGTGTTTATTGGGGTAGAGGGTTGAAAGTAATATACTTTAAATAAATTAATCATTAGTTGATCAGTAATATTCATTTATTAATTGATAAATATTGTTAGTAATTGTTTTGTTTTTATTTTGTTTGGGGATTTAGGTTCAATAGCGGTAATGTTTTGTTTTATCCCCTCCGCTATCCAACACTTTCCCTGCTATTGCACTCATTGGAGTGGGAATAGTAATTTATTCCCCTCCGCTATCCAACACATTCCCTACTGTTGCACTCCCTGGAGTGGGAATAGTAATTTTTACCCCTACGCTATCTAACACTTTCTCTAACGTTGTATTCGTTGTAGTGGGAATAGTAATTTTTACCACTCCGCTATCCAACACTTTCCCTACTGTTGCACTCCCTGGAGTGGGAATAGTAATTTTATCCACTACGCTAGCCAACACTTTCCCTACTGTTGCACTCATTGGAGTGGGAATAGTAAATTATTCCCATCCTCTATCCAACACTTTCCCTACTGTTGCACTCCCTGGAGTGGGAATATTAATTTTTACCCCTACGCTATCGAACACTTTCCCTACAGTTGCACTCGCTGGAGTGGGAA
Source organism: Calotriton arnoldi (assembly GCA_963921515.1). Taxonomy (NCBI): domain Eukaryota; kingdom Metazoa; phylum Chordata; class Amphibia; order Caudata; family Salamandridae; genus Calotriton; species Calotriton arnoldi. The sequence continues at coordinate 167,960 of CAWUFW010011569.1, forward strand.
TAGTCATTTTTACCCCTACAATCTCCAACACTTTCCCTACTGTTGCACTCGCTGGAGTGGGAATAGTAATTTTTTCCCCTTCGCTATCCAACACTTTCCCTACTGTTGCACTCATTGGAGTGGGAATAGTAAATTATTCCCCTCTGCTATCCAACACTTTCCCTACTGTTGCATTAATTGGAGTGGGCATAGTAAATGATTCCCTCCGCTATCCAACACTTTCCCTACTGTTGCACTCGCTGGAGTGGGAATAGTAATTTTTACCCCTCCGTTATCCAACACTTTCCCTACTGTTGCACTCGCTGGAGTGGGAATAGTAAATTATTCCCCTCCGCTATCCAACACTTTCCCTACTGTTGCACAAGCTGGAGTGGGAATAGTAATTTATTCACCTCCGCTATCCAAAACTTTCTCTACTGTTGTACTCAATGTAGTATAAAATGTAGTTTTAAAAAATAATAAATATTTTAATATTTTATAATATATATATATATATATATATATATATATATATTATTTTTATGTTACAGGTGTATGTATTATATATACATGTATTTATATGTTTTAATATATTTCTAACATTTTATTTTTTTTAAATAATTATTTCTTAATTATTATTAAGTAAATATATATATTACATTTTATATATGTATGTTTAATTTATTTTTACATTACATTTATTACTTGTAATTGTTAAAAAAAATCATAATTCTAAATATTTTTTATAAGTTATACGTATTATTTAATTTATTGTACATTATCTTTTATACATTAAAAAAAAATGATATTTTGTACTTCGATATTTTTAACAACGATATTTTTTTTCTCGATATTTTAGTACTTACCATTATGAAGATAGAATGTCGATATTTTTGACATCGATATTTATGTCACAATATTTTGGGAACACGATATTCTGTCACTCAATATTTTGTCAGTGACCCATTTATGGCCATACCATTACAATTATTACATTTAGGGGCTCATTACAATGACGGACGGAGTCCGTCCGCCATCGTGATGGTGACCGGGACCGTCCGCAATACATGCGGCGGTTCCACACACCACATTAGGATTTGACCGTCACCATGGCGGTCGCATCTTGCAGATTTAACATTGAGGCGGGTGCTGCTGACAGCAGCACCCGCTGCGATGTTAAAAATGCAGGTCCTGCATTTTAGTGCACTACGTGGCAGGCACACGGTGCCTGCCACTTGGTGCACTGAAATGTAGGGGGGTACCATGGGTTCCCCCCAGTGCACACACATCCCCCCAACACTTTTGGGGCCCGCAACGGGCCCCCAAACAGAACCTCCGCCAGCTTTTTCATGACGGTGTCGCCGTCACGGAAAGGCTGGCTCAAAGGCTGCACCATAATATGGTGGACGGTGCCTGCTAGGCACCGCCACCATGTTATGCCTGCAGGCCACTCCGCCAGGCAATCGGTCTGATTGCCTGTGGCGGGACCGTGACGGACGGTATTTCCGTCTGCCACGGTCGCAGTGTGGATCCGCCTGCCATCATAAATCGGGCGGGTGGTCACTCCACGTTTGGTGACGGACAGATCGCCACCACACAGCTGACTGTGGTGGACCATCCATCATCATAATGACCCCCTTAATTCTTTATTTCATGTACCCTCCACTTAGCAGATACATCACCATTGGGGTGGAGACCTCTGCTATGGAACAAGAGATTTCCTTATGGGCAAGTTTGGGGAAATTAAAAAAAGATTTTAAATAGTGTGTATTATTAACCAGGAAATCATAAAGCACAATTTTGCAGCACAATAACTCCTCCAATAAACTCTTCAAATGTAATCTGTACATTAAATGTGTAATAACAAAACTTATTAAATAAAGTAATTAAATCCATACAAACTAATACTTAAACAATAATTAACAAATATTTGTATTTGTTTATTTAATATAGTGTTATTGGCTGAAAAAATGTATATTTAGGTATTTAAACAAAACTTTTTACATTTTTGAAAAAAGAGTTTAAATGTTGAAAGTATTAGCAGTCTATAGTTTTTCAGATGTTTCCCATGGGTTTTACCTAATTAGGAAATGTTGTCTATTTTCTTAGGCTAAATACCATTTAAATATCATCTGGCTCTTTGTTGGGGCACAAACAAAAATGAATTCCCCCAAATTCACATTGTGAGAAAGAGGTGCTGTAAGTCTATGACCCTGCAAGGAGCCAGATATTGTTTGGATTTTTTTTCAGCAGAAGGGAAAATCCAGTCAGGATCTGGGTCCTCTTGGGGAGACAGACATGTTCTTGTTTACTCCAGCAAGGACCCAGCCCCTGTTTAAAAATTCACCAGTTATTGGCTAGCTATTGACCAGTTATAGTTATCTCAAGTAACTATAACTTGCGCACCCGCCATGCACAGTCTTGTCATCAATGATGTCCTTTCAGAAGTTGGAGTCATATTATCAATGATGTCATAGATCATATCATGAGTGGTATACAATGTTGGGTAATTAGCTGTTCATTGCCAGGGCACGAGTTATAGTTACCTTAGGACATGAGTTATTGTTACTTGAGATAACTATAACTGATAAATTTCAGAGGATTTATTAGTTTAAGATGGTATGTTTTAACTGGTATTTTTACCTAACTATAATGTCAAACTTTGGTTATTTCAGTACATTTCTAGGGTTTTTTTAAACATAAATTAATAATGTATTACCATATGCAGGCCCTGAGGACAACCCTCTGCAGGCAGCCACCCAAAGGCACTTTAGGCCCCAGGGCCTTTTTTTTTTAAGGTGAGGTAAGTGTGCAACCCCCTCCCTGAGTCACTTTGGGCCCTAGGGACCCCATCCTGGAGTCTTTGTTTTTTTTTTATCGAGGGAAGAGGAGCACGTCCCCTCTCCCTGAGCCACTGAGGGCCCCAGGGACCTGTTATGCCTCGTACCTCCATTGTGCTGACACTCATAGTCCTGTCTCATGTCCTCACGCCTCCCTGCATTTTACAGCTTCTAATGAAGTAACTCCAAACTCTACCTGTGCTGTTGTTTTGATACCTGTCACAGCCCGTGGCTTCAACTAAACGTTTGCAAGTTTGCAAGTTTGTCGTCTGATGTTATTGTGTGTTTGTATTCTGTGACTTAGTTTGTTTTTATGGCCTCCAGTCAGGACCTATTCCAATCATTGAAAGGAACCCCCCTAGGATACCTGCATTGGACACAAATTCTCACTGGATATGCTAAAGTCTCAAGAGATTTCAACAAATCACTGTGCCCAGGATCTTTCTAGTGCATTGCATCAAGATTCTTCACCAGACAGAATCCTCTTCTGCACCCAGGTCACTTACCAGGGAAACAGACAATGAAGAACTGTCTGGCGTATCCTCCGCCTCAGGCTTGACCACCTCCCAGCTCCAGCCTTCAGCTCATAGACTCTGTAAACTGCAAAATGAAAGGATAGTGAGTTTGACATTTTTGGACAAAACTGAATACAGCAACAAAAATAACAATTCACACTTATTTAAGCATATCTATGCAAAATAAAGACTAGTGAACCTGGATATTTCTGCAACACAAAAGGATTAAAAAGGTAGTAAAGACTGACTCAAGGGACTTAACTGGTGTTACTTATTAAGATGTAAACAATTGTAAATTGATGTATAACCCATGTATCTTGTGGTAGAAGATGTCAAACCAAATAAGTGTTTTTTTATTATTGCAGTATTTATCTAATGTGGGTCATTCCTGTCCTTTCCCCCTGCGTTGTCACTAGTTGTTGGTAGGATTGTTTTGTGCAGGAAGTGGCACCTTCCTGCACAAAAACAATCCTGAGAGACATTTTCCTCTTTCTATGTGTGCTGCAGAATTCATCACACATAGAAAGAGGAAAAAATCAAGGCGAAACAAAGATAGTTCTCCTCAATATACCTTTCCTGGGGAGGCATATATTTCTGGTGCATTCCCAGGTTTACAAGTCCTTGTAAATCTGGGAATGCATCAAAAACCATGGGTGTTGTGTGGGAACACCAACCTCAGTGCCCATGGAATGCCTCCCTTGCATGGAGTGAGGCAACATAGCGTTGCCTTACTCCAGATTTCTGAAGCCATTCAAAGTCACTCAAAGTGGCTTTGCGTGACTTCATAAATCTGACTTAGATGTTTGCATCATGCATGTACCACTTTGTGAATTGCAAGCATGATGCAAACTCTCATAAATATGCTCTCCAGTATCTAAAAATGTTGAACCTTAATTTCTCAAAAACTACCACGATCTAGCTTTCTGCCAAATTAGGTCAACTCTGTTCAGTCATTTTGGCTGCAGAGTTGTCTAAAGTTCCTGAAGAAGATTGCGTGGGGAAAACACATTTTGTGGTGATCAGTCAAGTGGGGGACATGAACAAGGGGATCCCAAAATGTTTTTTCTCCATTAAGTAGCCATACCACAAAAACTCCAGAAAGGAATGACACCAAATTTGGCAGAAAGCTAGATCTTGGTCCAAAAAAGCACTCTTTTCATGATTTGATGTAAACCCATTCAGTAGTTTTTGGGAAATTAAGGTTCATAATTTATAGATATTTCAAGCCACAGAGAATCTACGGATCTGACAGATCAAAAGAAATGATCTGATTGGTTGCCACCAGGCCAACAAAGCCATTTTGAGACTAGGGGACTCATTCCAATATAAAGGGGAACCGGATAGCTATACCGTGCCCCCTAGGTTTGGTGGGTGGATCTCAGAGGGATACCCTCTGGGGCAAAAAACTGTTATTTTTTTTATTTGCACTATGGATCCATAGAGGTGCCCTAAATTATCTATAACTCTTGCCATGCACTGCTAATTACCTAATATATTGCATCACTCATGAAATATTATATGACTTCATTGATTACATCACTGCAACATCTGAAATTACATCATTTATGACAACACTGTGCTTGGGAGGGGTGGGAGCTATAGTTATGTTAGGGCACAATTAAAAGTTAAAAGTTACTTAAGATAACTATAGCTGGTGAATTGGTGAATTTCAGTGGTTTTGTAAATAAAAAATGGTACATATACATATATATATATTTTTTTTCACACAAAGAAGAACGCGGCACTCAGGAGTGAAGATAGTTCAAATGAGTTTATTGCACAACTCAACCAACGCGTTGTGGAACCTAATGGAAATACGATTATCCTAAACCAAAAAATCACGTGTACTACACAGTATGTGATATACATCATTGAGTGTAAATGTGGCAGTAAATACATCGGGAGCACAATCTGTACTTTACGAAAGCGTATTTTGGAACACATTAGAGCAGTGAAGAATAAAGATCTCTCATATGAAACTGCAAAACATATGATATTATGCCAAAAAGGAGACTGGAGAGCGATGTGTTACTATGGGATCAAGGCCATTACATTGGATGAACGTGGTGGGAATAGAATAAAAAACTACGTCAGATGGAATCATGTTACATTGTCAGACTCAAAACAAAGACCCCGAGGGGGATGAACAATGACGAAGAGCTTTATATACATTTGGGATGAACAATAATAAAAAGTCTGTTATTGTAACTATATTCAAAAATGCCAGGACATTACAGTTTAAAAACAGAGGATACTAGATCCGCTTAATTAATTAAATGTGGTTAACATAAAATATATCTAAATAACAAATGTTGAGTACTAAACTCTGGAACAACATTTTTACTAAAATAATGATATGTGTGAAATTGAAAAAATGTCGCAGGATACTAAATCATGAGGTTTTATAAATATGCCGTTAAAAACTAACTATCTTCCATTGAAAATAACAATAACAGTTATGTTTTTCTTTCTGTAAATTATGTATTGTTGAATGTAATGCACTACATGTCCCAGAATGCCACATTAAGGCCAGCTGGGTTTAAATAGTGCAATAAAGAAAGGACTCACTAACCGTGAGCAAAGCCGTGAGAGGGCTGAAACGCGTTGGTTGAGTTGTGCAATAAACTCATTTGAACTATCTTCACTCCTGAGTGCCGCGTTCTTTGTGTGAAAAAATTGAATTTGGGGCCAGGATCCGGCCCCCACGCTGAGCACCCGCTGCACGAGCGCACTGATCAAAGGGATCACATTGTGGACATTTGCAAACAGTCAGTAGCGCCTGAGGGTAACGCGCTTGGATTAACCGAGGAAAAAACTCATCTAAAGTCGGAGAAACGCCGGACGGGGTCGGAGGACGCCACCCGTACGAGAATCTCCTCATGGGTGAGTGACATTCGCCGAAAAGCAATAAGCGTTAAACTCGAAGCGGCCATTGCATGTTTGAGATCAAGGCTACCGGGCACGTACACTATACGGCCGGTTTCTCTCAAACGAGCGGGTGGGAGTGAAGAGCAATTGGTGAATTGTGGCAATTTGTTGTTTAACATCACAGCACAAACTCAAAGTGAGAGTTACTGGATTATTAGAATGGAGGCCCGTAAAGGAAACGGACATTAACAGCGGCATCATTATTTCAAACGAGCACGGATACAGAGGATATATCTATAAATAAAACGAGTAATGTCAACACGTCAGAATTGACGATAAAACAACAGTTTAACCAGATGGAAAAACTATATAAAAAGGAAACAAACAAAAGTTGGGAAATTTTAGCTCTAGAAAATTATATCGAAGTGAAACGAATTCCAAGGGGCCTACGCATTTTCACCATGCCTACTCACCCAGATACGAAAACTGAATTGTTAGAGGAATGGGCGGACAATAATGCACAATGCTCTTTGAATATGATGCGCATACTAATAAAACATGCAAAAATAGATGTAACAGAGATAACAAAGCAATTGGAAGAAATGGAAGCTAAAATACTAAGTCATACTGACCAGGACGCAATAGCAAAATTACGGAAGGAGATGGATGTAAGATTGGAAAAATATGAGATTGAAATTCAGGAACGTAAAAAACGCAAATTCAAGAGAGATGAACAGGATTACAAACATGGCAGAATATTAACCTTTGCAAAGCGGTTTGACACATTGAAAAAGAATTATCCATTGCAAATGTCTAAAACCACATATAATAGCGCAAGCGAGTCTGATTTAAGTGAACCAGAGGTATCGAGTGGAACAGTCAGCACCCCAAAAGTCAACTTTTTAGAAGAAATGCGCCTAATGCACATAGACCAAACCATGACACGAGGCAGAGGGCGCGGCAGAAATACAAATACAAACAGAAGCCGAGAAAGAGGGGAAACTGCCTCACAAGCACCAGAAAAACCAGACGGGCAAAACGTAAAAAGACACTATCCATTGCGCAATCGCAAATAGACAACAATCTTATTGTGAATCTTTCAAAGCATATACTTTCAATGGATGAAAAAACAGCATTGAACAAAGGACTATCTTTCTGCCCAGAGAGTCACTTCAATTAAACAGAAGTAAGAATTGACCTATACAAATATGTTCGTAAATTGAAGTTAGCTAAAATACATGCGAATAAATATAAAAACAAACCTCTTGAGTTACAAGGAGAAACGTTAACACCTGATACGGAACCAATGATCAGTATTGACCAAGTACAGGACTTGAAAAACATGTTCGACCTACTGTACAATCTAAATGAGGATGAAATGTCGGAAGAACAAGTCCTTGAACATCTTGAGATTGATACAAATCAAAGAGTGGGGAGTGGATTAAAAAAGAAATCGAAATACTGCCCTGTCTTACCTCCTGGTAACAGATTTGATCAATTCAGTGAAGCAATAATAGAAGAGCTAGAAAAAATAACAAATACTAGAAATGAAAATCAAAAAGAGAATTTAAGTAAAAAGGAACGGGAAGCAATCGGTAAACTGATGGAAAATAAAGAACTCATAATAAAACCCGCCGATAAAGGGGGAAACATCGTGCTCATGGATATAAAGGATTATCTGCAAGAAGCATATAGACAATTAGAAGATACTATAAACTATTGCAAAATGCCAAACAATCCTATTAACAAAATGATAATGGAATTGAATATTAATCTTAAAAAATGGCATAATGAGAATTTGATCGATGATGATGAGCTAAAGTTTCTGACAAAGGACTTCCCAGTGATTCCAACAATATACTTCTTACCAAAGATTCATAAGACACTTCACCATCCACCAGGAAGGCCAATTGTATCCTCATGTGACTCTTTATATGAAAACCTCTCTGAGTATGTAGACAAATTTCTAGCACCAATTGCGCAAAGCATGAGCTCTTACATCAGAGATACTGGTGATTTTTTAAGGATACTCACAGGCATCACATGGAATAGTGAATTACTGCTAATAACAATAGATGCAGTATCACTATACACTTCGATCAGACATGAGATAGGCCTAAATGCATGTAGATATTTTCTACGACAAAGGAAAATATCTGAAATGAAACATACCCAAATGTTACTGACCATGATCGAACTATGTCTCACCAACAATATCTTCTATTTTAATAAAGAACTTTTTAAACAGCGTTGCGGAACTGCCATGGGCATTTCTTTTTCTCCAAATTATGCCAATATCACGATGGGGTGGTGGGAGAAAGTGATAGCATGGGATGTGGAGAATCAAGATGATGTAGACAAAATAATACTATGGGTCCGTTTCATAGATGATTTATTTCTAATATGGAACGGGACAGAACAAGAGTTTCAAATATATTTTCAAAAATTGAATAACAACGAAATTGGTCTATCTTTTACATGCAATACCAACAAAACGAAGATTGCGTTTCTTGATACCTTAATATATATTAAGGATGATGAGATACACTCCACACTCTACAGAAAAGAAACAGCCACCAACAGCATATTACACGGGACAAGCTTCCACCCCAAATCACTAATTGAAAATATACCATATGGAGAATTTATGCGAATGAAGCGGAACTGCTCCAACTTAGAGGATGCTGAAGAAAAAATCCAAGAAACCATGGAAAGGCTAAAAACAAGGGGATATAAAGAATCAACACTGCAAAAAAGTAAAAGAAGAATTGATCGAAAAACAAGAGATGACACATTGATACCTAAAAAGAAAAAACTAGAAAATTGTGAAAACCAACAAGCACCACGTTTTATAACTACATATAGCAAAGAAAGCGGAAAGATCATGGGAAAAATCAAAAAACATTGGCACTTAATTGAAAAAGATCATGACATAGGACAACTTATTGGATCAAAACCAACTGTGACTTACAGAAAAACAAAATCTCTAAAAAACATGTTAATAAAAAGCCACTTTAAACAGCAATTAGATACCAATTGGCTAATGGAACAACAAAATGGCTTTACAAAATTCAATTCATGCAAAGCATGTAAGATTGGTAAGAACAAAAAAACCATTGTGGAACCTAATGGAAATACGATTATCCTAAACCAAAAAATCACGTGTACTACACAGTATGTGATATACATCATTGAGTGTAAATGTGGCAGTAAATACATCGGGAGCACAATCTGTACTTTACGAAAGCGTATTTTGGAACACATTAGAGCAGTGAAGAATAAAGATCTCTCATATGCAACTGCAAAACATATGATATTATGCCAAAAAGGAGACTGGAGAGCGATGCGTTACTATGGGATCAAGGCCATTACATTGGATGAACGTGGTGGGAATAGAATAAAAAACTACGTCAGATGGAATCACGTTACATTGTCAGACTCAAAACAAAGACCCCGAGGGGGATGAACAATGACGAAGAGCTTTATATACATTTGGGATGAACAATAATAAAAAGTCTGTTATTGTAACTATATTCAAAAATGCCAGGACATTACAGTTTAAAAACAGAGGATACTAGATCCGCTTAATTAATTAAATGTGGTTAACATAAAATATATCTAAATAACAAATGTTGAGTACTAAACTCTGGAACAACATTTTTACTAAAATAATGATATGTGTGAAATTGAAAAAATGTCGCAGGATACTAAATCATGAGGTTTTATAAATATGCCGTTAAAAACTAACTATCTTCCATTGAAAATAACAATAACAGTTACGTTTTTCTTTCTGTAAATTATGTATTGTTGAATGTAATGCACTACATGTCCCAGAATGCCACATTAAGGCCAGCTGGGTTTAAATAGTGCAATAAAGAAAGGACTCACTAACCGTGAGCAAAGCCGTGAGAGGGCTGAAAAGCGTTGGTTGAGTTGTGCAATAAACTCATTTGAACTATCTTCACTCCTGAGTGCCGCGTTCTTTGTGTGAAAAAATTGAATTTGGGGCCAGGATCCGGCCCCCACGCTGAGCACCCGCTGCACGAGCGCACTGATCAAAGGGATCACATTGTGGACATATATATATATATTTGGCATTTTGGAGAGAGCAAAGATCTGCAGTAAGGCAGCATGGTATGAGCAAAGCTGGCAACAATGCAAAGAAGATGTGACTTATTTTTGCAACATGCACTTTATTTGAAAAACACTGAGACTGTCTGTGGGATAAAAAACGCTATTAAGCAGAAGGAACATTTTACACAGTTCGGTTTTTACCTGAATAATCTTGATGCATGTTGGGTACAGTAGTTTCCTGCCCGAGTCACATGACCACTGGGTGATATGCACAGAGTAATTAGCACTACAACATTGCTCACCTGTGAACAAGGCTATTTCAAGCTGAAACGCGTAAGGACTGACATGCTGCCAATCCATTTGAAATAAATGCCAGTTAGTCATTGAGTTGTGGCTTCTTCATTTTCTGATGTTTGTTGGCGCGAAGCCATTCACGGGATTCTCCATTCCCGTTTTGAAGCCGCCTCTGCAGGGACGGGGGCTCCCGTCATTTGGAGAGCTGTTGTTGGATTTAAATTGGGGAGCATGTCCCGCTCGCCCCGTGTGACCCTGAATGGATTTCCAAGGTATTTGTCCACGAGGAGGAGAAAGGGAGAGGAGGGGTATTTACTCTTCCTGCCGACTCTGACTGAACTTGGCATTTTGGAGAGAGCAAAGATCTGCAGTAAGGCAGCATGGTATGAGCAAAGCTGGCAACAATGCAAAGAAGATGTGACTTTTATTTTTGCAACATGCACTTTATTTGAAAAACACTGAGACTGTCTGTGGGAAAAAAACGCTATTAAGCAGAAGGAACATTTTACACAGTTCGGTTTTTACCTGAATAATCTTGATGCATGTTGGGTACAGTAGTTTCCTGCCCGAGTCACATGACCACTGGGTGATATGCACAGAGTAATTAGCACTACAACATTGCTCACCTGTGAACAAGGCTATTTCAAGCTGAAACGCGTAAGGACTGACATGCTGCCAATCCATTTGAAATAAATGCCAGTTAGTCATTGAGTTGTGGCTTCTTCATTTTCTGATGTTTGTTGGCGCGAAGCCATTCACGGGATTCTCCATTCCCGTTTTGAAGCCGCCCTGCAGGGACGGGGGCTCCCGTCATTTGGAGAGCTGTTGTTGGATATATATATATATATATATATATATATATATATATATATATATATTTAAATGTTTATATATATATATACACTGAAAGAAACACATATTTCAGGGATGTTATAGTTAGGCTGATAATTAGCATTTAAAAAAACCTTAGATATTTACTGAAAAAAATCACAGGTTTCAGGGACGTTATAGTTAGGCTGATATTTCACTTGTACAAAAACAGAGAAACTCAGCCGTTATATCTAGCTGAGCTAACTATAACTCGTGCCCCCGCAATGCACTGCTGATGACGTCACATATTACATCACTCATGACATGGTCAGTGGCTTCACTGATGACATCACTCATGACATCATCCAGTGACTGAGTGTTTCTAAAAAGTTAAAAAGTTTAAGAATTATATATATCATATATAAGAGAGTAAAAAAAAGGTAAAAAACAAGAAAAGGGGGCAGGGTAGAAAGACCCTGACCCCTAGGCCTGCTCAGGGGGTCCCCCAGGGACCCCCAGGGCTAAACAAAGCATTTTAGGTTTTTTTAATCGGCAGAATTCGCGCTGGGTGCACGAATCCTGCCGAAAATGAAAAAAAAACAAAGCACGGGCTCTCGTTACTAAAAAAGCCCCCGGGTGGGCCAGGTCCCGGGGCAATATAAAATTAAGGTGTGGGGGCCCGCAAGGGCCCCCACAGCCCCTGGGACTGTCACCTCCCTTGGGCTTATTAATTTGAATGCAGGGGGCACGCGGACCCCTGTAGCCCCAGGGACCACCACCTCCCTGGGGCTTCCTTAATGAATGCATGGGGGGGTCCCAACCCCCCCATGCTGCCCCGGGGACCACCACCTCCCCGGGGCATTTATGTAAATGGGCAGGGGGGCCTCACGGGCCCCCCGAGCCCCAGGGACCGCCACCTCCCCGGGCTATAAATAATATTTAGTGGGGGGGGCTCAAGCCCCCCCACACTGCCCCGGGGACCACCACTTCACCGGGGCACTTAATATACAAATTCGGGTGTCCGTTACGGACCCCCGTCCCCAGGGACCACCACCTCCCCGGGGCTTTGAAAATGGAGGGAGGGGGGCCGCGCGGCCCCCTCGTGGAGCTCTTGATGGCCCTGGGGTCCGCCACCCCCCAGGGCCAGCTCCTGCAATGTCCCGGGGTGCCCACCCCCGGGACATTGCTGTTTGCTATGACAGGGCGAGAGCACAGCTCCCGCCCTGTCATAGCAAACCCTGCTTTGCTTCCTTGAAGCAAAGCAGGATTGCTTTTGAGCAAGGGGAGCTGCATGTCAGCAGCTCCCCCTGCTCAAAAACAATGCCGGCTCCCGCAGGAGGCGGGGAGCCGGCAGGACCGTGGGGGCATTGGGGCTCCCCCACAGTACCCTATGGTAAGGCCAGGCCCCAGTGTTTTTTTTAATGAATTTCTAAGGTTTTTTAAATGCTAATTTCTAACTATAACGTCCCTGAAACCTGTGGTTTTTTCAGTGAATTTCTAAGGCTTTTTAAATGCTAATTTCTAACTATAACGTCCCTGAAACCTGTGTTTTTTCAGTGAATTTCAAAGGTTTTTTAAATGCTGATTTCTAACTATAACATCCCTGAAACCTATGGTTTTTTCAGTGAATATATATATATATATATATATATATATATATATATATATATATATATATATATATATATATATATATATATATACATGTGATCAAGGGCCTACGGGCTCGAAACGCGTCATGGCTGTGTTGAGCAGACAACAATAAAAATACTTGCAGCACGAAATTGTGGTCCGAGCTCCTGTCTTCCGTGGTGAATTGGAAAAGCGAAAGGAGTTGCTGTCATATATATATATATATATATACATATATGTATATATATATATATATATATTATCTACTGGCGGTCACCAGTAGATAGTTATAGTTAGGACCTAGTTTCCATAGGAAAAGCATTTTTTGTTTTCCCAATAACTTTGGTGCCGGATGACGAATCATCGTGAAATTTTCAAAACTAGTGGGGCACTCCGGTCAGCTCCTGTCTTGAAAGTTTCGGGGTGATTCGGCAAGCGGGGGCCGAGAAAAAAGGGGGTCCCAAAACGTGTTTTCTCCATGTTATTTTCCATAGGAAATTTTAGCCACGGCTACAGCCCGAACTGCTGAACGGAATTACACCAAATTTGGCAAAAAGGTAGTGCTTGGTTCAGAAAGCGCCCTTTTTTAAATGGTGTAAATCCGTTCAGTAATTCCAGAGAAATTCAAAAAATAAGAGTCAAAAAATCTATTTCCCATAGGAAACTTTATGCAAGGCTACAGCCGAAACTACTGAACGGATTTACCCCAAATTTGGCAAAAAGGTAGTGCTTGGTTCAGAAAGCGACCTTTTTAAAAATGGTGTAAATCTGTTCAGTAGTTGCTGAGAAAATCAAAAATAAATGTTTCGATATTTAGAGGCACAGAGGATCCGCGGACCCTCCCGACCACGAGCTTTTACATTTTTTTTTTAAAGGGGGGACAGGCCCTGGGGGATGGGGTACCCAGGGCCCACAAAATAGAAAAGGAAGGGGGGCCACACAGCCCCCCTTCTATAAAAAAAAAAAAAACACTGGCATCACCGAGGCCCCACCCCCTCCCAGCAACACTCTGCAAAATGGTGTAAATCTGTTCAGTAGTTGCTGAGAAAATCAAAAATAAATGTTTCGATATTTAGAGGCACGGAGGATCTGCGGACCCTCCCGACCATGAGCTTTATTCTAATTGGCTGTCAACACTCCAAACCAGGAAGTGTTGGCAGCCATCTTCTGACTCCGTAGAACCGAGTCACAAGAAATCAGAATAAAAAACGTGAAAAAAAAAGAAAAGGGGGCAGGGTAGAAACACCCTGACCCCCTAGGCCTGCTCAGGGGGTCCCACAAGGACCCCCAGGGCCCAAAAAAGCATTTTTTTTTTTTAAACGGCGAAATTTGCGTCGGATCTGCGAATCCCGCCGTGAAGAAAGCGGGGGCTCCCGCTCTTTGTTAATATTTAGCCCCCGGGTGGGCCAAGTCCTGGGGGCATGCGAACATTTAATAGCGGGGGCCCAGGGAGGCCCCTGGAGCCCTGGGGACTGCCACCCCCCGGGGCTTTTCATAAATCTTTGCGGGGGGCTCACGGACCCCCGCAGCCCCGGGGACCGCCACCCCCCGGGGCTTTGATTAATAATTTTGCAGGGCACACGGCCCCCCCGCTGCCCCGGGGACCACCACCCCCCCGCTGCTCTCATTTCTTTTAAAATACCTGTGTGGGGGGGCTCGAGCCCCCCCACATGCCCCGGGGACTGCCACCTCCCCGGGGCACTAATTATTCAAATTTGGGGGTCCGTGACGGACCCCCGAGCCCCTGGGACCACCACCTCCCCGGGGCTGTGCAGATGTTGGGAGGGGGGCTGCGCGGCCCCCCTCCTGGAGCCTGTGATGGCCCTGGGGACCGCCACCCCCTCAGGGCCGGCTCCTGCAGTGTCCCGGGGTGCCCACACCCGGGACACTGCTGTTTGCAATGACAGGGCGGGAGCCTCACGGCTCCCGCCCTGTCATTGCAAACTGCTTTGCTTCATTGAAGCGAGAGCAGGAAACCTGCTCTCGCTTCAATGAAGCAAGCAGATTGCTTTTCCACACGGGGAGCTGCATGTCAGCAGCTCCCCATGTGGAAAGCAATGCCGGCTCCCGCAGGAGGCGGGGAGCTGGCAGGGACCGTGGGGGCATTGGGGCTCCCCCCACTGTCCCCAACGGAGAGGGCCAGCCCCGGGGGATGGGGTCCCCGGGGCTAGAAGTGGCCCGGGAGGGGGGCCATGCGGACCCCCTCCCCTGTGTATTATTTTTTTTTTTAAAAAGGAGAGGCCATGCCCCGGGGGATGGGGTCCCCGGGGCCATATTTGGCCTGAGGAGGGTGGCCACGCGGCCCTCCTCACAAAATAAAAAAAAAAGGATGGCCAGGCCCCAGGGGATGGGGTCCCCGGGGCCAGAAGTGGCCCGGGAGGGGGGCCACGTGGCCCCCCTCCCCCAACAAAAATAATAAATAAAGGCGGCCCCCGGGGGATGGGGTCCCCGGGGCTAGAAGTGGCCCGGGAGGGGGGCCATGCGGACCCCCTCCCCTGTGTATTTTTTTTTTTTTTTTAAAAGGAGAGGCCAGGCCCCGGGGGATGGGGTCCCCGGGGCCATATTTGGCCTGAGGAGGGTGGCCACGCGGCCCTCCTCACAAAATAAAAAAAAAAGGATGGCCAGGCCCCGGGGGATGGGGTCCCCGGGGCCAGAAGTTGCCCGGGAGGGGGGCCACGTGGCCCCCCTCCCCCAACAAAAATAATAAATAAAGGCGGCCCCCGGGGGATGGGGTCCCCAGGGCCAATAGAGGCCTTAGGAGGGGGGGCCATGCAGCCCCCCCTTCCTATAAAAAAACAAGATGTTTGGCCATGCCCCGGGGGATGGGGTCCCCGGGCCGGAATTGGCCACGGGAGGGGGGCACACGTGGCCCCCCTCCCATTTACATTTTTTTTTTAAAGCGGGGACAGGCCCTGGGGAATGGGGTACCCAGGGCCCACAAAATAGGAAAGGAAGGGGGGCCACACTGCCCCCCTTCTATAAAAAAAAAAACACTGGCATCGCCGAGGCCCCACCCCCTCCCAGCAACACTCTGCAAACGCGCCCTGTGGCACGTTTTAAGTTGGGAAATTAATTCCCCTTGAATACTGGGGGTCCCTGGGGGCCAACTAGCCCACCAGGTACCTCCAGTAAGTGCCACAGGGCTGCGTTGCAGAGAGGTGGTCCAGGCCATGCCCCTTTTTACACCTCTCTGCAACGCAGCTCTGTGGCGCTTACTGGAAGCGCTTAGTTGGCCCCCAGGGACCCTCAGGATTCAAGGGGACTTAATCCCCCAACTTAAAACGCGCCTCAGGGCGCGTTTGCACAGTGGTGAAGGGAGGGGGCGGGGCCTGATGTGACATGTGTGCAAACATGCCCTGTGGCGCATTTTAAGGTCGGGAATTAATTCCCCTTCAATCCTGAGGGTCCCTGGGGGCCAACTAGCCCACTAGGTACTGCCAGTAAGCGCCACAGGGCTGCATTGCAGAGAGGTGTAAAAAGGGGCGTGGCCTCAGACCACCTCTCTGCAACGCAGCCCTGTGGCGCTAACTGGAGGTACCTGGTGGGCAAGTTGGTCCCCATGGACACTCAGGATTGAAGGGGACATAATCCCCCAACTTAAAACGCGCCACGGGATGTGTTTGCACAGTGGTGAAGGGAGGGGGCGGGGCCAGAGGTGACATGTGTGCAAACATGCCCTGTGGTGCGTTTTAAGTTGGGGAATTAATTCCTCTTCAATCCTGAGGGTCCCTGGGGGCCAACTAGCCCACCAGGTACCTCCAGTAAGCGCCACAGGGCTGCGTTGCAGAGAGTTGGTCCAGGCCACGCCCCTTTTTACACCTATCTGAAATGCAGCTCTGTGGCACTTACTGGAGGTACCTGGTGGGCTAGTTGGACCCCAGGGGCCCTCAGGATTCAAGGGGACTTAATCCCTCAACTTAAAACGCGCCACGCGGGCGCGTTGCACAGTGGTGAAGGAAGGGGCGGGGCCTGAAGTGACATGTGTGCAAACACGCCCTGTGGCGCATTTAAAGTTGGGGAATTCATTCCCTTTCAATCCTGAGGGCCCCTGGGGGCCAACTAGCCCACCAGGTGCTTCCAGTAAGCGCCACTCTGCTGCGTTGCAGAGAGGTGGTCCAGGCCATGCCCCTTTTTACAACTCTCTGCAACGCAGCTCTCTGGCGCTTACTGGAGGTACCTGGTTCGCTAGTTGGACCCCAGGGACCGTCAGGATTCAAGGGGACTTAATTTCCCAACTTAAAACGGCCACAGGGCTTGTGTGCACACATGTCACCTCAGGCCCCCCCTCCCTTCACCACTGTGCAAACGCGCCCCGGGGAGCGTTTAAAGAGGAAGTTTTAATCCCCCTGCCTTATTATGTACTAGGGCCTTACAGAGGAGGTCATGCTAATCACAGGGGTAACCCAACGCATAGTGTTCCCTAGTGTATGTAGGTGTTTTCACTGTATTCTAAGTGTCTTTTAGCATAGCACTGGCTCTAGGCCTGGTTAGTCTGAGTCAGTTACCACCAGTACCCGTCTGAAAAAGTTGTGGGTACAGGATGATTTTGCAACAAGGCCTCTTTCTACTCCTCTGTTGGTTCTTTCTGCACATGTCTTGCTTCTTCCTGCTCGTTTCTTCGTCTTTGTGGACTTCTGTTGCATTTCTTTTGCTTCTTTCTGTGTGCGTTTTTTCTTCTTTCTTCACATGTCCTACCTCTGTAGGCATAGTTAGAAACTAGCATTTAAAAAACCTTTGAAATTCACTTAAAAAGCCATAGGTTTCAGGCACGTTATAGTTAGAAATTAGCATTTAAAAAACCTTTGAAATTCACTGAAAAAACCATAGGTTTCAGACACGTTATAGTTAGAAATTAGCATTTAAAAAACCTTTGAAATTCACTGAAAAAACCATAGGTTTTAGGGACAGTTATAGTTAGTTGGACATTTCACTCGTACAAAACCAGTGAAATTCCCCTGTTATAGTTAGTTCAGCTAACTATAACTTGCGTCTCCGCAATGCACTGCTGATGACGTCACATATTACATCACTCATGACATGGTCAGTGACATCACTGATGACATCTCAAATGGATAATGGATACCAACACTTACAAACCTTTAGAAACTGATCCCACAGAAGACTTAAACAAAGAAATGAAGAACATGGTTGTAAGGTACAGGAGCTTAAACATCATTGATGAAACAACAGCAGATATACTTGTTCATCCCAAACCAAGACCTGGGAGATTTGATATGCTTCCCAAAATTCACAAAATGAACAATCCTGGCCGTCCCATCATCTCTGGCAATGACACAGCCACTGAGAGACTATCTTTATTTGTCGACCTGCACCTCCAGCCCATGGTACAGGAACTTCCATCATTTGTTAAAGATACCAGTCACTTCCTTCAGATTATTGAAAAATTAAACCAAACTTACACATTTGATGATGATACTCTTCTGGCTACATTTGATGTTACATCATTATACACCAATATACCACATGAGGATGGGATTATGGCATTATCTGAAGCTCTTAATAAAAGAACTGTGAAAAAGCCATCAACAAATGTGCTTACCAACTTTGCAAGAGTTATCCTTAAATCCAACAATTTTACATTCAATGGTAAACACTATCTGCAGATACAAGGGACTTCCATGGGCACCCGGATGGCTCCATCCTATGCAAATATCTTCATGGGCAAACAAGAGAACTGTATACTTGCTACTTATAGCATCAAACCACTGGTATGGCTAAGATACATTGATGACATATTTATAATATGGAATGCAGGAAGTAGAGCATTGGAACAATTTACAGCTTATATCAACAATATCCATCCTACCATCAAATTTACCAGCAGCAATACTAAACAGAAGCATCATCTCCCTTTTCTGGATGTGCTACTCACCATTCATGAACAAAAAATTACAACTGATCTGTACCACAAGCCTACAGATGCTCATTTGTATCTAAACTGGACTTCATGTCACCCACACCACACTAAACTGAGCATCATCTACAGCCAAGCACTCAGAATAAGACGCATCTGCAGCAATGAGGAAACCTGTAAAGACCATCTACAGGAGCTTGCTACATTATTTAAAAGGCGAGGCTATCCTCTGCATATCATACAGCAACAAATTGACAAGTCTTTGCAGTTACCCAGAGAAGCACTTATTTGGAATACCAAAGGCAGAAACAAAAGTGACAGAACTCCATTTGTGGTTGACTATCATCCATCAGCTCCCAACTACAGAAATATAATGCAAAAACATTTCCCTTACTGTCTACTTGTGAAAAATTGCAAAAGGTTTTTCCAAAACCGCCAGTCATTGCTTACCGCAGAGCTCCAAATTTACGATCTCTTATTGTGAGAGCTGAACTCAAGCAAGTTGTAACAAATGCAGGGGTTCATTGCTGTGACTCTAAAAGGTGCATCACGTGTGAATACCTTTTACAAACATCATCAGTAACTAGTTCTGTTACGAGAAGGACCTATGGAATAAGACAGCATCTTACATGTCGCTCAACATGCATTATTTATGTGATTCAGTGCCAACAGCAAAGCTGTAAAAAACAATATGTAGGCCAAACAGTGAATGACCTCCGTACACGATTCAGGAACCACAAATCGGCAATAATTAATAAGAAAATTGACCAGCCTGTAGCCAATCATTTTAACCTTGTGGATCATTTACTATCAGATTTGAAGATTTTCCCCGTGGAACATGTCTCAAAGGAAGAACTACTGGACTCCAGAGAAAACTTCTGGATGTACTGTTTAAAATCACTGCATCCAGATGGACTGAACATTACTGATAATACAACCTGATTACTGCATATCTCAAGAGCTCTCAGGACTGCATTGATTCTTCATTCCAAATGGAATCTTCACTCATGATGCTTTTTGAAAATTCAGCTGTGTCATCTGTGCAGCCACTGAGCAAACCATCTTGTACTACCTGAGGAAGGCAGAAGCTGAAACGTTGTAGTGGAAATATATTTTTGTTCTTTGGTGAATCTATCTGCTTGAGTCACTTCTTTCTTGGATATTTTATTTCTTTGTGACTGATTGTATCCTTTGGGATCCAGATTTTTGCCCTGGCTGGCTGTTGTTTTCTTGTGATCCTTCATCTTCAAGTATACTCTTTTTGGGATTACAAACCTGTATCCTCCCCGGATCCGACACTCAAGCCAGAAGCAACCACCATGTCAAGAACAAATCTTCATCCTAGATATGCGCTGTTCATCCAGGAGAAAATCAGTAAGTGCCAATTTACAATAGCACATTTACAAATCTATAAAAAACTTAACATCTATCCTATGTGGTTGGAGGTTAAGTCTAAGCCACCTTTTAAACTAACGAGTTGTGAATGGTCCGCTACATGGAATATTTTACTGCATAACTCATCAATGGCCCTACTATTGGCATCTATTAAAGTAATCATTCAAAAAATGCAAATGCTTAAAGCCAAGCTACAAAAAGAACTGGAACTTTTAAAGAACACAAAAAGTGACTCTGAAGTGGCACACATACTACAGAGGGTTGCAGTAGTAAAAAGATCACTGCCAGGAATGCTATTGAAATTAAATCTGCAAAACTAAAAAGAGATATGTTAAGATTTCATATACCTCCTCTTCCAACTCACCACTTCCTAAATCATTCTGTTTTTGGAGATTTTCTTGTCAGTGTAAGCCCTGTGAGTAAACAGCATAAAAAAAAATAGAAGATTTATAAGAGAAAAAAAGCTGCATAGCATCAGCCAGTTACAACCCTTCCAGACATCCGACCCAGTTATTGACTTGACTGGAGGGCTCCTATCACCAGGTGAATTGAACCTCTTGAGCAAAGGCCTCTATTTCTGTCCTGTACCGAAGGACCATAATATGGCCTTCATGATGAGAGACCTAAAAACCTTCGAGAGAAGATGCAGACTTGCAGAATACTTTTACAATAATTCTAATGTTGGTCTGCCAAGCTACCTTCCAGATCCATTTAAGAAGTTCCGCCATCCCAAATCATGGACTCCTCAATGTGGTAGAAATCCTGTTCTTGATACATACATTTTATCCATCAACAAACTCATCAAGGAATCAACACCTAAGAGGATTTTTGATAACATTACCCGAGAAGAAAGAAAAGCTCTCCACTTCCTTCAACAGAGAATGGATGTCATTATAAAACCGGCAGACAAAGGTGGTGCAGTGGTTGCCTTGAAAGTAAGTGATTATATTGAGGAAGGAATGAGACAACTAATGGATACCAACACTTACAAACCTTTAGAAACTGATCCCACAGAAGACTTAAACAAAGAAATTAAGAACATGGTTGTAAGTTTCAGGAGCTTAAACCTCATTGATGAAACAACAGCAGATATACTTGTTCATCCCAAACCAAGACCTGGGAGATTTTATATGCTTCCCAAAATTCACAAAATGAACAATCCTGGCCGTCCCATCATCTCTGGCAATGACACAGCCACTGAGAGACTATCTTTATTTGTCGACCTGCACCTCCAGCCCATTGTACAGGAACTTCCATCATTTGTTAAAGATACCAGTCACTTCCTTCAGATTATTGAAAAATTCAACCAAACCTACACATTTGATGATGATACTCTTCTGGCTACATTTGATGTTACATCATTATACACCAATATACCACATGACGATGGGCTTATGGCATTATCTGAAGCTCTTAATAAAAGAACTGTGAAAAAGCCATCAACAAATGTGCTTACCAACTTTGCAAGAGTTATCCTTAAATCCAACAATTTTACATTCAATGGTAAACACTATCTGCAGATACAAGGGACTTCCATGGGCACTCGGATGGCTCCATCCTATGCAAATATCTTCATGGGCAAACTAGAGAACTGTATACTTGCTACTTATAGCATCAAACCACTGGTATGGCTAAGATACATTGATGACATATTTATAATATGGAATGCAGGAAGTAGAGCATTGGAACAATTTACAGCTTATATCAACAATATCCATCCTACCATCAAATTTACCAGCAGCAATACTAAACAGAAGCATCATCTCCCTTTTCTGGATGTGCTACTCACCATTCATGAACAAAAAATTACAACTGATCTGTACCACAAGCATACAGATGCTCATTTGTATCTAAACTGGACTTCATGTCACCCACACCACACTAAACTGAGCATCATCTACAGCCAAGCACTCAGAATAAGACGCATCTGCAGCAATGAGGAAACCTGTAAAGACCATCTACAGGAGCTTGCTACATTATTTAAAAGGCGAGGCTATCCTCTGCATATCATACAGCAACAAATTGACAAGTCTTTGCAGTTACCCAGAGAAGCACTTATTTGGAATACCAAAGGCAGAAACAAAAGTGACAGAACTCCATTTGTGGTTGACTATCATCCATCAGCTCCCAACTACAGAAATATAATGCAAAAACATTTCCCTTACTGTCTACTTGTGAAAAATTGCAAAAGGTTTTTCTAAAACCGCCAGTCATTGCTTACAGCAGAGCTCCAAATTTACGATCTCTTATTGTGAGAGCTGAACTCAAGCAAGTTGTAACAAATGCAGGGGTTCATTGCTGTGACTCTAAAAGATGCATCACGTGTAAATACCTTTTACAAACATCATCAGTAACTAGTTCTGTTACGAGAAGGACCTATGGAATAAGACAGCATCTTACATGTCGCTCAACATGCATTATTTATGTGATTCAGTGCCAACGGCAAAGCTGTAAAAAACAATATGTAGGCCAAACAGTGAATGACCTCCGTACACGATTCAGGAACCACAAATCGGCAATAATTAATAAGAAAATTTACCAGCCTGTAGCCAATCATTTTAACCTTGTGGATCATTTACTATCAGATTTGAAGATTTTCCCCGTGGAACATGTCTCAAAGGAAGAACTACTGGACTCCAGAGAAAACTTCTGGATGTACCGTTTAAAATCACTGCATCCAGATGGACTGAACATTACTGATAATACAACCTGATTACTGCATATCTCAAGACCTCTCAGGACTGCATTGATTCCACATTCCAAATGGAATCTTCACTCATGATGCTTTTTGAAAATTCAGCTGTGTCATCTGTGCAGCCACTGAGCAAACCATCTTGTACTACCTGAGGAAGGCGGAAGCTGAAACGTTGTAGTGGAAATATATTTTTGTTCTTTGGTGAATCTATCTGTTTGAGTCACTTCTTTCTTGGAGATATATATATATATATATATATATATATATATATACAAACAAATGCCCGAAAGCTTTTGAAGGGGCACTCGACAGCAAGCCTGCCTTTCAGCATTATCCCTTTCACATTGCCTCTTCATCCCGGTAAGTTTATGGCACACCCAACGCGTTTCAAAGCAATTAAGCCTCTTCATCAGGGGTTCGGCTTGTAACCATGGCACAGTGACAACTCCTGTTATGCACGCAGTATTTATTAATTGGTGGCCCCACGTGGGCCGCGCTAAGTGCGCTTACAAACGGACTGCATGCTGGGACATGTGGTCCAAGGAGTAAACAGTTACTTCCCTAAGTGGGTTCAGAGCGCCAAAGTTCATTAAAAGCATTATTCCTCTCCTTAGTAGGGCACCAGGTGTCGGGGCAATCCTCTTCTTACTTTAGGCATGCTGCACTGCAATGAGCTCACACATAGTTACGGGCTCCAGCCTCTGTAGCTTCACAGATGGTGCTCCTTCTCACGACGTGGGCCGCCGTGTAGAAAATAAACAAACAAATGCCCGAAAGCTTTTGAAGGGGCACTCGACAGCAAGCCTGCCTTTCAGCATTATCTCTTTCACATTGCCTCTTCATCCCGTAAGTTTATGGCACACCCAACGCGTTTCAAAGCAATTGAATTTAGGGCATTTGTTTGTATATATATATATATATATATATATATATATATATATATATATATATATATATATCCACAAACAAAGGTTGCCCCAATGGAAAAAGCCACACAGGTGGGAAATTATTCTTCTTTTAATGTAGGTGCAGATAGCCAGTGAGCACTCTCGAAGCCATAAAAATAAAACTGCAGCCTTACGCATTTCGGGCTAACACGCCCTTGATCACCGACTCAGCCAGGGGTCAAACGAACAACAACGCAGTTCCTCTTTTAATGTATGCAAATGTCTCGCCCACATTGGGCCTCTGAGCATTATGGTATTTAGAGTCCTGCGTACATATTACCACTGTGGGTCTCCGTATTGCTCCCCATTCAGGCCTTTCAATGTCCCCAGTGGGTTGGCTTTCGTGTGTCAGCCGGTTGTCTGCCATTACCTGAGCCTTCATTCAAAACCCACCAGTCCTCACTGACACACTCGTGTTGTCACCGGATCCGCACTTGGGCCGCGGGCAGTTCCCATGGCTGGGCCAGCCGTACTAAATTTACAAACAAAGGTTGCCCCAACGGAAAAAGCCACACAGGTGGGAAATTATTCTTCTTTTAATGAAGGTGCAGAAAGCCAGCAAGCACTCTCGAAGCCATAAAAATAAAACTTCAGCTTTACGCGTTTCGGGCTAACACGCCCTTGATCATAGGCTCAGCCAGGGGTCAAACGAACAACAACGCAGTTCCTCTTTTAATGTATGCAAATGTCACGCCCACATTGGGCCTCTGAGCATTATGGTATTTAGAGTCCTGTGTACATATTACCACTGTGGGTCTCCGTATTGCTCCCCATTCAGGCCTTTCAATGTCCCCAGTGGGTTGGCTTTCGTGGGTCAGCCGGTTGTCTGCCATTACCTGAGTCTTCATTCAAAACCCCCCAATCCTCACTGACACACTTGTGTTGTCACCGGATCCGCACTTGGGCAGCGGGCAGTTCCCACGGCTGGGCCAGCCGTACTAAATCCACAAACAAAGGTTGCCCCAACGGAAAAAGCCACACAGGTGGGAAATTCTTCTTCTTTTAATGAAGGTGCAGAAAGCCAGCGAGCATTCTCGAAGCCATAAAATAAAACGTCAGCCTTACGCCTTTCGGGCTAACACGCCCCTGATCACAGGCTCAGCCAGGGGTCAAACGAACAACAACGCAGTTCCTCTTTTAATGTATGCAAATGTCACATCCACATTGGGCCTCTGAGCATTATGGTATTTAGAGTCCTGCGTACATATTACCACTGTGGGTCTCCGTATTGCTCCTCATTCAGGCCTTTCAATGTCCCCAGTGGGTTGGCTTTCATGTGTCAGCCGGTTGTCTGCCATTACCTGAGCCTTCATTCGAAACCCACCAGTCCTCACTGACACCCTTGTGTTGTCACCGGATTCACACTTGGGCAGCGGGCAGTTCCCACGGCTGGGCCAGCCGTACTAAATCCACAAACAAAGGTTGCCCCAACGGAAAAAGCCACACAGGTGGGAAATTATTCTTCTTTTAATGAAGGTGCAGAAAGCCAGCGAGCACTCTCGAAGCCATAAAAAGTAAAACTTCAGCATTTCGGGCTAACCCGCCCTTGATCACAGACTCAGCCAGGGGTCAAACGAACAACAACGCAGTTCCTCTTTTAATGTATGCAAATGTCACACCCACATTGGGCCTCTGAGCATTATGGTATTTAGAGTCCTGCGTACATATTACCACTGTCGGTCTCCGTATTGCTCCCCATTCAGGCCTTTCAATGTCCCCAGTGGGTTGGCTTTCGTGTGTCAGCCGGTTGTCTGCCATTACCTGAGCCTTCATTCGAAACCCATCAGTCCTCACTGACACACTCGTGTTGTCACCGGATCCGCACTTGAGCAGCGGGCAGTTCCCATGGCTGGGCCAGCCATACTAAATCCACAAACAAAGGTTGCCCCAAAGGAAAAAGCCACACAGGTGGGAAATTCTTCTTCTTTTAATGAAGGTGCAGAAAGCCAGCAAGCACTCTCAAAGCCATAAAAATAAAACTTCAGCCTTAC
Organism: Calotriton arnoldi; assembly: GCA_963921515.1. Taxonomy (NCBI): domain Eukaryota; kingdom Metazoa; phylum Chordata; class Amphibia; order Caudata; family Salamandridae; genus Calotriton; species Calotriton arnoldi. The sequence goes on from CAWUFW010011569.1 coordinate 193,875, forward strand.
GTGTTTTGGGCTAACCCGCCCTTGATATATATATACATACGCCAAGGTGTATTGAAGAATGAGTGAGTGTATGAGTGTCTGTGTGGATTATTTGTTGGGTGCATGACTGACTGTATGAGTGAGTGATTAAACATGTCTTAGTGAATGGATGGGTGAGTGACTAATCTGTGTAAATGTGTGTATCAGCCTGTCAGCTAGTATGTAAGTGGCTGCATGGGTTGGTGAGTAGGTACATGAGTGTCTATATGGGTTATTGATTAGTTGTCTGAGTACCTGTATGGGTGCCTGAGTGTCTGAGTGGGTGGGTGAGGGGCTGTTTGAAACCCTGCATGGATGTATGAGTGGGTGAATCCCTGGGTGTATGTGTTCATGAGTGCGTCTGCAAGGGACGGTATTGTTGAGTGAGTGTGCGTATGGCTGTGTCGGTGAGTGTATGGATGTCTCAGTGGTATATGGGTGAGTAACTGCATACTTGAAAGGCAGTATATGTGAGTGTTGGAGTATATACGTGAATGTATGTGTGAGTGAGTGAGTGTGAGAGTGGCTACATTGGTGAGTATGTGCTTGTGTCAGTGATTGTAGAAGATAGTAAGTATGTGTTACTATCTGTATGAATTAGTGAGGTGGTGTGTGTATAACTGTATAGGTGAGTAAATTACAGTGTGATTGATTCTTTGGGTGACTGACTAGATGTGTGAGTAACTCTGTGGGTGAGTGGTGGTGTGTGAGTGTCTATATGGGTGTATGAGTGCATATATCAGTGGCTGTATTGAAGAGTGACTGCGTGTATGAGTAACTGCATGGGTGAGTGAGTGGATGTGTGTGTACATCTGTGAAACAGTGAGTGGGTATGTACTAAGTGGTACTGGTGTGTTTATAGTTTCAAAAATGGTAGTCTGTATTTTAGAGTGGGTGTATGAAAGATTATCTTAGGGTATGAGGAGATGCATCATATATTAAGTGGATGATGTCATCAGTGATGTCATTTGAGATGTCATCAGTGATGTCATCAGTGATGTCACTGACCATGTCATGAGTGATGTAATATGTGACGTCATCAGCAGTGCATTGCGGGGGCGTGAGTTATAGGTAGCTCAGCTAGATATAACAGCTGAATTTCTCTGGTTTTGTGCGAGTGAAATATCAGCCTAACTATAACGTCCCTGAAACCTGTGGTTTTTTCAGTGAATATCTAAGGTTTTTTAAATGCTAATTCCTAACTATAAAATCCCTGAAACGTGTGTTTTTTTCAGTGAATTTCTAAGGTTTTTTAAATGCTAATCCCTAACTATAAATTCCCTAAAACCAGTGTTTTTTTCAGTGAATTTCTAAGGTTTTTTTAAATGCTAACCCCTAACTATAACATCCCTGAAACCTGTGGTTTTTTCAGTGAATTTCTAAGGTTTTTTAAATGCTAATTTCTAACTATGCCTACATAGGTAGACATGTACAGAAAGAGGAAGAAAGGCACAGAAAGAAGCAAGAGAAGTGCAGAAGGAGGGAAGAGAGGTGCAGAAAGAGGAAGAAAGGTGCAGAAAGAATTAAGAAAAATGCAGAAAGAGGCATCAGAAGTCCAGAAAGAGGAAGTAAGGTGCAGAAAGAAGCAAGAGAAGTGCAGAAAGAAGCAACAGAGGTGCAGAAAGAGGCCTACTTTGACTGTACCTTTCCACAGACACATACAAAGTAGCCTAATCACTAATCCTTCTCCCAAGATGTCTTAAATCTCACTTTTCTCTTGAAGCTTCACTATTCATCGACTGCTCAGAATGTTAGACCTACCAAATGTAAAACAGAAATCCTAACCATATCACTGTTGTAAGTCTGACCAAGTTTGTGAATGTATGCATGTGTGTGTCTCTGCTTTTACCTAGTGACATGTTACATAAAAATAAACATACCAATAATTGAATGCCTGTGTTTCAAACAGCATACTCTGTAACTTTGTGTACAAAAAGGTGTATGTATTTGTTTCTGCTCATAATACAGGGCACATGGGTATTCAATAGTATATTTGAGGGGCTCTATAACACCTATATACATAAGACATGTCTGCCTGTGCAACCAAATGACAGAGCAGAACTGAAAACATTTAACCACCTATAGGGGAAGCTACTCGCTTTTCAAGCTACCATTTTCAGATGCATCACACATGTGAGAATACATATACAAGTAGACAGATAAACCTCAATCACGAGAGCACGCAGACCTTTGAACATGACAGCTTGTACTTCCAAATTGAAAGGGGCAAGAGGGATGCAGAAAAAGGCAAGGGGGTGCAGAAAGAGGTAAGAGAAGTATAGAAAGAAGCAAAAGAGGTACAGAAAGAGGCAAGAGAACTGCAGAAAGAGGCAAGAAGGGTGCAGAAACAGGCAAGATTGGTGCAGAAAGAAGCTATAAAGGTGCAGAAAGAGGCAAGAGAAGTGATGAAAGAGTCAAGAGAGTTGCAGAAAGAAGCAAGTGAGGTGCAGAAAGAGGCAAGAGAAGTGCAAAAAGAGACAAGAGAGGAGTAGAAAGAGGCAAGAGAAGTGCTGAAAGAAGCAAGAGAAGTGCTGGAAGAAGCGACAGAGGTGCAGTAAGAGGCAAGAAAAGCCACATAAACAGGCAAGAGCGGTATAGAAAGAGACAAGACAAGTGCAGAAATAAGCATGAGAAGTGCTGAAAGAAGCAACAGAGGTGCAGAAAGAAGCAAGAGAAGTAATGAAAGAGGCAAGTGAGGTGCAGAAAGAGGGAAGAGAGGTGCCAAAAGAGGTACAGAAAGAGGCAAGTGTGGTGCAGAAACAGTCAAGAGGGGTGCAGAAAGAGGTAAGTGGGGTACAGAAAGAAGCAAAAGAGGTGAAGAAAGAAGCAAGAGAAGTAATGAAAGAGGCAAGTGAGGTGCAGAAAGAGGGAAGAGAGGTGCCGAAAGAGGTACAGAAAGAGGCACGTGTGGTGCAGAAACAGTCAAGAGGGGTGCAGAAAGAGGCAAGAGAGGTGCAGAAAGAAGGAAGAGGGGTGCAGAATGAGGCAAGAGGGGTACAGAAAGAAGCAAAAGAGGTACAGAAAGAAGCAAGAGGGGTGCAGAAAGAGGCAAGAGGGGTGCAGAAAGAGGAAAGTGAAGTGCAGAAAAAGCAACAGAAGTGCAGAAGGAGATAAGAGAACTGCAGAAAGAGGGAAGAGAGTTGCAGAAACAAGCAACAGAGGTGCAGAAAGAGGGAACAGGGGTGTATACAGAGGCAAGAGAGGTGCAGAAAGAGGGGGTGCAAAAAGAGGTAAGGTGGGTACAGAAAGAAGCAAAAGGGGTGCAGAACGAAGCAAGAGAAGTGCAGAAAGAACCAACAGAGGTGCAGAAAGAGGGAAGAGGGGTGCAGAAAGAAGCAAGAGAAGTGCAGAAAGAAGCAACAGAGGTGCAGAAACAGGCAAGAGGAGTGGATAACGAGGGGAGACAGGTACAGACAGAGGCAAGAGGGGTGTAGAAAGAAGCAAGAGGTGCAGAAAGAAGAGAAGCACAGAAAGAAGCAACAGAGGTGCAGAAATAGGCAAGAGGGGTGCAGAAAGAGGCAAGAGAGAGGTACAGAAAGAGGGAAGAGGGGTGCAGAAAGAGGCAAAAGGGTTGCAGAAAGAAGCAAGAGATGTGCAGAAAGAGGCAAGAGAAGTACAGAAAGAACCAACAGAGGTGCAGAAAGATGCAAGAGAACTGCAGAAAGAGGCAGGAGAGGTGCACAAAGAGGCAAGAGAAGTGCAGAAACAGGGAAGAGGGGAACAGAAGGAGGCAAGAGAAGTGCAGAACGAAGCAACAGAAATGTAGAAAGAGGCAAGAGAAGTGCAGAAAGAAGCAACAGAAATGCAGAAAGAGGTAAGAGAAGTGCAGAAAGAAGCAACAGAAATACAGAAAGAGGCAAGAGAAGTACAGAAAGAGACAAAAGAGAGACAGAAACAGGCAACAGAGGGGCAGAAAGAGGGAACTGGGATGTAAAAAAAAAAGCAAGAGAGGTGTAGAATGAGGGAAGTGGGGTACAGAAAGAGGCAGGAGGTGCGTAGAAAGACCCAACAGAGGTGCAGAAAGAGGCAAGAGGAGTGCAGAAAGAGGGAAGAGGGGTGCAAAAAGAGGCAAGAGAGGTGCAGAAAAAAGCAAAAGCACTGCAGAAAGAGGTAAGAGAGGTATAAAAAGAAGCAAGGGGTGCAGAAAGAAGCAAGATAAGTGCATAAAGAAGCAACAGAGCTGCAGAAAGAGGCAATAGGGGTACAGAAAGAGACAAGAGAAGTGCAGAACGAAGCAACAGAAATGTAGAAAGAGACAAGAGAACTGCAGAAAGAAATAACAGTAATGCAGAAAGAGGCAAGAGAAGTGCAGAAAAAGCAACAGTGGTGCAGAAAGAAGCAAGAGAACTGCAGAAAGAGGCAAGAGAGGTGCAGAAAGAGGGAAGAGGGATGCACAAAGAGGCAAGAGGGGAACAGAAAAAAGCACAAGAGGTGCAGAAAGAAACAAGAGAAATATAGAAAGAAGCAACAGAGGTGCAGAAAGAGGCAAGCAGGTACCGAAAGAGGCAAGAGAAGTGCAGAAAGAAGCAACAGAAATGTAGAAAGAGGCAAGAGAAGTGCAGAAAGAAGCAAGAGGGGTACAGAAATAGGCAAGAGGGGTGCAGAAAGAGGAAAGTGAAGTGCAGAAAAAGCAACAGAGGTGAAGAAAGGAGGCAAAAGAACTGCAGAAAGAGGCAAGAGAGTTGCAGAAACAAGCAACAGAGGTGCAGAAAGAGAGAACAGGGGTGTATACAGAGGCAAGAGAGGTGCAGAAAGAGGGGTGCAAAAAGAGGCAAGGTGGGTCCAGAAAGAAGCAAAAGAGGTGTAGAACGAAGCAAGAGAAGTGCAGAAAAAACCAACAGAGGTGAAGAAAGAGGCAAGAGAAGTGCAGAAAGAAGCAACAGAGATGCAGAAACAGGCAAAAGAAGTGGAGAACGAGGGGAGACGGGTACAGACAGAGGCAAGAGGGGCGTAGAAAGAAGCAAGAGGTACAGAAAGAAGCAAGATAAGCACAGAAAGAAGCAACAGAGGTGCAGAAATAGGCAAGAGGGGTGCAGAAAGAGGCAAGAGAGGTGCAGAAAGAGGGAAGAGGGGTGCAGAAAGAGGCAAAATAGTTGCAGGAAAAAGCAAGAGATGTGCAGAAAGAGGCAAGAGAAGTACAGAAAGAACCAACAGAGGTGCAGAAAGAGGCAATAGAACTGCAGAAAGAGGCAGGAGAGGTGCACAAAGAGGCAAGAGAAGTGCAGAAACAGGAAAGAAGGGAACAGGAGGCAAGAGAAGTGCAGAACGAAGCAACAGAAATGTAGAAAGAGGCAAGAAAAGTGCAGAAAGAAGCAACAGAAATGCAGAAAGAGGCAAGAGAAGTACAGAAAGAAGCAACAGAAATACAGAAAGAGGCAAGAGAAGTACAGAAAGAGACAAGAGAGGTACAGAAACAGGCAACAGAGGTGCAGAAAGAGGGAACTGGGATGTACAAAAAAGCAAGAGAGGTGTAGAATGAGGGAAGTGGGGTACAGAAAGAGGTAGGAGGTGCGCAGAAATAACCAACAGAGGTGCAGAAAGAGGCAAGAGGGGTGCAGAAAGAGGGAAGAGGGGTGCAGAAAGAGGCAAGAGGGGTGCAGAAAGAAGCAAAAGAAGTACATAAAGAAGCAATAGAGCTGCAGAAAGAGGCAAGAGGGGTACAGAAGGAGGCAAGAGAAGTGCAGAACGAAGCAACAGAAATGTAGAAAGAGACAAGAGAAGTGCAGAAAAAGCAACAGTGGTGCAGAAAGAAGCAAGAGAACTGCAGAAAGAGGCAAGAGAGGTACAGAAAGAGGGAAGAGGGATGCACAAAGTGGAAAGAGGGGTGCAGAAAGAAGCACAAGAGGTGCAGAAAGAAGCAAGAGAAGTATAGAAAGAAGCAACAGAGGTGCAGAAAGAGGCAAGCGGGTACAGAAAGAGGCAAGCGAAGTGCAGAAAGAAGCAACAGAAATGTAGAAAGAGGCAAGAGAAGTGCAGAAAGAATTAACAGAAATAAAGAAAGAGGCAAGAGGAGTGCAAACAGAAGCAACTGAGGTGCAGAAAGAGGCAAGATAAGTGCAGAAAGAGTCAAGAGAGGTGCAGAAAGAGGCAAGAGAAGTGCAGATTAAGCAACAGAAATGTAGAAAGAGGCAGGAGAAGTGCGGAAAGAAGCAACAGGAATGCAGAAAGAGGCAAGAGAAGTGCAGAAAGAAGCAACAGAGGTACAGAAAGGGGCAAGAAAAGTGCAGAAAGAGGCAAGAGCGGTGCAAAAAGAGGGAACAGGGGTACAGAAAAAGGCAAGAGAAGAGCAGAAAGAGGGAAAAGGAGTGCAAAAATAGGCAGGAGGGGGTACAGAAAAAACCAACAGAGGTTAAGAAAGAGGGAAAAGTAGTGCAAAAAGAGGCAGGAGGGGGTACAGAAAAAACCAACAGAGGTTAAGAAAGAGGCAAGAGGGGTGCAGAAAGAGGCAAGACAAGTGCAGAACGAAGCAACAGAGGTACAGAAAGAGGCAAAAGAACTGCAAAAGGGGGTAAGAGAGGTACAGAAAGAGGCAAGAGAGGTGCAGGAAGAGGGGTGCAGAAAGGGGCAAGAGGGGTGCAGAAAGAAGCTAGAGAGGTACAGAAAGAAGCAAGAGAAGTGCCGAAAGAAGCAACAGTTGTGCAGAAAGAGGCAAAAGGGGTGCAGAAAGAGGCCAGAGAAGTGCAGAAGGAAGCAACAGAAATGTAGAAAGAAGCAACAGAAATGTAGAAAGAGGCAAGAGAAGTGCAGAAAGAAGGAACAGAAATGCAGAAGGAGGCTGGAGAAGTCCAGAAAGAAGCAACAGAAATGCAGAAAGAGGCAAAACAAGTGCAGAAAGAAGCAACAAAGGTGCAGAAAGTGGCATGAGCAGTGAAGAAAGAGGCAAGGGATGTGCAGAAACAGGAAAGAGGGATGCAGAAAGAGGGAACAGGGGTGCAGAAAGAGGCAAGAGAGGTGCAGAAAGAGGGAAGAGGGGTGCAGAAAGAGGTAAGAGGGGTACAGAAAGAAGCAAGTGAGTTGCAGAAAGAGGCAACAGAGGTGCTGAAAGAGGCAAGAGAAGTGCAGAAAGAGGCAAGAGAAGTGCTGAAAGAAGCAAGCAACAGAGGTGCAGAAAGAAGCAAGAGAAGTGATGAAACAGGCAAGAGAGTTGCAAAAGAAACAAGAGAGGTGCAGAAAGAGAGGCGCAGAAAGAAGCAACAGTGGTTTGCGCACCATTAGTACCAATTTAACACCTACATTTAGCAATACGCTGTAACATTTGTCGCTGCATTTTTGTTAACATTTTAGTCGTTTCAACTAGAAACAAGTTTTTTTTGTTAAAATCTGCAGATTATGCAGCAGATGATGGATTATGTGGCACATGAGGAAAATGTATAATTAGGTGAAAATTGGTGCAGCTGAACAGTCGCATAATTCCAGTGGCCCTGCTCATACCTTTGACTAAGTCCAGAAGTGCTCCTCAGTGGTTCCTTTTTTTTTACGGTGTTTTATATAGCGCAAACTTGACCCGAAGGTATCAGGTATCAGAGCACTTTACACAAGCACCAGTTGCGTTAAATGAGGACACATTCATTTTTGTTAGGCATGGGGAGATTAAGTGATTAGCCCAGGATCACAGGATGTTGTGTGTCCTTGCTGAGACTCGAAACCAGTTCCCCAGATTGGAAATCCACCACCCTAGCAGTTAGGCTAACTCCTCTCCTTTTTTTTTGTCTCATTGAGTTTATGCTTTAGCTTCTATGGAAACGAGGAAGACTAAACCTGAGGTTACCACTCCACAACACAGACTACCATACCACATAATTACTCTACATAACACATAATCACACTCTACATAATTCCTATACACTAAATACCACATACTTTTTATCCACATAATTTCACTGCACAACATACCACATAATTCCACTACACAAAAAGTACATCCACTCCACTCCAAAAAACATTAGTAAAAAAACGTTTACATTTACAACGCCAATGGCTCTAACTCTTGCAAATGCAAGACCTATTACATTGCAAATGCTTCTTTAACTAGTAGACGCGTTTGCAGATTGGTGGAGAAAGGGGGCTGGGCATCCGACCAGTGCTCAGGAATTCTGCTGTGTAGGACTTACAGGAGGTACCAGGAGGGCTTCTTGGACCCCAAAGTCCCTCAAGAGAAAAGTGGACTTCATCCACCAACCAGTATTGTGCCAGGAGGCACATTTGGAGAGTGGTGGAGAAAGGGGGGCATGGCCTCCGAAGACCTCTAGCAATCCCACTGTGTGGGACTTACTGGAGGTGACAGGAGGGGTAGTTGGCCCCAAGAACATCCTTGGGGGGCCAACTACACCTCCTATTACCTCCAGAAGTCCCACACAGCAGGATTGATAAGTTCTCATAGCAGGCCACACCCCCTTTGCCCACCACTCTGCAAACATGCTCCCTGGTGCACTCTTGTATGGGGATTGAAGTCCCCTTCGCTGCTGGGGGTCCTTAGGGGCCAACTAGCCTACCTGTTAACTCCAATAAGCCCCACACAGGGGGATTACTGAGAGGTGGACACAAGCCACGCCCCCCTTTCTCCACCACTCTGCAAACGCACCTCCTGGTGCACTACTGCTTGGGAGATGAAGTCCACTTTAGTCCTGAAGTCCACAGGACACAAGAGGACCTCATAGCCCCACCAGCAGTGCGCCAAGAGGCGCGTTTTGCAGAGAGTTGTAAAAAGGGGCGTGTCCTCAGACCAACTCTCAGCAATCCCACTGTGTGGGGCTTACTGGAGGTACCTGGTGGGCTAGTTGGCCCCTAATGACCGTTACAAACGATGGGAACTTAATACCACAACCAAGAGCATGCCAGGAGGAGTGTTTGCAGAGTTTTGCAGGGAGAGGGCGGGGCCTCCGGCGAGTTTTGGGCCCTGGGAACCCCATCCCCTGGGGCCTAAGCCATTTTTTTTTATTGAAAGGAAGGGGGCCCCCCTCCTGAGTCCGATTTCACCCCGAGGACACCATCCCCTGGGGCTAAGCCATTCCTTTTTTTTATTTTTAAAAGGGAGGGGGGCCCCTTCCCCAGGCTGATTTCGGCCCCGGGGACACCACCCTCCGGGCCACGGCCTTTTTATTTAATTTAAGAAAAGGGAGAGGGGCTGAGTGGCCCTCCTCCCTGGTAATTTTTGGCCTGGGGGACCCCATATCCTGGGGCTTGGCCTCTTTGTTGGGACCACGGTGGGAGCTGCAATGCCCCCGCAGACCCTGACATCTCCCCTTATCCTGCGGGAGCTGGCATTGCTTTTGGACAAAGGGAGCTGCAAAAATGCAGCTCCCTTTGCCCAAAAGCAAATCTGTTTTGCTTCATGGAAGCGAGAGCAGTTTTTCTGCTCTTGCTTCCATGAAGCGGAGCAGATGTTTGCTATGGCAGGGTGGGAGCAGTGCTTCCAGCCTGCCATAGCAAACTGCAATGTCCCGGGGGTGGGCACCCCGGGACAATGCTGGAGCTGGCCCAGTGGGGTGGCGGTCCCCAGGACCATAAAGGGCTCCACGAGGAGGGCCGCATGGCCCCCCTCCAACAGGTTTAAAGCCCCGGGGAGGTGGTGGTCTCTGGGGGTCCGCTACAGACCCCTGTATGTTTATTAATAAATGCCCTGGAGAGGTGGTGGTCCCCGGGGCAGTGTGGGGGGCAGGAGCCCCTCCGCACCTCTATTATTAAAAAAAAAAGCCCTGGGGAGGTGGCGAACCTTGGGGCTGTGGGGGGGCGTGAGCCCCCCTGCATTTAAATATTAAAGCGCCGAGGAGGGGTGGTCCCCGGGGCACAGAGGGGGGGCAGGAGCCCCCACACACATTTTTATTTCAAACAAAGCCCCAGGGAGGTGGCGGTCCCCGGGGCTGCAGGGGTCCCCGCACCATATTATAATATTGCGCCCGGGACTTGGCCCACCTGGGGGCTTAATTGAACAAAGCACGGGAGACACCGCACTGCATTTTAAAAAAAAATGCACCTTTTGGCTCTCTGGGTCCCTGTGGGACCCCTTGAGCAGGTCTAGGTTGTCAGGGTGTTTCTACCCTGCCCCCTTTTCTCTTTTTTTTAACCTTTTTTTCTTGTGACTCGGTTCAACCGAGTCACAAGATGGCTGCCGACACCTCCTGGTTTGAAGTGTTGGCAGCCAATCAGAAGTCAGCTCATGATGGTGAGGGTTCGCGGATCCACCGCAGTCACCAGATATCCGTATTCTTTTAAGTATGAATTTCTCAGGTACTACTGATCGGATTTACACCATTTAAAGCAAAGAGTGCACTCTGGACCAAGATCTACCTCTTTGGGGTCCCCAGGGACTAACATGTCTTGGGGAGGGTCACCACTCAGCCCCCCCAATCCTTTAATTTGAAAAAAAGGCCTTGGAAAATGGGTTCGCAAAGGCTGAGCAAGGCTCAAGGAGGGGGTCCATGTGGTACCCCTCCCCTTTTCATGAAAAGATGCCCTGGGAGTTGAGGTCCCCAGGGCCAAGGAAGGTTTAGGAAGGGGCCATGTGGCCCCCTCCCCTTTAATTAAAATGAACAGCCCTGCTGGATGGGGTCACCAGGGCCCAACAAGATCAGGGAGAGGGAACTATGTGGCCCCCTTCTTTAATTAGAAAATAAACCTGGGTATAGGGTCCCCAGGGCCTAACAATGCTCAGGGAAGGGCACCACACAGACCCCATCCTCTTTTATTAAAAATAAGGCTCCAGGAGGGGGACCACAATAAAAAATGGCCCTGGGGTCCTCAGGGCCTAAAGAGACTCGGGGAGAAATATTGCATAGCCTCCTCCTGTTTTTTGTAAGTTTTAGGCCAGAAGTGGTCTTCCTGGGGCCTATAAAGACTTGGGGAGGGGAATCATGGCCCCCTCCCTTTTACAAAAAGGTCTTGTGGGATGGGGTCCAAAGGAACTAATAAGGCTCATGGATGTGAGCCACAAGGCCTCCCTCCTCTTGAAAATACTTAGGGCCCTGGGGGTCGGGGTCCCCAGGGCTTAATGAGGCTCAGGGAGTGAGGCACCCAGCCCCCTCCCCTTCAACAAACATAAGGCCCAGTAGCCAAAATTCTGTCATGCATGGCCAGAGGCCAGAGGCCATGTGTGGTGGCGGGTTGTCCATAAGTATGGTAATAAATAGCACCTAGGCTCTTGAATGTATTTGCGGAAGCATATGATAAGGGAAAGCTTCCTCCCACGTTGAAAGAGGCACTCATTGTTATGCTTCTGAAACTCAATAAGGCAGCCAATAAGTGCGACTCTTACCGGCCACTCTCAATCATAAACACTGATGCCAAAATACTGGTGAAGATGATAGCCAGGAGGCTCCAGCCCCTCATTCCCAATCTGGTCCTACCGGACCAGTCTGGCTTCGTCCCTGCCCGTTCAACGGCGCATAATCTACACACTGTTTTTTCCGCATTACATTATTTTGAGTCAGACTTCCAGGCAGCTGCTGTGCTGCTCGACGCAGCAAAGGTGTTTGATTCCCTGCAGTGGGAATACATGTTCACCGTCCTACTTAGGATGGGCTTGCTACCCTTCTTCCTTAAATGGATACAGTTACTATATGAGGCACCTGCGGCACGGGTGCGGGTCAATGGCTGGGTGTCGGATGCTTTTCCTATCAAGCGGGGCACGCGGCAGGGCTGCCCCCTGTCGCCGATGCTTTCCATTGGCATGGTCATCTGATCCTGTGAAATATTTAGGGATTTGGGTACACAGAGATCCTGAGGTAGTGATTTCCAAGAATTATGGTCGCGCCCTTACCAAGATCACAGATCTGGCAGCAAGAAGGGCCAAACCTCTGCTCTCTTTGGCAGATCGTATTGCTGTAATTAAGATATCGATATTGCCCAAACTGCTCTATTTGTTTGTAAATATCCCCATCCATCTCAATCTTGCACTTTTTAATATGCTTCAGTCAGCACTACTGACCTTTGTCTGGGTGGGCAAGAAGTCTAGATGTAGCTGGGATGTGCTGGCATTACCATTCGAGCGGGGTGGCTTTGAAGCTCCCGACATGCGGCTTTATTACCTTTGTGCGCAGGCCCAGTATGCCCATTTCAGGTATTTTCCTCAGCGGTTCCAACCACACGCTGCAATTGAGGCGGATGCTGTACTTCCGATGCCCCTTGCTGCAGCAGCCTTGGCTGGTGGGTGTGGTGGCCCGAGGACTGAAATCAACCCCGCACTCTGCACGGCATGGGCGTCGAAAATGCTTGCGGCACGTGCGAAGTTGCCTTATCTTTATGCCCCTGCATTGCCGCTTGCAGCGCATCCAAATATCTCTGCTGCTCGAGAACCAGCTGCCCTGAAAGCATTGGGTGCGGTGGGTATTACACAATTAGGTGGCCTATACAAACAAGGCCAGTTCAGGCCGCTTGCAGATGTACAAGATGGAACTCACCGGGGCATGATGCTGGGTTTCACTTATGTGCGCGTTCGACAAGCGATTAGAACTATATATCCTGATTATCCGACTGAGCCCAAGACTCTGGAAGCACTGCAGGCGGTGCTAACAGGTAAAGAACGCAGTGGCCTGATCACGAAGCTGTACAATATGTCCCTTAAGGAAAGGGAACCTCTCGAAACACCTTCATATAATAAGTGGGTGGCGATAATAGGGACTACATTGACGCTAGATGTGTGGAAATTCTGCAGCACTTTGACAGGCCGCTTGATGGCAAATTGTAACTTACGCATCATCCACTTTAAGTATTTGCACCAGTTATACTATACACCGATTCAACTGAAGAGATTTGGTCTGCGGGAGAATGCCTGCTGTGTGCGGTGTTGGCAGGGTGATGCAGATTTTCTTCATCTTGCATGGGGTTGTGCAGGTATATACACATTCTGGACCAGGGTCACGAATATGCTTACAGATGTTGTGTCGGAACCTGTGATGTGTGCTCCCGATGTTTGCCTATTAGGCTGGGTAAAGAACCTTAAGCCCCCCTATCGGAGGCTGGTGGCTGTCTCGACCTTGCTTGCCAAGAGGGCGTGGCGCAATGCTGGGGGGCTAAAACTACCCCTACACTACAGAAATGGGTCCGGGACTTGCTCTACTGTAAAGAACAATTAGGGATATATGCTGAGGAACTGCCTGAGGCATCACGCCCCAAAGATTTCTGGGCTCCGTTATCTGTGTATCTTCTCGGTAACCCTGATTTGCAATAGATACTGTACATTGATGCTTTTGCTGCACGCGTTTGTGGGACTAAGAAACCTGTTGAGAAATGTCCACATCTGATGGTGTGCTCTTTGGTTCAACAATAACATCTACAGTGCTGTGTGGGGGAGGGGGAGAAGGTGTGGGTACTTGTTGGGGGTGCTATTGCTACAATATGACAAACTTTCTTGTACTATTTCATGTATATTAATGTTTGCCTTGGCCCCTTCATAGGGGTGTATTTGCGGATGTTACAAGCTGTTCAATAAACAGATTTATAAAAAAAAGTATGGTAATAAAATTACCTTACATTGTGGCTTGCGTTACCTGATTTACAAATTTACGCTTGGGCTTTCTTTTTGAAAAATGGGAAAATGTTGTTAGACAGGCCGAGGTGTTCAGACATAGGCAGATTATTTGCTGAGATGTTGAAGGAGGTGAAAGGTGGGGACTGTGGATTCCTGTATAAGTATGCTGACCCCAAATATTTTTTAAAAGTTAGACTAAAAGTCCTGCGGGGTGTGGCCGAGACTTGGTACAGTATCAGGAGATCTCTCAAATTGCAATATCTTGCAAACTTAGCTCCAATTTGGGACTCTCCGGGCTCTCCTGATTGGACTAGAGATAAGCTGGTTGAACTGTTGAGGGAAGCAGGCATGTTGAGATGGGAACATCTGATCCATGATGGCCATTTGATATCATGGGAAACGTGTAGGGACAGGATGGCCAATAGAATGTCAAGATTCAAGTTTCTACAAATACAGAGCTGGTACCTAGTGTCCAGCATGTTGATTGGTGCACCAAATGAACTCGAAGACAGGTTAATATTAGGAGTACCCGCGAAAAAAGAAGTATTCACCTGGTACTGGATGATGATGGATCAGGAAGATGGGGAGTTCACACTGCCTTCAGATTATAGGGAAGGTGCTTGCCGAAGTCTCCGCTGGAGAACCTATGGCAGGTATCTATGTCTATGCTTTACAATACAGTTAAACCTGCCTATTTAAGGAGGACCCAGTTGTTTACACTTCATAGGGCGTATTGGACCCCATTAAGGCTGTCTAAATTTGGTAAAGGAGGAGACATGGCCTGTCCGATGTGCGGGATACTGAAGGTGGATGATCTCCATATGTTTTTAACATGCCCTAATATTAAGCAGTTCTGGGAGGACGTGAGTAGAACTTTGTCTGATATCCTGAATGTCCGAATTCAGGTAAGCGTTCATTTGGTTTTCTTTGGAAATTTAGAGGTCCAGCTCAAAGGTGGTAGGGGGCACTCGAGTCTGTTATTCTATTCCATGTTACTTGTATGTAGGGAAATATGTAAGAAATGGGTAGTCTCAACCCCCCCCGATATGAGGATTGGATATTGGCTATAAATAAGATAGTTACCTTGGACACATCTGATAATAGAAAGAAAAGTCATGATTGTTGGCAACTTTTTAAAAAGTGGTTGAACGCAAGACGAAACAGGTTAGAAGAGTGGTCTAATGATTAAGCCTTTATCCGCCTCAGCTGGCGCATATGCTACCAGGCAGATAATGCTTGTTGGAATAGTGGTCTGGAGAAGGGGTTTTTCACATTCCAAGGGTTGTCACCGTTTCGAATACCCCTCTTTTCTCATTGCCAGCAAAAAAAGGGCAGGAAAACCCAGAAACGGGCAATGAGGACAAAAAAAAAAAAAATGTACCTTACATTTAAAAAAAGAAATTCAGGGGGCATGGTCTGGCCACGAATGAAGATAGCTGCCTGAACAGAGAGCTCTGCTCCGAGGGGTCTCCAGGTAGTGACTGCGGTTCTCCAGAGGTAGCGTGGGTCAATTCTACATTGCCCTCATGCTGGCTGGCCCCTGGATGGATTTGGATTGAGGCCCGCGGACGGCACACGCAGTACCAGAGCGGCTCCACCCTGGTAATGAGACGGGAGCGTGGGGCCTGGAGATGTGACTGAAGCCGCAGCCATTTCATTGGAACTCAGCCCTGCCCTCTACACACTGCTTTGCACTGCTGGGCCTGCACACCGTGCCACTTTGGACGTGCACTGGAAACCTGTGATCAGTCAGTGCCTAAAAAGGGAGATAGCCCCCCTCCAAGGCTCACCACAAGAGCCTATCAGAAGCCTTCCTTGACTCCGTGCCACCTAGGCGGGGGAACATTGGTCTACTTACCTTCGGCCCCCCACTCTGAGCAGGCGGACCTGACTTTGAGACCCCGCGGACCCCCTCCGACCACTATGAGAGGGCCACGACACGATTACAAAGGAGGCAGCGTTCCTCAGGCGTTGAAGCGCTACGGCCCCCTCCTCCCTCCCCCACCTCTACAGGCTGCGGTGTACCGGCTCCGACACCCCTGGGGGCCACACTACTGGCAATCCAAGGGATCAAACGTCACTTTGGAGAATCGAGCTACCTCCAGGAGCCCCATATTGTATGACCCTGCACACCAAGACCCACAAGACACAGCGGAAGGTGAGGACTGGCCAGGGGGCAACACAGAGGAAGGTGGGTCTCCCCCCACACCTTCCTTTTCCCTGACTGGCACTAGAACATGTGGGGGGTATAACAAGGCAGCGGACCCTGGGGTGAGCGAGCCACATGCTCCATGCACCACGCTTAAAAATACATTGACAAGCCACCCACCCAATCTTCACCTGTGTAACTCCGAGCCAAAGACTGCCACCAGGGTAAAAGTGGGCACACACATTAATCCCAGACGGCCCTACCGCATCACCTCTGAGACGTCTAGAACAGGCTGTCTCCTGCGCTGCACTGACCCGATGTGGGAAACTCGGTATTAACCGCCCCCACTCCTTATCTCTGGCCTACCAGGCGGGAATGACCCATCACGGACAACACAGCGGGTTGAACACCTGATCAGAAGAACCTCTCACCTGTCACCCTCGTAGTACCCCATGAGACTCTGGGTCTTCTCCTCCACTCCCACATCCTAGGCCGCAGGTGAAAACTTTGCAGACTCTCCTGGGTCCCAACAGGGGTGAACTAAGAGACACCTTGCAGCAACACTGCAGCAGGGCTGGAGCCCTCCCTCATCCACAGGCCGCCACGGGGCAAACGTGCTAGCTACTGCGCTCGCCAATCCTCCATTGGGGCGACATTGGCATTGTTCGGCAACCACCAGGCAGCTTGGCACGTCAGCACAGGGCACAATCCTGTGAACAGGAGTGAATGTCCACCAACAAACACGGGAGCAAGTCTTCCAGGCAACTTCTCTTCACGGAAGCCCTGAAACAACCACATACCATGGCCACGAAAGGGGACACACCTCTGTGAGCAGTCCCTCCACGCCTCCAACAGCATTTGCAACAGGCGAGACCATAGACCGCATCTTACAGGAAATCTCCACCGTCAGTAGACAGCTAGAAGGAATGGATTCCAATATCTCTAAGCTAGCGTATGAGGCGAAAACGATAGGAGCGGACATTGCGAGGTTCCACACTCGGGCGGAGGGACTGTATCGAAGACTAACGGTAGTGGAGGGTCTTCTCGACACCGTGCAGGACAGGGATCAAGAACTTCTCTTCCTCCGTAGCAAACTGATTGACCAAGAGGACCACAGCAGGAGGGACAATGTCTGTTTTTTTGGCTTCCTGGAGGCAATTGAGGGCCCAAATGCTGGAGCGTTTCTGAGATATACCCTCCTGGATCTCATGGGAACTGCTTTTGATCCCCCAGTGGAAATACAGTGCGCCCACCATATTGGCCCCCCACGCAAGATCCCTATTGCACGACCCCTACTCCTCTTGCCTGTTTCCTACGCCATGAGCAAATGAGGCAGATATTGGCCGCGACTCACGACTCGTGTCCAAGGCCATAGGATCCGGATGGCCGCAGATTTCTCCAGAGAGAGTGACAACCGCAAGGCCTTTCTCTCCCTGAGACCTAGATTGCGCCAGATGAACATCAAATATGGCCTTTTTGAGTTCTCCCACTTCCGTATTACCAGAGATGGTGACTCCAAGGATTTCTATGATCCAGAAGACCTACACAGGTTCCTGGATGTAGAAAAGTAGGATCTGCTTCTTCTGTTTACCCCCACTTTTTGCTTGATGTTGCACTGTTTTTGACTAGTCTGACTGGGATCCTACTAAACAGGACCCCCGTCTATCTGCTTTCTCCTCTAAATTGTCAAATGTACTTTGGTACACTCCAGATTGGATACTGGGGTACCCTTATAAGTCCCTAGTATATGGTACCCATGTACCCAGGGCAAAGGTACCCCAGAGGCCTCCCATGGGCTGAAGAATGTATTATGCCACCATGAGACGCCATGCAAAATGGAACTCCAGGTCTGCTACAGCAGCCTGTATAAGTTGGTGCTTTCACCACTTACTTTAGATATAGGTTCACTAAATCTATAGGTCACTACACTTAAAACGTATAAGTCTCCCCTATAGCAGGCCTTATCAATCCTGAAGGCAGGGTGCTGGGTTTTTAGTGAGAGGGTGCCCCCGCATGAGCAGAGCCTCTCTGCAGCCTTCGGAGACCATCTCCCGGGTTGTCTGTGACTCAGCCGGACATATAGGTAGAGGTGCATTATAACCTCGCACTAAATGCTATCTCGAAAACGGCTGCATAGAAACATATTGTGTTTGGTATCAAACACCTTGGAATTATACCTCCACACCAGTAACCGGTGTGGGAGGTATGATTCCACCCTTCTGAAGCAAGCTTCGTGGGGTCACTGGTCTATCCGGTGCCAGCCTTCTCGACCCGGTCAGCACAAAATTAATGCTGCCGACCAGAGACACACATCTGTCCTCCTACCAAGCTCGAGCAGGGGAAGGCAGCACAATAGGCACAATAGGCATCCTGTCACAGAGAGGTGTGACCACCTCCCAGACAGGATTTAGTGTATTGGGGCTGGGTGGGTGCACTCTGAGAGTGCCTGAAAGTCTGCACCCGGGGCACATTTGGTGTCCCTGTGCATAGTCCAGATCAAACCCGTTCTGGGAGCCATTGGCTCCTGCTCTGGCACAAAACTGGACAAAGGACATGGGTGTAACCACCCCTCTGTCCTGACCCTCCCCTAGGAGGGTCCCCCAAATATGTCGAACCCTCTTCTGTGGGTACATAAGGGCTTACTTGGCTGTAAGACTTTAGATTTCACGTGGACAAGATTCTACAAGAAGAAACCACTGACCTTCTACCGTCTGGACACTCTGGACTTCGCTGGACTTCGACTGGGCCTGACTTTGTCTCCCTCTCCGTCCAAAGCTTTGTCTGTGCCCTTGCTCCATACAGACTCCATGCAGGACCTGTGGTGCACTAAGGACAACTGAAGAATCTCCCTTGGAGTGAAGGAGTCACTCCCCTGCCATAGCAGGTACCGTAACGCAACTGACTTGTCTGCTGCTCCTGAGCTCCTGTGGACTCTTAAGATTTCAGCAACACAGGAGGTGGAGTTTAGAAGGTCCCTGAGGTTGATCTGCCCTCTCAGCAAGTTTGAGGCCAGTATACCTCGTGGGGACTGCATAACACGAACCTCTGTGCACCGCGTCCATTTGCAATTGCATATGCTTGTTGATGATTTCTGAGCTTGTGCATTGGACTCCGTATAGTCCTGAGCAGTATATGCACCAAAGAAGTCCAGCCTCCTCGCACCGAGTGCTCCGTGGGCTGGTACTTTGCAATCTTGCCCGAGGTCCCCTCGCTACTCCTGGTCCTTCGGCCTGTGGGTCTCTCTGAGGGTCATCTTGATTTGTGTTTGGCTTTCCTGGTTGCTCCAGATGTGCCCTGACTCCCCAGTGCTTGTAACCTGTTTGACCTTCCTTCGTGGGTTGCTTTTGCCACGCCTTGTTGGTGCTCCAGCCGGACACCGACCCCTCAGCACTCGACATACTTCGTGGGACAGCTCACCTCTGGCTCCTGGTCATCCTTGACGTCTCCTGGTCCTCATGGCTGCAGAGTCAAGTATCCCTTCTTCGCACCTGAAGCAACTGACATCGGTGGGCATTCGTCTACCTAGCCCCTGGTCACTCTGAATTGACCCAGACTCTGTCCCCTCTGCTTTCAGGTTCCTTCCTTCCTGAATCCAGGCTTGGATTCCACTGGACCCTTTTCACCTTCACGGCAGCAGTACTTCTTCACAGCCCTCCATTGAGAACGATGGCAGTTTCCGACGCCAGTCCAGACCTATGCACCCGGCTCCTCTGGAATAGGTAACTCGGGTTCTACGGTATCCACGAGTGGGGTGGCTCTTCATACTCTTAAGTTCCAAAGGGTTCGCTTGAAGTCCTCCTAGAAGGGTCCTTAAACTTGAAAAGTTGAACCGCGACTTCCCCATAGAATTGTACGGAGCCCGCGGTCGTTTTCACACACTGCACCGTCCTCCGTGGAGTCCCTATCTACTCACCTTGGGTGGTTCCTTGGGTCCCAACGATTCTACGTGCTCCATGACTGTTATTCCACTATTTTAGTATATGGTTTGGTCTCCCCCTGGAGCCCACTGTGTATTGTGCTACTTACAACTGTTCTATTGATCTTGTATTGTGTACTTTGTGTTCTATCCTCGTGTAGAGGATAGTAGAGAGTGTTATATTAATAAATACATATATTTATATAACTACTGTGTGGTTCTCCTTTCATTTAGTCAATATAGGAGGTGACATTCTGGTAAAACAAGCTGCTTTACATTCCTTCAAGATTAAGCCTGAAGGCTGCTCTCCACAGCTACCACTAGGATAGCTTTCTAAAGGTTATCTTTGACCTCATACATCATAAGGGTCGTTTGGACTGGTGCAAGGTGCCCACTTTAATTAGTGGACAGCATATACCAGGCCAACTTCTCACATTGGTGTGCAGCGGTTGGGATTCAAGCCTGCATTGTTTTACCAGATACATCTCTTTGTATTGATTAACTGAAAACCACTAAAGTATTCAGGCACATATAATACTTAAAGATTAGAATAAGTAAGTTCTACTGAACTTGAGGTTGGGTAAGTTAAGGGTCTAGCACACCCTTTCTCCAACCTAAGAGAGTTTAGGTCCCACTAGGTTAGGTAGGTGCATACACCACACCACACTAGTATGTCTTCTAAAGGAGAAGCCAGTGGTTCTCTGCCTTCTAGGTACAATGGTCTCACATTTCAGGATTTGAAAACCATGTGTGCTTCTAGGAAGCTGAAGACAGGGAGAAATGCCAACACCCAATGTCTCATTGAGGTGTTAATCTTCGATGACCTTAGAAAGACCCCAGAGTCAGATGAGGTAGAAAGAGTGGGTGGGGCAGGGAATGAAGACAGGTCAGGAGGTGACAACTTTTATGACCTAGACTCAAACCCTGGCCAAGAGGATCAAGATGATTCCAACCTGGACAATCTATATCATCAGGAAGAGGGTGGAGAAGGCCCCAGTGGCCCTCTCTTTACTCCTCCAGGAAGAGTGCAGAGTTTACCCAGGAGATCTAGCTCTCCCTCTGCAGAATCTGACCATTCAGGAAATTCAATAGGGACCTCCTTATCTCATAAGAGAGATAACTCTTATGAAAGATAGTGCCAATTTCTAGAGATTGAGAAAGTCAAGCATAGGCTCAGGCAAGAGCAATTGGCCCTAGATAAGGAATCCTTAGAACTCCAGAAGGCTAGAAAGAAAATGGGACTAGAGTCCTATGGTGGCAGCAACAGTGTCCCTAGGATTAAGGACTATACTTATGACCATAGGAACCTGAGCAAGATAGTCCCTCCCTACCATGGTGGGGATTACATCCACAAATGGATAACTGCTTTAGAGAGGGCCTGTAAAGTACAGAAGGTCCCCCAAGAGCAGTGGGCAGCTATCTTGTGGCTCTCCTTTGCTGACAAAGGTAGAGATAAGCTCCTCACTGTTAGAGAAGAGGATGCTTACAACTATTCAGTCCTGACGAGTGCTCTCATTGATGGGTTTGGCTTAACCACTGAACAGTACAGGATTAAGTTCAGAGACACCCAGAAGACACAGACTCAGGACTGGGTAGACTTTGTAGATTGTGCTACTAAGGCTCTGGAAGGCTGGTTACTTGGCAGCAAAAAGAATGATTTCACGGGATTGTACAATTTGATTATGAGGGAGCAGATCCTTAATAATTGCCAAAATCAGCTGTTGCATCAATACTTGGTTGACTCTGATCTGACTTCTCCCCAGGAATTGGGAAAGAAGGCAGATAGGAGGGTCAGAACCAGGGTGAAGCAGAAAACCCAGACCACAAGTGGTGACCAGAAGAAGCAAGATGCTAAACTTTCAGACAAGGGTGGGGAAAAGGGTAAAGACCAGAAGTCTTCATCAGGGCCCCAAAAACCTGCATCTGGGGGGCGTCACAGTCTAACAAAGGAAAAGGCAAAAGGAAACCTTGGTGCTTCCTGTGTAAGGAGAAAACCCATTGGACAAGGGATGCCAATTGTTCAAGGGCCAAGGATCCTCCTACCACCACCAATGCCCCTAAGGCAACTGTTCCCCCTAGTTCAGCTCCAAGTGGTGGTACAGGGAATAAGGGTATAGTAGGGTTAACCCTGGGATCTGAGAAGGGTTCTGGCTTGGTCAGATCTCCAGCTCAGGCTGTTCTAGTCTGTGATGGAGGCATGGATATTGCCTCCCTATTTGTCAGTCCCAGTAATCTGGGCAAATACAGACAACAGTCTTTAATTAATGGTAAGGAGGCCATGGCATATATGGACACAGAGGCTAGTGTCACAATTGTGACAAGAGATCTTGTGGGCCCTGACCAGATCATACTTGGTGAAATGTACCCAGTGACCAATGCTAACAATGTCAGGACAGATCATTCCTTGGAAGTTGTTAATTTCAGCTGGGGAGGGGTAACTGGCCCTAAGAAGGCTGTGGTTAGCTCAGACCTCCCTGTGGAATGCATGTTGGGCAATGATTTGGAAACTTCAGCCTGGGATGAAGTGGAACTCAGGACACATGCAACAATGTTGGACATCTCTGCAGATGTGTTTGCTGTGACTAGGTCACAGGCCAAACTGTATTCAACTGAACAGGCCATGGATCCTGGAAAAATGGACCAGGTGTCTTCCAAGAGAAGGAGCAGTAGGGGTAAGGCATTATCTTCTCCCCAGACTCAGAGTGAGGATCAGTCTCCTGAGGGAGATGACCCCAGTCCCTGTGAAGGAACTGTCTCAGAGGAACTTGAACCTGATCAGGTTGAGTTCTTGGCGACAGGGGACCCTTCCAGGACAGAACTGAGTCAGGAGCAGCAAAGCTGCCCCTCTCTTGAACCCCTCAGACAGCAAGCTGCTGCTGAGGCTGCCGGGAGTGCCAGTGGGTCCCACAGGATCTACTGGGATGAAGGACTCCTTTACTCAGAGGGTAGAGACCCCAAACCTGGTGCTACCAGGAGGTTGGTTACACCTCTGAAGTTAGGGGCTTCCTACTGACACTGGCACATGATATCCCTTTAGCAGGACACCTAGGCCAAAGAAAGACTTGGGACAGGATTGTCCTTCACTTTCACTGGCCTCACATGTCAGAGGACACAAAGGAGTTTTGTCGCTCCTGTACCACCTGTCAAGCCAGTGGTAAGGCAGGTGGTACCACAAAGACCCCCTAATACCACTACCTGTGGTGGGGGTTCCCTTTGAGAGGGTTAGGATTGACATAATTGGTCCCATGGATCCTCCAACTGCATCTGGGCACAGATATATTCTAGTGGTGGTGGACCATGCCACTAGGTACCCAGAAACAATACCCCTTAGAACCACCACAGCTCCTGTGGTGGCCAGGTCCCTCGTGGGAAATTTTTCCAGAGTGGGTTTCCCTAAGGAGGTCTTAACTGACAGAGGTGAAAACTTAATGTCTAGTTACATTACTGCTATGTGGAAGGAGTGTGGAGTAAAGGTGGGCGGAATTAGCATAATCGCTTTACGCAAAGTTCCGCGAAATGGCAAAAATGTTCCGCGAGCTACGCAAAATTCCGCGAACACGCGAAATTGTTTGTTCCGCCCATTCGCGATGTGTTTTTCCAGTTCGGGGAAGCCGTTTGCGTGCTCGCGGGGAAATATCTCGCGAACTTGACCTTGCAGTAGCTAATGGGTGCAGCCATCTTGTTTTCCACTTGTCCCGCCCATTCGCGATGCTTATTTCCTGTTCCAGGTCGCGTATTGCTTGCTCCCGCCCGTTCGCGATGAGTATTTCCTGTTCGGGAACGCGTATTACGTGTTCGCAATGCTTTTTGCGTGCTCGGGGGAAATATCGCGCAAACTTGCCAATGCGGTCGCAGATGGGCGCGGCCATCTTGTTTTTCACTCTATTGCATGGTTCTGGGCCTGCTTTTCTATCTTTGTTTCTGTACACATTTTTTAAATCTTTTTTATTTATTATCTATCTCTCTATTTTCCTGATTCTATATTTTGAGCTTTTTCCAACTTTTTTTGTGTTTTTCACTACTTTTTCACTCTTTTTCAATAACTTGCTTTTTTCATTTTTTTTCTTACTTTTTTAATTCATATTTCCTATTTTTTTGATTTCCGCCTACCCTACCACTTCTTCCAGACCAGAACCATGCCAAAGGCGAAGGGCAAGGCGGCTCGCCATCACATCCGCAGCCAGAGCCGCGACCGCCTTCCCTACGGAAGGTGGCGACCAGATGGGGTGCAGCCACGGGCCTTATTCGATGAGGCGGAGGTGGCCGCACTTGGTTTTTTTGTGCAGCGCCACCTCCCCTTAACCCTGGGTCTGGGTACCGGCTCCGGGAGCGTCAGCAGCAGTGAGGAAGGGTGCGCCGGGCAGTGTTTCGCTGCTCTGGGGTCCGGCGCACCCATAACCAATTGACGCACCGGTGGTCCGATATCCTGGACCGGGAGCAGGACCTGCTGGACCTGCTAGGAGTTGAGGTCCCGGGGCTTGGTGAGTAGCTACTTAATATTACTACTTTGTGTTCTTCTGCTCCGTGTTATATATTGCGAATATATCTTTTTTCCGAACAGCAAGAATGCTGCTGCTTACATTGCAGGTAAATTACGTTTAAAAATCTTCTGTGATTGTTATGAGTATGACACAGGTGCTCGGCGCTATTAATTTTACTTGTTTGCAACTTTGCGCTCACTTGGCCTGATTATGTAAAATTTTACTTTAGAGAACTTAAGTTAGGTAATGCTAGAGAGACTCTAGTCCTTCCTTTGTCCTCCTGCCACTAAGAAGAGATAGT
This sequence comes from Calotriton arnoldi, assembly GCA_963921515.1. NCBI lineage: Eukaryota > Metazoa > Chordata > Amphibia > Caudata > Salamandridae > Calotriton > Calotriton arnoldi. The sequence continues at coordinate 218,205 of CAWUFW010011569.1, forward strand.
GGTGGATTGATAGGTTTAGTTACTTATTAGTATTAGTTGGTAATTTGTTAGTGGTCTGCGTGACGCATCCTCTGTCACATCATGTGCTGCTGAGTGCTGCTTACCCCAGTACTTAGTAGAACCTTTTGTAGCTTGTTTAGTGAGTGGTAAAACTGGTAATAGGCTTATCACTAGCAGATCATCAGCAGCAACCAAACAACAATTTGGTGTATACAAAAATGTATGAATGTGTCCTCCATCTATGCATTTTTGAGGACTAAAATAAATGGAAATGCAGACTTAGTGAACAATCGACCCGTCTGGAATATGTTTGTATCATGACTATGTATTGTAGTGTTTACATGTTATATATATATGTATATATTTATGTTTGTATATATGTTTGTTAAATTTATAGCCCTGAAGAAGTCCTTTACTGGACGAAACGCGTCGGCTGTGTTTTTTAAACAAGAATTTTGTGAATAAAAGAAGAGACTAAAGGAAAACTTTATGGATATAGACCAGTTATTTCTTGTTTTATTGTTAAATGGTGCACCTTTGCGTTTTGTTTGAAATCTGCTATAATCCTGTATTGGATTGCACTGCGGCAGTGGGTGCATTAACAGTGTGCACACATGAGTGATGGGGGATTCTCATTCAACATATATTAACTAGGGATAGCAGGTCAGGTGCTAGGTCTTTACAGGGTACACTGTCAACTGTTTGTAGCATTTTCCAGAGTAGGTAACTAAATCAATGGCAAGCACAGCTGTCAGTCATACCACCACTACTACACTTGTGTCTCGACTTCACCACTACACAGACATGTAGGTCTGCTGTGGTTGTTGTTGACTTGTTTACCTTTTAAGCCACTCATGAAACGCTCTGAGTTATTCCATCAATCATCTCCGATCCTACTGACTGACTGCAAAGATATTATGTCACTGTGGTCATCATCATGTTGTTGTCCAACTCAGTCTGCAGTGTACCAAGTGAGTCCAGATTCCATATCCAAAAATGCAATGGATCGGCCTGCAGTAGAAGTACAATTTTGTTATTAAACAACAATAAGGGAAACATTGACTTGAGTTACTTTTAGAGTGTGTAGATAATAGTACAGAATGAATTCACTTCATGCACAACAAAACAACACAAACACCAATCACTCAGAGTCAGCGTCCAATGCATGCCATCATCATTACCTGTTCCTTCTCATCTTAATTTGGGGCAGTCTCTCTCGGCTCGGAAAGGAGGCTATAGTAGTCATCATGTTCCACTTCTTTTTGAGGGACTCGACGAGGCAACATTTTCTTGTACTATTATTCTACATCCAATCATCATTCATCATCTGACTTGAGGGAAATGGTTTTAGGGCGAGTCAGGAGGATGGAGGAGCAGGACTCGGAGGAGTGTACTTAATTTGAATGCAGACAGCTGCACCAAGACGGTGGTGATGGATTTGTTGTGATTCGAAGTTTTGTGCCAGAAAGACAGACACACACAAATAAAAGTAAATAATGAAGGAAGAAAGTAAGAAGTTCAAGCCTAGTTGTCAGGGAAGTATAGCTTGTCCTCAAACTCTGGGGGTTCAACCAGAAGTAGGTAATCATCTAACACACTACTTCCGTCACCTAAGGCGCTGTCCTCATCTTCCTGCGTTGATTCATGTATTATGTAGTTCGGTGGTATAAAGTGCTGATTCATTTTGATCATGGTTAACCTTTCCACCTTTTTGGGCGAGAGACTGGTCCTTTTCACTGTTACAATGGCACCAGCAGCACTGAAAACGCGTTCAGAAGAGACACTATCGACAGGGCAAACCAGATAGTTTATCGCCAGCCTGCTGAGCACTGGCCATTGGCCCCTTTTCCCATATTTATTTATTTATTTGTAGAGCGCATCATTCATCCCAAGGGATATCAAGGCGCTGGTCGCAACAATGCTTGGCTGCTGGTATAGAAGAGTTAATGGTTGTTAATTTTTCGGGAACAGATGAGTTTTAAGCTTTTTCCGGAATGTCAGGTAATCGGTTGTAAGACGTAGATCCAAGGGGAGTTCATTCCATCTCTGAGCTGCTAAGTATGAGAAAGACTGTCCCCTGGTCCTCACTTTCTTGATGCGTTTAGTTCTGGCTAATGCTTGATGGAGTGACCGAAGGCTCCTTGAAGGGACATAGAACTCAATTCTCCCCTGGAGAATTCTGGGTCCACTTAGATATAGTACTTTGTGTGCATGATAGAGCAGCTTTAATACTGCTCTTTGTCGTATTGGAAGCCAATGCAAGTTTTTCATGCACGCTGATGCGGAACTTAGTCTGCTTTTATTGCATACTAGTTTGGCTGCAGCATTTTGGAGCACCTGGAGCCGCGTGAAAAGGAACTCAGTCATGCCCACGAACAGGGCATTTCCATAATCAAGCTGACTTATGAGCAGTACCTGTGTGACCGTTTTTCTGCATTCTAGTGGAATCCAAGGGAAAAGTCTGGTTAGTAATTTCAGAGTCGCAAAGCCTTTCCCGCAAAGCCGGTCCTTCATGGATAGAGAGGTGTCAATGATGATGCCCAGGTTTCTTGCGCTCTGTTTGGGGGTTGGAGCAGCACCAAGAGTTTGTGGCCACCAAGAGGCGTCCCAAATTAGATTGGCGCCCCCAAAGAGCAGGATTTCAGATTTTCCTGCATTTAGTTTTAAATAATGCTCAGACATCTACTGTGCCATCTCTGATAGGCAGTAATGCAGGTTAGTTTTGGTGAGTTCAGATTTTTCCTCAAGAGCCACCATCAGTTGGGTATCATCCGCGTAAGAGCAAATGCCAATTCCCCATTTTCTACCGATTTTCGCCAAGGATGAGACATAGGCGTTAAATAGGGTTGGGCTCAACGATGCCCCCTGTGACACCACAGCTGATGGCGCTAGGTTGAGATCGGAAGTGCCCTAACTGAATCGTGTGAGTACGATTACTTAAGAATGATCTGAACCATTCCAAGGCTTTGGAATGGATTTCTTTTTCATGGAGGATTTCCAACAATCTGTTGTGTGAGACCGTGTCGAACGCTGCCGACAGGTCTAATAATATCAGGGCAACAGCTCCTCCCTGGACAGTGCACATTCTGATATTGTCCAATACTGCCATACCAATACCACAATGGGTTTTGATCAATGTAGACCTCTGTTGGGCCATCCAGATAGGCCTGGACCATCCGCTCAATGTTCAGGGGTGCTACACTTTGCTTGGCCTCTTTTGTCTTTGCATCAGCAATGGACCTAGCAAGCCCTTGCTGTAAATACCAATTCTGTGCCGATTTAACTGGGGCTGATGATCCGGTTCTTGCTGTTGTCGATAGTGTTGGTGACCGCTCTGAGCCAAACGCACTGCCCTCGGGCTCTGAAGTGGAACTTGACGCCGGATGCCCTGCTGCAGTATTTGTTGTGTGTTTGAGTAGCGGGCCTTTAATTACCAGCCGTTCATTTTCAAAGTCACTGGCTGCCTCAGCTATCCAAGTTTTGTACCGGCCAACATCCAGTTCTGAAAAAGGAATTAATGTCTTACTGTTCAGTGCCGGTTTGTACCATGGATCCAGAATTGTGGCACAAATGTAATGTATTTCTGAAACAATGCGAGTTTGTACCCTTGTATTTTCACCTAAGCGATGGGATAAGCTCTCCACCAACTCATATGCTTCATTTTTTTCCACCACACCTGTGTACGCTTCAGACACCTCCTTCAGCTGTTGCTCTAGCATGTGCAACAATGGGATAGCTTGGCCCATAGTACAGTCCTCCCTGCTTACTTCACATGTGAAGAGCTCAAAAGGAAGAAGCATCTCTGTCAGGCATTTAACTAGGCCCCATTGGTCCATCTGAAGGGTCATGCCTTTCACAGTAGCATCCCCTCTTTGCATGACATATTCATTGATTGGTCTGTACTGGTCAAACAGACTGTCAAGCATGTAATAAGTTGAGTTCCAACGTGTTGCCACCTCCTGGATGAGTGCTTTGACTGGCATTCTATACTCACGTTGAATGATCCTCAGCTGCTTCCGGGCTTTAAACAAATGGCTGAAATGTGTGCATATTCTTCTGCAGGTGGTCAGTAAGTTGCTGACTATGGCTTCTTTTTTCAGAAAGTCTTGAACAATAATGTTAATGCAGTGCGCCAAACACGGGACCCTGAAATAGCCACCATCCTCCATGGCCTTAAGTACATTACTGCCATTATCTGTGGCAACAAAACCAATGTTAAGCCCTCTTGGGCGCAGCCATTCAAAGACCTTGCTGTTAAACTCTTCCAAAATATTTGCAGCAGTATGAGATTTCTCCATGGCGAACATGGCTACAGTTGCATGTTTCCGAGTAGCATTAAAAATCTCAGCATTGTCAACAACACCTGCTTCAGATATCTTTTCTCTAACCCCCACAAAAGAGATCCAGTGTGCAGTGATGCACATGTAATCAGTGGCTTGGCAACTGGTCCACATGTCTGTTGTCAGGTGGATAGTGTGAACAGCACTCTGCTGCAAAGCTTGTCGAAGCAATTCCAGCACATCGTGATGTAGTGCTGGAACAGCAACTCTGGCGAAATAGGACCGGCTGGGAACCTTCCATTTAGGGCAGATGGCTGACACAAATTAAAGGAAACCCACCCCTTCCACAAAAGAAAAAGGGAGAAGGTCCAGCGTGAACATTTAAGCCAGCTTCGCATTGTACAAACGCGCCGTTGGGTGGTTGCGTTCGTACTGCCCCTCTGACCTAAGCATGCTGAGAATGGTAGGCTGGATTTTTTCCTTTCTGGTGCAGCTGATGCAGGTGACTTCTTGAACCCAGTTAGGCTCAACGACGCACTTTTTTTCATTGCAGTTCTCTGTTGCCTTGGTGTCTCACTCTCAGGCTGACTCTTACTACGGTGCCACTGAGATGTTGCTGAGGATGTGGGCGGTACCACTACACTGCTGGGGACAGGCCTAGAAATGTCTCCCTCTTGTTCACTATCACCTTCCACCGCGATCATATCTTCTTCTGCTTCTTCATCCCCACCAACAGCAATGGGTGCAGTTGTACTTTTTTTTGTACGCTAACTAGGTGCGCCTCCCACTGGATCATGTGGTGTTTTTTGAGATGACTTGTTTGGCCTCCGGTACCATAGTTTGTACCAAGCTTACCCCGACTAACAGCTTGACGACAAATTGAGCATATAGCAACGTTCTCCTCCTTACTGCTAACTGAAAAGAAGTCCCAAACTGGGGAGGTGAACTTTCTGGCGCTGCTGGAGGTGCCACTTTCAATGCCAGATGAACTGGAGGGTGGGCGTGGAATTTGACTCTGTGCACTTACAGTACCACTACCTACTCTACTGAGGTGGTGGTTGAGCTGGATGTAGGTCCCTGCCGGGCCTTAGCAAATGCAAATATGGAAGCTGGAGGTCATGTTGGTGTTACCTGTGTTGGTGGTATCCATGCCACATCCCTCACTGCAATTTGGGATGGGGTAATAATAATGTCGGTCTCCATCTCCACTGGGGCGGGAGTGATCTTCATGATGACTGGCTCGTCATCATCCTCCTCTTCTACATCTTCCTCCATAACTCTAAGGCTTTCTGGAACCTTCCTTTTCCTTAGCCTTGTCGCGTGGCTTGCCTCACTCTCAGACTGAGCTGGTGGCTTCCAAGTTGTATCTAGATCATCAGAAAGGGGGCTTGAAGAAGAAGTTGATGGACTAACCCTCCTTTTCCTTGCTGGGGATCTAGAAGACAATGGATCTTCTGAAAGAGTGACTTGCTCTTCTTCCTCTGCATGAAGCTCGATTTCCTGAACTGCCCCTACTTCGGGAGGAACAACTACTATTGTGGGCTGTTGTTGCGGATGTTGTTGCGGCTGTTGTTGCGGACGTTGTTGTGGTTGTTGTTGCGGCTGTTGTTGCAACTGTTGTTGCGGCTGTTGGTGCCCACTTATCTGCTGAGTTCCACCTGCGTTGATTGGGTACTACTTTGCGATAATGGAATTTCAACATCACTGCTCGTTGGCGTTTGCGCAAGTAGACTGGCTACCTCTGTGACACTCATGGGCTTGGGCCTAGGTTGGTGGGGTGGGCCTGCTGATGCGGAGGTGCTGCTCCCAGCTTGGTCCCCGGACACCGCTGATGCAGGCGTAATTTTTGGTTTCCCAAAAAACATCGTGGGCGGCACACCAGTCTTGGTAAGTGCCACTTCCTTCTTCTGTTCTTTCTTCTCACTGGCAACTTTCTTGGTACTGGAGGACCTGGTAACTTTCTTTGGGGCCATCTTCTTCAGATGTCAGCAGGACGCAGTTGCACAAGTTGCAGAGATGTCTGTGGCCACACGTCATGTGACATTGTGCGTAGCAGGACTTCTGTCTGGCAGTACAACGGGTGATGATGATGACAGTGACACCTCCTCCTCAGTCTTTTGTGCACCTAAAAGCAAAGAAGCCAGAGGAACATCAGTGAAATGTTGCATTTGTTGTTGTGGTTCAATTAATACTAGTAAAAATAAACATTTTTTTTTAACTCAGTTTAAGGTATAAACATTTCTTTTAACAGTGTAGCCATTTGTGAGACTTTGACAACAAGGGCTTTCATGGTATACTGTGTGCAGTCAGGAAGGATAGGAAAGAAGAAGAACAAAAACAAAAATACAAATGGAATGGAAGTGGAACCTGTTTGGCATTAATTTGCGCATCACGTCATTCAGGGAGCTGCAGCTGGCAAAGGAGATGGAAGCAGTAAGCCAAGAGGAACAGAGGAAACACATGCAGGCCTATATGGCAAAAGCAGCACACTTATAACTACCACCAGAAATGGCCACCAGCCACATGGACACTCACAGTCACAAGCAACAAGCAGGAGGCCTAGAAAACAATGAACTGAAACAGGCCTATAATAGCCAGGCAAAGGAGGCATGCTAAACAACACAGCTTTAATGTAATAAAATGCAAAAACGAAAATCCACAGGGCTAAACAAGGTGTGCAAGTTACACAACAAACACACCACACACACACACACAACAAAGGCATTTATTTAACACACACCCAAAAAGTGAAATACCCCCAAAATACACATTTTGTAATTCAATCCAATGCCATCCATGCCCTAAATGATGTTTATCAACAGACCCCACAGAAACAGTTGTTTCATCGTGCACCCATGACTACCTCTGGGCCTACTGGATGAAAGGCCTATTGGCAGACTAGGCCACAAGCTTGCAGGCCTATGGCAAAAGCACACTGCCTGGCTTCAAAATGGCCGCCAGCCACATGGCCAGGCCCACAACAACAAGAAAGGGAAGACAGACAATGCAGGCCTATGGCAAAAGCACACTGCCTGGCTTCAAAATAGCCGCCAGCCACATGGCCAGGCCCACAACAACAAGAAAGGGAAGACAGACAATGCAGGCCTATGGCAAAAGCACACTGCCTGGCTTCAAAATGGCCGCCAGCCACATGGCCAGGCCCACAACAACAAGAAAGGGAAGACAGACAATGCAGGCCTATGGCAAAAGCACACTGCCTGGCTTCAAAATGGCCGCCAGTCACATGGCCAGGCCCACAACAACAAGAAGCCTGGAAAACAATGAACTGAAACAGGCCTATAATAGCCAGGCAAAGGAGGCATGCTAAACAACACAGCTTTAATGCAATAAAATGCAAAAACAAAAATCCACAGGGCTAAGCAAGGTGTTGCAAGTCACACAACAAGCAGCACACACACACACACACAACAAAGGCATTTATTTAACACACACCCAAATAGTGAAATACCCCCAAAATACACATTTTGCAATTCAATCCAATGCCATCCATGCCCTAAATGATGTTTATCAACAGACCCCACATAAACAGTTGTTTCATCATGCACCCATGACTACCTCTGGGCCTACTGGATGAAAGGCCTATTGGCAGACTAGGCCACAAGCTTGCAGGCCTATGGCAAAAGCACACTGCCTGGCTTCAAAATGGCCATCAGCCACATGGCCAGGCCCACAACAACAAGAAAGGGAAGACAGACAATGCAGGCCTATGGCAAAAGCACACTGCTTGGCTTCAAAATGGCCGCCAGCCACATGGCCAGGCCCACAACAACAAGAAAGGGAAGACAGACAATGCAGGCCTATGGCAAAAGCACACTGCCTGGCTTCAAAATGGCCGCCAGCTACATGGCCAGGCCCACAACAACAAGAAAGGGAAGACAGACAATGCAGGCCTATGGCAAAAGCACACTGCCTGGCTTCAAAATGGCCACCAGCCACATGGCCAGGCCCACAACAACAAGTAGCCTGGAAAACAATGAACTGAAACAGGCCTATAATAGCCAGGCAAAGGAGGCATGATGAACAACACAGCTTTTATGCAATAAAATGCAAAAACGAAAATCCACAGGGCTAAACAAGGTGCGCAAGTTACACAACAAACACACCACACACACACAACAAAGGCATTTATTTAACACACACCCAAAAACTGAAATACCCCAAAAAATACACATTTTGCAATTCAATCCAATGCCATCCATGCCCTAAATGATCAATCAATTCAACACACACCAAAGGAACAGTTGTTTCATCATGCACCCGTGACTAGCTCTGGGCCTACTGGCTACCCACAATAAAAAAAAAAATTAAATGATGAAAAGTACAAAAATTGTAGTTGCAGCAACTGCAATGCCCCAATCAAACAAACAACACCAACTTACTTGTAAAATCTCTAATCCAAAAGTCCTCAAATCCAAAAGTCCTCAAATCCAATGATATATGATGCAGCAGACACAAAGAGTGATCCTTCCAGCTCCAAATCCAAATGAAAAGTGAACAGGACATGGGCAAAGCACTGGGAGGAGCCTGCTGGACAGGAACAGGAAGTTGGAGACTCTGGGGCACTTCCTTCCTCTCCAAAAAAAAAGTTAAATAAAAAAGGACTCCTTGCACAAAAAAGGACAGCCAAATGTCAATCTGAGGAGTTTTTTCTTCCAAATCATCATTTTTTAGTAGGTTTTATGCTGCTAGCGATATTATTAATCTCCAGATTGCAAATTTTGCGTGTTCGGCATCGCGAGCTTCACCAAAGTTCCGCCGGTGCGTCCGAATGACATGTTCGCGATCGCACACTCTCGCGGGGTCCGATGGTGCGTCTGAATGACGTGTTCACTATCGCACACTCTCGCGGGATCGCGCGGCCGGCTACCAAAATCTCGCGGCGCACGTGAACGGATAGGAAAACTCGTCGGCGAACGCAGGGATCCCGGTAAGTCGCTACCGCACGCGAAAAAACTAATTTTTAAAGCGCGAACAAGGAAAAAGTTCCGCTACGTTGCAGATCGCGGAATTTCCGGTAATTCCGCGTTCCCCGCGGAATTGCCGAAATTCCGCGAGTGGAGCGGATTTTACCGCCCAGGCTTACTGTGGAGTAAATTACAAATTTACCACACCCTATCACCCACAATGCAATGGGTTAGTTGAGAGATTCAACAAAACCCTGAAGGGCATGATCATGGGCCTCCCAGAAAAGCTTAGGCGAAAATGGGTTGTCCTGTTGCCCTGCCTTCTCTTTGCCTACACAGAGGTTCCTCAGAAGGGGGTTGGCTACAGCCCTTTTGAACTTCTGTTTGGACATCCAGTTAGGGGTCCCTTATGTTTAGTGAAGGAGGGATGGGAGTTACCTCTCACACCACCTAAGCAAGACATAGTGGACTATGTACTTGGTCTCTGCTCTAGGATGGCTGAGTATATGAAGAAGGCAAGTAAAAACCTTGAGGCTAGCCAAGAATTACAGAAAGCTTGGCATGACCAAAAGAGGCTGTGCTGACTGTGTACCAGCCAGGACAGAAGGTATGTGTGCTGGAGCCTGTGGCCCCAGCAGCTCTCCAGGACAAGTGGAGTGGACCCCATACCATTCTTGAGCAAAGGGAGAGGTCACCTACCTGGTGGACCTTGGAACTCCCAGGAGCCCCAGCAGGGTGCTCCATGTGAACAGGCTCAAGCCATATGTTGACAGGGCACACATGGGCTTGCTCATGGCTACTGATGAGGTACAGGAGGAAGAGAGTGACCCACTCCCTGACTTCGTCTCACAGAACCCTGATGATGGCTCAGTTGATGGTGTAGCCTTGGCAGGCAGCCTCACTGAGCAACAACAGACTGATTGCAGGAAGGTCCTCAATCAGTACAGACATATGTTCTCCCTGACTCCTAGTCAGACCACTTGGTGTACCCATGAAGTGGACACAGGTGAAAGTCTGCCGGTTGAAAATAAGATTTACAGGCAACCTGACCATGTCAGGGACTGCATCGGGACTGAGGTCCAAAAGATGCTGGAATTGGGAGTCATTGAACCCTCAGATAGCCCTTGGACTAGTCCAGTAGTCCTGGTACCCAAACCTCATACCCAGGGTGGTAAAAGAGAAATTAGGTTTTGTGTAGACTACAGGGGGCTCAATGCAGTCACTAGGACTGATGCTCATCCTATTCCTAAGGCAGATGAGCTCATTAATACTTTGGCCTCAGCCAAGTTCTTGAGTACATTTGACCTCACAGCTGGATATTAGCAAATCAGACTAGCTGAGGATGCCAAACCCAAAACAGCATTATCAACCCCTAGTGGGCACTATCACTTTGTGGTGATGCCCTTTGGCTTGAAAAATGTATCTGCCACATTTCAAAGGTTGGTGAATAAAGTTCTCAGAGGCCTGGAAGACTACAGCGCAGCTTATCTTGATGATATTGCTGTCTTTAGTTCCACCTGGGAGGATCACCTGGTCCACCTAAGAAATGTTCTGGAGGCCCTGCAAAAGGAAGGCCTCACTATCAAGGCCACTAAGTGCCAGATAGGGCAGAGTAAGGTTGTGTACCTGGGCCACATTGTGGGTGGAGGCCAGGTTCAACCATTGCAGAGCAAAATCCAGACCATCATGGACTGGGTTGCTCCAACTACCCAGACTCAGGTCAGAGCTTTCTTGGGCCTGACTGGGTACTACAGGAGGTTTGTTAAGGGGTATGGATCTACAGTGACCCCCTTGAATGATCTGACCTCTAAAAGAATGCCTAAGAAAGTTCAGTGGATAGTTAGCTGTCAGAAGGCATTTGATGACCTGAAGCAGGCCATGTGCACTGCTCCCATTCTGCAAAGTCCTGATTATTCCAAACAATTCATTGTTCAAACTGATGTATCTGAGTTGGGGGTAGGGGCTGTGTTATCACAACTGAATGAAGAGGGTCAGGATCAGCCAGTAGCTTTTATAAACAGAAGGCTGACCCCCAGAGAGAAACGTTGGTCAGCTATTGAGAGGGAAGCCTTTACTGTGGTTTGGGCTCTGAAGAAGCTGAGGCCATACTTGTTTGGCACTCACTTCATTGTTCAGTCAGACCATTAGCCCCTCTTATGGCTAAAACAGATGAAGGGTGAAAATCCCAAACTTTTGATGTGGTCCATTTCCCTACAGGGGATGGACTATAACAGTGGAACATAGACCTGGGAGTAACCATGCCAATGCAGATGGACTCTCCAGATATTTCCACTTAGAAAATGAAGACTCAACTGGTCAAGGTTCGTCTCATGTCCTTTCATTTGGGGGGGGGTTGTGTAGGAAAGTAGGATCTGCTTCTTATGGTTACCCCCACTTTTTGCTTGATGTTGCACTGTTTTTGACTAGTCTGACTGGGATCCTGCTAAACAGAACCCCAGTCTATCTGCTTTCTCCTCTAAATTGTCACATGTACTTTGGTACACTCCAGATGGGATACTGGGGTACCCTTATAAGTCCCTAGTATATGGTACCCATGTACCCAGTGCATAGGTACCCCAGAGGCCTCCCATGGGCTGAAGCATGTATTATGCCACCCATGAGTGGCCATGCAAAATGGAACTCCAGGTCTACTACAGCAGCCTGTGTAAATTGGTGCTTGCACCACGTACTGTATAGGCTCACTATATTTATAGGTCACTACACTTAAAACTTATAAGTCACCCCTATAGCAGGCCTTATCAATCCTGAAGGCAGGGTGCTGGGTTTTTAGTGAGAGGGTGCTCCTGCATGAGCAGAGCCTCTCTGCAGCCTTCGGAGACCATTATCCCGGGCTATCTGTGACTCAGCCGGACATATAGGTAGAGGTGCATTATAACCTTGCGGTAAATGCTATCTCGAAAACGACTGCATAGAAACATATTGTGTTTGGTATCAAACACCTTGGAATCATACCATCACACCGGTAACCGGTGTGGGAGGTATGATTCCACCCTTCTGAAGCGAGCTTCGCGGGGTCACTGGCTGTATCCGGTGCCGGCCTTCTCGACCCGGTCAGCACAAAATGGATGCTGCCAACTAGAGACACACTTCTGCCCTCCTGCTGCTGAGCTAAGCTCCAGCAGGGGAAGGCAGCACAATAGGCATCCTGTCACAGGAAGGTGTGACCACCTCCCAGACAGGATTTAGGGTATTGGGGCTGGGTGGGTGCACTCTGAGTGTGCCTGAAAGTCTGCACCCGGGCACATTTGGTGTCCCTGTGCATAGTCCAGATCAAACCCGTTCTGGGAGCCATTGGCTCCTGCTCTGGCACGAAACTGGACAAAGGACGTGGGTGTAACCACCCCTCTGTCCTGACCCTCCCCTAGGAGGGTCTCCCAAATCTGTCCAACCCTCTTCCGTGGGTACATAAGGGCTTACCTGGCTGTAAGACTTTAGATTTTATGTGGACAAGATTCTACAAGAAGAAACCACTGACCTTCGACCGTCTGGACTCTCTGGACTTCGTTGGACTTCAACTGGGCCTGACTTCATCTCCCTCTCCGTCCAAACCTTTGTCTGTGCCCTTGCTCCATACAGACTCCATGCAGGACCTGTGGTGCACTAAGGACAACTGAAGAATCTCCCTTGGAGTGAAGGAGTCACTCCCCTGCCCTAGCAGGCACCATAACACAACTAATCAGTCTGCTTCTCCTGAGTTCCTGTGGACTCCAAAGATTTCAGCAACACAGGAGGTGGGTTTTCGAAGGTCCCTGAGGTTGATGTGCCCTCTCAGCAAGTTTGAGGCCAGTATACCTCGTGGGGACTGCATAACCCGAACCTATGTGCACCGCATCCATTTGCAATTGCATATGCTTGTTGACAATTCCCGAGCTTGTGCATTAGACTCCGTGTAGTCCTGACCCTGAGCAGTATTTGCACCAAAGAACTCCAGCCTCCTCACACCGAGTGCTCCGTGGGCTGGTACTTTGCAATCATGCCTGAGGTCCCCTTGTGACTCCTGGTCCTTCGGCCTGTGGGTCTCTCTGAGGGTCATCTTGATTTCTGTTGGGCTTTCCTGGTTGCACTAGACATTCCCTGACTCCCCAATGCTTGGTGAGTCCCCTGGACCTTGCTGGTCCACACTGTAACCTGTTTGACTTTTCTTCATGGGTTGCTTTTGCCAAGGCTTGTTGGTGCTCCAGCTGGACACCGACCTCTCAGCACTCGACATCCTTCGTGGGACAGCTCACGTCCAGCTCCTGGTTATCCTCAATGTCTCCTGGTCCTCGTGGCTGCAGAGTCAAGCATCCCTTCTTCGCACTTGAAGCAACCGACATCGGTGGGCATTCGTCTACCGAGCCCCTGGTCACTCTGAAGTGACCCAGACTCTTTCCCCTCTGCTTTCAGGTTCCTTCCTTCCCGAATCCAGGCTTGGATTCCACCGGACCCTTTTCACCTTCACGGCAGCAGTACTTCTTCACAGCCCTCCATTGAGAACGACTGCAGTTTCCGACCCTACTCCATACCTATGCACCCCGCTCCTCTGGGATACGTAACTCGGGTACTACAGTATCCATGAGTGGGGTGGCTCTTCAAACTCTTAAGTTCCAAAGGGTTTGCTCGAAGTCCTCCTAGAAGGGTCCTTAAACTTGAAAAGTGTAACCGCAACTTCCCCATAGAATTGTACGGAGCCCGTGGTCATGTTCACACACTGCACCCGTCCTCTGTGGGGTCCCTATCTACTCACCTTGTGTGGTTCCTTGGCGTCCCAACGATTCTACGTACTCCAGACCTTGTCTTGAACTCAATCGTGACTGTTATTCCACTATTTTAGTATATGGTTTGGTCTCCCCTGGAGCCCACTGTGTATTGTGCTACTTACAACTGTTCTATTGATCTTGTATTGTGTGCTTTGTGTTTTATCCTTGTGTATAGGATAGTAGAGAGTGTTATATTAATAAATACATATTTTTATATAACTACTGTGTGGTTCTCCTTTCATTTAGTCAATATAGGAGCTGACATTCTGGTAAAACAAGCTGCTTTACATTCCTTCAAGATTAAGCCTGAAGGCTGCTCTCCACAGCTACCACTAGGATAGCTTTCTAAAGTTATCTTTGACCTCATACATCATAAGGGTCATTTGGACTGGTGCAAGGTGCCCACTGTAATTAGTGGACAGCATATACAAGGCCAACATCGCACACTGGACAATATAGGATCGCGGACATGGACATCCAACATGAGGCTCCTAAACAGTCCCACAACAGCGCCCCCTCAAAGCATCGGACAGCAGACGGCGGATCACCAGCAGATCACAAAATCATAGAAGAGATAATGAGAGGGCAATCCGCACCCAGGAGGACAAGACTTCTGCCCTCCAAACCATGGCTGCTTTTATTCATGATCAACAGAGGGACAAATCCTGCTCCCCTTTGAAGCTCACATCAGATGCCAACTGAGGGAGAAGAGATCCGGGAAGAGGCACCCTGGCTAGAGACAATCACAAATGTACATCTGCATGAAAAGAGAGACGGCTGTCAGACATCGGACAGCTGAGTATTGCTTTCACTGTATTGGCTATTTGAGTATTGTATAAGTTGTATGAGTTGTACAAGTCACTATCAATGATTCTCCTACTGTTCTTACTGCTCTCTTTGTATCTGATATCAGCATCTGTACTTATTCTGTTATGCATTTACATCTTTCCCCCCAAACCCAACCCTGACTCTGATGTTGCCCCCCCCCTGTGACGGTGCTGAGAACCGTCACGTTAACAGGGGTTGCTCTCTGAGCCTTTCCATCACTAGCCAACTCTACCCCCTCAGCCTGCCCCACGCCTGTATCTTCGTGATGCACCGTGAGCAGCGCCCTGTCCTCCCGGTAGTCTATGCCCTCAGAGCGGTGCACCAGCGAGTTTAGTAATTGGTAGCTACTCCCTTTTAGTTTTCTTCCCCCCTTTTTTCCCCTTCCCCTTCTCCTCTCCTACCCTCTCCTGTCTGCTCATGCTGTGCCTTTCACCACATCAGCTTGGCCTCCCCTCCCTCCTCTCTCCACTTTTCTCCCGCCTAGCTTCACTCTGATCATTCAGTGCATTTCCAAGACGATATCTCCTTGACCATAGGCCCTGATTGTACCACCAGGCCCTATATCACCTGCTATGTGCCAGGGGGTTATCCGGCACCTGCCTCCCCTCCTCCCTCTCCCTTCCCTTCTCGCGCCTGCATATCCCTTCTCTGCATATCTTTTCTGCTCCTCTACCCCTTCCTTTCCCTGCCCTGCGTCTATCTCTCAATCCTCTTCCTCTCTTTTTCATACAGATTCTCGTACCTCTCCCTCTCAAACTTCCCGTCCTCCCCCCTCCCATCCACTGCCCCTGACACCTCACTCCCTGTCAGTCCCCCGGTAACCGAGTATCTCTCCTGTTGCACATCACCATACCCTTCTCCTTACAAGAGCCCTTGACATACGGTAGTGGGTCTCCACCACTCCCTGCCCAACTCTGCTTTACACCATGAGCTCCACTCACCCTCTACGTGCTATAATCTGGAATGTGCATGGCTTCACACACTATATCAAATGAAAAAAAATACTCTCTTATTTACAATCTAAAAAGGTGGACATTCACTACTGCAGGAGACGCATCTTGATGCTCTGGAATCTGACAAGCTACGAAGAGACTGGGTGGGGAAAGTGATCCACAGTAGTGTGCAGGTTGGAGATATCCAAGGCGCGGGACACCCACTCAAATGTGGTGTAGCGATACTTCTACGAAAATCTCTTCCGGTCACGATGATAAAGACATGGACAGACCCTGACGGGCAATACGCATTCGCTAAACTGAGGTTAGGAGACCACCATATTTGTTCAGGGTCGGTTTACGCTCCAACTGGAGAGAAAAAATTGTTTCTCCTTCAACTAAACCGTCTTCTGGTTTAGATAGGTGCCTCACAATATCTCATTGGCGGGGACTGGAATCTTGTGAGGGACTTGGTTCTGGATAGAACAGGACCCCTTGATAAGGGTAGTGCAGCAGATAGGGCCTTGATGGACGATGTGCTAGTGGACAATGGTTTGGTGGACCACTGGCATCTGAGCCACCCTACAGGTACAGATAGTACCTTCACCTCTCCGACACACGGCACGCTCTCCCGACTGGACTATTTTTTTGTTTCTCACAGGGTGGTGCAACTCACTTCTGAATCCCAAATACTGGAGGCGGCCCTCTCTGACCATTCCCTGGTCCTCCTCTCACTAGAAGCTAGGCTGGCCAGACCGGGACGCAAGCCCTGGCGAATGAATATCCAGTGCTTTCAGACCCCTACCGGTAAATCCCAATTGCAGACGCACCTTAAAGAATACCTCTCTGACCATCGTGGGTCTGTGGACTCTGGCTGGACTCTCTAGACCATAGCTAAAGCTACCATCAGGGGCCAGCTCATCAGAGATGCAGCACAGGCCAACAAACAAACAATTGCCTGGCAGAAGGAGCTGGAAAATGACATCAGGACCTATACCCATCTCTATTCTGCACACCACACCCTACAGCACCGTAAATCTCTGGAACAGGCCCGGAGTGCTTTAAACAGCCTCTTCACCTCCAAAGCAGAGTACACTCTGCAGAGGATGAAGGGGAGGCACTATGAGTAGGGAGAGAAAGCAGGGAGGCTACTGGTGGCACAGCTCCATCAGAAAGAGGCTGCCATGGCCATTCTGGCCATAAAATCAGCAAAGGGGGACACTCTTACCTGCCCCCAGGACATTGTGAATGAATTTGCTTCGTTCTATGAGTCCCTCTACACTCCGGGGAAACCTGTTAAGGGGGACAAGCTGACCACTTTTCTGAAAGAGGCGAACCGTCCTCGCTTCTCGGACAAGGGCAGGGAGCTGCTGGAGGGGGAATTCAGCAGGGAAGAAATAGATTTGGCAATAGCTAAATTACCCTGCCATATGTCCCCCAGAGAAGATGGCTTTCCAGCAGAATTAAATCGCTGGGTGGGCGAGGAGGTAGCTGGCACACTGCATACAGCATTCCACAAAGCAGGGAAGGCGTCCTCTCTAGGTCCCCTTTCCAACAGAGCAGTGATAGCTGTCCTAGACAAACCTGTGAAGGACCCTCTGTTGTGTGGCAGCTATCGGTCCATTTCACTGCTGAACTGCGACATAAAAATCTTGGCCAGTATCTTGGCATCTTGCCTCCGTAAAGTCCTTCCCTCATTGGTGCACGACTCGCAAGTGGGATTTGTACCAGGCCGTTCCTCTAGAAATCATTTACGCACCCTCGCACATATGCTCTGGTCTGCCAAAGACCTCACCTCCGACGCGCTAGCACTCTTGCTCGATGTGGAAAAAGTGTTTGATCGCATAGAATGGGACTATCTGTTCAAAGTAATGGAACATTTCGGCTTAGGTGACCAATTCATCACCAAAGTGCACTTCCTTTACGACAACCCAACTGCACAGGTGAATTGCGGGGGCTTCATATCAGATCTGTTTCCAATTCGCAGAGGTACACGTCAGGGATGCCTCCTTTTCCCACTTTTATTCCTCCTGGCCATGGAACTCCTGGCAACCACCATACGCAACTTGGCTATCGTCACGGGCATACCCCTCCCAGTAGGTGACTCCAAACTCTATTTCTATGCGGATGATATTCTTCTAACTCTCACTGACCTGCGCCGGTCCCTGCCATCCCCGCTCCAAATCATTGATGATTTCCCATCCTTTTCTGGTTGCAAAATAAACTGCGATAAGAGCGAAGCACTTCCCATGTCGGACAGCACCACAGAGGCAGCCATACAAGGTTGCCCCTTCCACTGGCAACCTTTGCACCTTAAATACCTTGGTGTCCTGGTGAATTAAAGGCTTGGTGGGAATGGTCCCAGACAACCTGAACCCACTGCTCACCCAGATGCAATACGACTTAAAGAAATGCAAGATGTTAGGGCTCTCCATGTGCGGCAGAGTGCAGGCTGTCTGCATGGTCACACTCCTGCGCTTTATTCATACCCTTGGGATGCTCCCTATACATATACCTCTCACCACGCTGTGCCTAATAGATTCCAAGATAAGATCCTTCGTGTGGGGCTCCTCGAAACCTCGCCTAGCCACGTCAAAGCTTCAGGCTTGCCACTCCAGCGGTGGATTAAGCCTCCCCTCGGTGGAACACTATGCTCTTGTCCTACAACTCTCCCAACTGGTGTACATGCTGCCGGGGATCCAGGACACGCCGCACTGGGCACTCATCGAACAGCACCTACTGGCTGCTGAGATAGGCCTCTCTGCTTTATATGGGACAGGGTCATGCCCACAGGACCCCACCCACCCGGTACTATCTGCCATGCATAGGGCCTGGCAACGAGTGCACCGCCTATTGGGCTTGCACCCAAGATTTCATGAGAAAGCCCCCCTATGGGGGAACGCCAGTATACATATAGACGGACAGAAACTGTCATGGCCATTATGGAAGGTGGTGGGCATATGCACCCTCGATCAGCTCATCCATGACGGTGACCTGAAAACATGGGCACAACTAAGAGAGGAGTTTGGGATCCCTGAGATGCAATCCTGGAAACATACCCAACTGCATCACGGCTATCAGATTCCTATAAAGAGGATGAGTGGGCAGAGACTCTGGAAGCCCTTGACAGGGGCAGCAGGGAGGCGCGACTGAAATTTTGTCTTTTCAAGGTCCTGCATGATTGGTACTGGACACCAATAAAATTGCACAGAGCAGGCCTACTTCAACATGCAAATTGTTGGCAGTGCGCGAATACACACTGCGACACATTGCATATTAGATGTGAATGCCCCTCGGTGCAAAACTTTTGCCTCTATGTGGGTCGGACCTTGAGCACCTCAATGCCCCTACATCTGCCACTCACCCCTCCTGTGATTCTTCTGCATGACTTGCGGCAATCGCCGGAGTTATCAAAGTCACAACGCCACCTCTTCCATACGGCACCTGCCACAGCCAAACTATGTATCTTACGACAATGGAGGTCGCCGATACCACCATCACAGGAGGCCTGGCTAGTAGCCACGATCCAAACTGCATCCCACAAACGAGTCATCTACAACCTGCAGGACCAATCTGAACTGATCTTACAGACATGGGCACCATTTCTGCGCACAGAGGAGAACACTGGGGATAATCACAACACCTAACCCATAGCACACAAGGTGACCCAATGCGCTGAAACATTCCCTCAGCCCACCCCACCCCATCATCTCCTGGCCCTCATGAAGACGCAGGCCCCCACCTATTCCCCTTCTATATTTTATTTTACTTTCTTCAACATACATCTCCCACAGTGTCTACACACACAGCCTACCCCGGTATACCTACCCTCCCCACGTACTATACACCATCGGCTATCCTTTCACTTTCTGTCAAATCTTTTGTTTGTCATCCCCTTTTTCCTCCCCTCATAATCCAGTAGGAAATCGCATCCATCCCATAGCACGGCCCCAGACCCCGTCCCCTTTTTCCCTTACGTCTCCCTTCCCCCCCACCCCTCCCTCCAGCCCCTACCTGCCTCCCCGCTCCCCCCCTGGCACAACAATGTTGCACTGCGGGGAAATTACTCCGCAGACTCCTAGATGTTGGCCCCTCCACTCACAAGTATATGCAGGAGTTTATGGCGGATTTTAAGGATGCAGGAGGGCAGCGTAGCACCCATGACACCCTCTCACATGCCCCCGCTCCCCCAACTCTGTATCCTGTATCTACCCCGACAACCACGCATACTCACAACAAGAAAAGGGGACAAATTGGAGAGGGACACTCTCCCCTATCGTAGGCCACCAACGGCATCCCCTTCCCATGGACACATATTTCCCTATCCTCTGATATGTGCAGCTGGCCTTTTGCATGTGGTAATGAACACAGCTACAACCCCATCAGCATTGCCACCATACCTGCGACACCACATACACCTATCTGCACATTTACCCATCTTGGGATACTCCCCCCCGAACCCGATCAGGGAACAGACATCCCCAGGGATACCCTCACAACTACACTTGGGAGGGTGCTCTTGCCCCATAGGGGTCATACTATTCAAGCTACATATTCTTCCTTTTCATGGATGCTGAATCCACCAATACAGGTAAGAAACGCTGCAGAGTTGGGCCTACAAGATCACTCTGCCCGACCATAATGTATTGGCGCACCACATCTCTTGGACTGAGGGCTTTCCCCCAGCACCTCCCCCCCGCTACCTCCCCCTATTCGGTATATATCATTTCATGTATATAAGATGCAAATACAAGCCATCCATGTTTCCTCCTTACTGTTTTTTATGGACCAGGACATTTTGGTGTCAAATGTTACTTTTCCTAATATATATTCTGTGAATCTTGAATAAAGAATTGCAACACAAAAAAGCTTAGAAATTCACTGAAAAAAACAAAGCTTGAAGTAATTATAGTTTGCTGTGATAAAATGATCTGTTTTAGTTTTAAAAACCATAGAAATTCACTGAAAAAATTAAAGGTTAAAGTAACGTCATAGTTAGATGAATATGTCAGTGACAACATTAAAGTCTTCAACTAAAAAAAAAAGAAAGAAGTTCACCACTTGCCCCCCTGCCATGCACTGCTTGTGACCTCACATATTACATCACTCATGACATGTTCTATGACATAATCTATGACATCACTGTTGGCATCTCAAATGACATCATTGATGACATCACTGTTGACATCACTGATGACATCATCCAAGCTTCTTTTGTACAGATTGCTCAATAAAAGTGTATAGCATTAGAGCTATGAAAGTAAGTGCAAAATTGCTCAGAATAATATGAAGCATTATTACTGCTAACATACATACAACACTGAGTTCATGTTGACTATGAATCACAGGTGAAAGAGTAACGTATCCTGCACACTGTATTCGATCTGTCTACAAATGTTCAGGGAAAACGAAGTTCCTCCATATACCGAAGCCCTGTTACATAACTAATGCCATTCTAAGGACAGTCTTTACTTGTATCAAACCCCTGACAGTGTCTGAACCTACACTGAGAAATGAGAAATGAAGTAGATATACATAGAAATGTGGGTACTGTTAACACTGCTTACTCTATAAAGAGAGTTTACTCTGTACCACACTCTTTACAGACAGTGAAACTCTCATTAGACAACTCACCACAAAGTATTAAAAAGTATCTACAAAGAACAGTGTACAGTGTATGCCAAACTTGTCCAAAGAGTGACTATTCACTTAAAATAACTGCTGTCTGAAGGTGCTAAAGATGATACAACCTGCACCCTTCATACTGTGGTGAAACCTTTATAGATAGCCCATCTTCTAAAGCAAAACAAGAGCATGTACATAGGTTAGGACCTTGTGCACACAGTCTTCTATGATAAGTAGAAATTGTCATGCTGAGCCAGTTCTGTCTAATAACTCAAGTCTGCTTACAATACTTAGTATGTAGTACGTAGAATCTTTGTCCTGCTGGAAACTTTTTCTACAGTACTAAACATTTGTGCTGAACATAATGAACATAAGTCGTGAACTGTCACGTGCACGCAGAGTTACTCTTCAAAACAAAGATTTATATTGTGTTCAATACCTCTAAACACCTGTGGTGCATTAGGAGATCATGCATTTTTTTAAACACTTACAACTAATAGCTGGACACAGGCTGCACAAAATTAGATAGAAAAGTAATATGGTAGTTACCCACCATTACGTAAACTATAGAACAAGCTAGCACAGTCATTGGATGATGTACTCAGTGATGCCATTAGAGATGCCATCAGTGATGTCATAAATTATGTCATAGAACATGTGATGAGTGATGTAATATGTGAGATCATAAACAGTGCATGGCGGCACAAGTTATAGTTAACTCTGTTAACTATAACATACATTTATGTGTTATTTGTAGTTCAAAATGTTAATGTTGCCTCTGACATATTCACCTAAATATAACGTTATTTTAACCTTTGTTTTTTTCAGTGAATATATAGATATAAATATATATAGATAGATATATATAGATATTGACACACATACGTTTGCTTAAAATGTTTAAATCTGACTTAGTATGTGTATATCGCTACATGTGTATTTAGATATCAATACTAAGCCTGGGCGTAGTTCGCGAAGTAGCGCTACGCGAAGCTACGCAAAGTGCAGTTCGCACTACGCGAGCTACGCGTAGCACTACGCGAACTGCGTAGTGCACTGTTCGCAATGATTGCACAGTGCCGGATGCTTGTCCGCACAGTGCAATCATTGAAAACGGCATCTTGCACAGTGCGAGCTGTCTTTTACTGCCGCTCGAGTAGATTTTTACTCGAGCGGCAGCTTTCTCATCGCAGACTGGTAGTTTCTCATCGCGAGCGGTCGCGAGCATACGCGACCACTCGCAATGAGAAACCTAACCTCCCCGCGTTGAAAATCTCGCCGGGAGGTTTATTTTCCACGCTCGCGATCGGCAACTTGATGTTGCTGATCGCGAACGAGGAAAAAGTCTCGCCAGGATGTCATTTTGCTTGCTCGCGGTCGCCAACTTGACGTTGAGGACCGCGAGCAAGCAAAAAATGACCGCTGCACTACGCTACGCTACGCTACGCGTGTTTGCACTGTGCTACGTGCAATTCGCTTTGTGCGAAGTAGCGCAAACTTCGCAAACTACGCGAGCGTAGCGTAGTGCTTTGCCCAGGGTTAATCAATACACACATATAAAGTGAGAGCTTAACCTTCCAATGAAAGGTAGTAGGAGAAATCAATATGTATGCCATGGTTCAATGTTTGCTTTTTCTGTGTCATCTCCTGATCTGTTCAGCAGCTGTGGTGGTGGTTATGAACAAGGGAGAATAGGAAAATAGTTTGGGGGCCTGGGAACCATCTGGCTCTCTGGAGACTCCAGTGTAGATTTTCTGGTGAAAATGATTACCATGAGGCCAGGGAGAAGAAGGGCAATGAGAGCTTGAGACACTGGATCCACTCTCCATAATAGTTATAGGCTACAATACAGCTGTTGAGCCAGCAGCACTGGCAGAGCCATACTCTTCACCCATGGACCCAGCCTATGCCAGATGGTGGGAAGGCATGGTGCTAGATGAGAAAGCAATGGGACCAATAATTCAGGGGCACAGCCATCAGTGGTTCAGCCACTTCAGTGGCACTTCAGCCCAGAGGCAAGAGGAGGGCACAAAGTGCAATGTACCAGCTGTAGTTTATCTAAGAGGCCATCCCTCCCATTTGGAATGCTTTGTATTGCAATTTTCTCCTGCTTGGCTGTGTTGACTCTTTCTGAAAGGAAGAGCAGAAGATAGTCATGGAGAGTGAGACAGACAGGGCCCCACCCAACCACTGGAAAACTCAGAGGTCAGAAAGTAAAGCAGTGGTGGCAGACATTTAGGGCCTTATTTATGTTTTTTTTGCCATAGGGCAGCAGAGCAGGCCTTGCTGCTGCACTGCCCTACGGCAAAAGAAAAGGGCAGGAATGCGCTGTATCTATTAGATAGAGCACATTCCTGTCCTTTTCCCCTGGGCCGGCGCACAATGGGCTGCCGTGCGCCAACGCAGGCACCTTTGCACCATGGTGCAAAGGTGCCTGCGTTGCTAGGATGATTATTTTTGTGCAGGAAGGCAAACCTTCCTGCACAAAAACAATCACAAGAGGCTTTTTCCTCTTTGTATGTGTGTGTTGCAGAATCCAGCACACATATAAAGAGAAAAAACGAAGAGAAGTAAAGATATTTCTCCTTGTTGT
Source organism: Calotriton arnoldi (assembly GCA_963921515.1). Taxonomy (NCBI): domain Eukaryota; kingdom Metazoa; phylum Chordata; class Amphibia; order Caudata; family Salamandridae; genus Calotriton; species Calotriton arnoldi. The sequence goes on from CAWUFW010011569.1 coordinate 242,148, forward strand.
GCCTCCCTTATGCCTCCTTTGGGGAGGCGTATGTTTTAGCCCTGCCTCAGACTTACAATTTCTCATAAATCTGGGGCAGTGTCAAAAGCCATGGATGTTGCTGGGAACGCCCCCAGCAACACCCATGGAAAGCCCCTTTCACGCAGTTTTCTGTGTGAAAGGGGCACATATTTATAAGGCCATGAAATGCCACGTAAAGTGGCTTTATGTGGCCTTATAAATATGCCAGTGGCACACTGTGCCACTGGAACATCAAAAAAGTGATGTTTCTGCGGCGCAAAATTGCCGGTAGAGGCCCTTAGAGTCTGTATTCATGGGGCTCAGTATGAAAAAGACAGAAATGGAATTTTCTACAGATAATACACGGAGAAACTAAAGTACAGAGGTTGATAGAGGAAGAAAATAGGAAGCAGACGTGGGAAAAAAATGGAAAATGAAAAAAGGTATGAAGGAGATACATGCAGAAGGGAAAACTGTCATTAGGTTCTATTAGGACTAGAACAGCTGGATCGGTGACAGAGGAGAGAGAAGTAGGGATAAAAAGGTGTGAGAAAAGGTAGTAAAAGAATGGAGAATGGGGGAAAATAGATCAAGGGGATATGAACGAGATAGCATAAGGGATGTGCAGATACAGCGAGAGAAATTGGGCATAGATCGGGAAATCATATTGGAAAGATAGCGATGGGATGGGAGATATGCATGACTTGGAGAATAGAAAGATATGGAAAGGCTGGGGGTCTTTGCTTGCATTAAGCCTTTACATGAAACCCTTGCTACACCACTACTCTTCATTGTAAGGAAACAGATCCTTGATACTGGCTGGGTGACATGCACATAGTGTGATTTTCAGATAGAGTGCATTTGAAGCTGTGGGATAAGCATGGGCCACAAATTGCAAAGACAAATGAATTAACAGGTTAGCCTGTACCAAAGCTCAAAGATGACACAAGCTCACCCTGTAGGGTAAAAAATAAACATGCAGGGCGTGTGCTCCCGAGTGCATGTGTCATGTACACATAGGGAGCCTTGCTCTCTGACTGTATCTTTCTTAATATCTGCCATCACTCTTAAGGCCTATCATGCTCCTCCCCACATGGTTTAAAGGCATGAGGCTCCAGGGCAATGTTCCAAAGCACCAAACAATTCACCTGCCTGCCAGCAAGAGGGCCTCGGCAAAGCAAATTAGAAAACATGGAATATTTGATAGGATAATGTCTTGGTGTCAGTAGCAGAGAGGCCACTTTCATCAGAGGTTTTTCACAACATGCTGGCACATCTGATAGGCCTGTAGGGTCGGAGTCGAGTCAGTCATGCATAGCAGTCCCTTCCTACATATACCTTATTCTGTCCCAGTCGCATCAGCTTTTTAGAGACATCAAATCTGCCAGTGTCCACGAAACCTCCTGGAGAGGCATCAGTGCTTAATTTGAGACAGGGCTTTCCGGTGCTCAGCACCAGCACTTAATTGGTGTCCGGTGCTCGGCACCGGCACCTAATTGTCAACACCATACTTAGAACAGTCCACCACATGGTGGCGCTGTTCATCTAATTTAGAAATGAGCAGAACAACGGTAGTTTAGGACTACAATGTACATTAAAATTTCTAATACCTGCCTCTCCAGCAATTCCTTTAGCTTTGGGGACCTGGAATAATCTGAACTGTCGCATTTACATGCGAGAGAGATGGTTAGTAGTTGTTTTGGCAGCGATGACAAGGGCGATGGGTGGTGCAAGCTGCAGCGGCCTGCTGGTCAGAGCCCTGGCACTTAATATTTTACAAATTAAGCACTGGAGGCACTGGTAGTGCTACAAGACAGAGCAGAATCCAAATGCAAACAGCGTACCTTCCCCTAACTTGGAGATATGCCTTACCTCCCTATCAGCAGACTTCACACTTATTCTTCAGTAAATTTAGGAAATGTACCTAAAGACCGGCTAACACTTTCTCCGGCATTACCCAAAGTCTACAGACAACTCTCTAGATCTTAAACCATTCCTCATCAATTAATGACGCTGTAACTTTATAGCTGCGAATCCAAAGAGCCACGTGAAAGTGAGCAGGATAAATGAATAGATTGTCATAAAGGCCACAACGTTGGAGATAGTCAAATAATATTAAAATGTGTAAATATTACTATTAAATGCCCACATGGTTGAATGTCATGCCATCACAAACCCCATACCTGCACTTCAGGAGCCTATCCTCTAAGCATCTATTTACATATTCTTATTGATATTTGCCAGAGTAGCTGTGTGGTGCCGGTGATATTTACTCAGAAAACTATAGTTCGATCTCCTTTCTTGATTCAAATAACATAAATAAACAGTGAAGTAAAAGCAGAAAATTAAAACATGCAATAGATTAAATAATATGGTTTAATTGTTGCCCCCTGACATCACAGTGAGAAGCTATCCGGTCTGTTCCTCCTGTCTCCTCACAAAGGAGGGGATTGGCAGCTCTAGATCAGCCATGAACAATATCGTCTGGTTAACCTCACCCTTTCCCAGTCAGTACAGAGTGGGTATCTCATCAATGTTGGCTGAGCCCATCCCAGAAAGTGACTGGAATAGACATCCACTTGTATCTGAAAAACAAAAAAAACACAAAGAAAGTTTTTTTTCTCCTGTAAGTGGAGGCAAATGTTGATATTCCCTGCCTGCCCTGACAGATTCTGACAGGGGTATGCATCATGAAACCCACCTCCAATATTGCAGGCCTCCCTGATGTACTGACCGTGGGGACCCTGCTGTGGAAAGACCACTACCTATGGTAGACTGCCTGCAGATTGGGGTTCAACTTTTAGTACACATTAACTCCGCCTTCAAGAGCTACTGGCAGGGCCTGTCTGGCTACCGGGCATTTTGGTGTACTGCCAAGCTGGGGGCTGATTTTGTTGATGGGGACCTGCGTGTGCTTAAAAATATTCATTTTGCTTTGTTTATTTCGAAGCTCACGCAGGTCCCCATCAACGAAATCAGCCCCCACCGCAGGGAAATCAGCCCCCAGCTCGGCAGCACACCAAAACGCCCGGTAGCCAGTCCGGCCCTGGCTACGGGTAATGCTTGTATTGGTAACGCCCAGATGTGGAAGTACTGGACTTACCAGGTGCTACTCAGATGGAAAGGACAACTGTCAGTCTCACAGAATTAGAGCTCCAGTAACTTATGATGGTAGATGAACTAGAACTGCCAAAATAAAAATAACCCACTTAACCTTCACCTTTTGGTGGCTAGATACAATTTGTATCTGCTCATCCCTTACAAACCTACTCCCTTATTTAAGCATCAGTGAGGGGTATTTACACTTAGCCCCTAAAGTTCAGTTTGTTAATAAAAATAATAATATTCTAATAAAAAGTATGAACAATTCAGTTTTTAGTGTGCATGTATGTATAGCAGTCCAACCAAAAAATAACCTTTTTTATCTCTTTGACTCTAACTGTGTCATGGAAACTCCGGCTTATGTTATCTGGATGCAGGCATCAAAAGTGAAGTATGTCAATAGGGTGGTTGGCGACTGCAAGCGAAGGGGCGTTGCGGGGGTCCCTCACCCTTCCTTGGATGGGGCCCCTAAGGTTTTGTTATGCCACTGATATGACAACCGTTGTGCCTAGCAGTTAGTTCAGCCGTGCCTTCAAATAAATGGTTGCTAAAATTCAACATAATGCTTCATTGGTAATTGTTAAATTGGTAAAGACAAACCAAACTGTGATTCTAGTGGTGTATTGAATCCTGATCTACTGAAGTGTTCTCTATTTGTAAAAATGACCATTTTCTCCAGCACAGCTTTACAGAGCTGGCGTTTGTTTCTGTTCATCCAAGCTGAAAACATAATCACTGGATGCAGCAAGTACATCTCTTTAGTCGAATTCTACATATGTGCAAAGAATGAAGAATGTGAATTTGATCTAATTAAAGTGGCATGCAATGACTGTGTGTGCCTACTAATTGTTCCAGAAATTCCACCTTACAATCACATTTTTAGTTTTGTGAACTGAATGATTTATACGTAACTGCTGGCTTGTTTAAAAACAGAGGTTTCTGAATACAAAGTACCACTGACAGTAGCAAAAGCATTACCATAATGATGAGGTCTGGCTGGGATTTAATAGCATGACAATTATTGGATAATTAAAATCTAATTAAAAATATATGATTGCCCTTGTTGTAATATCCAAGCATGATCATTCCAAAAATATGAAAGAAAATGTTCTGCAACACTAAATGAAATTGTAGAACAAAGGAAGATGGCTAATGTCCTGTAATTTAAAATTGATAAATTGAAATGTTATAATGATTGGCTAATGCATCCAGCGTATGCAGTTTTAAAATGATGTTAGTGCACAGCTGAACACGAGTGAACGAAATGAGCATTTAGGAACAAATTATAGAAAATAAAAGCACAGATTCATAAAAACATCAATGAAAGAATTTCAAAAATAGTTTGGAGTAAGAAAATGAGGATGTGTGCACTCCTTTAAAAACTAGACAGCGGCGGCCCAGCCATTAGGGCGGAGGAGCGTTGACCCCTGCTGCCAGTGCAGCAAAAGTGAGAAATAAAACAGTAATAAAATGAATTACCGTTTTATTTTTCACTGCTCCCAGCTCGAGCAGTGTTTAGGGGTGGGACATTGTTGCTGACTGGCAGCGGGGGAGTGGTGCTCACTCCACCAGTTCACACTGCGTAAGTCACTTTTTTGCGACAGCCAGCTCAGACATCTGAGTGGCGAGCAGGCACAGACCTCCTGTGCCTGCTTGAGCGTTGAGGAAGCCCACTACAGCCAATCCTAGCGCTTTGAGGTGCCTGCTGTTATGCTGACACCAGAAAAACGAAGAAAGGAGAGCAAAGCACGGATAAGTACGTTTTTAAAAAAAAAAATATTATATTTTTGCTTACCATGGGATTTGTCTCTCGGTCCCCCCTCCCCCTGACATCCCTCCAGTGTTGAGGGTCACCGTCCGCCACTGAAACTAGAATAGGTAAAGCAATTTGGCAAGTAACCTTCTCTTCTATACGAGAAAGGTCTTTGTGTGCATGTGCAGCCTAGTTTTCTACATAAGTTGAGGTCACTAATTAGATACAGAGGGGCAGGTTTACAAGCCCCTTGCGCCACTTTTGCGTCACTTTTCCCATGTTAAAAATGATGCAAAAGTGGTGCAAGGGCCTTGTAAATAAGCCCCGGAAAGGTTAATATCTTTCATCAAGAAAATGGTACACCTCAAAAAAAGCATAGAGATATGAAGCTAGAGTGACATTTTATTTTGTAAGTACCATATTGCACATTGCTTGATTTTAGATCGATATTGATGCCAGTGGTATTGAAATGGTTGACGGTATTACAAATAAGAGGTTCACAATGCAAGGAAGCTAAAAAATCCCCTTTAAAAGTGCAGGCGTGTTGCCGCCTGCACTGTTAAACACAGAGATGCTTCAAAGCAGCTGCTCCATTTTTCACCTGATTGCACTGCTCCCAGGTCAGCATGACTTTATGGCTGCCCTGGGGGCCAGCACTTTCACTATAATGCAGTGCATTTTCCTTGTTAACACTCGGCGCACATTTTGAAAGATGCACCCAGCGCTAACCAGGAAAATGCGGCGCACCCCAGAAGTTACAACACATTGAGAAGTTAATTTAGTTACTGCTGAATATAAAAAATCACCAATAGGAAATAAGCCCTTTTCCTACATATAAAATTTATGAAGTTGTCCAACCTGTGATCAATGCATTTACCATTTACTTTTTATGGTAAAAGTTGAACAGGAATTGTTTTACAGTTTTGTTTCTAGAGTAGCATAGGTGTACGTAAGGCTACATCTTTCCTCACTTAGCTTCAACCTGGTTCTAGTAAGCTGGTGAGGAGAGGGGTGAGGCATCAGGGGGACTGGTATTCTGTCAGAGGCACAGTATAGGGGTTCCATAAGGGACATGGCACTATGAAGGAATGCCTTAATTTGTACCTGCTGATCAGCAAATACACCACCGCCAAGCAGAGCTCCATCTGCCTGGCCTTTATGGACCACTCCTGCACCTTGAACAATGTGGTGAGATCCAAACTCTGGGAGATCTTGATTGATATGGGGTTTGGTTTGAGGGTGATTTGGTTCAATTTCTGAGAGATCTGCACTATGATCTCTCTGCATCGGTTAGGTTTGGCCCTTCAGAAGAGAGGACAGATAGTTTTAAGATAGGGAGAAGGGTAAACCAGGGGTGCATCATGGCCCCATTGCTGTTTTTTGTCTATATTAATGACCTAGACACTGCTCTGTCTGTTAAAGTTTCTGACGCCCCCTTCATTGGTAGAAAAAAGGTCCCTGTCCTATTTTATGCAGACAAAGCAGTTTAACTCTTGAGAATCCCTAATGGCCTCAACATATTGTTCAAGAATGTGTCACTTTTATGGGCTCTCTTGGTTTGGCCACCAATTGAACTAAAACTTTTATAGTGGAATGTAATCCCAAGAAAACCAAGATGCGGGCTGTCTGGCTACAAGTTCACCCCATGGGTCTCACTCCGGATTTCTCCTACCTGGGTGTCATCTTTGATGTGAAGGGCAATTGGGATCCTTGTACTGCTACAGTCCAACAGGCATTTGCAAGTTCCGCTGGTTATGTTTTAATCTTGCCAGTCGTATTGGTGAAAAAACCAGTGGCCCCATTGCTGGAGATTTATAGTAGAAAGTTTCTCCCCATTTAGGGCCCCGATTCACAAAGGTAAACTTTTATGTTTGGTCTAAACTTAGATCAAGCAACTAAGTTTACGAGTTTGGGAATTCACAAAGGGCATTTACGAGTACTATCTTTATGTACGCACTCGGGGTGGAGGTCCGGTCTAAGTGCGGACATAAAGATAGTACTCATAAATGCCCTTTGTTAATTTCTAAAGTCATAAACTTGGAAGTTTGGTCTAAGTTTAGACCAAACGTCTAAGTTTACCTTTGTGAATCGGGCCCTTAATGTATGGGCCAGGTATCTGGGGATATATTAACTCAAATCTCTTCCAGGGCAAACAAAACAGAATGTTGGGGAGATTACTGGGTGTTTCACCTGCGTGTTCTACTTTTATCTTTTACCAGGAACTTAGGGTGGATAATGTGGAAGATTCTATTAAATTGGCCCCCCTTCTTCTGTGGTGCTCGATATGGATTAACCTGCATGCCTCCTTCAATAAGTACATCGTGAAAGATTGTCCTGTGAAAGAGGCCTGAACATTCCATGGTTTAATTATATTAAGGCTGCCCTGATGGATGTGGGTGAGCTGCATTTATTCTATGAGCCTGAGCTCTTGGCTACATTTACTCTATGAGCCTAAGATCTTGACTAAACATGTCATGGTCCTGGTAAAAACCCCTTTAAAGTGGATAACTATCACCTTAGAGAGGCCCGTGAACTTACTAAAACTTCTGTCAGGGAGTGTGCATCATTACTCAGTCTACCCAGCCCAGAACCGTATCTGGATTGGATAGTTTGTCCTATGAAAGAGGCCTCAACATTCCATGGTTTATCTATATTAAGACTGCCCTAATGGATATGCGTGAGCTTCATTTATTCTATGAGCTTGAGATTTTGACCAAACATGATATGGTATAAGTAAACATCTCCTTTAAGTTGAATAAATATCGGTCAGGGAGTGCGCCTCATTACGCGGTACACCCAGCCTGGAACCGTATCTGGAGTTGATTGACTGCTCTTGGGATAGAATGTTACTCCCCCACTTTAGATTAGGCTTTGTGAGATGGCACTTGGATTTTCTACTTGGCAAATTTGACCCCTCCAAAATGTTGTTGTGCCCGTGTGATGAATTTTTACCCCAAAGTATGTTAAACTTCACCTTTTTCTGGAAATTCTTTATTGATTTTAGTAAACAGTTCTTAATCCCAATTATTAGGTGCGGGGCATCAGAAGCCCAGAGACTGCCCTGGAATATTTGCAACTGCTGGATTCCCTGTCTAATTGTGTTAATATATGTTCCTTTTTAACATGCACCATTAACAGAAGGAACTCAATGCTGTTTTAGTTGATGTGGATTTTCCCTCGGGTGGCCTGTACCACCTTTAAACTACTATGTAAACCTAGACAACATATTTTATTCATGCCTAAGCTTTATGTACTGTGGTTACTGTTACTTTGTAATGATGTCTATTTTTTTATATTTTAGCACTTGCACTTTACTTAATTTTAATATAGTGGAGCGAAGGATACTCAAAAAGTGGGCTGGCATAACTCCCATGTGATATGCTGGTGACTCCTTGATGTTTCCTGTATTGTACTGGTGCTTTTTTGTTTCTGATGTTTTTATCTTTATGCTCAATGTTGTCTTGAGATGTTTTAATATTGTGTTTTTTTTTCTGTGATGCACTTTTATGGTTACCTTGGTAACCGAAATACAGTTTTACTTGACTTTAATTGACTAGTTCTTACAAGGCGGGTACTTTTGTTGATTTTTTTTCACTGTCTTGTCATCTTTGTGACATACAAATTTTAGGATTTAATGCACAAATTAGGTGGGTTGATGATGGCTGTTGCTCAGCCTGTTCTGGGATCATGCTCATCGTAGACATTCAGAATTTGAAATCAGCATTCTGAACCACAGGAGTTATGTTTATTTGGGCACTGCTAATCTCAGAGCAATATCACTTTACCAGTTTTTGAGATAAAATATTCAAATACAACACAGAAATATATAGCAGAAGCATTCACTCATTTTCCAATTAGTTGTATCTTGGTCTTTATCCAAAAAATATTCTGTTAGTTAAACAACTATTGTAATCTTCCTCTACCTCCCGCAAACTTGATATGCTTGCAATGCACACCACACATTTCAACATAGTCATAGTTTTATCAGTATGACAGTGATCCTCCTCCACTTAAGCCCATCTTATATTGGTATATAGTTAGGTCTATGCTTCCTACACCATCTTTGGTGGATCGCTGAGGGCTTTAGCCAACGCAATGTGGACAGGATGGTGAGCATTGTTCACAAGACACAGGAACCTAGCATTCATAGGCAACTGTCAGTGCAGTCTTCTTATATCCACGATTGGTCTGCCCTCTGACCCCTGTTACAAGGCATGGCACCTCAGCATGCTAAAGGAGAGTACTGATACCTCCCTGAATATCCCATATCAGGAACTCCTTGATTGTAGACTGGTTGCTGCATGATTTCCAACTCCGTGTTTCGGCCTCAGTGATTGCTGTAGGTATTCATCAGTACTCTGACTCATGTGGACACACACCACTGCGGAGGTTTACATTCCTCCTTGCCCAAAGGTTACAAGGTGAACAAACTTATTCATCCAAGTCCCAGCAGTTTTATAACACAGCAGAGGGCATGATGGTGGATTTCTAGCATTCCAGCAATTTCCCTTAACCCCTTTCCATCTACAGTAGGTATGCCCAAGCTTAGAGGCAAAGTGACTTGTCAATTTCTTTTCACAGAAGCAATGGCTGATAAACAAAAACTGGGCTGCCCTGACATGACTGAAATTATGATGGAAAGCCTAAGAGGGACCTCAATGCAATCAAAACCACCATGAGCTCAACCAGAGAAGACACAAAGTCAACAACAAATGAACTCACGGCATTACGAACAGAACTGGAAGACTTTCAAATGGAGTTTGACGCGACCAAGAGGAAGGTAATGCCCCTTGTAGTTCAGGTTGCCACAATAGTAAAAAGACAGACCTAGTCAGAGAGTTGTGGCAGATGCACAGAAAGCTCATGGAGGTGGAAGACTGAAGGCAGAGAAATAATGTCTGATTCATGGGTGTTCCGGAGAGGTTGGAGACTGATGAAAGGGAAGGATTTTTATAACATTTCCTCCCAGAGATAACACGCCTTATGTTCACTCCCCCACTAGAATCCCAGGGGGCCCATCATGTCCAATTATGCATGGACAGGAATAGGCAGGCACCAAGACCAATCATAGCTTGCACTCTGTGGAATCAGCAGTCCAAACAACTTATCATAGCAGCAAGGCAGCACAATGGTCCCTTCAACTATAAAGACAGTAAAATCTATGTTGTACCATATTTCCCTTATGAAAGTATGATTTGGAGGAAAAGATTTCAAGCAATGAGATCCATGTTCAGAAAACTAGATTAACAATATGGCCTGCCTGAGCCTGCCACAATGTTGCTCACAATTAATGAAAGACATAAAGAGTACATTGAACCAGAAGAGTAAGAGCAGTTTCTAGACTCAATCAACGCAGTGGAGATGGACATCTCATGAGAACTGGATGCATCAACCGCATTGGCAGCAACCAACAACTCAGACTAAACTCACGCTCGTGGGAACCCCGATTTGGAACATGGAAGACTGGAAACCATGGTGAAAAGATGAGAGGAGAGGGACAGGAGAGAGACGTTCTTTCCAAGCCTCAGGAATAGAGATAAATCCCATTCCTCCTGAAAGCCTGATCCACTTGATGCACCGGTACAGTCATGTGATGGGACAGTAATCCAGAGGGCCACAGGATATCTGGTAATATCTATCCAATTCTGAGGTTCCCTATTGATATAGCAGAAAGGATGTAGGGGGAATCCCATTGGACTGTGGGGAAGTGCTTGCTTGAAGCCATTCTACTTGGTTGCGACATGTCTGGGGACTCAGCTGGCCCAAAACATGCCAATTGAACACAGGCACTGCAGAGGACTCTGAGGGGGATATTCTCAAGAACGCGTGTTAACTTTCGCCAAAATCGCTTAACGCAACTTCTCACATCACAGTCCATCACGGGAAAATAACACTGTGTTAACGCAGCATTCACAACCCGGCGGCACCATGTGATAGCCTCACGATAACGTGACAAATGCCCGCGTTAAAATCAACGCGACGCCAAAAAAGTGCGAAACTCTAACACGAAAAAAGTTGCGACGTCCCAAATCGCGAAACAAAACCAGCGATAACCAGTGACAGGCCTGCGATTCCTACGCGACATGTGGGTAAATGCACTATAAAAGCAGAGAGAAAAAAAGATAAAAAAATGTAACTGCGTACCACCATGGACGCACCCGGACCAAGTGCACAGGACAACGCGAACCCCACAAGCCCCACAGACGACCAGCCAGGAACCCCGGGGCCGGGGAAGGGCAAGGAGAAGAGGAAGAGGGAGACGGGGTTCAGTCCGCAGGAAAACCAGATCATCGTCATGGAGGTGACAGAACACAACCAACAACTGTACGTCACCTCCACTGTGTCATCGGCAACACAGACAGAAACATGGCAGTACATCGTGAACAACGTGAATGCAGTGTTGAGTGTTGAGGAGGACAATGGAAGAGGTCAAGAGGCGCTGGAATGATATGAAGGGCAAAACCAAGAAGAAACACTTTGCCAACATGAAAGCAGCAACGCAGATTGGAGGTGGGGGACCAGCGGCACACCAGGAGCTGGATGACAGTGAGAAAATGGTGGCCACAGTCATCAGTCGGGATACAGTGCCAGGAGTTGGGGATCGGGACACTGCTCAACATGACCTGACACAACATCAACAGGGTGAGTACCGACCTGGGACTGGGGGGACGGGGGGAGATGGGCACAATGGCACACATGCACAATTGAGTACAGCACACTGCACACCCACAATGACTCTGGAACATGTCCCTAATCCCCGTGCCACACAGCAGCACACATACAGAAACTCAGGGAATGTGTGTTGCATTGAATTTATTTGCACATGCTGTGCCTGTGGTCATTTTGCACTGTCTCATGATTGCCAAGGACTGACACAATGTGACGTCCTCATGTGAAGACATTTTCAATGGTGTTGCTCCTACGGGCTATTCCTGCTGCAGCTGCAGTGGGGTGTGGTCCACCTGCCTCATTTTCCTCATCATCGTCCGGTGCATCTGGCACTCGTAACCATGGGGCATTGGTGCGTACACATATGTTGTGCAACACACAACATGCAACGATCATCTTGCACACAATGTCTGGGCTATACAGGAGCCTTCCACCTGTGATGTCCAGGCACCTGAAACGTGACTTCAACACGCCAAATGTGCATTCCACGATGCCCCTGGTGCGTGCGTGGGCCCAATTGTACTGCCTCTGGGCCTGTGTGTTCGGGGCTCGGAGGGGTGTCAACATCCAAGGGCAGAGTGCATATCCTTGCTCACCCATGACAGTGCAGAGAGACATGAGTCAATAGTTGGTTCTGCATGATGTGTTGGCAGGCTCACTAGTTCATTGGCATGTGATATGTGTGTCATAGTGATTCCGGTTTGACATGTACTGCTAGTAGCAAATGAGCGCCATCAATGTGTATTACGTAGCCTCACTGCTGCTCCTCCTCCCCCCGAGCCTATTTCCTCGTGTGCGCTGCGCGGTTGCATCACCTCCACTCCTACGGCACACCATTGTCATGCCTGTCTGTGCATGTCCACAAGCCTGACAACGACACTGTGATGTTGTGCGTTGAAGGTGGGCGGCCATGTGTGTGTAGGCCTATGGTAAGGATAGGGCGGACACAGATGTGGAGTTCATGGCTGGCCGAAGTCACAATGCGGTCGAGGCAAGACCTTTGGCTTATGCTGCGGTAATAGTGATACACACACAACAGTTGGCATGTATGATCCCGGACCCCGAGCGGGCTTGCGCTCATTCATTAATCCCTTTGTCCGAGCCCGCACTCGGGGGCATGTTACATTGCAACTTTGTCCATTGCGGGACGGGTGGTGCCGACACCACAACAAAGACACACGCATTAGGTACTAAATTGGCCAGCCCAACACTTAACCACACCCAGAGCCCCGGGGTGATCATCCACACCCCTACGCTGGACTGCCGTACGCCAGCCCACTCCGGCAATGCCTACAGGGGGGTACGACACAGCTACATGTCCCAGGTCTACCCCACTGCCTGAGGTGACATGGTTACGTCCGCTGTACACCGCACAATGCAATGTGGTAGGGCCTGGGGCCCTCATGCACACACAATGACCACACAGACACACTTAGATAGTTTGTGGAACTGGCTACGGGCACGTGCGCCCAGCCCATTTATTGCCAGGGTCACATGTCCAGTGACGCCTGCGCTGGATGGGTGTAGGGTGAGTGTAAGCCAGCCCTCAGGGAGTGGTTGGTGCTGGCAACAACTACAACAGTGATCAGACAATCAGAAGTCCAAAGTTCAAACAGCAAGGGTCCACGACTTGAGCTGCACAGAGTTAGTGGCCACGGATGCACCGCGGCCGGCACAGGCACACTGCCACGGGACGGTGACTACTGGTGCACTGAGGTAGGGCCACGAGAGCTGAGCGGGTTCTCGTCGATGTCCAAGGTAAATGTCGCAGAGGGTTTTGGGGGACAGTGGAAGGTGTTCTTCCAGGGAATGATACAGAGGGCAGTACCAAGCAGACACAGGCAATATGGAGGAGATGCATGCTACAGACTCATGTTTAACACCAAGTCATTACCAGCCACATGATAATGAAGGCAACCCCCAGGCCATTGACTGAGACGCCCCCAACGTTCAACCAGAGGGTGTCCATGAATTTCGGGGCACAGAGTTAGTGGCACCAGAGCTGAAAGGGGATGCAGTCTGCGATAAGGCCTGTACAATGGTATAAACTCTGCCATAAATAGATCAAGGCTCAGTTCCAAATGTGTAACCTACTTGACCGTATTGTGGGCCGGAGGCAGCGGTCAGCAGGGGCCCCCAGCCACGTGTCCTTGGCTTGCGATGCACAGAGTCAGTGGCACCAGGGCAGTTGTTGGTGGTGTTCGGTCACCTCCGTAACGAGGATCCTGTTTGTCATCCGGACTGAATCGCGTCTGCCTCTTACTCCTCTCCTAGCGTGCAATGATACGGACTCTGCCATTGTATAATCAAGACTCAGTTCCAAATGTGTGACCTACTGGACTGCAGTGTAGGCCGGAGGCAGCGGTGGAGATCTCAATGAGAAAGGAGTAATGGGGGCCTGTGTCGCGGAGGCCATGATGGTCTGAGGAGGCTGCCATGGTTGTGGGCCTCAGGCTTGGAGCTTGCACCGGCACGTGGTGGGCCCTCTTTGACACACGCCGGTGACGGCAGGTGAACAGTGTGGCCTGGGTACGCTGGGACGGGCATGATGTGTTTTGGGACCAGTGGCCTGGGGTGCAGCAGGTGCACAGGATTCGAGGCACCGCCACTCACAACGTCAGCCTTGTGGCGGGGTGGGAGGCGCCGCCCTGGCAGAAACGTTGGCCATTCCGGAAGAGAACCACACCCAGAGTAACAGGCTTTTTATTCACACCCTTACGCTGGACTGGCGTACGCCGGGCCAGCCCACTACACGCACGCTTACAGGGGGTGACGTAACAAGCTACATTTTTGCATTGTTCCCCGCTGGCTGTGGTTACATGGTTGCGTCCACTGTCCAGTGCACTCCAGGCACCAGCAGTGTATGTCGACATGGAAGTGTCTGTGGTCTGCATACTGCGGTCTGTCCAGCACATCCACTGCACACTTGGCATTGTGTGCATTCTTATTCATGGGTCACTTGCCTCCTTCGCACATGCCGGGTTCCCACCTCTCCCCATATTCTGCTATTGTGTGGCTGAGGTGCCATGCCGTTGATGGCTTGTGTAGATGGCTAGCCCAGGTTGCCACAGTAAGTGGTGTTGTCGTGTTTGGAATGTGGGGATGTTGGTTGTCATGTTGTATGTGATTTTGTGACGTGTGCATGTGTGTTGTCTGGATGTGGTGTTGAGGTGTGTGGTGGGTTCCGTTGGTACTTACTGACGAGCAGTGCATTCCCATAGGTGGCATCCTGAAAGCGCTGGTTGATGATGGACTGTCAGAAGATGAAGGAATCATGCACACTGCCTGGGTAGTTGGTGACGACATTGGTGAAGATTCCCCGGTGGTCCACTATTGCCTGCACATTAATGGAATGTGTGTGTTTCCTGTTGTGGTAATTGTGTGCAGTGGCGGCAGGGGGCACGAGGAGTACATGTGTGCAGTCGATTGCCCCCAAGACGTGCGGGAAGCCAGCTATTGCGTAGAAGCCTTGCTTGTTCTCCAGCTGTTCCTGCGCAGTGTGTGGGAAGTAAAGTTGCTGGGGTACCAAGCTGATGATGGCATCCAGGACAGGTGTGATGAACTTTGACAGGGCTGGCTGTGAGACTCCTCCGACTCTGGCAGTTGTTGGTTGGAAGGTCCCAGAGGCCAACAGGTGCAGCACGGCCAGCAGCTTTGTCTGATGTTGGTTCTCCGCTGTGTTGGTACCGTCAGCCTGTGGGCAATGATGGTCAGGATGCGTAGGATGGTTGTCCTTTTGAGCCTGTAGTGGGGAATGACTTCCTCTGGCGTTAAGTCTCCGAGGCTGGTGCGTTTTCAGAAGGTCCGGTGTCTTTGTCTGTGCTGCCTCTGTGGTAGTCTGGTGGGCATCCTGGGTGTGGTGGCTGTGGGTGTTGTGGCCCTCTTGGGGCTCCGAGCTACATGATCAGTAGCTCCATGGCATCTGTTGTTCTTTTGGTGTGGCTGTGGGCTGGGCTCCCTTTTATGGTGCAGGTTGGCATCCGACTTAACACCAGGTAGGAGCAGGTGTTAAATCCATGCTGCTAACGCGCCTTATCGCATGTTTTTGATTCTTATCGCCGATCTGGCTAATCGTTGGGAATGTTGCGAAGTGGTGTTTCCGTGGGTTTTTGCATGGGAACGCCTACTCTGCATCTCATTAGCGTTAGTTGCCGGTGTCATCCGTGGCGATGTTTTTTGCGGCTGCTATCGCAGGAATAATGGTGATATCGGCTGTTAGCACCAGCTTGTGAATGGTGCGATGAATTTATCACCACTTTGGCTGCGATAAAGTGCCTCTAACTCAGCGATAAGTCCTTGAGAATATGCCCCTGAAATGCTAAGACTAGTTCCCAGGGACTATACTTGAACCATGCATGTTTCTTGGTGTTGGGCAGGTCGGAGAAAGGGAGAACACTTGCCCTTTCAAAGTAGGTACTTGATAAGATATCTGCTAGTTTTAGGTTTCTTCTTACACTGGGGGTACAACACTTCTACACACGTTAAGAAATGTTTTCCTTATAGCAGTGTGTTACTTCCTTGCACCTACCCCTCAGACCCCTCCTATTAATCACATTTCCCTCAGATATTGTCTTATGTTTCCCTCCCATCAGACAATATCCATGGCATTTCAAAATTAGAAGCTAATATACACATGATAGGGTATAATATGGATGCCCCTTGCTCTGGCATGCTATTCTTAGTGCCATTCTCATTCAGAATTGGGACCTTGGTGGACAGAGGGCGCTATGACAGTGCAGCCACACCACAAAATCTTTGACTCTAAATGTGAATGGTTTAGCACATTACATTTGAAAGAAGAAAGTTCTCTCATATATAGTCTTGAAATCCCCCGACATTGATTGCTCTGATAGAATAGACAGACCTTTCACAGGTGGAGTAAAAAAACTTAAAAGTGATTGGGTTGGTAGAGCTCTCAGATGTAGCTATACTGGCAGGCAGAAACATTCCTCCCTGAATCCTAGCTCCTCAGACTCCTTCAAAAAGTGAGAAGTCACCATCCTGTTTAGAAAGCCGCTTCAATGTACAGTGCAGAAAAACTGCGGCAGACCCATTGGGTAGATGTGTTTTTACCTCAATAAAGACAGCTTCGACAACACTGGCAGTGGGATCCGTCTACACCTAGACATGATAGAACATATTTCATGTCGTCCATCCCCTGACTAATCATTGAATTTGGCCACATGAATGTAGTGATAGGCAGAGACTGAAATATAACCCTAGATTTTTGACAGATCAGGTCCTTCGGATGAGAACAATGATAAAGACAAAGCAATTCACACACCTAGACATGATAGAACATATGTCATGTCGTCCATCTCCTGACTAATCATTGAATTTGGCCACATGAATGTAGTGATAGGCAGAGACTAAAATCTAACCCTCGATTTTTGACAGATCAGGTCCTTCGGATGAGAACAATGATAAAGACAGAGCAATTCTGGTAGACAAACTAGAGGACAATAGCCTCATGGAACCCTGACAGCTGATCCATCCAAGGGATAGAGAATAAACCTTCCTCTTATGCGTGAATGGCACATACTCCAGAATTGATTTTTTTCCTTCTGAGTAACCCTGTCCTTAACAGGATTGCAGGATTGTTGAGTGGGTGGAGCTCAGACCATGTACCGGTAATCTGAAAAATGGAGCTAGGCCAAATTGCAGCTAAACATTGGTGGTTGAACATATCCCACTACAATATGCCCATGGATAAATAGAAACTCACAGGTCCACTATGACAATATATGACTGGCAAATAGGTCTTTGTCTCATTCCCTTAATCCCTTTGGGCTGCAGGTAAGGCTGAATTAAAAGGAGTATTGATGTGGGACTTGTCCCAATGTGAAAAGCCATCCCATGACAAAATAAGACATCTAGAAACAACTATCCTAATACTGACTGACTGACAAAACAGTATAATCATTGGCCTACCCCACAGTCTGACCAATGGCCTTCACCACAGTTTATAAGAAAACTTGAGCAGGCAAAGAAGACATCAAGCAAGAGGACTTCATTTCCCATCACCAGTCAGTGCAAGAAATTACATCTTGGCACCCTGGGCTCCTTAATGACAGCTGCATCATGTGCATGCAGCGGATGCATGCACTACACGCAAAACAGACCCATGCAGAAGGCATGGCAAAGGCAAGCCTGTCTGCACCAGGACTGCTCCCATGGCCAGGAGCCCCAGTTTGATCTATGCTCAGCGATACTCTGCAACATTCCTTAGGCCTCTAGACTCCGTACATCATTCCATCAACTGCTGCTGCACTGCACCTCACACCACAGTAGGAGCTTTCACTTGTACCCACTGCTGGTTCTCCAGCAACCACCCACCCACATCCCCCATTCAAATACTAACAATGCCATCAACACCCCCTCCAAACACACACCACACAAGCACCAACAATGCCTACACTCCCACCCTATACCACACACCATAGGGAATCAGCAGTCAAATCCCACTTGCATTCATGCATCCCAACACACGATAACTCAGCACAACCCACAACCGAAATATGGAACCTTCTGAGCAGCAACACACACAACATCCTCTTCATCACAGAGACCTGGCTTTTCCCTCATCAGCTCTCGACATTGCTACAGCAATCTCAGTGGGCTACAAGATCACTTGACATGGCTGCCTTCACAAGCCAGGAGGAAGACTTGCTATCATCTACAGGGAATCCATCAAATGCAAAACATTCTCAGAGAACACCACCCCATTCATGGAAGATCTGCATTTCAAGTTGCAAATCATGAAAATTTGCCGTGAATGGAACCCTTGCCTACCCACCATCTGACCCCGAGACGCCTTTATCAAACTCATCACCAACTGTGTGGCTTCCCTCATCATCAACTCCAGACCCTAAATTCTCCTCAGTGACCTCAACTTTTACATGGTAGACTGAAACAACCCCTATTCCACAGCACTCCTAGAAAGCTTGAACAGAATCCGACTCACCCAGCTTGTCACAGATCCAGCACACACTGAAAGACACACACTGGACCCCATCTTCACCAAAAAGGGTGCATCAGACAGAGCTCATCAGCTCATTAGCTCAAGGGACCTTTTCAAACAAAAAGACAGTGGGAGCCCACTGCCTTACAGCCCAGCAT
This sequence comes from Calotriton arnoldi, assembly GCA_963921515.1. Classification (NCBI taxonomy): domain Eukaryota; kingdom Metazoa; phylum Chordata; class Amphibia; order Caudata; family Salamandridae; genus Calotriton; species Calotriton arnoldi. Next base: position 260,791 of record CAWUFW010011569.1, read on the forward strand.
TCAGTTTGCCCTAAGGCATCATGGTAAATGCAGTTTAGATCTGTAGATCTTTAAATACGTCCGTGCTGAATTCTCATTGGAGGAAATTCGTGGCCATAGAGGGAGGGCTATCAATTCCCGTATTGTACTTGATTGCTTCCGGCATAGCCTACACAGTCCTCCCAGGTTTGTTAAGCCACATAAGGTTTCCGTGCCCCTTTTATTTCACAACACAATGTACTCCTTATTCTGCCTTCAATGCCATATCGTTGGCCCATATCTGTGAGCTTGGGTTAGGTAACCCCTGCTCATGCACATAATAAAGCCTCGACTCACATCAGCATATGGTCTTCACAATTACCTCTGCAGCAGAAACTACAATCAAAGTGGGTGGCTTTCACTTCCGTTGACTGTGCCCCATTGTGCAATTTAATGCTGCTCTCCTCTCTCCCCAATACAGCCGTGATGGAGGGGTTTTCTAACCCTGCAGCCAGGTGTCCACTGACCCTCAACTCACAGTACCAAACCGCATTCCTCTTCACTCCTGGGGGGCTCCATGGTGTGTAGCTCCATACAACTTCCAACCAAGCCAGCGGTGCACCAGACTGAGAGGGCATGCCGGATTCCAGCACCGGCAACTTGAACAAGCAATCCAAATGACCATCCCTAATTGAAGAACGGGCTCTAACACAGGTTCAGGTTCACAGCACGTAGATTTATTGCCGCTACACTGTGATATAAACAATCTTCCTTATGTGCAATTAAATAACACCTCAAGTTGCATTTCAGACAAGATGTATTTTTCAATGCGAGTTCCAAACAAAGTGCCCACCATCTGTAGATCTTTAAATATGTCCATGCTAAACCCTCATTGGAGGACATTCTGTGGCAATAGAGGGAGGGCTGCCAATTCACGTATGGTACTTGCAACCCTGCAGCCAGGTGTCCGCTGACACTCAGCTCACAGTGCCACATCGCATTCCTCTTCACTCCTGGTGGGGCTCAATGGTGTGCAGCTCCATACAAAGTTCAACCAAGCCAGTAACTGCAGTGCACCAGACCAAGAGGGAGGATTGGATTCCAGTGCTGGCAACTTGAACCAACATAATCTGTCATAAGCCACCTACCTGGATCTCAGGAGATTCCAATGGGGTGATGACACTGGTTCCCGAATCCTCTCAAGACTTGCCCTCAGTTTGCAGAAGGAGACACTGCTCTGGTGGCAAATTCCAGTGGGAAGGGGGTTAGGATGTAGAAAGCGTGTTGAGTCCAAAGATGCAGTGGCTCATTAAGGCTTTAGTCTAGTATTAGCTATATCCTTTAAGGTATCACCTCAGAAAAGATTTCTATATCTCAACTAACCTTTAGTTTTGTTGTTATTTGATTTCAAATAGTCCATAGAGGTTCCTTCATCAATGTTTTGAAACTGTAGTGAGTATGATTCCAGCATCAAACCCACAAGCTTATTTGGATGGGGTAAATCCAAGTCCTTTCTGGCAGAGCCCTGGCCACAGAATGTACAAGTTATACAAAAAAACTGGTTACCTTGACTGCAAGCACAATCTTGCAACTGATCTCAGCACGTAGCAAAATCAAGTCTGTTAACGCGTCTCTCCTTTTCTTCTTGTTTTTCCATCCAGGTGCAAGACTGATGCGGGACGTCCTTTGTGGTGAGGTTGAAGTGGAAGTAACAAGAGAGCTGGAAGCCAGGAACCAGGTAAGTGGCAGGCAAAGAGGCTAAGTGAAGGGTAGGAGTGTGGACGTACTTTAAATAAAACTGCTTCAGCACATTCATAAAGGTCACATTCTAATTGTTTGTAACAAAGAACAGGTGCAGATAATTAATTTGATGAGGCTGCCTTCTAGAAGGTGCATTAGAATGTTTATAAAGGTCACAATCTAATTGCTTGTAGCAAGGAACAGGTGCAGATTATTAATTTGATGAGGCTGTCTTCTAGAAGGTGTTTTAGAATGTTCACAAAGGTCGCGTTCTAATTGCTTCTAGCAAGGAACAGGTGCAGGGGATTAATAAGATTAGGGCTATTTTCCAGAAGCTTCATGCTGAGGTCAGGGACGTTATAGTTAGAAATTAGCATTTAAAAAAACTTATAAATTCACTGAAAAAACCACAGGTTTCAGGGACGTTATAGTTAGTTGGATATTTCACTCGTACAAAACCAGAGAAATTCTACCGTTATAGTTAGTTGAGCTAACTATAACTCGAGCCCCCACAATGCACTGCTGATGACGTCACATATTACATAATTCATGACATGGTCAGTGACATCACTGATTACATCACTGATGACATCTCAAATGACATCACTGATGACATCACTGATGGCATCATCCAGTGACTATGTGTTTCTGTAAAGTTTAAATATGTTTTATATATATATATATATATATATATATATATATATATATATATATATATATATATATATATGCGCCAAGGTGTATTGAAGAATGAGTGGGTGTATAAGTGTCTGAATTGATGACTTAGTAGGTGAGTGACTGACTGTATAAGTGAGTGATTAAACGTTTCTTACTGAATGCATGGGTTAGTGACTAAACTGTGTGAATGTCTGCATCAGTCTGTCAGTTGGTGTGTAAGCGGCTGCATGGGTTGGTGAGTAGCTACATAAGTGTCTATATGGGTTATTGATTGGTTGTGTGAGTATCTGTATGGGTGCCTGAGTGTCTGTGTGGGTGGGTGGGGGGTGTGACTCTGTGCATAGATGTGTGAGTGGGTGATTCAAAGAGTGTATGGGTTCAAGAGTGCATATGTGAAGGTCTGAATGGGTGGGTGAGTGTGTGTATGGTTGTGATGGTGAGTGAATGGATGTCTCAGTGGTACATGTGTGAGTAACTACATATATGAAAGGCAGTCTATGTGAGTGTTGGAGCATATAAATGACTTTATATGAGAGTGAGTGATTGTGAGAGTGACTGTATGGATGAGTGTGTGCTTGTATCAGTGATTGTATAAGAAAGTGAGTATGAGTTAGTATCTGTATGAATATGTGAGGGAGTTGTGTATAACTGTATAGGTGAGTAAATGGGAGTGTGATTTATTCCTTGCATGACTGACTAGGTGTGTGAGTAACTCTATGGATGAGTGGCGGTGTGTGAGTGTCTGTATAGGTACATGAGTGCAAATGATAGTGCTGTATTGATGAGTCACTGCATGTATGGGTGACTGTATGGGCGAATGAGTGGATGTGTGTGTAGACCTAGGAATCAGTGAGTGGGTATGTAGTAACTAGTATTGGTGTGTCTATGGTTTTGAAAATGGTAGTCTGTATTTTAGAGTGGGTGTATCAAAGGTTATATTAGGGTGTGAGGAAGTGCATCAGATTATCATGTGGATGATGTCATCAGTGATGTCATTGACCATGTCATGAATGATGTAATATGTGACATCATTAGCAGTGGATTGCGGGGGTGCGAGTTATAGTTAGCTCAACTAACTGTACCGGACACATTTCTCTGATTTGCACGAATGAAATGTCCAACTAACTATAACGTCCCTGAAACCTGTGGTTTTTTCAGTGAATTTCTGAGGTTTTTTAAATGCTAATTTCTAACTATAATGTCCCTGAAACCTATAGTTTTTTTAGTGAATTTCAAAGGCTTTTTAAATGCTAATTTCTAACTATAATGTCCCTGAAACCTATGGTTTTTTCAGTGAATTTCAAAAGTTTTTTAAATGCTAATTTCTAACTATAACGTCCCTGAAACCTATGGTTTTTTCTGTGAATTTCTAAAGTTTTTTAAATGAAAATTTCTAACTATGCCTACAGAGGTAGGACATGTGCAGAAAGAGGAAGAAAGGTGCAGAAAGAAGCAAGAGAAATGTAGAAAGAGGCAACAGAAGTCCAGAAAGAAGAAGAAAGGTGCAGAAAGAAGCAAGAGATATGCAGAAAGAACCAACAGAGGTGCAGAAAGAGGCCTTGTTGCTAAGTCATCCTGTGTCCTGGGCACCCCCCAACTTTTTGCTGACTGGTACTGGTGGTAACTGACTTTGACTGACCCTGGGCTCTGCCTAACCAGGCCCGGAGCCAGTGCTATGCTGAAAGACACTTAGAATACAGTGAAAACACCTTCACATACAGTACGGTACACTATGGGTTGGGGTACCCCTGTGATTGGCATGACATCCCCTGTAAGGCCCTAGTACATAATAGGGCAGGGGGTTAAAACTACCTCTAAGTCCCTAGCATATAATAGGGAAGGGCAGTTTAGAGGCCAGCAGCCCTTTTCGGCACTTGCATTTGTGCACGCCTGAGGTCAGTTTAAAAGTAACCCTGTGTGTGCAGAAAGAGGCAAGAGAGGTGCAGAAAGAAGCAATAGAGGTGCAGAAAGAAACAAGAGAAGTACAGAAAAGAAGCAACTGAGGTGCAGAAAGAGGGAAGAGGGGTGCAGAAAGAGGCCAGAGAAGTGCAGAAAGAAGCAGCAGAGGTGCAGAAAGAGACAAGAAAGGTGTAGAAAGAGGCGAGAGAGTTGCAGAAACAGGCAAACGAGGTGCACAAAGAGGGAACAGGGGTGGACGCAGAGGCAAGAGAATTAAAGAAAGAACCAACAGAGGAGCAGAAAGAACCAAGAGGGGTGCAGAAAGAGGCAAGAGAGGAGCAGAAAGAGGCAATAGAGGTGCACACAGAGGCACGAGGGGTGCAGAAATTTGCAAGAGAGGTGCAGAAATGTGCAAGAGAAGTGCAGAAAGAAGCAACAGAGGTGCAGAAAGAGGCAAGAGGGGTGCAGTAAGAAGTGAGAGAAGTGCAAAAAGAAGGAACAGAGGTGCAGAAAGAAGAAAGAGGGGTGCAGACAGAGGCAAGAGATGTGTAACAAGAGGGAAGAAGGGTGCAGAAAGAGGCAAGAGGGGTGCAGAAAGAAGCAACAGAAGTGCAGAAAGAAGCAAGAGAAGTACAGAAGGAAGCAACAGAGGTGCAGAAAGAGGCAAGAGGGGTGCAGAAAGAGGAAGAGAAGTGCAAAAAAGAATCAAATGAGGTGCAGAAGGAGGCACGAGAAGTGCAGAAAGAGGCAAGAGAGTTGCAAAAACAGGCAAAAGAGGTGCAGAAAGAAGCAAGAGTAGTGCAGAAAGAACCAACAGAGGTGCAGAAGGAGGCAAGAGGGGTGCAGAAAGAGGCAAGAGGGGTGCAGAAACAGGTAAGAGGGGTGCAGAAAGAGGCTAGAAGGGTGCAGAAATTTGCAAGAGAGGTACAGAAAGAAGCAAGAGCAGTGTAAAAGAACCAACAGAGGTGCAAAAAGAGGCAAGTGAGGTGCAGAAGTGTAGTAGTGAGCCTCAGCAAGGCCTACCAGTGCTTAGGGGTTCACCCTTCTCTGCACAGAGTCCTCAGACACTTAGGAAGAAGTTGGCATAGAAACTGGAATAAGAAAGACAGAGTTTATTAAACCTCATGAGGTGGAGCTAAATTCGCACATCACCCTTCAGTAATGCATGAAGTAGCACACTGAATGGAAGGACCATGGTCCTTTTATACCCACACAGGGGCTCAAATGAAGGCGGTACAAACACAAATGCTGGTTTTAGATACATATAAGGTCATACAGAAAATGCACAGTCGACAAGTGGGTGGAGCTAACAGTTTCTACTTCTAGTAGACACATCCTGACATTTATAAACTCGGAACAGCTGCAAGCTCAACTGAGCATGTGCAAAGCAAGAGGAACTAAATATAACTTGTCTCTAGGCAGATTTCAAGAGCAGTTAACAGGAAGGTAGGACAGAGCACATGGTGAGCACATGGCAGCACATGGCAACCAAAATGGCTGCCAGAAATACAAAATGGATTCCACAAAGCGGACAATTTAGCCTCTAAATACAGGCTGTATTTAGCCAATGCTTAACTTAAGTGCTGCCAAATTACAACAGAAGGAGGCAAGAGAACTGCAGAAAGAGGCAAGAGAGTTGCAGTAACAGGCAAAAGAGGTGCAGAAAGAGGGAACAGGTGGGCAGACTGAGGCAAGAGAGGTAGAGAAAGAGGGAAGAGGGGTGCAGAAAATGGCATGAAGGATACAGAACTTTGGAACAGAGGTGCAGAAAGAAGCAAGAGCAGTGCAGAAAGAACCAACAGAGGTGCAGAAAGAGACAAGAGGGGTACAGAAAGAGGCAAGTGAAATGCAGAATGAAGGAAAAGAGGTGCAGAAAGAACCAACAGAGGTGCAAAAAGAGGCAAGAGGGGTGCAGAAAGGGTTAGGAGAGGTGCACAAAGAAGCAAGAGGGGTACAGAAAGAGGCAGGAGGGGCTCAGAAAGAAGGAAGAGAACTGCAGAAAGAAGCAACAGAGGTGCAGAAAGAGACAAGAGAACTGTAGAAAGAGGCAAGAGAGTTTCGGAAACAGGCAAAAGATGTGCAGAATGAGGGAACAGGGGTGCAGAAAGAGGCAAGAGAGGTTGCAGAAAGAGGGAAGAGACATGTAGAAAAAGGGAAGAAGGGTGCAGAAAGAGGCAAGAGGGGTGCAGAAAGAAGCAACAGAAGTACAGAAAAAACAAGAGAAGTGCAGAAAAAACAACAGAGGTGCAGAAAGAGGCAAGAGAAGTTCAGAAAGAGGCTGCAGAGGTGCAGAAAGAGACACGAAAGGTGTAAAAAGAGGCAAGGGAGTTGCAGAAACAGGCAAAAGAGGTGCACAAAGAGGGAACATGGGTGGATGCAGAGGCAAGAGAATTACAGAAATAACCAACAGAGGTGCAGAAAGAGGCAAGAGGGGTGCAGAAATGGGCAACAGAGTAGCAGATACAAGCAAGAGCAGTGCAGAAAGGACCAACAGAGGTGCAGAAAGAGGCTAGAGGGGTGCAGAAAGAGGCAGAGAAGTGCAGAAAAAAGAAAAAGAGGTACAGAAAGAGGCACAAGGGGTACAGAAAGAGGCAAGAGAGGAGCAGAAAGAGACAAGAGAGATACACACAGAGGCACGAGGGGTACAGAAATTTGCAAGAGAGGTGCAGAAATTTGCAAGAGCAGTGCAGAAAGAACCAACAGAGGTGCAGAAAGAGGCAAGAGGCATACAGAAAGAGGCAAGTGAAGTGTAGAACGAAGCAAAAGAGGTGTAGAAAGAACCAGCAGAGGTGCAAAAAGAGGCAAGAGGGGTGCAGAAAGGGTTAGGAGAGGTGCACAAAGAGGCAAGAGGGGTACAGAAAGTGGCAGGAGGGGTTTAGAAAGAAGGAAGAAAACTGCAGAAAGAAGCAACAGAGGTGCAGAAAGAGAAGAGAACTGTAGAAAGAGGCAAGAGTGTTGCAGAAACAAGCAAGAGATATGTAGAAAGAGGGAACAGGGGTGCAGAAAGAGGCAAGAGAGGTGCAGAAAGAGGGAAGAGAGGAGTAGAAAGAGGGAAGAAGGGTGCAGAAATAGGCAAGAGGGATGCAGAAAGAAGAAACAGAAGTACAGAAAAAGCAAGAGAAGTGCAGAAAAAAGCAACAGAGGTGCAGAACGGGGCAAGAGGGGTGCAGAAAGAGGAAGAACAGTGCAGAAAGAACCAACAGAGGTGCAGAAGGAGGCAAGAGGGGTGCAGAAAGAGACAAGAGCAGTGCAGAAATAAACAAGAGACATGCAGGAAAAGGGAAGAAGGGTGCAGAAAGAGGCACAAGGGGTGCAGAAAGAAGGAAGAGAAGTGCAGAAAGAAGCAACAGTGGTGCTGAAAGAGGCACGAAGGGTACAGAAAGAGGCAAGGGAAGTGCAGAAGAAGCAACAGAGGTACTGAAAGAGGCAAGAGTGATGCAGAAAGAGGGAAGAGAGGTGTAGAAAGAGGCAAGAGAGTTGTAGAAAGAGGGAAGAGGGGTGCAGAAAGAGGCAAGAGGGGTGCAGAAAGAAGCACGTGAGTTGCAGAAAGAGGCAAGAGTGGTACAGAAAGAGGCAAGAGTGGTACAGAAAGATGCAAGAGAAGTGCAGAAACAAGCAAGAGAATTGCTGAAAGAAGCAACAAATGTGTAGAAAGAAGCAATAGAAGTGCAGAAAGAGGCAAGTGAGATGCAGAAAGAGGCAAGAGAGGTGCAGAAAGAGGGAAGAGGAGTGCAGAAAGAGGCAAGAAGGGTGCAGAAATTTGCAAGATCAGTGCAAAAGAAACAACAGAAGTGCAAAAAGAGGCAAGTGAGGTGCAGAAGGAGGCAAGAGAACTGCAGAAAGAGGCAAGAGAGTTGCAGAAACAGGCAAAAGGGGTGCAGAAAGAGGGAACAGGTGGACAGACTGAGGCAAGAGAGGTGCAGAAAGAGGGAACAGAGGTGCTGAAAAAGGCAAGAAGGATGCAGAAATTTGGAACAGAGGTGCATGAAGTAGGAAGAGAAGTGCAGAAAGAACCAACTAAGTTGCTGAAAGAGGCAAGAGGGGTACAGAAAGTGGCAAGTGAAGTACAGAACAAAGCAAAAGAGGTGCAGAAAGAACCAACAGAGGTGCAAAAAGAGGCAGGAGGGGTGCAGAAAAAGCAAAAGAAGTGCAAAAAAAGCAACAGAGGTGCAGAAAGAGGCAAGAGGGGTGCAGAAAAAGGAAGAGCAGTTCATAAAGAACGAAGAGATGTGCAGGAAAAGGGAAGAAGGGTGCAGAAAGAGGCACAAGAGCTGCAGAAAGAAGGAAGAGAAGTGCAGAAAGAAGCAACATAGGTGCTGAAAGAGGCACAAAGGGTGCAGAAAGATGCAAGAGAAGTACAGAAAGAAGCAACAGAGGTACAGAAAGATGCAAGAGTGGTGCAGAAAGAGGGAAGGGAGGTGTAGAAAGAGGCAAGAGAGTTGCACAAAGAGGGGTGCAGAAAGAGGCAAGAGGGGTGCAGAAAGAAGCACGTGAGGTGCAGAAGGAGGCAAGAGAGGTGCAGAAACAGGCAAGAGAAGTGCAGAAAGAGGCAAGAGAATTGCTGAAAGAAGCAACAGAGGTGTAGAAAGAAGCAAGAGAAGTGCAGAAAGAGGCAAGTGAGATGCAGAAAGAGGCAAGAGAGGTGCAGAAAGAGGGAAGACAAGTGCAGAATGAGACAACAGGGGTGCAGAAAGAAGCAAGACAGGTGCAGAAAGAAGCATGGGAAGTGCAGAATGAAGCAACAGGGGGGCAGAAAGAGGCAAGAGAAGTGCAGAAAGAAGCAACAGAGGTGCAGAAGGTGGCAAGAGAACTGCAGAAAGAGGCAAGATGGGTGCAGAAATTTGCAAGAGAGGTGCAGAATGAAGTAAGGGCAATGAAAAAGAACCAACAGAGGTGCAAAAAGAGGCAAGTGAGGTGCAGAAGGAGGCAAGAGAGCTGCAGAAAGAGGCAAGATAGTTGCAGAAACAGGCAAAAGGTGTACAGAAAGAGGGAACAGGTGGGTGGACTGAGGCAAGAGAGGTACAGAAAGAGGGAAGAAGGGTGCAGAAAGAGGCAGCAGAGGTGCAGAAAGAGACAAGAAAGGTGTAAAAAGAGGCACGAGAATTGCAGAAACAGGCAAAAGAGGTGCACAAAGAGGGAACAGGGGTGGACGCAGAGGCAAGAGAATTACAGAAAGAACCAACAGAGGTGCAGAAAGAAGCAAGAGGAGTGCAGAAATGGGCAAGAGAGTAGCAGATACAAGCAAGAGCAGTGCAGAAAGAACCAACAGAGGTGCAGAAAGAGGCAAGAGGGGTGCAGAAAGAGGCAAGAGAAGTGTAGAAAAAAGAAAGAGAGGAGCAGAAAGATGCAAGAGAGGGGCACACAGAGGAACAAGGGGTGCAGAAATTAGCAAGAGGGTGCGGAAACAGGTAAGCGGGTGCAGAAAGAGGCAAGAGGGATGCAGAAATTTGCAAGAGCAGTACAGAAAGAAGCAAGAGCAGTGTATAAGAACCAACAGAGCTGCAAAGAGAGGCAAGTGAGGTGCAGAAGGAGGCAAGAGAACTGCAGAAAGAGGCAAGAGAGTTGCAGAAACAGGCAAAAGGGGTGTAGAAAGAGGGAACAAGAGGGCAGACTGAGGCAAGAGAGGTACAGAAAGAGGGAAGAAGGGTGCAGAAAATGGCAAGAAGTATGCAGAAATTTGGAACAGAGGTGCAGAAAGAAGCAAGAGCAGTGCAGAAAGAACCAACAGAGGTGCAGAAAGAGGCAAGAGGGGTACAGAAAGAGGCAAGTGAAGTGTAGAACAAAGCAAAAGAGGTGTAGAAAGAACCAGCAGAGGTGCAAAAAGAGGCAAGAGGGGTGCAGAAAGGGTTAGGAGAGGTGCAGAAAGAGGCAAGAGGGGTACAGAAAGTGGCAGGAGGGGTTTAGAAAGAAGGAAGAAAACTGCAGAAAGAAGCAACAGAGGTGCAGAAAGAGAAGAGAACTGTAGAAAGAGGCAAGAGTGTTGCAGAAACAAGCAAGAGATGTGTAGAAAGAGGGAACAGGGGTGCAGAAAGAGGCAAGAGAGGTGCAGAAAGAGGGAAGAGAGGAGTAGAAAGAGGGAAGAAGGGTGCAGAAAGAAACAAGAGACATGCAGGAAAAGGGAAGAAGGGTGCAGAAAGAGGCACAAGTGGTGCAGAAAGAAGGAAGAGAAGTGCAGAAAGAAGCAACAGTGGTGCTGCAAGAGGCACGAAGGGTACAGAAAGAGGCAAGGGACGTGCAGAAAGAAGCAACAGAGGTACTGAAAGAGGCAAGAGTGATGCAGAAAGAGGGAAGAGAGGTGTAGAAAGAGGCAAGAGAGTTGTAGAAAGAGGGAAGAGGGGTGCAGAAAGAGGCAAGAGGGGTGCAGAAAGAAGCACGTGAGTTGCAGAAAGAGGCAAGAGTGGTACATAAAGAGGCAAGAGTGGTACAGAAAGAGGCAAGAGAAGTGCAGAAACAAGCAAGAGAATTGCTGAAAGAAGCAACAAAGGTGTAGAAAGAAGCAATAGAAGTGCAGAAAGAGGCAAGTGAGATGCAGAAAGAGGCAAGAGAGGTGCAGAAAGAGGGAAGAGGAGTGCAGAAGAGACAACAGGGGTGCAGAAAAAAGCAAGACAAGTGCAGAAAGAAGCATGGGAAGTGCAGAATGAAGCAACAGGGGTGCAGAAAGAGGCAAGAGAAGTGCAGAAAGAAGCAACAGAGGTGCAGAAGGAGGCAAGAAAACTGCAGAAAGAGGCAAGAGAGTTGCAGAAACAGGCAAATTAGGTACATAAAAAGGGAACAGGGGTGTAGACAGAGGCAAGAGAGGTGCAGAAACAGTTAAGAGATGTGCAGAAAGAGGCAAGAGGGGTGCAGAAATTTGCAAGAGTGGTGCAGAAATTGGCAAGATCAGTGCAAAAGAAACAACAGAAGTGCAAAAAGAGGCAAGTGAGGTGCAGAAGGAGGCAAGAGAACTGCAGAAAGAGGCAAGAGAGTTGCAGAAACAGGCAAAAGGGGTGCAGAAAGAGGGAACAGGTGGACAGACTGAGGCAAGAGAGGTGCAGAAAGAGGGAACAGGGGTGCTGAAAAAGGCAAGAAGGATGCAGAAATTTGGAACAGAGGTGCATGAAGTAGGAAGAGAAGTGCAGAATGAACCAACTAAGGTGCTGAAAGAGGCAAGAGGGGTACAGAAAGTGGCAAGTGAAGTACAGAACAAAGCAAAAGAGGTGCAGAAAGAACCAACAGAGGTGCAAAAAGAGGCAAGAGGGGTGCAGAAAGGGTTAGGAGAGGTGCACAAAGAGGCAAGAGAGGTACAGAAAGAGGCAGGAGGGGTGCAGAAAAAGCAAGAGAAGTGCAAAAAAATAAACAGAGGTGCAGAAAGAGGCAAGAGGGGTGCAGAAAAAGGAAGAGCAGTTCATAAAGAACGAAGAGATGTGCAGGAAAAGGGAAGAAGGGTGCAGAAAGAGGCACAAGAGCTGCAGAAAGAAGGAAGAGAAGTGCAGAAAGAAGCAACATAGGTGCTGAAAGAGGCACAAAGGGTGCAGAAAGATGCAAGAGAAGTACAGAAAGAAGCAACAGAGGTACAGAAAGATGCAAGAGTGGTGCAGAAAGAGGGAAGTGAGGTGTAGAAAGAGGCAAGAGAGTTGCACACAGAGGGGTGCAGAAAGAGGCAAGAGGGGTGCAGAAACAAGCACGTGAGGTGCAGAAGGAGGCAAGAGAGGTGCAGAAACAGGCAAGAGAAGTGCAGAAAGAGGCAAGAGAATTGCTGAAAGAAGCAACAGAGGTGTAGAAAGAAGCAAGAGAAGTGCAGAAAGAGGCAAATGAGATGCAGAAAGAGGTAAGAGAGGTGCAGAAAGAGGGAAGACAAGTGCAGAATGAGACAACAGAGGTGCAGAAAGAAGCAAGACAGGTGCAGAAAGAAGCATGGGAAGTGCAGAATGAAGCAACAGGGGTGCAGAAAGAGGCAAGAGAAGTGCAGAAAGAAGCAACAGAGGTGCAGAAGGTGGCAAGAGAAGTGCAGAAAGAGGCAAGATGGGTGCAGAAATTTGCAAGAGAGGTGCAGAAAGAAGTAAGAGCAATGAAAATGAACCAACAGAGGTGCAAAAAGAGGCAAGTGAGGTGCAGAAGGAGGCAAGAAAACTGCAGAAAGAGGCAAGAGAGTTGAAGAATCAGGCAAAAGGGGTGTAGAAAGAGGGAACAGGTGGGCAGACTGAGTCAAGAGATGTACAGAAAGAGGGAGAAGGGGTGCAGAAAATGGCAAGACGGATGCAGAAATTTGGAACAGAGGTGCAGAAAGAAGCAAGAGCAGTGCAGAAAGAACCAACAGAGGTGCATAAAGAGGCAAGAGGGGTACAGAAAGAGGCAAGTGAAGTGTAGGACGTAGCAAAAGAGGTGCAGAAAGAACCAGCAGAGGTGCAATAAGAGGCAAGAGGGGTGCAGAAAGGGTTAGGAGAGGTGCACAAAGAGGCAAAAGGGATACAGAAAGTGGCAGGAGGGGTTCAGAAAGAAGGAAGAGAACTGCAGAAAGAAGTAACAGAGGTGCAGAAAGAGACAAGAGAACTGTAGAAAGAGGCAAGAGTGTTGCAGAAACAAGCAAGAGATGTGTAGAAAGAGGGAACAGGGGTGCAGAAAGAGGCAAGAGAGGTGCAGAAAGAGGGAAGAGAGGAGTAGAAAGAGGGAAGAAAGGTGCAGAAAGAGGCAAGAGGGGTGCAGAAAGAAGAAACAGAAGTACAGAAAAAGCAAGAGAAGTGCAGAAAAAAGCAACAGAGGTGCAGAACGAGGCAAGAGGGGTGCAGAAAGAGGAAGAACAGTGCAGAAAGAACCAACAGAGGTGCAGAAGGAGGCAAGAGGGGTGCAGAAACAGACAAGAGCAGTGCCAAAAGAACCAAGAGACATGCAGGAAAAGGGAAGAAGGGTGCAGAAAGAGGCACAAGGGGTGCAGAAAGAAGGAAGAGAAGTGCAGAAAGAAGGAACAGAGGTGCTGAAAGAGGCACGAAGGGTGCAGAAAGAGGCAAGGAAAGTGCAGAAAGAAGCAACAGAGGTATAGAAAGATGCAAGAGTGGTGCTGAAGGAGGGAAGAAAGGTGTAGAAAGAGGCAAGAGAGTTGCAGAAAGAGGGAAGAGGGGTGCAGAAAGAGGCAAGAGGGGTGCAGTAACAAGCATGTGAGGTGCAGAAAGAGGTAAGAGTGGTACAGAAAGAGGCAAGAGAGGTGCAGAAACAAGCAAGAGAAGTTTAGAAAGAGGCAAGTGAATTGCTGAAAGAAGCAACAAAGGTGTAGAAAGAAGCAATAGAAGTGCAGAAAGAGGCAAGTGAGATGCAGAAAGAGGCAAGAGAGGTGCAGAAAGAGGGAAGAGGAGTGCAGAAGAGACAACAGGGGTGCAGAAAAAAGCAAGACAAGTGCAGAAAGAAGCATGGGAAGTGCAGAATGAAGCAACAGGGGTGCAGAAAGAGGCAAGAGAAGTGCAGAAAGAAACAACAGAGGTGCAGAAGGAGGCAAGAAAACTGCAGAAAGAGGCAAGAGAGTTGCAGAAACATGCAAATTAGGTACATAAAAAGGGAACAGGGGTGTAGACAGAGGCAAGAGAGGTGCAGAAACAGTTAAGAGATGTGCAGAAAGAGGCAAGAGGGGTGCAGAAATTTGCAAGAGTGGTGCAGAAATTTGCAAGGACAGTGCAAAAGAACCAACAGAGGTGCAAAAAGAGGCAAGTGAGGTGCAGAAGGCGGAAAGAGAGTTGCAGAAACAGGCAAAAGGGGTACAGAAAGAGGGAACAGCTGGGCAGACTGAGGCAATAGAGGTGCAGAAAGAGGGAAGAGGGGTGCAGAAAAATGCAAGAAGGATGCAGAAATTTGGAACAGAGGTGCATAAAGTAGGAAGAGAAGTGCAGCAAGAACAAACGAAGGTGCTCATAGAGGCAAGAGGGGTACAGAAAGTGGCAAGTGAAGTACAGACAGAAGCAAAAGAGGTGCAGAAAGAACCAGCAGCGGTGCAAAAAGAGGCAAGAGGGGTGCAGAAAGGGTTAGGAGAGGTGCACAAAGCGGCAAGAGGGGTACAGAAAGAGGCAGGAGGGGTTCAGAAAAAAGCAAGAGAAGTGCAGAAAAAGCAACAGAGGTGCAGAAAGAGGCAAGAGGGGTGCAGAAAGAGGAAGAGCAGTGCAGAAAGAACCAACAGAGGTGCAGAGAGAACCAGCAGCGGTGCAAAAAGTGGCAAGAGAGGTGCAGAAAGGGTTAGGAGTAGGCCTGGGCGGTAAATTCCGTTCCGCTCGTGGAATTTGCGGAATTTGGGTAATTTCGCGTTCCCCGGAGAACGCGAAATTGCCGAAAATTCCGCGATCCGCGATTTTGCAGAGTTTTTTGCTTGTTCGCGCTTTCAAAATGCGTGTTCGCGAGATATTTCTCCCCGAGCACGCAAACAGCGTTCGCGAACAGGAAAAAAGCATCGCGAACGGGCGGAACAAGCAATTCCGCGTGTTCGCGGAACTTTTGCGTGCTCGCGGAGATTTTTTACCGTTTCGCGGAGCTTTGCGTAGCGCGACTACGCAAATTCCGCCCACCCCTAGTTAGGAGAGGTGCACAAAGAGGCAAGAGGGGTACAGAAAGAGGCAGGAGGGGTTCATAAAGAAGGAAGAGAACTGCAGAAAGAAGCAACAGAGGTGCAGAAAGAGACAACAGAACTGTAGAAAGAGGCAAGAGAGTTGCAGAAACAGGCAAGAGATGTGTAGAAAGAGGGAACAGGGGTGCAGAAAGAGGCAAGAGAGGTGCAGAAAGAGGGAAGAGAGGAGTAGAAAGAGGGAAGAACGGTGCAGAAAGAGGCAAGAGGGGTGCAGAAAGAGACAAGAAAGGTGTAAAAAGAGGCAAGAGAGTTTCAGGAACAGGCAAAAGAGGTGCAGAAAGAGGAAACAGGTGCAGAAAGAAGCAACAGAAGTACAGAAAAAAGCAAGAGAAGTGCAGAAAGAGGCAGCAGAGGTGCAGAAAGAGACGAGAAAGGTGTAAAAAGAGGCAAGAGAGTTGCAGAAACAGGCAAAAGAGGTGCACTAAGAGGGAACAGGGGTGGACGCATGTGAGAAGTTGGCCTGGTATATGCTGTTCACTAATTAAAGTGGACACCTTGCACCAGTCCAATTCGACTCTTATGGTAGGTAGGTTTAAGACAACCTTTATAGAAAGCTATCCTAGTGGTAGTTAGCTGTGGAGAGCAGCCTTCAGGCTAAGTCTTGGAGGAATGTAAAGCAGCTTGTTTTACCACACAATCTCTTGAATCACCAAATGAAAAGACACCACACAGGTATATATATCAAATATATATGTATTTATTACTAAACAACTCTCTACTAATCTCTTTATGAGATTAGAAGTCAGGAACATATGTACAAGTCAATGTTTTATCAAAATAAGTTAGCACAAGTAAATATCACAATCTTATCTTGGCTAGACCGTGGTCTAGAGCATTTAGAATCGAGGGACCCCAAAGAACCACCCCAGGTAGTTGTAGGAGACCCACAGGGGACGGACGCGGTGTTCAGACACTGGTGCGAGTCCTGTACGAGTCTATGCGAGAGAACGCGATTGAGTTATCAATGTTACAGGTCCCTGGCGTGTTCGAGGTGAACACACCGATCGGTCAGTACGAGTCGAAGGACGCGGATACTGATAGAGTTACAAGGGAGTTGGACGCGATGTGTCTAACACAGACGCGAGCCCTGTACGAGCCAGTGCGATAATCGCACGGGAAAAATAGGAGTTTTAGGGCACTTCTAGGGTAGCTACAAGCAAGCCACTTACAGGGTAAGTAGTTCTAGGGCCCACACCCACAGGAGCACCGTAGTGCTGAAGTTACCTCACCCAGGGGAGCCGGGTGCATAGGTGTCCTTTGGTGTCGGGTCACGGCGTCATTTTCAATGGGAGCCAGTGAAGACTTGCTGCTTGCGACGACAGAAGAAGTGTCCGTTGGAATCCAAGCCCGGATTCGGAAGGAGGAAGACCTGAAAGCAGAGGGGACAGTGTTCACAGTCACTTGGCAGTGACTCTGGGCAAGGAAGATGAATGCCCACCGTCGTCGACAGCTTCGGGTCGTTCATGGGTGTCTTGACTCTTCGACCACGTGGTCCAGACAGCGTCGATGATGACCAGGAGCTGGATTCAGTGTGTCCCACAACGTCTGCAGCTTACTGAGGTGTCGGTGACTCGATTGGATCCAACAAGCCTTGGTAGCATCAAGTCTTGTGGTGATGAGGAAAAGTCAATGGTGCAGACCAGCAAGGTCTGGGGGTCTTACCCAACAAGGGTACGTCAGGGCAGGCCTGGAGCAACCAGGGGAGCCCTTTGGTTTTGTTGGAAAGTCTTCTGGGGACCCACAAGCCGGCTGGCAAGGGATCGCGAAGACGCCTTGGGAGGATCCACTCAACAGGGGCCTACGGTCACTCGGGACGGTTTAGGCCTCTGAATTCGGGAGGGATCTCTGCTAGAGGCTGGGACCATACGTGGTCCAAAGCACAAGTTCGTAGAACATCGTGAAGGGGTTGCACTTGACAATAGTGCACGGTACCCAGGGGCTGCGGTTCCTCATTGCTCGTGGGGTCCACTTGCCTCATCTTCGCTGGGGACTCACGATGACCTTGGAGAAGTCAGGAAATCCTCTTCCTGGGCTTCAGGGACTTCGGGCTCCGGCAGGAGCGGCGTAGTTTTCGACCGTCATTGTAGTTTTTGGTGCCTACCAAGCAGGGGAGTCACTCCTTGACTCCAAGGGAGATTCTTCAGTCTTCCAGAGGTAGTGGAACGTCGAAGGTCCAGGATTCTTCTTTAGAGTGTCGTCCAGGGAGATCTGGGTTGCAATACACAGGTTCCCCCTCTTATACTAAAAAGAAGGGAGGGACTAGCTCTATGACCCCACCTATGGGAGGGTCTGGGGAGTGGGTGGCTACACCCACTTCCCTTTGTCCAGTTTCACGCCAGAGCAGGGGCAGGTAGCCCCTGAGCCGGTTTGAACTGGGGTATGCACAGAGGAGCCTTCTGCTCCCCCAGTGCAGGACTTCAAAGCACTCTAAGTGTGCACCCACCCAGCCCCAATACACTAAACCCTGTCTGGGAGGTGGTCACACCCCTTTCGACAGGATATCTATTGTTGGGCTTCCTCCACTGTGAGTTTCGGTCATCAGCAGGAGGGCAGCCCAGTGTCTGTGACTGGTGGCATCCATCTTGTGATGCCAGGGCTCTGGAAAGAAGTTACAGGTTAGGCCGGTGTGTACATGTCTCTCCCTCTAGAAGGGTGGAATGCTACCCCCGCCACCAGAACTGGTGGGGGGGTAGTATTCCAAGATGTTTGACACCAAACACGACATGTTTCCGTGCAGCCATCCCAAAGTTAGCATGTAACGCGAGGTTATAATGCGCTTAAGAGTATATGGTCAGGCTGCAATACAAACAGCATCAGAGAAGGGTCTCTGAATGCTGCAGAGGGGCTCTGCTCATGCAGGGACACCCTCCCACATAAGAACCAAGCACTCTGCCTTCAGGATTGATAAGGCCTGCCATAGGAGTGACTTACAGGTTTGTATGTGTGTATGTATGTAGTGGTATAGGTAGCCCATACCACAGTAAGGGGTGCATGCACCACCTTACCCAGGCTGCAGTAGCAGACCTGTGGTGTCAGATTTAGTCTGCTTCCCAGGGGTGGCATAATACATGCTTCAGCCCCTGGTAGGCCTGTGAAGTACCTATTGTGAGAAGTTGGCCTGGCATATGCTGTCCACTAATTATAGTGGGCACCTTGCACCAGTCCAAACAACCCCTTATTGGAGATAGGTTAAAGACAACCTTTATTGAAAGCTATCCTAGTGGTAGCTATGGAGAGCAGCCTTCAGGCTAAGTCTTGAAGGAATGTAAAGCAGCTTGTTTTACCAGTCTATAATCTCTTGAGTGACCAAATGAAAGAGGACCACACCAGGTATATATTCAAAACATATGTATTTATTACTAAACACACCCCTCTAGTCTCTTTATGAGGCTAGAGTTCGAAGTACATACGTTATGAGTTAGTTATCTACAGTAATAGCACAAATACACGTTTGAGCCCCAGGGGCGTACCAAACCATATACCAATAAAGTGGTATAAGAACCACGACTGAGCTAGACACAAGGCCTAGAGCCTGTAGAAGTGCTTGGACCACAAGGAACCACCCAAGGCAGTGACACAGGGGACCCACGGGGACGCGTGCAGTGTATGAACACAACCGCGAACCACCGTTAACTTCTATGGGGAAAGTTGCGATTAGAATTTAAAAGAAAAGGGACACTTAGAGGAGGACTTGGAGCAAACCCTTTGAGAACTAGACTGTTCTAGTGTCAATACCCACGGGAGCACCGGAGTACTCGAGTTACCTCACCCAGGGAAGCCGGGTGCATAAGTGTCTTTCGGGGTCGGGTTTCGTCGTCGCTTTCAATGGCGATCTGCTGCAAAGTGCTGCTGGCGACCAAGTCGAAAGTGTTCGGGTAGATCCAAAGGTGGATCGAAGATCTGAAGAACCTGAAAGCAGAGGGGACAGAGTCTGGGTCACTAGCCAGTGACCAGGAAGGCGATGAGCAGATGCCCACCGATGTTGAGTGCTTCAGGTAGGTTGATGGTCATCTTGACTCTTCAGCCACGAGGTCCAGGAGGCGTCGACGACAACCAGGAGCTGGATTCGAGCTGTGCCACGATGTTTGTCATTTGCAGGGGTGTCGGCGACCGGATTGGACTCAACAAGCCTTGGCAACGGCAAGTCTTGTGGAAATAGAAGAAGGACGATGTTGCAGACCAGCAAGGTCTGAGGGACTCACCCAGCAAGGAAAAGTCAGGGCACACCTGGAGCAACCAGGGAGCCCAAGCAGAAAAAGATTGGCCTTCGGGAGGGCCTACTAGCCAATGGACTAGTGACCGCAAAGGAGCCTCGAGACGATGCACGTGGAGCTGGCTCACAGGACACTCGTGGAGTGGAGGCCAGTGATCTTCGGTGCAGTTGGTGCTGGAGGCTGGGGCTACGAGAAGCCCAAAGCACAACTTCGTGGGAGACCTAGAAGAGGATGCACTTGCAAATGCGTTTGGTGTCCAGGGGTCACGGTTCCACATTACCCACGACAGCTACGGGCCTCAGCTTTGCTGGGGACTCAGGGCAGCCTCGGGGAAGTCTGGAAATCTACCTCTGGTGATGCAAAGACTTCGGCGTCCGACGGGAGCTTCAGCGATGCAGACCGGACAATTGCTTCTTTGGTGCCTGCCAAGCAGGGGAGTCACTCCTTGACCCCAAGGGAGATTCTTCAGTTCTCTAATCTTGAAGTAGAGCGTCGAAGGTCCAGGATTCTGTGTCAGAGTTTTGTCCAGGTAAATCTAAAGTCCTAAGGACTGGGTTCCCCTACTTATACTAAGGTAGGGGTTGGACATACTCTGTGGCCCCACCTATGGGAGGGTCAGGGCAGAGGGGTGGTTACACCCCTTTCCCTTTGTCCAGTTTCGTGCCAGAGCAGGGGCTGGAAGCCCCTGAGCCGGTTTGAACTGGGGTATGCACAGGGACACCAAATGTGCCCCCAGTGCAGGACTTCAAAGCACCAGAGAGTGCTCCCGCCCAGCCCCAATACACACTATCCTGTCTGGGGAGGTGGTCACACCTCCCTGGGACAGGAAACCTATTGTCCAGGCCTCCCCTGCCGGAGTTTCGGTCAGCAGCAGGAGACCAGACTCGTGTCTGTGGCAGCGGCATCCATTTTGTGATGCCAGGGCTCTGGAAAGTCAGTACCGGGCATACCGGTGTGTACATGTCTTTCCCTCTAGAAGGGTGGAATGCTACCCCCGCCACCAGAACTGGCGGGAGGGGTAGTATTCCAAGATGTTTGACACCAAACACGACATGTTTCCGTGCAGCCATCCCAAAGTTAGCATTTAACGCGAGGTTATAATGCGCTTAAGAGTATATGGTCAGGCTGCACTACAAACAGCATCAGAGAAGGGTCTCCAAACACTGCAGAGGGGCCCTGCTCATGCAGGGGCACTCTCTCACATAGGAACCACGCACTCTGCCTTCAGGATTGATAAGGCCTGCCATAGGAGTGACTTATAGGTTTATATGTGTGTATGTATATAGTGATATAGGTAGCCTATATCACAGTAAGGGGTGCATGCACCACCTTACCCAGGCTGCAGTAGCAGACCTGTGGTGTCAGTTTGGATGGCCTTCCAGGGGTGGCACAATACATGCTGCAGCCCCTGGTAGGCCTCTGAGGTACCTATGCCCTGGGTACATAGTATACCATATACTAGGGACTTATAAGGGCACTCCAGATTCCAATCAGAGATGTGCCTAAGGCACATGGAAACCATTTTAGAGAGGAAGCAGCTAGGCTGGGGTTCTGATTAGCAGGGCCCCAGCCAGACTAAGGTCGAAAAACAGTGAAGCATCAGCAAAAAGTGGGGGTACCCATGTGAAGCAGATCCTACTCTCCTACACAACCCCCCAAACGTAGGGACATTAAACTAACCTTGCCCAGTTAAGTCTTCATGTTCTAA
Source organism: Calotriton arnoldi (assembly GCA_963921515.1). NCBI lineage: Eukaryota > Metazoa > Chordata > Amphibia > Caudata > Salamandridae > Calotriton > Calotriton arnoldi. The sequence continues at coordinate 281,567 of CAWUFW010011569.1, forward strand.
GTGGAAGTACCTAGAGAGTCCATCTGCATTGGCATGGTTACTCCCAGGTCTATGTTCCACTGTGAAGTCCATCCCCTGTAGGGAAATGGACCACCTAAGCAGTTTGGGGTTTTCACCCTTCATTTGTTTTAGCCATAAGAGGGGCTTATGGTCTGTTTGAACAAGGAAGTGAATACCAAACAAGTATGGCCTCAACTTCTTCAGAGCCCAGACCACAGCAAAGGCCTCCCTCTCAATGGCTGACCAACGTTTCTCTCTAGGGGTCAGCCTTCTGCTAATGAAAGCTACTGGCTGATCCTGACCTTCTTCATTCAATTGTGACAGTACAGCCCCTACCCCCAATTCAGATGCATCAGTTTGAACAATGAACTTCTTGGAGTAATCAGGACTCTGTAGAATGGGAGCAGTGCACATGGCCTGCTTCAGGTCATCAAATGCCTTTTGACAGCTAACTGTCCACTGAACCTTTTGGGCATTTTCTTGGAAGTTAAGTCATTCAGGGGTGTCACTATTGATCCATACCCCTTGACAAATCTCCTATAGTACCCAGTCAGGCCTAAGAAGGCTCTCACCTGAGTCTGGGTAGTTGGAGCAGTCCAGTCCATGATGGTCTGGATCTTGCTCTGCAGTGGTTGAACCTGGCCTCCACCCACAAGGTGGCCCAGGTACACAACCTGACTCTGCCCTATCTGGCACTTGGTGGCCTTGATAGTCAGGCCTGCTTTCTGCAGGGCCTGTAAAACATTTCTGAGGTGGACCAGGTGATCCTCCCAGGTGGAGCTAAAGACAGCAATATCATCTAGATATGCTGCACTATAGGCTTCCAGACCTGTAAGGACTGTATTCACCAACCTCTGAAAAGTGGCAGGTGCATTCTTCAGACCAAAGGGCATCACCACAAATTGATAATGCCCACTAGGGGTTGAGAATGCTGTCTTTGGCTTTGCATCATCAGCTAGTCTGATCTGCCAGTAGCCAGCTGTCAGGTCAAATGTGCTTAGATACTTGGCTGAGGCCAAAGTGTCTATTAGCTCATCTGCCCTTGGTATTGGATGGGCATCAGTCCTAGTGACTGCATTGAGACCCCTGTAGTCCACACACAACCTCATCTCTCTTTTCCCACCATTGGTGTGAGGTTTTGGCACAAGGACCACTGGACTAGCCCAAGGGCCATCTGAGGGTTCAATAACTCCCAAATCCAACATCTTCTGGACTGCTGTCCTGATACAGTCTAATGACATGGTCAGGTTGCCTATAAATCTTATTTTTAATAGGCAGACTGTCCCCAGTGTCCACTTCATGAGTGCACCAGGTAGTCTGACTGGGTGTCAGTGAGAATATGTGTCTGAACTGATTGAGCACCTGTCTGCAATCAGTCTGCTGCTGGGTAGTGAGGCTGCCTGCCAAGGCTACACCATCCACTGACCCATCACCAGGGTTCTGTGAGAGCAGGTCAGGGAGTGGGTCACTCTCTTCCTCCTGTCCCTCATCAGTAGCCATGAGCAAGCCCATGTCTGCCCTGTCCACATATGGTTTCAACCTGTTGACATGGAGAACTCTGTGGGGACTCCTGGGTGTTCCTAGGTCTACTAAGTAGGTAACCTCACCCTTCTGCTCAACAATGGTGTGGGGTCCACTCCATTTGTCTTGGAGAGCTGCTGGGGCCACTGGCTCCAACACCCACACCTTCTGTCCTGGCTGATAAACAGTCAGTACAGCCTTTTGGTCATGCCAGGCCTTTTGAAGTTCCTGGCTAGCCTCAAGGTTTTTAGTTGCCTTTTTCATATACTCAGCCATCCGGGAGCGGAGACCAAGTACGTAGTCCACTATGTCTTGCTTTGGGGGCTTGAGAGGTAACTCCCATCCTTCCTTCACCAAGCACAGTGGACCCCAGACAGGGTGACCAAACAAAAGTTCAAAAGGGCTGGAGCCAACCCCCTTTTGAGGCACCTCCCTGTATGCAAATAAAAGGCAGGGCAAGAGTATGTCCCATCTTCGCCTAAGCTTTTCTGGGAGCCCTTTAATCTTGCCCTTCAAGGTTTTGTTGAATCTCTCAACTAAACCATTGCATTGTGAGTGATAGGGTGTGGTGAACTTGTAAGTCACCCCACACTCCTTACACATTGCTTTTAAGTATCCAGACATAAAGTTTGCCCCCCTGTCTGATACAACCTCCTTAGGGAAGCCCACTCTTGAGAAAATTCCCAGGAGGGCCCTTGCCACCACAGGTGCTGTAGTGGTCCTAAGGGGAATAGCCTCTGGGTACCTAGTGGCATGATCCACTACCACCAGGATAAACCTGTGCCCAGATGCTGTTTGGGGATCCATGGGACCAACAATGTCAATCCCTACCCTTTCAAAGGGAACCCCACCACAGGTAGTGGTATCAGGGGGCCTTTGTAGTGCCACCTGCCTTGCCACTGGCCTGGCAGGTTACACAGGAGCGACAAAACTCCTTGGTGTCTTTAGACATGTGGGGCCAGTGAAAGTGAGGGACAATTCTGTCCCAAGTCTTGTTCTGGCCCAGGTGACCTGCTAAGGGAATATCATGGGCTAGGGTCAATAGGAAGCCCCTGAACTTCAGAGGTATAACCAACCTCCTGGTAGCACCAGGCTTGGGGTCTCTACACTCTGAGTACAAGAGTCCATCATCCCAATACACAGTATGGGGACCACTAGCTTTCCCAGCAGCCTCAGCAGCAGCTTGCTGTCTGAGGGGTTCAAGAGAGGGGCAGCTCTGCTGCTCCTGGCTCAGATCTGCCCTGGAAGGTCCCCCTGTCCCCAAGAACTCAACCTGGTCAGGTTCAAGCTCCTCTGGGACAGTTCCTTCCTCAGGACTGAGATCATCCCCCTCTAGGGACTGATCTTCCTTCTGAGCCAAGGGGGAAGGCACTGCCTTTACCCTACTACTCCTCTTCTTGGAAGGCACTTGGTCCATTATTCCAGAATCCAAGGCCTGTTCAGTGCTATACATTTTGGCTTGTGACCTGGTCACAGCAAACACATCTGCAGGGATCCCCAGCATTTCTGCATGGGTCCTGAGCTCCACTTCTGCCCAAGCTGAAGTTTCTAAGTCATTGCCAAGCAAGCATTCAACGGGTAGGTCTGCACTTACCACAACCTTCTTAAGGCCAGTTACCCCTCCCCAGGAGAAGTTAACAACTGCCAGAGTATGGTCTGTTCTGACGTTGCTAGCATTGGTCACTTGGTACATTTCACCAAGTATAATCTGCCCAGGATTCACAAGGTCTTGTGTCACCATGGTGACACTTGCCCCTGTGTCCCTAAATGCCAAAGCCTCTCTTCCATTGATTAAAGGCTGTTGTCTGTACTTGCCCAGATTACTGGGACTCACAGAGGAGGTCATATCCATGCCTCCATCACAGACTAGGACAGCCTGAGTGAGTTCTCTGACTAGGTCAGAGCTCATCTCTTTACCCAGGGTCAACCCAACTAAACCCTTGGCTTGTGTAGTCCCACCACCAACTGTAACTGCACTAGGGGGAGCAGGTGCCTTAGGGGCATTGGTGGGGGCTGGAGTCGAGTCTTTGGACTTGGTGCAATCACTGGTCCAGTGGGTCTTTTGCTTACAGACCTTGCACCATGGTTTTCTTTGGCCTTTCCCTTTGGTAGACTGTGAATCCCCACCTGAAGAAGATTTTTGGGGGCCTTGTGAAGACTTTTGATCTTTACCCTTCTCCCCACCCTTATCAGAGGTTTTCGAATCTTGCTTCTTAGGGTCACCACCTTGGTTCTGTACCTTCTGCTTCACCCTGGTTCTGACCCATTTGTCTGCCTTCTTTCCCAATTCTTGGGGAGAGGTCAGATCAGAGTCTACCAGGTGCTGATGCAACAGCTGATTTTGACAGTTATTAAGAATCTGCTCCCTCATTATCAGATTGTACAATCCTGTGAAGTCACATACCTTACTGCCCAATAACCAACCTTCCAGAGCCTTGGCAGAACAATCAACAAAGTCCACCCAGTCTTGAGTCTGTGCTTTTGGGTATCCCTGAACTTTAAACTGTATTGTTCAGTGGTTAGGCCAAACCCATCAATTAGAGCACTCTTCAAGACTTTGTAATTATCAGCATCCTCCTCTCTAACAGTGAGGAGCTTGTCTCTACCTTTGTCTGCAAAGGAGAGCCACAAGATTGCTGCCCACTGCTCCTGAGGGACCCTCTGTACTTTACAGGCCCTCTCTAGAGCAGTTATCCATTTGTGGATATCATCCCCACTCTGGTAGGGAGCTAGCTCAGGTTTCTATGGTCATAAGACCTTTCCCTATCTTTGGGGAAACTGCTGCCACCATGGGACTCTAGTCCCAACTTTTGTCTCTCTGTATAGAGATCTAGGGACTCCCTGTCTATAGCCAATTGCTGTTTCCTGAGTTCAAGCTGAGCTTGCTCATATTGAATCAGTCTCTTTCTCCTCTCATGAGAGGATTCCCTCCTATGAGAGGAGACAGAGGTCCCTATTGAGGTGTCAGAGTGGTTAGACTCCTGAGAAGGAGACCTAGACCTTCTGGGCACACTCAGAACTCTTCCTGGGGGACAAAGGGAGGTCAGTCTGATCCTCTCCCTCCTCCTCCTCCACAGGAGGAATTGGATTTTCCAGGGCAAGGTCATTTTCACCTTCCTGGCCAGTTTCAGAGGGGGGGCCTGGGTTTCTTCACCCCTGGCCCCTTCCTCATATTCTGCCCCACCCTCTTTGCCCACCCCTTCAGACCCTAGGAGCCTGCTGAGATCATCAGCTAGTAACACCTCCCTGAGGTGTTGGGTGCTGGCACTTTTGCCTGTCTTCAACTTCCTAGTAGTGCATAATGCTCTCAATTCCAAGAATGGGAGTTTATCATACTTGGAGGGAAGAAGCCCACTGGCTTCTGGCAAGGACTCACTGGGTCCTGGCTTTGAAGACATTACTAGTGAGGTGTGGTGTATGCACTACCTACTCTAGTGTAGCCTACTAAACTCTCTTGAGTTGTAGAAAGGGTGTGCTGTCCCTTAACACACAACTCTAAGTTCAGTAGAACTTACTGTATTACTAAGCTTGATTTATATGTACCTTAGGTACCCTTAGTGGTTTTCAGTTGATCAATTCAATTGAGATTATCTGGTAAAACAATAGCAAGCTGGAATCCCACACGCTTTACACCAATGTGTGAAGTTGGCCTGGCATATGCTGTCCACTAATTATAGTGGGCACCTTGCACCAGTCCAAACAACCCCTTATTGGAGATAGGTTAAAGACAACCTTTATTGAAAGCTATCCTAGTGGTAGCTATGGAGAGCAGCCTTCAGGCTAAGTCTTGAAGGAATGTAAAGCAGCTTGTTTTACCAGTCTATAATCTCTTGAGTGACCAAATGAAAGAGGACCACACCAGGTATATATTCAAAATATATGTATTTATTACTAAACACACCCCTCTAGTCTCTTTATGAGGCTAGAGTTCGAAGATACATACATTACGAGTTAGTTATCTACAGTAATAGCACAAATACACGTTTGAGCCCCAGGGGCGTACCAAACCATATACCAATAAAGTGGTATAAGAACCACGACTGAGCTAGACACAAGGCCTAGAGCCTGTAGAAGTGCTTGGACCACAAGGAACCACCCAAGGCAGTGACACAGGGGACCCACGGGGGACGCGTGCAGTGTATGAACACAACCGCGAACCACTGTTAACTTCTATGGGGAAAGTCGCGATTAGAATTTAAAAGAAAAGGGACACTTAGAGGAGGACTTGGAGCAAACCCTTTGAGAACTAGGCTGTTCTAGTGTCAATACCCATGGGAGCACCGGAGTACTCGAGTTACCTCACCCAGGGAAGCCGGGTGCATAGGTGTCTTTCAGGGTCGGGTTTCGTCGTCGCTTTCAATGGCGATCTGCTGCAAAGTGTCTGCTGGCGACCAAGTCGAAAGTGTTCGGGTGGATCCAAAGGTGGATCGAAGATCTGAAGAACCTGAAAGCAGAGGGGACAGAGTCTGGGTCACTAGCCAGTGACCAGGAAGGCGATGAGCAGATGCCCACCGATGTCGAGTGCTTCAGGTAGGTTGACGGTCGTCTTGACTCTTCAGCCACGAGGTCCAGGAGGCGTCGACGACAACCAGGAGCTGGATTCGAGCTGCTCCACAAAGTCTGTTGATTGCAGGTGTGTCGGCAACCGGATTGGACCCAACAAGCCTTGGCAACGGCAAGTCTCGTGGAAATAGAAGAAGGACAATGTTGCAGACCAGCAAAGTCTGGGGGACTCACCCAGTGAGGATAAGTCAGGGCACACCTGGCCCAACCAGGGATCCCAAGCAGAAAAAGATTGGCCTTCGGGAGGGCCTACTAGCCAACAGACTAGCGACCGCGAAGGAGCCTCAAGACGATGCACGTGGAGCTGGCTCACAGGACACTCGTGGAGTGGAGGCCAGTGATCTTCGGTGCATTTAGTGCTGGAGGCTGGGGCTACTCGGAGGCCGAAGCACGACTTCGTGAGAGACCCAGAAGAGGATGCACTTGCAAATGCGTTTGGTGTACAGGGGTCACGGTTCCACATTACCCACGACAGCTACGGGCCTCAGCTTTGCTGGGGACTCAGGGCAACCTCGGGGAAGTCTGGAAATCCACCTCTAGTGATGCAAAGACTTCGGCGTCCGACGGAAGCTTCAGCAATGCAGACCGGACAATTGCTTCTTTGGTGCCTGCCAAGCAGGGGAGTCACTCCTTGACCCCAAGGGAGATTCTTCAGTCCTCTAATCTTGAAGTAGAGCATCGAAGGTCCAGGATTCTGTGTCAGAGTTTCGTCCAGGTAAATCTAAAGTCCTAAGGACTGGGTTCCCCTACTTATACTAAGGTAGGGGGTTGGACATACTCTGTGGCCCCACCTATGGGAGGGTCAGGGCAGAGGGGTGGTTACACCCCTTTCCCTTTGTCCAGTTTCGCGCCAGAGCAAGGGCTGGAAGCCCCTGAGCCGGTTTGAACTGGGGTATGCACAGGGACACCAAATGTGCCCCCAGTGCAGGACTTCAAAGCACCAGAGAGTGCTCCCGCCCAGCCCCAATACACACTATCCTGTCTGGGGAGGTGGTCACACCTCCCTGGGACAGGAAACCTATTGTCCCGGCCTCCCCTGCCGGAGTTTCGGTCAGCAGCAGGAGGCCAGACTCGTGTCTGTGGCAGCGGCATCCATTTTGTGATGCCAGGGCTCTGGAAAGTCAGTACCGGGCATACCGGTGTGTACATGTCTTTCCCTCTAGAAGGGTGGAATGCTACCCCGCCGCCAGAACTGGCGGGGGTAGTATTCCAAGATGTTTGACATCAAACACGACATGTTTCCGTGCAGCCATCCCAAAGTTAGCATTTAACGTGAGGTTATAATGCGCTTAAGAGTATATGGTCAGGCTGCACTACAAACAGCATCAGAGAAGGGTCTCCGAATGCTGCAGAGGGGCCCTGCTCATGCAGGGGCACCCTCTCACATAGGAACCACGCACTCTGCCTTCAGGATTGATAAGGCCTGCCATGGGAGTGACTTATAGGTTTATATGTGTGTATGTATATAGTGATATAGGTAGCCTATATCACAGTAAGGGGTGCATGCACCGCCTTACCCAGGCTGCAGTAGCAGACCTGTGGTGTCAGTTTGGATGGCCTTCCAGGGGTGGCACAATACATGCTGCAGCCCCTGGTAGGTCTCTGAGGTACCTATGCCCTGGGTACATAGTATACCATATACTAGGGACTTATAAGGGCACTCCAGATTCCAATCAGAGATGTGCCTAAGGCACATGGAAACCATTTTAGAGAGGAAGCAGCTAGGCTGGGGTTCTGATTAGCAGGGCCCCAGCCAGACTAAGGTCGAAAAACAGTGAAGCATCAGCAAAAAGTGGGGGTACCCATGTGAAGCAGATCCTACTCTCCTACACCTATGCCCTTGGCACCTAAGGTACCATATACTAGGGACTCATAAGGTACCACAGTATCCAATCACTAGTGCACCTAGAGTGCACTCCAAGTCGTTTAGAGAGAACAGAGATCTGGGGCTCTGATTAGCAGGGACCCAACCCGACCATAGCCAGAAACCAGTGTAAACATCAGAAAAAAAGTGGGGGCAACATAAGAGGTAGATCCTACTCTCCTACACAGCAGAGGCAAGAGAAGTACAGAAAGGACGAACAGAGGTGCAGAAAGAGGCAAGAGGGGTGCAGAAATGGGCAAGAGAGTAGCAGGTACAAGCAAGAGAAGTGCAGAAAGAACCAACAGATGTGCAAAAAGAGGCAAGAGGGGTGCAGAAAGAGGCAAGAGAAGTGCAGAAAACAGAAGAAAGAGGTGCATAATGAGGCAAGAGGGGTGCAGAAAGAGGCAAGAGAGGAGCAGAAAGAGGCAAGAGAGGTGCAAACAGAGGCACGAGAGGTGCAGACATTTGCAAGAGAGGTGCAGAAATTTACAAGAAAGGTGAAGAAAAAAGCAACAGAGGTGCAGAAAGAGGCAAGAGGGGTGCAGAAAGAAGCAAGAAAAGTGCAGAAAGATGGAACAGAGGTGCAGAAAGAGGCAAGAGGGGTACAGACAGAGGCAAGAGATGTGCAGAAAGAGGGAAAAGGGGTGCAGAAAGAGGCAAGAGGGGTGCAGAAATTTGCAAGACAGGTGCAGAAAGAAACAAGAGCAGTCCAGAAACTACCAGGAGAGGTGCAGAAAAAGGCAAGAGAGGTGCAGAAAGAGGCAAGAGAAGTACAGAAAGAAGCAACAGAGGTGCAGAAAGAGGGAAGAAGAGTGAGGAAAGATACAACAGGGGTGAAGAAAGAAGCAAGAGAGGTGCAGAAAGAGAGAACAGGGGTGAAGAAAGAGGCAAGAGAGGTGCAGAAAGAGGGAAGAGATGTGTAGAAAGAGGGAAGAAGAGTGCAGAAAGAGGCCAGAGGCATACAGAAAGAAGCAACCGAAGTGCAGAAAGAAGCAAGAAAAGTACAGAAAGAAGCAACAGAGGTGCAGAAAGAGGCAAGAGGGGTGTAGAAAGAGGAAGAGAAGTGCAAAATAGAAGCAACAAAGGTGCAGAAGGAGGCAAGAGAAGTGCAGAAAGAGGCAACAGAGTTGCAGAAACAGGCAAAAGAGGTGCAGAAAGAACCAAGAGCAGTGCAGAAAGAAGCAACAGAGGTGCAGAAAGAGGTAAGAGGGGCGCAGAAAGAGGCAAGAGGGGTGCAGAAACAGGTAAGCAGGGTGCAGAAAGAGGCAAGAGGGGTGTAGAAATTTGCAAGAGAGGTACAGAAAGAAGCAAGCCCAGTGTAAAAGAACCAACAGAGGTGCAAAAAGAGGCAAGTGAGGTGCAGAAGGAGGCAAGAGAACTGCAGAAAGAGGCAAGAGAGTTGCAGAAACAGGCAAAAGGGGTGCAGAAAGAGGGAACAGGTGGGAATACTGAGGCAAGAGAGGTAGAGAAAGAGGGAAGAGGGGTGGAAAAAATGGCAAGAATGATGCAGAAATTTGGAACAGAGGTGCATAAAGAAGCAAAAGCAGTGCAGAAAGAACCAACAGAGGTGCAGAAAGAGGCAAGAGGGGTACAGAAACAGGCAAGTGAAGTGCAGAACAAAGCAAAAGAGGTGCAGAAAGAACCAGCAGAGGTGCAAAAAGAGGCAAGAGGGGTGCAGAAAGGGTTAGGAGAGGTGCACAAAGAGGCAACAGGGGTACAGAAAGAGGCAGGAGGGGTTCAGAAAGAACGAAGAGAACTGCAAAAAGAAGCAACAGAGGTGCAGAAAGAGACACGAGAACTGTAGAAAGAGGCAAGAGAGTTGCAGAAAAAAGAATAAGAGGTGCAGAAAGAGGCAAGAGGGGTGCAGAAAGAGGCAAGAGAGGAGCAGAAAGAGGCAATAGAGGTGCACACAGAGGAATGAGGGGTGCAGAAATTAACAAGAGAGGTGCTGAAAGAGGGAAGAGAGGAGTAAAAAGAGGGAAGAACGGTGCAGAAAGAGGCAGCAGAGGTGCAGAAAGAGACAAGAAAGGTGTAAAAAGAGGCAAGAGAGTTGCAGAAACAGGCAAAAGAGGTGCACAAACAGGGAACAGGGGTGTACGCAGAGGCAAGAGAATTACATAAAGAACCAACAGAGGTGCAAAAAGACGAAAGAGGAGTGCAGAAATGGGCAAGAGAGTAGCAGACACAAGCAAGAGCAGTGCAGAAAGAACCAACAGAGGTGCAGAAATAGGCAAGAGGGGTGCAAAAAGAGGCAAGAGAAGTGCAAAAAAAAGAAAAAGAGGTGCAGAAAGAGGCAAGAGGGGTGCAGAAAGAGGCAAGAGATGAGCAGAAAGAGGCAAGAGAGGTGCATACAGAGGGACGAGGGGTGCAGAAATTAGCAAGAGAGGTGCAGAAAGAGGGAAGAGAGGAGTAGAAAGAGGGAAGAAGGGTGCAGAAAGAGGCAAGAGGGGTGCAGAAAGAGACAAGAGAGGTATAAAAAGAGGCAAGAGAGTTGCAGAAACAGGCAAAAGAGGTGAAGAAAGAGGCAAGAGGGGTGCAGAAAGAAGCAACAGAAGAACAGAAAAAAGCAAGAGAAGTGCAGAAAAAAGCAACAGAGGTGCAGAAATACAAAAGAGAAGTTCAGAAAGAGGCAGCAGAGGTGCAGAAGGAGGCAAGAGGGGTGCAGAAAGAGGCAAGAGGGGTGCAGAAACAGGTAAGCGGGGTGCAGAAAGAGGCAAGAGGGATGCAGAAATTTGCAAGAAAGGTACAGAAAGAAGCAAGAGCATTGTAAAAGAACCAACAGAGGTGCAAAGAGAGGCAAGTGAGGTGCAGAAGGAGGCAAGAGAACTGCAGAAAGAGGCAAGAGAGTTGCAGAAACAGGCAAAAGGGGTGTAGAAAGATGGAACAAGAGGGCAGACTGAGGCAAGAGAGGTACAGAAAGATGGAAGAAGGGTGCAGAAAATGGCAAGAAGTATGCAGAAATTTGGAACAGAGGTGCAGAAAGAAGCAAGAGCAGTGCAGAAAGAACCAACAGAGGTGCAGAATGAGGCAAGAGGGGTACAGAAAGAGGCAAGTGTAGTGTAGAACAAAGCAAAAGAGGTGTAGAAAGAACCAGCAGACGTGCAAAAAGAGGCAAGAGGGGTGCAGAAAGGGTTAGGAGAGGTGCACAAAGAGGCAAGAGGGGTACAGAAAGTGGCAGGAGGGGTTTAGAAAGAAGGAAGAAAACTGCAGAAAGAAGCAACAGAGGTGCAGAAAGAGAAGAGAACTGTAGAAAGAGGCAAGAGTGTTGCAGAAACAAGCAAGAGATGTGTAGAAAGAGGGAACAGGGGTGCAGAAAGAGGCAAGAGAGGTGCAGAAAGAGGGAAGAGAGGAGTAGAAAGAGGGAAGAAGGGTGCAGAAATAGGCAAGAGGGATGCAGAAAGAAGAAACAGAAGTACAGAAAAAGCAAGAGAAGTGCAGAAAAAAGCAACAGAGGTGCAGAACGGGACAAGAGGGGAGCAGAAAGAGGAAGAACAGTGCAGAAAGAACCAACAGATGTGCAGAAGGAGGCAAGAGGGGTGCAGAAAGAGACAAGAGCAGTGCAGAAAGAAACAAGAGACATGCAGGAAAAGGGAAGAAGGGTGCAGAAAGAGGCACAAGGGGTGCAGAAAGAAGGAAGAGAAGTGCAGAAAGAAACAACAGAGGTGCTGAAAGAGGCACGAAGGTTGCAGAAAGAGGCAAGGGAAGTGCAGAAGAAGCCACAGAGGTACTGAAAGAGGCAAGAGTGATGCAGAAAGAGGGAAGAGAGGTGTAGAAAGAGGCAAGAGAGTTGTAGAAAGAGGGAAGAGGGGTGCAGAAAGAGGCAAGAGGGGTGCAGAAAGAGGCAAGAGAAGTGCAGAAACAAGAAAGAGAATTGCTGAAAGAAGCAACAAAGGTGTTGAAAGAAGCAATAGAAGTGCAGAAAGAGGCAAGTGAGATGCAGAAAGAGGCAAGAGAGGTGCAGAAAGAGGGAAGAGGAGTGCAGAAAGAGGCAAGAGAGTTGCGGAAACAGGAAAATTAGGTACATAAAGAGGGAACAGGGGTGCAGACAGAGGCAAGAGAGGTGCAGAAACAGTTAAGAGCGGTGCAGAAAGAGGCAAGAAGGGTGCAGAAATTTGCAAGAGTGGTGCAGAAATTGGCAATATCAGTGCAAAAGAAACAACAGAAGTGCAAAAAGAGGCAAGTGAGGTGCAGAAGGAGGCAAGAGAACTGCAGAAAGAGGCAAGAAAGTTGCAGAAACAGGCAAAAGGGGTGCAGAAAGAGGGAACAGGTGGACAGACTGAGGCAAGAGAGGTGCAGAAAGAGGGAACAGTGGTGCTGAAAAAGGCAAGAAGGATGCAGAAATTTGGAACAGAGGTGCATGAAGTAGGAAGAGAAGTGCAGAACGAACCAACTAAGGTGCTGAAAGAGGCAAGAGGGGTACAGAAAGTGGCAAGTGAAGTACAGAACAAAGCAAAAGAGGTGCAGAAAGAACCAACAGAGGTGCAAAAAGAGGCAAGAGGGGTGCAGAAAGGGTTAGGAGAGGTGCACAAAGAGGCAAGAGGGGTACAGAAAGAGGCAGGAGGGGTGCAGAAAAAGCAAGAGAAGTGCAAAAAAAGCAACAGAGGTGCAGAAAGAGGCAAGAGGGGTGCAGAAAAAGGAAGAGCAGTTCATAAAGAACGAAGAGATGTGCAGGAAAAGGGAAGAAGGGTGCAGAAAGAGGCACAAGAGCTGCAGAAAGAAGGAAGAGAAGTGCAGAAAGAAGCAACATAGGTGCTGAAAGAGGCACAAAGGGTGCAGAAAGATGCAAGAGAAGTACAGAAAGAAGCAACAGAGGTACAGAAAGATGCAAGAGTGGTGCAGAAAGAGGGAAGGGAGGTGTAGAAAGAGGCAAGAGAGTTGCACAAAGAGGGAAGAGGGGTGCAGAAAGAGGCAAGAGGGGTGCAGAAAGAAGCACGTGAGGTGCAGAAAGAGGCAAGAGAGGTGCAGAAACAGGCAAGAGAAGTGCAGAAAGAGGCAAGAGAATTGCTGAAAGAAGCAACAGAGGTGTAGGAAGAAGCAAGAGAAGTGCAGAAAGAGGCAAGTGAGATGCAGAAAGAGGCAAGAGAGGTGCAGAAAGAGGGAAGACAGGTGCAGAATGAGACAACAGGGGTGCAGAAAGAAGCAAGACAGGTGCAGAAAGAAGCATGGGAAGTGCAGAATGAAGCAACAGGGGTGCAGAAAGAGGCAAGAGAAGTGCAGAAAGAAGCAACAGAGGTGCAGAAGGTGGCAAGAGAACTGCAGAAAGAGGCAAGAGAGTTGCAGAAACAGGCAAATGAGGAAGAGAAAGAGGGAACAGGGGTGCAGACAGAGGCACGAGAGGTGCAGAAACAGGTAAGAGGGGTGCAGAAGGAGGCAAGATGGGTGCAGAAATTTGCAAGAGAGGTGCAGAAAGAAGTAAGGGCAATGAAAAAGAACCAACAGAGGTGCAAAAAGAGGCAAGTGAGGTGCAGAAGGAGGCAAGAGTGGTACGGAAAGAGGCAAGAGAAGTGCAGAAACAAGCAAGAGAATTGCTGAAAGAAGCAACAAATGTGTAGAAAGAAGCAATAGAAGTGCAGAAAGAGGCAAGTGAGATGCAGAAAGAGGCAAGAGAGGTACAGAAAGAGGGAAGAGGAGTGCAGAAAGAGGCAAGAGAGTTGCGGAAACAGGAAAATTAGGTACATAAAAAGGGAACAGGGGTGCAGACAGAGGCAAGAGAGGTGCAGAAACAGTTAAGAGCGGTGCAGAAAGAGGCAAGAAGGGTGCAGAAATTTGCAAGAGTGGTGCAGAAATTGGCAAGATCAGTGCAAAAGAAACAACAGAAGTGCAAAAAGAGGCAAGTGAGGTGCAGAAGGAGGCAAGAGAACTGCAGAAAGAGGCAAGAGGGTTGCAGAAACAAGCAAAAGGGGTGCAGAAAGAGGGAACAGGTGGACAGACTGAGGCAAGAGAGGTGCAGAAAGAGGGAACAGGGGTGCTGAAAAAGGCAAGAAGGATGCAGAAATTTGGAACAGAGGTGCATGAAGTAGGAAGAGAAGTGCAGAAAGAACCAACTAAGGTGCTGAAAGAGGCAAGAGGGGTACAGAAAGTGGCAAGTGAAGTACAGAACAAAGCGAAAAGAGGTGCAGAAAGAACCAACAGAGGTGCAAAGAGAGGCAAGGGGGTGCAGAAAGGGTTAGGAGAGGTGCACAAAGAGGCAAGAGGAGTACAGAAAGAGGCAGGAGGGGTGCAGAAAAAGCAAGAGAAGTGCAAAAAAAGCAACAGAGGTGCAGAAAGAGGCAAGAAGGGTGCAGAAAAAGGAAGAGCAGTTCATAAAGAACAAAGAGATGTGCAGGAAAAGGGAAGAAGGGTGCAGAAAGAGGCACAAGAGCTGCAGAAAGAAGGAAGAGAAGTGCAGAAAGAAGCAACATAGGTGCTGAAAGAGGCACAAAGGGTGCAGAAAGATGCAAGAGAAGTACAGAAAGAAGCAACAGAGGTACAGAAAGATGCAAGAGTGGTGCAGAAAGAGGGAAGGGAGGTGTAGAAAGAGGCAAGAGAGTTGCACAAAGAGGGAAGAGGGGTACAGAAAGAGGCAAGAGGGGTGCAGAAAGAAGCACATGAGGTGCAGAAGGAGGCAAGAGAGGTGCAGAAACAGGCAAGAGAAGTGCAGAAAGAGGCAAGAGAATTGCTGAAAGAAGCCACAGAGGTGTAGAAAGAAGCAAGAGAAGTGCAGAAAGAGGCAAGTGAGATGCAGAAAGAGGCAAGAGAGGTGCAGAAAGAGGGAAGACAAGTGCAGAATGAGACAACAGGGGTGCAGAAAGAAGCAAGACAGGTGCAGAAAGAAGCATGGGAAGTGCAGAATGAAGCAACAGGGGTGCAGAAAGAGGCAAGAGAAGTGCAGAAAGAAGCAACAGAGGTGCAGAAGGTGGCAAGAGAACTGCAGAAAGAGGCAAGATGGGTGCAGAAATTTGCAAGAGAGGTGCAGAAAGTAGTAAGGGCAATGAAAAAGAACCAACAGAGGTGCAAAAAGAGGCAAGTGAGGTGCAGAAGGAGGCAAGAGAGCTGCAGAAAGAGGCAAGATAGTTGCAGAAACAGGCAAAAGGGGTACAGAAAGAGGGAACAGGTGGGTGGACTGAGGCAAGAGAGGTACAGAAAGAGTGAAGAGTGGTGCAGAAAAAGGCAAGAAGGATGCAGAAATTTGGAACAGAGGTGCATAAAGAAGGAAGAGATGTGCAGAAAGAACCAACAGAGGTGCAGAAAGAGGCAAGAGGGGTACAGAAAGTGGCAAGTGAAGTGCAGAACGAAGCAAAAGAGGTGCAGAAAGAACCAACAGAGGTGCAAAAAGAGGCAAGAGGGGTGCAGAAAGGGTTAGGAAAGGTGCACAAAGAGGCAAGAGGGGTACAGAAAGAGGCAGGAGGGGTTCAGAAAGAAGGAAGAGAACTGCAGAAAGAAGCAACAGAGGTGCAGAAAGAGACACGAGAACTGTAGAAAGAGGCAAGAGAGTTGCAGAAACAGACAAGGGATGAGTAGAAAGAGGGAACAGGGGTGCAGAAAGAGGCAAGAAAGGTGCAGAAAGAAGAAAGAGAGGAGTAGAAAGAGGGAAGAAGGGTGCAGAAAGAGGCAGCAGAGGTGCAGAAAGAGACAAGAAAGGTGTAAAAAGAGGCACAAGAGTTGCAGAAACAGGCAAAAGAGGTGCACAAAGAAGGAACAGGGGTGGACGCAGAGTCAAGAGAATTACAGAAAGAACCAACAGAGGTGCAGAAAGAGGCAAGAGGAGTGCAGAAATGGGCAAGAGAGTAGCAGATACAAGCAAGAGCAGTGCAGAAAGAACCAACAGAGGTGCAGAAAGAGGCAAGAGGGGTGCAGAAAGAGGCAAGAGAAGTGTAGAAAAAAGAAAAAGAGGTGCAGAAAGAGGCAAGAGGGGTGCATAAAGAGGCAAGAGAGGAGCAGAAAGATGCAAGAGAGGGGCACACAGAGGAACAAGGGATGCAGAAATTAGCAAGAGAGGTGCAGAAAGAGGGAATAAGGGTGCAGAAAGAGGCAAGAGGGGTGCAGAAAGAGACAAGAAAGGTGTAAAAAGAGGCAAGAGAGTGGCAGAAACAGGCAATAGAGGTGCAGAAATAGGCGAGAGGGGTGCAGAAAGAAGCAACAGAAGAACAGAAAAAAGCAAGAGAAGTGCAGAAAAAAGCAACAGAGGTGCAGAAAGAGGAAAGAGAAGTTCAGAAAGAGGTAGCAGAGGTGCAGAAGGAGGCAAGAGGGGTGCAGAAACAGGTAAGCGGGGTGCCGAAAGAGGCAAGAGGGATGCAGAAATTTGCAAGAGAGGTAGAGAAAGAAGCAAGAGCAGTGTAAAAGAATGTAACATAGGTGCAAAAAGAGGCAAGTGAGGTGCAGAAGGAGGCAAGAGAACTGCAGAAAGAGGCAAGAGAGTTGAAGAATCAGGCAAAAGGGGTGTAGAAAGAGGGAACAGGTGGGCAGACTGAGTCAAGAGATGTACAGAAAGAGGGAGAAGGGGTGCAGAAAATGGCAAGACGGATGCAGAAATTTGGAACAGAGGTGCAGAAAGAAGCAAGAGCAGTGCAGAAAGAACCAACAGAGGTGCATAAAGAGGCAAGAGGGGTACAGAAAGAGGCAAGTGAAGTGTAGGACGTAGCAAATGAGGTGCAGAAAGAACCAGCAGAGGAGCAATAAGAGGCAAGAGGGGTGCAGAAAGGGTTAGGAGAGGTGCACAAAGAGGCAAAAGGGATACAGAAAGTGGCAGGAGGGGTTCAGAAAGAAGGAAGAGAACTGCAGAAAGAAGTAACAGAGGTGCAGAAAGAGACAAGAGAACTGTAGAAAGAGGCAAGAGTGTTGAAGAAACAAGCAAGAGATGTGTAGAAAGAGGGAACAGTGGTGCAGAAAGAGGCAAGAGAGGTGCAGAAAGAGGGAAGAGAGTGTGAGAAGTTGGCCTGGCATATGCTGTCCACTAATTATAGTGGGCACCTTGAACCAGTCCAAACAACCCCTTATTGGAGATAGGTTAAAGACAACCTTTATTGAAAGCTATCCTAGTGGTAGCTATGGAGAGCAGCCTTCAGGCTAAGTCTTGAAGGAATGTAAAGCAGCTTGTTTTACCAGTCTATAATCTCTTGAGTGACCAAATGAAAGAGCACCACTCCAGGTATATATTCAAAATATATGTATTTATTACTAAACACACCCCTCTAGTCTCTTTATGAGGCTAGAGTTCGAAGTACATAAGTTATAAGTTATTTAAACACAGTAATAGCACAAATACACGTTTGGGCCCTAGGGGCGTACCAAACCATATACCAATAAAGTGGTATAAGAACCACGACTGAGCTAGACACTAGGCCTAGAGCCTCTAGAAGTGCTTGGACCACAAGGAACCACCCAAGGTAGTGACACAGGGGACCCACAGGGGACGCGTGCAGTGTAGTAACACAGCCGCGAATCGCCGTTAACTTCTATGGAGAAAGTCGCGGTTGGGAATTTAAAGAAAAGGGACACTTAAAGAAGGACTTGGAGCAAACCCTTTGAGAACTAGGTCGTTCTAGAGTCTCTACCCACGGGAGCACCGGAGTACTCTTGTTACCTCACCCAGGGAAGCCGGGTGCATAGGTGCCTTTCGGGATCGGGTTTCGTCGTCGATTTGAATGGCGATCTGCTGCAAAGTGCTGCTGGCGAACCAAGTGAAAAGTGTCCGGGTGGATCCAAGGGTGGATCGGAGATCTGAAGAACCTGAAAGCAGAGGGGACAGAGTCTGGGTCACTAGCCAGTGACCAGGAAGGCGATGAGCAGATGCCCACCGATGTCGAGTGCTTCAGGTAGGTTGACAGTTGTCTTGACTCTTCAGCCACGAGGTCCAGGAGGCGTTGTCGGTGACCAGGAGCAGGATTCTGGCTGGTACACAATGTCTGTCGAGTGCTGAGGTGTTGGCGACTGGATTGGACCCAACAAGCCTTGGCAACGGCAAGTCTCGATGAAGATAAATATTGACAATTGTACAGACCAGCAAGGTCTGAGGAACTCACCCAGCAAGGGTGAGTGAGGGCAATCCTGGAGCAACCAGGGAGCCCAAGTAGAAAAAGATTAGCCTTTATGAAGGGCTACTAGCCAACAGGCTAGCGACCGCGAAGGAGCCTCGAGACAGTGCACATGGAGCTGGCTCACAGGACACTCGTGGAGTGGAGGCCAGGGATCTTCGGTGCAGTTAGTGCTGGAGGCTGGGGCTACTGGGAGCCCAAAGCACGACTTCGTGGGAGACCCAGAAGAGGGTGCACTTGCAAATGCGTGCGGTGTCCAGGGGTCATGGTTCCATGTTACCCACAACAGCTACGGGCCTCAGCTTTGCTGGGGACTCAGGGCAGCCTCGGGGAAGTCTGGAAATCCACCTCTGGTGATGCAAAGACTTCGGCGTTTGACGGGAGCTTCAGCGATGCAGACCGGACAATTGCTTCTTTGGTGCCTGCCAAGCAGCGGAGTCACTCCTTGACCCCAAGGGAGATTCTTCTGTCCTCTAATCTTTAAGTAGAGCGTCGAAGGTCCAGGATTCAGTGTCAGAGTTTCGTCCAGGGATAATCTAAAGTCCTAAGGACTGGGGTCCCATACTTATACTAAGTTTAGGGGTTGGACTTACTCTGTGGTCCCACCTATGGGTGGGTCAGGGCAGAGGGGTGGCTACACGCCTTTCCCTTTGTCCAGTTCACGCCAAAGCAGGGGCTGGAAGGCCCTGATCCGGTTTGAACTGGGGTATGCACAGGGACACCAAATGTGCCCCCAGTGCAGGACTTCAAAGCACCCGAGAGTGCTCCCGCCCAGCCCCAATACACACTATCCTGTCTGGGGAGGTGGTCACACCTCCCTGGGACAGGAAACCTATTTTCCAGGCCTCCCCTGCCGGAGTTTCGGTCAGCAGCAGGAGGCCAAACTTGTGTCTGTGGCAGCGGCATCCATTTTATGATGCCAGGGCTTGGAAAGTCAGTACCGGGCATACCGGTGTGTACATGTCTTTCCCTCTAGAAGGGTGGAATGCTACCCCCACCGCCAGAACTGGCGGCGGGGTAGTATTCCAAGATGTATGACACCAAACACGACATGTTTCCGTGCAGCCATCCCAAAGTTAGCATTTAATGCGAGGTTATAATGCGCTTAAGAGTATATGGTCAGGCTGCACTACAAACAGCATCAGAGAAGGGTCTCCGAACGCTGCAGAGGGGCCCTGCTCATGCAGGGGCACCCTCTCACATAGGAACCACGCACTCTGCCTTCAGGATTGATAAGGCCTGCCATAGGAGTGACTTATAGGTTTATATGTGTGTATGTATATAGTGGTATAGGTAGCCTATATCACAGTAAGGGGTGCATGCACCACCTTACCCAGGCTGCAGTAGCAGACCTGTGGTGTCAGTTTGGATGGCCTTCCAGGGGTGGCACAATACATGCTGCAGCCCCTGGTAGGCCTCTGAGGTACCTATGCCCTGGGTACATAGTATACCATATACTAGGGACTTATAAGGGCACTCCAGATTCCAATCAGAGATGTGCCTAAGGCACATGGAAACCATTTTAGAGAGGAAGCAGCTAGGCTGGGGTTCTGATTAGCAGGGCCCCAGCCAGACTAAGGTCGAAAAACAGTGAAGCATCAGCAAAAAGTGGGGGTACCCATGTGAAGCAGATCCTACTCTCCTACACAACCCCCCAAACGTAGGGACATTAAACTAACCTTGCCCAGTTAAGTCTTCATGTTCTAAGTGGAAGTACTTAGAGAGTCCATCTGCATTGGCATGGTTACTCCCAGGTCTATGTTCCACTGTGAAGTCCATCCCCTGTAGGGAAATGGATCACCTAAGCAGTTTGGGGTTTTAACCCTTCATTTGTTTTAGCCATAAGAGGGGCTTATGGTCTGTTTGAACAAGGAAGTGAGTACCAAACAAGTATGGCCTCAACTTCTTCAGAGCCCAGACCACAGCAAAGGCCTCCCTCTCAATGGCTGACCAACGTTTCTCTCTAGGGGTCAGCCTTCTGCTAATGAAAGCTACTGGCTGATCCTGACCTTCTTCATTCAATTGTGACAGTACAGCCCCTACCCCCAATTCAGATGCATCAGTTTGAACAATGAACTTCTTGGAGTAATCAGGACTCTGTAGAATGGGAGCAGTGCACATGGCCTGCTTCAGGTCATCAAATGCCTTTTGACAGCTAACTGTCCACTGAACCTTTTTGGTCATTTTCTTGGAAGTTAAGTCATTCAGGGGAGTCACTATTGATCCATACCCCTTCACAAATCTCCTATAGTACCCAGTCAGGCCTAAGAAGGCTCTCACCTGAGTCTGGGTAGTTGGAGCAGTCCAGTCCATGATGGTATGGATCTTGCTCTGCAAGGGTTGAACCTGGCCTCCACCCACAAGGTGGCCCAGGTACACAACCTGACTCTGCCCTATCTGGCACTTGGTGGCCTTGATAGTCAGGCCTGCCTTTTGCAGGGCCTGTAAAACATTTCTGAGGTGGACCAGGTGATCCTCCCAGGTGGAGCTAAAGACAGCAATATCATCTAGATATGCTGCACTATAGGCTTCCAGACCTGTAAGGACTGTATTCACCAACCTCTGAAAAGTGGCAGGTGCATTCTTCAGACCAAAGGGCATCACCACAAATTGATAATGCCCACTAGGGGTTGAGAATGCTGTTTTTGGCTTTGCATCATCAGCTAGTCTGATCTGCCAGTAGCCAGCTGTCAGGTCAAATGTGCTTGGATACTTGGCTGAGGCCAAAGTGTCTATTAGCTCATCTGCCCTAGGTATTGGATGGGCATCAGTCCTAGTGACTGCATTGAGACCCCTGTAGTCCACACAAAACCTCATCTCTCTTTCCCACCACTGGTGTGAGGTTTTGGCACAAGGACCACTGGACTAGCCCAAGGGCTATCTGAGGGTTCAATAACTCCCAAATCCAACATCTTCTGCACTTCTGTCCTGATACAGTCCCTGACATGGTCAGGTTGCCTATAAATCTTATTTTTAATAGGCAGACTGTCCCCAGTGTCCACTTCATGAGTGCACCAGGTAGTCTGACCTGGTGTCAGTGAGAATATGTGTCTGAACTGATTGAGCACTTGTCTGCAATCAAACTGCTGCTGGGTAGTGAGGCTGCCTGCCAAGGCTACACCATCTACTGACCCATCATCAGGGTTCTGTGAGAGCAGGTCAGGGAGTGGGTCACTCTCTTCCTCCTGTCCCTCATCAGTAGCCATGAGCAAGCCCATGTCTGCCCTGTCCACATATGGTTTTAACCTGTTGACATGGAGAACCCTGTGGGGAATCCTGGGTGTTCCTAGGTCTACTAAGTAGGTAACCTCACCCTTCTGCTCAACAATGGTGTGGGGTCCACTCCATTTGTCTTGGAGAGCTGCTGGGGCCACTGGCTCCAACACCCACACCTTCTGTCCTGGCTGATAAACAGTCAGTACAGCCTTTTGGTCATGCCAGGCCTTTTGAAGTTCCTGGCTAGCCTCAAGGTTTTTAGTTGCCTTTTTCATATACTCAGCCATCCGGGAGCGGAGACCAAGTACGTAGTCCACTATGTCTTGCTTTGGGGGCTTGAGAGGTAACTCCCATCCTTCCTTCACCAAGCATAGTGGACCCCTGACAGGGAGACCAAACAAAAGTTCAAAAGGGCTGTAGCCAACCCCCTTTTGAGGCACCTCCCTGTATGCAAATAAAAGGCAGGGCAAGAGTATGTCCCATCTTCGCCTAAGCTTTTCTGGGAGCCCTTTAATCATGCCCTTCAAGGTTTTGTTGAATCTCTCAACTAAACCATTGCATTGTGGGTGATAGGGTGTGGTGAACTTGTAAGTCACTCCACACTCCTTCCACATTGCTTTTAAGTATCCAGACATAAAGTTAGCACCCTTGTCTGATACAACCTCCTTAGGGAAGCCCACTCTTGAGAAAATTCCCAGGAGGGCCCTTGCCACCACAGGTGCTGTAGTGGTCCTAAGGGGAATAGCCTCTGGGTACCTGGTGGCATGATCCACTACCACCAGGATAAACCTGTGCCCAGATGCTGTTTGGGGATCCATGGGACCAACAATGTCAATCCCCACCCTTTCAAAGGGAACCCCCACCACAGGTAGTGGTATCAGGGGGCCTTTGTAGTGCCACCTGCCTTGCCACTGGCCTGGCAGGTTACACAGGAGTGACAAAACTCCTTGGTGTCTTCAGACATGTGGGGCCAGTGAAAGTGAGGGACAATTCTGTCCCAAGTCTTGTTCTGGCCCAGGTGACCTGCTAAGGGAATATCATGGGCTAGGGTCAATAGGAAGCCCCTGAACTTCAGCTGTATAACCAACCTCCTGGTAGCACCATGCTTGGGGTCTCTACACTCTGAGTACAAGAGTCCATCATCCCAATACACAGTATGGGGACCACTAGCTTTCCCAGCAGCCTCAGCAGCAGCTTGCTGTCTGAGGGGTTCAAGAGAGGGGCAGCTCTGCTGCTCCTGGCTCAGATCTGCCCTGGAAGGTCCCCCTGTCCCCAAGAACTCAACCTGGTCAGGTTCAAGCTCCTCTGGGACAGTTCCTTCCTCAGGACTGAGATCATCCCCTCAAGGGACTGATCTTCCTTCTGAGCCAAGGGGAAGGCACTGCCTTTACCCTACTACTCCTCTTCTTGGAAGGCACTTGGTCCATTATTCCAGAATCCAAGGCCTGTTCAGTGCTAGACATTTTGGCTTGTGACCTGGTCACAGCAAACACATCTGCAGGGATCCCCAGCATTTCTGCATGGGTCCTGAGCTCCACTTCTGCCCAAGCTGAAGTTTCTAAGTCATTGCCAAGCAAGCATTCAACTGGTAGGTCTGCACTTACCACAACCTTCTTAAGGCCAGTTACCCCTCCCCAGGAGAAGTTAACAACTGCCAGAGTATGGTCTGTTCTGACATTGCTAGCATTGGTCACTTGGTACATCTCACCAAGTATAACTTGCCCAGGATTCACAAGGTCTTGTGTCACCATGGTGACACTTGCCCCTGTGTCCCTAAATGCCAAAGCCTCTCGTCCATTGATTAAAGGCTGTTGTCTGTACTTGCCCAGATTACTGGGACTCATAGAGGAGGTCATATCCATGCCTCCATCACAGACTAGGACAGCCTGAGTGAGTTCTCTGACTAGGTCAGAGCCCATCTCAGTACCCAGGGTCAACCCTACTAAACCCTTGACTGTAGTACTCCCACCACCAACTGTAACTGCACTAGGGGGAGCAGGTGCCTTAGGGGCATTGGTGGGGGCTGGAGTTGAGTCTTTGGACTTGGTGCAATCACTGGTCCAGTGGGTCTTTTGCTTACAGACCTTGCACCATGGTTTTCTTTGGCCTTTCCCTTTGGTAGACTGTGAATCCCCACCTGAAGAAGATTTTGGGGGGCCTTGAGAAGACTTTTGATCTTTACCCTTCTCCCCACCCTTATCAGAGGTTTTCGAATCTTGCTTCTTAGGGTCACCACCTTGGTTCTGTACCTTCTGCTTCACCCTGGTTCTGACCCATTTGTCTGCCTTCTTTCCCATTTCTTGGGGAGAGGTCAGATCAGAGTCTACCAGGTGCTGATGCAACAGCTGATTTTGACAGTTATTAAGAATCAGCTCCCTCATTATCAGATTGTACAATCCTGTGAAGTCACATACCTTACTGCCCAATAACCAACCTTCCAGAGCCTTGGCAGATCAATCAACAAAGTCTACCCAGTCTTGAGTCTGTGCTTTTGGGTATCCCTGAACTTTAACCTGTATTGTTCAGTGGTTAGGCCAAACCCATCAATTAGAGCACTCTTCAAGACTTTGTAATTATCAGCATCCTCCTCTCTAACAGTGAGGAGCTTGTCTCTACCTTTGTCTGCAAAGGAGAGCCACAAGATTGCTGCCCACTGCTCCTGAGGGACCCTCTGTACTTTACAGGCCCTCTCTAGAGCAGTTATCCATTTGTGGATGTCATCCCCTCTCTGGTAGGGAGGGACAATCTTGCTCAGGTTTCTATGGTCATAAGACCTTTCCCTATCTTTGGGGAAACTGCTGCCACCATGGGACTCTAGTCCCAACTTTTGTCTCTCTCTATAGAGATCTAAGGACTCCCTGTCTATAGCCAAATGCTGTTTCCTGAGTTCAAGCTGAGTTTGCTCATATTGAAGCAGTCTCTTTCTTCTCTCATGAGAAGATTCCCTCCTATGAGAGGAGACAGAGGACCCTATTGAGGTGTCAAAGTGGTTAGACTCCTGAGAAGGAGACCTAGACCTTCTGGGCACACTCAGAACTCTTCCTGGGGGGACAAAGGGGAGGTCAGTCTGATCCTCTCCTCCTCCTCCTCCACAGGAGGAATTGGATTCTCCAGGACAAGGTCATTTTCACCTTCCTGGCCAGTTTCAGAGGGGGGTCCTGGGTTTCTTCACCCCTGGCCCCTCCCTCATCTTCTGCCCCACCCTCTTTGCCTACCCCTTCAGACCCTAGGGGCCTGCTGAGATCATCAGCTAGTAACACCTCCCTGAGGTGTTGGGTGCTGGCACTTTTGCCTGCCTTCAACTTCCTAGTATTGCATAATGCTCTCAATTCCAAGAATGGGAGTTTATCATACTTGGAGGGAAGAAGCCCACTGGCTTCTGGCAAGGACTCACTGGGTCCTGGCTTTGAAGACATTACTAGTGAGGTGTGGTGTATGCACTACCTACTCTAGTGTGGCCTACTAAACTCTCTTGAGTTGTAGAAAGGGTGTGCTGTCCCTTAACACACAACTCTAAGTTCAGTAGAACTTACTGTATACTAAGCTTAATTTATATGTACCTTAGGTACCTTTAGTGGTTTTCAGTTGATCAATTCAATTGAGATTATCTGGTAAAACAATAGCAAGCTGGAATCCCACACGCTGCACACCAATGTGAGAAGTTGGCCTGGCATATGCTGTCCACTAATTATAGTGGGCACCTTGCACCAGTCCAAACAACCCCTTATTGGAGATAGGTTAAAGACAACCTTTATTGAAAGCTATCCTAGTGGTAGCTATGGAGAGCAGCCTTCAGGCTAAGTCTTGAAGGAATGTAAAGCAGCTTGTTTTACCAGTCTATAATCTCTTGAGTGACCAAATGAAAGAGCACCACACCAGGTATATATTCAAAATATATGTATTTATTACTAAACACACCCCTCTAGTCTCTTTATGAGGCTAGAGTTCAAAGTACATAAGTTATAAGTTATTTAAACACAGTAATAGCACAAATACATGTTTGTGCCCTAGGGGCGTACCAAACCATATACCAATAAAGTGGTATAAGAACCACGACTGAGCTAGACACTAGGCCTAGAGCCTCTAGAAGTGCTTGGACCACAAGGAACCACCCAAGGTAGTGACACAGGGGACCCACGGGGGACGCGTGCAGTGTAGTAAGACAGCCGCGAATCGCCGTTAACTTCTATGGAGAAAGTCGCGGTTAGGAATTTAAAGAAAAGGGACACTTAAAGAAGGACTTGGAGCAAACCCTTTGAGAACTAGGTCGTTCTAGAGTCTCTACCCACGGGAGCACCGGAGTACTCTTGTTACCTCACCCAGGAAGCCGGGTGCATAGGTGCCTTCGGGGTCGGGTTTCGTCGTCGATTTGAATGGCGATCTGCTGCAAAGTGCTGCTGGCGACCAAGTGAAAAGTGTCCGGGTGGATCGGAGATCTGAAGAACCTGAAAGCAGAGGGGACAGAGTCTGGGTCACTAGCCAGTGACCAGGAAGGCGATGAGCAGATGCCCACCGATGTCGAGTGCTTCAGGTAGGTTGACGGTTGTCTTGACTCTTCAGCCACGAGGTCCAGGAGGCGTTGTCGGCAACCAGGAGCAGGATTCTGGTTGGTACCCAGTGTCTGTTGAGTGCTGAGGTGTCCGCGACCGGATTGGACCCAACAAGCCTTGGCAACGGCAATTCTCAATGAAGATGAAGATTGACGATTGTGCAAACCAGCAAGGTCTGAGGAACTCACCCAGCAAGGGTAAGTGAGGGCAAGCCTGGTGCAACCAAGGAGCCCAAGTAAAAAAAGATTGGCCTTCGTGAAGGGCTACTAGCCAACGGGCTAGTGACCGCAAAGGAGCCTCGAGACGGTGCACGTGGAGCTGGCTCACAGGACACTTGTTGAGTGGAGGCCAGTGATCTTCGGTGCATTTGGTGCTGGAGGCTGGGGCTACTCGGAGCCCAAAGCACGACTTCGTGGGACACCCAGAAGAGGATGCACTTGCAAATACATGTGGTGTCCAGGGGGCATGGTTCCACATTACCCACGACAGCTACGGGCCTCAGCTTTGCTGGGGACTCAGGACAGCCTCGGGGAAGTCTGCAAATCTACCTCTGGTGATGCAAAGACTTCGGCGTTCAACGGGAGCTTCAGCAATGCAGACCGGACAATTGCTTCTTTGGTGCCTGCCAAGCAGGGGAGTCACTCCTTGACCCCAAGGGAGATTCTTCTGTCCTCTAATCTTTATGTAGAGTGTCGAAGGTCCAGGATTCAGTGTCAGAGTTTCGTCCAGGGATAATCTAAAGTCTTAAGGACTGGGGTCCCATACTTATAATAAGTTTAGGGGTTGGACTTACTCTGTGGTCCCACCTATGGGTGGGTCAGGGCAGAGGGGTGGCTACACCCCTTTCCCTTTGTCCAGTTCACGCCAAAGCAGGGGCTGGAAGCCCCTGATCCGGTTTGAACTGGGGTATGCACAGGGACACCAAATGTGCCCCCAGTGCAGGACTTCAAAGCACCCGAGAGTGCTCCCGCCCAGCCCCAATACACACTATCCTGTCTGGGGAGGTGGTCACACCTCCCTGGGACAGGAAACCTATTGTCCAGGCCTCCCCTGCCGGAGTTTCGGTCAGCAGCAGGAGGCCAGACTCGTGTCTGTGGCAGCGGCATCCATTTTGTGATGCCAGGGCTTGGAAAGTCAGTACCGGGCATACCGGTGTGTACATGTCTTTCCTCTAGAAGGGTGGAATGCTACCCCGCCGCCAGAACTGGCGGGGGTGGTATTCCAAGATGTTTGACACCAAACACTACATGTTTCCGTGCAGCCATCCCAAAGTTAGCATTTAACGCGAGGTTATAATGCGCTTAAGAGTATATGGTCAGGCTGCACTACAAACAGCATCAGAGAAGGGTCTCCGAACGCTGCAGAGGGCCCCTGCTCATGCAGGGGCACCCTCTCACATAGGAACCACGCACTCTGCCTTCAGGATTGATAAGGCCTGCCATAGGAGTGACTTATAGGTTTATATGTCTGTATGTATATAGTGATATAGGTAGCCTATATCACAGTAAGGGGTGCATGCACCACCTTACCCAGGCTGCAGTAGCAGACCTGTGGTGTCAGTTTGGATGGCCTTCCAGGGGTGGCACAATACATGCTGCAGCCCCTGGTAGGCCTCTGAGGTACCTATGCCCTGGATACATAGTATACCATATACTAGGGACTTATAAGGGCACTCCAGATTCCAATCAGAGATGTGCCTAAGGCACATGGAAACCATTTTAGAGAGGAAGCAGCTAGGCTGGGGTTCTGATTAGCAGGGCCCCAGCCAGACTAAGGTCGAAAAACAGTGAAGCATCAGCAAAAAGTGGGGGTACCCATGTGAAGCAGATCCTACTCTCCTACAGAGAGGAGTAGAAATAGGGAAGAAGGGTGCAGAAAGAGGCAAGAGGGGTGCAGAAAGAAGAAACAGAAGTACAGAAAAAGCAAGAGAAGTGCAGAAAAAAGCAACAGAGGTGCAGAACGAGGCAAGAGGGGTGCAGAAAGAGGAAGAACAGTGCAGAAAGAACCAACAGAGGTGCAGAAGGAGGTAAGAGGGGTGCAGAAAGAGACTAGAGTAGTGCAGAAAAAACCAAGAGACATGCAGGAAAAGGGAAGAAGGGTGCAGAAAGAGGCAAAAGGGTGTGCAGAAAGAAGGAAGAGAAGTGCAGAAAAAAGCAACAGAGGTGCTGAAAGAGGCACAAAGGGTGCAGAAAGAGGCAAGGGAAGTGCAGAAAGAAGCAACAGAGGTATAGAAAGAGGCAAGAGTGGTGCTGAAGGAGGGAAGAAAGGTGTAGAAAGAGGCAAGAGAGTTGCAGAAAGAGGGAAGAGGGGTGCAGAAAGAGGCAAGAGGGGTGCAGTAACAAGCATGTGAGGTGCAGAAAGAGGTAAGAGTGGTACAGAAAGAGGCAAGAGAGGTGCAGAAACAAGCACGAGAAGTTCAGAAAGAGGCAAGAGAATTGCTGAAAGAAGCAACAAAGGTGTAGAAAGAAGCAATAGAAGTGCAGAAAGAGGCAAGTGAGATGCAGAAAGAGGCAAGAGAGGTGCAGAAAGAGGGAAGAGGAGTGCAGAAGAGACAACAGGGGTGCAGAAAGAGGCAAGAGAAGTGCAGAAAGAAGCAACAGAGGTGCAGAAGGAGGCAAGAAAACTGCAGAAAGAGGCAAGAGAGTTGCAGAAACAGACAAATTAGGTACATAAAAAGGGAACAGGGGTAAAGACAGAGGCAAGAGAGGTGCAGAAACAGTTAAGAGGGGTGCAGAAAGAGGCAAGAGGGGTGCAGAAATTTGCAAGAGTGGTGCAGAAATTTGCAATGACAGTGCAAAAGAACCAACAGAGGTGCAAAAAGAGGCAAGTGAGGTGCAGAAGGTGGAAAGAGAACTGCAGAAAGAGGCAAGAGAGTTGCAGAAACAGGCAAAAGGGGTACAGAAAGAGGGAACAGCTGGGAAGACTGAGGCAATAGAGGTGCAGAAAGAGGGAAGAGGGGTGCAGAAAAAGGCAAGAAGGATGCAGAAATTTGGAACAGAGGTGCATAAAGTAGGAAGAGAAGTGCAGAAAGAACCAACAAAGGTGCTCATAGAGGCAAGAGGGGTACAGAAAGTGGCAAGTGAAGTACAGAACGAAGCAAAAGAGGTGCAGAAAGAACCAGCAGCGGTGCAAAAAGAGGCAAGAGGGGTGCAGAAAGGGTTAGGAGAGGTGCACAAAGCGGCAAGAGGGGTACAGAAAGAGGCAGGAGGGGTTCAGAAAAAAGCAAGAGAAGTGCAGAAAAAGCAACAGAGGTGCAGAAAGAGGCAAGAGGGGTGCAGAAAGAGGAAGAACGGTGCAGAAAGAACCAACAGAGGTGCAGGAGGAGGCAAGAGGAGTGCAAATAGAGGCAAGAGAAGTACAGAAAGAACGAAGAGATGTGCAGGAAAAGGGAAGAAGGGTGCAGAAAGAGGCACAAGAGGTGCAGAAAGAATGAAGAGAAGTGCAGAAAGAAGCAACAGAGGTGGTGAAAGAGGCACAAAGGGTGCAGAAAGAGGCAAGAGAAGTACAGAAAGAAGAAACAGAGGTACAGAAAGATGCAAGAGTGGTTCAGAAAGAGGGAAGGGAGGTGTAAAAAGGAGGCAAGAGTGTTGCACAAAGAGGGAAGAGGGGTGCAGAAAGAGGCAAGAGGGGTGCAGAAAGAAGCATGTGAGGTGCAGATAGAGGCAAGAGAGATGCAGAAACAGGCAAGAGAAGTGCAGAAAGAGGCAAGAGAATTGCTGAAAGAAGCAACAGAGGTGTAGACAGAAGCAAGAGAAGTGCATAAATAGGCAAGTGAGATGCACAAAGAGGCAAGAGAGGTGCAGAAAGAGGGAAGACGAGTGCAGAATGAGCCAACAGGGGTGCAGAAAGAAGCAAGACAGGTGCAGAAAGAAGCATGGCAAGTGCAGAATGAAGCAACAGGGGTGCAGAAAGAGGCAAGAGAAGTACAGAAAGAAGCAACAGAGGTGCAGAAGGAGGCAAGAGAACTGCAGAAAGAGGCAAGAGAGTTGCAGAAACAGGCAAATGAGGAAGAGAAAGAGGGAACAGGGGTGCAGACAGAGGCAAGAGTGGTGCAGAAACAGGTAAGAGGGGTGCAGAAAGAGGCAAGAGGGGTGCAGAAATTTGCAAGAGAAGTGCAGAAAGAAGTAAGGGCAGTGCAAAAGAACCAACCGAGGTGCAAAAATAGGCAAGTGAGGTGCAGAAGGAGGCAAGAGAACTGCAGAAAGAGGCAAGAGAGTTGCAGAAACAGGCAAATGGGGTGCAGAAAGAGGGAACAGCTGGGCGGACTGAGGCAAGAGAGGTGCAGAAAGAGGGAAGAGTGGTGCAGAAAAAGGCAAGAAGGATGCAGAAATTTGGAACAGAGTTGCATAAAGAAGGAAGAGAAGTGCAGAAAGAACCAAAAGAGGTGCAGAAAGAGGCAAGAGGGGTAAAGAAAGTGGCAAGTGAAGTGCAGAATGAAGCAAAAGTGGTGCATAAAGAACCAACGGAGGTGCAAAAAGAGGCAAGAGGGGTACAGAAAGAGGCAGGAGGGGTGCAGAAAGAATGAAGAGAACTGCAGAAAGAAGCAACAGAGGTGCTGAAAGAGGCACAAAGGGTGCAGAAAGAGGCAAGAGAAGTGCAGAAAGAAGAAACAGAGGTACAGAAAATGCAAGAGTGGTGCAGAAAGAGGGAAGGGAGGTGTAAAAAAGAGGCAAGAGTGTTGCACAAAGAGGGAAGAGGGGTGCAGAAAGAGGCAAGAGGGGTGCAGAAAGAAGCATGTGAGGTGCAGATAGAGGCAAGAGAGATGCAGAAACAGGCAAGAGAAGTGCAGAAAGAGGCAAGAGAATTGCTGAAAGAAGCAACAGAGGTGTAGACAGAAGCAAGAGAAGTGCAGAAATAGGCAAGTGAGATGCACAAAGAGGCAAGAGAGGTGCAGAAAGAGGGAAGACGAGTGCAGAATGAGCCAACAGGGGTGCAGAAAGAAGCAAGACAGGTGCAGAAAGAAGCATGGGAAGTGCAGAATGAAGCAACAGGGGTGCAGAAAGAGGCAAGAGAAGTGCAGAAAGAAGCAACAGAGGTGTAGAAGGAGGCAAGAGAACTGCAGAAAGAGGCAAGAGAGTTGCAGAAACAGGCAAATGAGGAAGAGAAAGAGGGAACAGGGGTGCAGACAGAGGCAAGAGTGGTGCAGAAACAGGTAAGAGGGGTGCAGAAAGAGGCAAGAGGGGTGCAGAAATTTGCAAGAGAAGTGCAGAAAGAAGTAAGGGCAGTGCAAAAGAACCAACCGAGGTGCAAAAATAGGCAAGTGAGGTGCAGAAGGAGGCAAGAGAACTGCAGAAAGAGGCAAGAGAGTTGCAGAAACAGGCAAATGGGGTGCAGAAAGAGGGAACAGCTGGGCGGACTGAGGCAAGAGAGGTGCAGAAAGAGGGAAGAGTGGTGCAGAAAAAGGCAAGAAGGATGCAGAAATTTGGAACAGAGGTGCATAAAGAAGGAAGAGAAGTGCAGAAAGAACCAAAAGAGGTGCAGAAAGAGGCAAGAGGGGTACAGAAAGTGGCAAGTGAAGTGCAGAACGAAGCAAAAGTGGTGCAGAAAGAACCAACGGAGGTGCAAAAAGAGGCAAGAGGGGTACAGAAAGAGGCAGGAGGGGTGCAGAAAGAAGGAAGAGAACTGCAGAAAGAAGCAACAGACGTGCTGAAAAAGCCACGAAGGGTGCAGAAAGAGACAAGAGAGGTGCAGAATGAAGCAACAGAGGTACATAAAGAGGCAAGAGTGGTACAGAAAGAGGGAAGAGAGTTGTGGAAGGAGGCAAGAGAGTTGCACAAAGAGGGAAGAGGGGTGCAGAAACAGGCAAAAGGGGTGCAGAAAGAAGCAAGTGAGGTGCAGAAAGAGGCAAGAGAGGTACAGAAAGAGGCAAGGGAGGTGCAGAAACAGGCAAGAGAAGTGCTGAAAGAGGCAAGAGAGGTGCAGAAGGAGGCAAGAGAACTGCAGAAAGAGGCAAGAGAGTTGCATATTGAGGCAAGTGAGGTGCAGAAGGAGGAAAGAGAACTGCAGAAAGAGGCAAGAGAGTTGCAGAAACAGGCAAAAGGGGTGCAGAAAGAGGGAACAGGTGGTCAGACTGAGGCAAGAGAGGTGCATAAAGAGGGAAATGGGTTACAGAAAGTGGCAAGAGGGGTGCAGAAAGAAGCAACAGAGGTGCAGAAAGAAAAAAGAGAAGTGCAGAAAGAGGCAAGTGTGGTGCAGAAAGAGGCAAGAGCGGTTCAGAAATAGGCAACTGAGGTGCAGAAAAATGCAAGAGAGTGCAGAAACAAGCAAGAGAAGTGCAGAAAGAAGCAAGAGAATTGCTGAAAAAAGCAACAGAGACGTAGGAGGAAGCAAGAGAAGTGCAGAAAGAGGCAAGTGAGGTGCAGAAAGAGGAAATAGAGGTGAAGAAAATGAAAAGAGAATTGCCGAAAGAGGCAAGAGGGATGCAAAAAAGGGAAGAAGGGTGCAGAAAGAAACAAAAGAAGTGCAGAAAGAAGGATCAGAGGTGCAAAAAGAGGGAAGATGGGTGCAGAAAGAGGCACGAGGGTGCAGAAAGAAGCAAGAGATGTGCAGAAAGAAACAAAAGAAGTGCAGACAAAAGGAACAGAGGTGCATAAAGAGGCAACAGGGGTGCAGAAAGAGGCAGCAGGGGTGCAGAAAGAGGGAAGATGGGTGGAGAAAGAGGCAAGGGGGTTTAGAAAGAAGCAAGAGAGCTGTAGAAAGAAACAAAAGAAGTGCACAAAGAAGGAACAGAGGTGCTGAGAGAGGCAAGAGAGCTGCAGAAAGAGGGAAAAGGGGAGCAGAAAGAGGCACAAGGGGTGCAGAAAGAAGAAAGAGAAGTGCAAAAAGAAGCAACAGAGGTGCAGAAAGAGGGAAGAGGGGTGCAGAAATTGGCAAGAGAGGTGCAGAAAGAAGCAACAGAGGTGAAGAAAGAGGGAAGAAGGTTGGAGAAAGAGGCAAGAGGGGTGCAGAAAGAAACAAAAGAAGTGCAGAAAGAAGGATCAGAGGTGCAGAAATAGGCAATAGGGGAGCAGAAAGAGGGAATAGGGGTGCAGAAAGAGGCACAAGGGTTGCAGAAAGAAGGGACAGAGGTGCAGAAAGAAGCAACAGAATTGCAGAAAGAAGCAACATAGGTGAAGAAAGAGGAATGAGGGGTGGAAAAAGAGGCAAGAGAAGTGCAGAAAGAAGCAACAGAGATGCAAAAAGTGAGAAAAGGGGTGCAGAAAGAGGCAAGAGGGGTGCAGAAATTTGCAAGAGAGGTGCAGAAAGAAACAAGAGCAGTGCAAAAGAGCCAACAGAGGTGCAAAAAGAGGCAAGTGAGGTGCAGAAGGAGGCAAGAGAATTGCAGAAAGAGGCAAGAGAGTTGCAGAAACAGGCAAAAGTGGTGCAGAAAGAGGGAATAGGTGGGCAGACTGAGGCAAGAGAGGTGCAGAAAGAGGGAAGAGGGGTGCAGAAAAAGGCAAGAAGGATGCAGAAATTTGGAACAGAGGTGCATAAAGAAGCAAGAGCAGTGCAGAAAGAACCAACAGAGGTGAATAAAGAGGTAAGAGGGGTACAAAAAGAGGCAAGTGAAGTGCAGAACGAAGCAAAAGAGGTGCATAAAGAACCAACAGAGGTGAAAAAAGAGGCAAGAGGGGTGCAGAAAGAGGCTGGAGGGATGCAGAAAGAAGGAAGAGAACTGCAGAAAGAAGCAACAGAGATGCTGAAAGAGGCATAAAGGGTGCAGAAAGAGACAAGAGAGGTGCAGAAAGAAGCAACAGAGGTGCAGAAAGAGGCAAGAGTGGTGCAGAAAGAGGGAAGAGAGTTGTAGAAAGAGGCAAGAGAGTTGCACAAAGAGGGAAGAGGGGTGCAGAAACAGGCAAAAGGGGTGAGGAAAGAAGCCAGTAAGGTGCAGAAAGAGGCAAGAGAGGTGCAGAATGAGGCAAGAGAGGTGCAGAAAGAAGGAAGGAAGAGAACTGCAGAAAGAAGCAATAGAGGTGCTGAAAGAGGCATGAAGGGTGCAGAAAGAGACAAGAGAGGTGCAGAAAGAAGCTACAGAGGTACAGAAAGAGGCAAGAGTGGTGCAGAAAGAGGGAAGAGAGGTGTAGAAAGAGGCAAGATAGTTGCACAAAGAGGGAAGAGGGGTGCAGAAACAGGCAAAAGGGGTGCAGAAAGAAGCAAGTGAGGTGCAGAAAGAGGCAAGAGAGGTGCAGAAAGAGGCAAGAGAGGTGCAGAAACAGGCAAGATAGTTACAGAAAGAGGCAAGTGAGGTGCAGAAGGAAACAAAAGAAGTGCAGAAAAAGGAACTGAGGTGCAGAAAAAGGCAACAGGGGTGCAGAACGAGGCAACAGGGGTTCAGAAAGAGGGAAGAGGGGTGGAGAAAGAGGCAAGGGGTATAGAAAGAAGCAAGAAAGTTGTATAAAGAAACAAAAGAAGTGCAGAAAGAAGGAACAGAGGTGCAGATAGAGGCAAGAAAGGTGCAGAAAGAGGGAAAAGGGGTGCAGAAAGAGGCAGGAGGGCTGCAGAGAGAAGCAAGAGATGTGCAGAAAGAAGCAACAGAGGTGCAGAAAGAGGGAAGAGGGGTGCCGAAAGGGGCAAGAGAGGAGAAGAAAGAAGCATTAGAGGTGCAGAAAGAGGGAAGAAGGATGGAGAAAGAGGCAAGTGGGGTGCAGAAAGAAACAAAAGAAGTGCAGAATGAAGGAACAGAGGTGCAGAAAGAGGGATGAGGGGTGGAAAAAGAGGCAAGAGATGTGCAGAAAGAAGCAACAGAGATGCAAAAAGGGGGAACAGGGGTGGAGAAAGTGGCGAGAGGTGTGCAGAAATAAGCAAGAGAGGTGCAGAAAGAAACAAAAGAAGAGCAGAAAGAAGGAACAGGGGTGCAGAAAGAGGCAAGAGGGGTGCAGAAAGACGGAAGATTGGTGCAGAAAGAAGCACGAGTGGTGCAGAAATAAGCAAGAGAGATACAGAAAGAAGCAAGAGTATTGCAGAAAGATGCAACACAGGTGCAGGGAGGCAAGAGGGGTGCAAAAAGAGGGAAGAGGGGTGCAGAAAGAGCCACGAGGGGTGCACAAAGAAGCAAGAGAGGTGCAGAAAGAAGCAACATAGGTGCAGCTAGAGGGAAGAGGTATGGAGAAAGAGACAAGAGAGGTTCAGAAAGAAGCAACAGAGGTGCAGAAAGAGGGAAGAGGGGTGCAGAAATTGGCAAGAGAGGTGCAGAAAGAAGCAACAGAGGTGAAGAAAGAGGGAAGAAGGTTGGAGAAAGAGGCAAGAGGGGTGCAGAAAGAAACAAAAGAAGTGCAGAAAGAAGGATCAGAGGTGCAGAAATAGGCAATAGGGGAGCAGAAAGAGGGAATAGGGGTGCAGAAAGAGGCACAAGGGTTGCAGAAAGAAGGGACAGAGGTGCAGAAAGAAGCAACAGAATTGCAGAAAGAAGCAACATAGGTGAAGAAAGAGGAATGAGGGGTGGAAAAAGAGGCAAGAGAAGTGCAGAAAGAAGCAACAGAGATGCAAAAAGTGAGAAAAGGGGTGCAGAAAGAGGCAAGAGGGGTGCAGAAATTTGCAAGAGAGGTGCAGAAAGAAACAAGAGCAGTGCAAAAGAGCCAACAGAGGTGCAAAAAGAGGCAAGTGAGGTGCAGAAGGAGGCAAGAGAATTGCAGAAAGAGGCAAGAGAGTTGCAGAAACAGGTAAAAGTGGTGCAGAAAGAGGGAATAGGTGGGCAGACTGAGGCAAGAGAGGTGCAGAAAGAGGGAAGAGGGGTGCAGAAAAAGGCAAGAAGGATGCAGACATTTGGAACAGAGGTGCATAAAGAAGCAAGAGCAGTGCAGAAAGAACCAACAGAGGTGAATAAAGAGGTAAGAGGGGTACAAAAAGAGGCAAGTGAAGTGCAGAACGAAGCAAAAGAGGTGCATAAAGAACCAACAGAGGTGAAAAAAGAGGCAAGAGGGGTGCAGAAAGAGGCTGGAGGGATGCAGAAAGAAGGAAGAGAATTGCAGAAAGAAGCAACAGAGATGCTGAAAGAGGCATAAAGGGTGCAGAAAGAGACAAGAGAGGTGCAGAAAGAAGCAACAGAGGTGCAGAAAGAGGCAAGAGTGGTGCAGAAAGAGGGAAGAGAGGTGTAGAAAGAGGCAAGAGAGTTGCACAAAGAGGGAAGAGGGGTGCAGAAACAGGCAAAAGGGGTGAGGAAAGAAGCCAGTAAGGTGCAGAAAGAGGCAAGAGAGGTGCA
Source organism: Calotriton arnoldi (assembly GCA_963921515.1). NCBI lineage: Eukaryota > Metazoa > Chordata > Amphibia > Caudata > Salamandridae > Calotriton > Calotriton arnoldi. The sequence continues at coordinate 317,471 of CAWUFW010011569.1, forward strand.
GAATGAGGCAAGAGAGGTGCAGAAAGAAGGAAGGAAGAGAACTGCAGAAAGAAGCAATAGAGGTGCTGAAAGAGGCATGAAGGGTGCAGAAAGAGACAAGAGAGGTGCAGAAAGAAGCTACAGAGGTACAGAAAGAGGCAAGAGTGGTGCAGAAAGAGGGAAGAGAGGTGTAGAAAGAGGCAAGAGAGTTGCACAAAGAGGGAAGAGGGGTGCAGAAACAGGCAAAGGGGTGCAGAAAGAAGCAAGTGAGGTGCAGAAAGAGGCAAGAGAGGTGCAGAAAGAGGCAAGAGAGGTGCAGAAACAGGCAAGATAGTTACAGAAAGAGGCAAGTGAGGTGCAGAAGGAAACAAAAGAAGTGCAGAAAAAGGAACTGAGGTGCAGAAAAAGGCAACAGGGGTGCAGAACGAGGCAACAGGGGTTCAGAAAGAGGGAAGAGGGGTGGAGAAAGAGGCAAGGGGTATAGAAAGAAGCAAGAAAGTTGTATAAAGAAACAAAAGAAGTGCAGAAAGAAGGAACAGAGGTGCAGATAGAGGCAAGAAAGGTGCAGAAAGAGGGAAAAGGGGTGCAGAAAGAGGCAGGAGGGCTGCAGAGAGAAGCAAGAGATGTGCAGAAAGAAGCAACAGAGGTGCAGAAAGAGGGAAGAGGGGTGCCGAAAGGGGCAAGAGAGGAGAAGAAAGAAACATTAGAGGTGCAGAAAGAGGGAAGAAGGATGGAGAAAGAGGCAAGTGGGGTGCAGAAAGAAACAAAAGAAGTGCAGAATGAAGGAACAGAGGTGCAGAAAGATGGATGAGGGGTGGAAAAAGAGGCAAGAGATGTGCAGAAAGAAGCAACAGAGATGCAAAAAGGGGGAACAGGGGTGGAGAAAGTGGCGAGAGGTGTGCAGAAATAAGCAAGAGAGGTGCAGAAAGAAACAAAAGAAGAGCAGAAAGAAGGAACAGGGGTGCAGAAAGAGGCAAGAGGGGTGCAGAAAGACGGAAGATTGGTGCAGAAAGAAGCACGAGTGGTGCAGAAATAAGCAAGAGAGATACAGAAAGAAGCAAGAGTATTGCAGAAAGATGCAACACAGGTGCAGGGAGGCAAGAGGGGTGCAAAAAGAGGGAAGAGGGGTGCAGAAAGAGCCACGAGGGGTGCACAAAGAAGCAAGAGAGGTGCAGAAAGAAGCAACATAGGTGCAGAAAGAGGGAAGAGGGATGGAGAAAGAGGCAAGAGGGGTGCAGAAAGAAGCAACAGAGGTGCAGAAAGTAACAAAAGAAGTGCAGAAAGAAGGAACAGAGGTGCAGAAAGAGGCAAGAGTGGTGCAGAAAGAGGGAAGAGTAGTGTAGAAAGAGGCAAGAGAGTTGCACAAAGAGGGAAGAGGGGTGCAGAAACAGGCAAAAGGGGTGAGGAAAGAAGCAAGTAAGGTGCAGAAAGAGGCAAGAGAGGTGCAGAATGAGGCAAGAGAGGTGCAGAAAGAAGGAAGAGAACTGCAGAAAGAAGCAATAGAGGTGCTGAAAGAGGGATGAAGGGTGCAGAAAGAGACAAGAGAGGTGCAGAAAGAAGCTACAGAGGTACAGAAAGAGGCAAGAGTGGTGCAGAAAGAGGGAAGAGAGGTGTAGAAAGAGGCAAGAGAGTTGCACAAAGAGGGAAGAGGGGTGCAGAAACAGGCAAAAGGGGTGCAGAAAGAAGCAAGTGAGGTGCAGAAAGAGGCAAGAGAGGTGCAGAAAGAGGCAAGAGAGGTGCAGAAACAGGCAAGAGAGTTGCAGAAAGAGGCAAGTGAGGTGCAGAAGGAAACAAAAGAAGTGCAGAAAAAGGAACTGAGGTGCAGAAAAAGGCAACAGGGGTGCAGAAAGAGGCAACAGGGGTTCAGAAAGAGGGAAGAGGGGTGGAGAAAGAGGCAAGGTGTATAGAAAGAAGCAAGAAAGCTGTATAAAGAAACAAAAGAAGTGCAGAAAGAAGGAACAGAGGTGCAGATAGAGGCAAGAAAGGTGCAGAAAGAGGGAAAAGGGGTGCAGAAAGAGGCAGGAGGGCTGCAGAAAGAAGCAAGAGATGTGCAGAAAGAAGCAACAGAGGTGCAGAAAGAGGGAAGAGGGGTGCAGAAAGGGGCAAGAGAGGAGAAGAAATAAGCATTAGAGGTGCAGAAAGAGGGAAGAAGGATGGAGAAAGAGGCAGGAGGGGTGCAGAAAGAGGGAAGAGGGGGGCAGAAAGAGACAAGAGAGGTGCAGAAAGAAGCAACAGAGGTGCAGAAAGAGTGAAGAGGTGTGGAGAAAGAGACAAGAGAGGTGCAGAAAGAACCAACAGAGTTGCAGAAAGAGGGAAAAGGGATGGAGAAAGAGGCAAGAGGGGTGCAGAAAGAAGCAACAGTGGTGCAGAAAGTAACAAAAGAAGTGCAGAAAGAAGGAACAGAGGTGCAAAAAGAGAAGAGGGGTGCATAAAGAGGCACAATGGGTGCAGAAAGAAGTAAGAAAGGTATAGAAAGACGCAAGATAAGTGCAGAAAGAAGCAACAGAGATGCAGAAAGAGGGAAGAGGGGTGGAGAAAGAGGCAAGAGAAGTGCAGAAAGAAGCAACAGACATGCAAAAAGGGGGAAGAGGGGTGGAGAAAGAGGCAAGAGAGGCACAGAAAGAAGCAAGAGAGGTTCAGAAAGAAACAAAAGAAGTGCAGAAAGAAGGAACAGAGGTGCAGAAAGAGGCAGGAGGGGTGCAGAAAGAGGCAAAAGAGGTGCAGAAATTAGAGGAAATGTGCAGAAAGAGGCAAGAGAAGTGCAGAAAAATAAAGAAAGGTGCAGAAAGAAGCAACAGAAATGCAGAACGAGGCAAGAGATGTGCAGAAAGAAGCAAGAGTGGCTTGCACAATATTAGTACCAATTTTACACCCACATTTAGCAATAAGTAACAGGTGACCATTCTAGGTTTACAAAGGACCTTCCACCATGCTGTAACACCTGTCGCTGCATTTTTGATAACGTTTGAGCTAGAAACAAGGCTTTTTTTGTTCAAATCTGCAGATGAGGTAGCAGATGATGGATTATATGGCTAATGCGGAAAATGTATATTTGTGCGAAAGTTAGTGCACCCAAACAGTCGCATAATTCCAGTGGCCCTGCTCATACCTCTGACTAGGTCCAGAAGTGCACCTGAGTGATTCCTTTTTTCTTTGTCTCATTGAGTTCATAGTTTAGCTTCTATGGAAACAAGGAAGACTTAACCTGAGGTTACCACTCCACAACACAGACTACCATACCACATAATTGCTCTCCATAACACATAATCCCACTCTACATAATTCCTATACAGTAAATACCACATACATTCTATCCACATAATTTCACCGCACAACATACCACATAATTCAAATACACACAACGTACATCCACTCCACTCCAAAAAACATTAGCAAAAAACTTTTACATTTACAACGCCAATAGCTCTAACTCTTTCCAATGCGAGACCTATTAAATTACAAATGCTTCTTTAACTGGTAGTCATGTTTGCAGAGTGGTGGAGAAAGGTGGCTCGGCCTCCAACCAGCGCTCAGGAATTCCACTGCGTAGGACTTACAGGAGGTACCAGGAGGGCTTCTTGGCCCCCAAAGTCCCTCAGGAGTAAAGCGGACTTCATCCCCTAACCAGTACTGTGCCAGGAGGCACATGGCCCCCCTTCCTTGGGCCACTTTTGGCCCCGGGGACCCCATCCCATGGGGCCTGGCCTAAATTTGGTTATTTTTTTATTTTTTTTTTCCATTAGAGGAACCAATTATGGCCCCGGGGACCCCATCCCCCGGGGCCCAACCTTATTTAAAAAAAAAAAAAACATCAAAAGGGAGGGGGCCGAGTGGCCCCCCTCCCGGGCCACTTCTGGCCCCGAGGGCCAAATTCCCCGGGGCCAGCCCTAAAGTTGGGGACGGCGGGGGGAGCCCCAATGCCCCCACGGGCAAGGGGAGCAGCTAACATGCAGCTCCCCTTGCCCAAAAGCAATTCTGCTTTGCTTCCAAGAAGCAAAGCAGTGTTTGCTATGGCAGGGCAGGAGCCGTGCTCCCACCCTGCCAAAGCAAACGGCAATATCCCGGGGGTGGGCACCCCGGGACATTGCAGGAGCCAGTCCTGGGTGGTCCCCGGTGTGGGGTTTCTGTTACAGACCCCTGTATTTACATATTCAATGCCCTGGGGAGGTGGTGTTCCCCGGGGCAGTGTGGGAGGGGCTCACACTTTAGTTTTGGAAGTAGCCCCAGGGATGTGGTGGTCCCGGGAGCTGCGGGGGGGCCGCGTGGCCCCCACGCATTTAAATCATGTAGCCCCGGGGAGGTGGTGGTCCCCATAGCTTGGGTGGGCCTACGAGGCCCCCCGCCCCAAATTTTTTAAAGCCCCTTGGAGGTGGCAGTCCTTGGGGCTTGGCGGGCCCGCGAGGCCCCTAACCCTAAAATGTAAATGCCCCGGGGAGGTGGGGGTCCCCGGGGCAGCATGGGGGGGGCAGGAGCCCCCCATGCATTTTTTTTTAAAAGCCTCAGGAAAAGGCAGTCCCCTGCATATAATTATCTAAGACCCGGGGAGGTGGCGGTACTCGGGGCTGTGGGGGCCCCTGGGAGCCCCCGCTACATAATTGGACATTGCCCCCTGGACCTGGCCCATCCGGGGGCTTATAGAAAACGAAGCATGGGAGCCCGCGCTTTGTTTTTTTTATTATTTTGACCGGATTCCGCACCCAGCGTGAATACGGCTGATTTTTTTTTTTTTAAATGCTTTTTTTGGCCCTGGGGGTCCTTGTGGGACCCCCTGAGCAGGCCTAGGGGGCAGTGTGTTTCTACCCTGCCCCCTTTTTCTTGTTTTTTTCTTTTTACAATTGTTTTCTTGTGACTCGGTTACTGAGTCACAAGATGGCTGCCAACACTTACTGGTTTGGAGTGTTGGCAGCCAATAACAATGAAGCTCTTGCTCAGGAGGGTTCGCGAATCCTCCTCAGTGCTCAGATATTGATATTTTTATTTTTGAATTTTTCAGCAACTACTGAACGGATTTACACCATTTAAAAAAAAGGGTCACTTTCTGAACCAAGACCTACCGTTTTGCCAAATTTGGTGTAATTCCGTTCAGCAGTTCGGGCTGTAGCTTTGTCTAAAGTTCCTATGGAAATTAACATGAGGAAAACGCTTTTGGGCCCCCCCTTTTTTCTCGGCCCCCACTTAACAAATCACCCTGAAACTTTCAAGACAGGAGCTGACCTGAGCAAACCATTAGTTTTGAAAATTTTGCGAAGATTCGTCAAACAGCGCCAAAGATATTGGCAAAAGAAAAAATGCTTTTTGAATAGAAACAAGGTCCTAACTATAACTACCTACTGGGAACAGCTACTGGCGGTCACCAGTAGGTAGTTATCGTTAGGACCTGATTTCTATTAAAAACTGTTTTTGATTTGCCAATAACATTGGCATCGTTTGACGATTCTTTGCAAAATTTTCAAAACTATTGGTGCAGTCAATTCAGCTGCTTTCTTGGGAATTTCGGGGTGATCTGTAAAGTGGGGGTTGGAAAAAAGGGGCGGTCCCAAAACAATTTTTCTCCATGTTAATTTCCATGGCATACTTTATACACGGCTACAGCCCGAACTGCTGAATGAAAATTACCCCAAATTTGGCAAAAAGTTAGCTCTTTTTGGTAAATGGTGTAAATCTGTTCAGTAGTCCCTGAGAAATGTAAAGATTTCTCAGATATACAACTGTGGCCACGGTGAATCCATGACCTCTCCCGATCTTGTGCCTGAGATCTGATTGGCTGTCAACATTTCAAACCAGGAAATGTTGGCAGCCATCTTGTGACTCAGTTGAACAGAGTCACAAGAAAAAATGTTTAAAAAAAGATAAGGGGGCAGGGATAACACCCTGTCCTCCTGGGCCTCTTGGGGGGTCCCACAGGGCCCAAAAAGCATTTTCTTTTAAAAATGCTGGGGGGAGTTGCATTAGATCCATGAATCCCAGCAACATTTTTAAGAAAACGAAGCGTGGGTTGTTTATTTAATTGGGCCCCTGGGTGGGCCACATCCCAGGAGCAACTACAAATAAAAATGCAGGGGCCCACTGCCCAGTGGACTGCCATCTCCCCGGGGCTAATTGATTGAAATGCTGGGGGCAACATGACACCCCGCAGCCCCATGGAGCACCACCTCCCCGGGGCTAATAGATTCAAATACAGGGCCACACGGCCTCCCCGCTGCCCAGGGGACCACCACCTCCCCGGGGCACACACTTTTTTTTTTAAATAGCCAGGGAGGCCCTATTTTCTTCCCTGCATCTCCAGGGACCGCCTCCTACCCGGGGCATAAATTAAGTCATTAAGGGGGTCTGTTGCAGTTCCCATCTCCGGGCACCACCACCTCCCCTGGGTTTTATCTGAGATGGGAGGGGGGCCACGTGGCCCCCCTCCAGGAGCCATAGATGGCCCTGGGAACCGCCACCCATCCAAGGCCGGCTCCATAAATGTCCTGGGATGCCCACCTTCAGGATATTGTAGATTGCTATGGCTTGGTGGGAGCACCGCTCCCGCCAAGCCATAGCAAACTCTTGTCTGCTTCATGGAAGCATGTAAAATGCAGGGCAGAATTGCTTTTGGACAGAGGGAGCTGCAGACAGAGGGAGCTGCATGTTTGCAGCTCCCTCTGTCCAAAAGCAATGCCGACTCCTGCAGGAGGTGGGGGAGCTGCCAGGGACCGCGGGCCCTAAGGCTCCCCCAGCAGTCCCCAACAAGGTGGCCATGCAACAAGGGATGGGGTCCCTTGGCAATATCAGCCCGGAGAAAGGGATCGCACTGGCCCACCTCCCAATTAAAAAAAAAATTGTTGAAGGCCTGCCCCAAGGCCGAAAAAGGCCTGGGGAGGGGAGCAGCATAGCCTCCCTGTGAGAAGTTGGCCTGGTATATGCTGTTCACTAATTAAAGTGGACACCTTGCACCAGAACAATTCGACTCTTATGGTAGATAGGTTTAAGACAACCTTTATAGAAAGCTATCCTAGTGGTAGCTGTGGAGAGCAGCCTTCAGGCTAAGTCTTGAAGGAATGTAAAGCAGCTTGTTTTACCACACAATCTCTTGAATCACCAAATGAAAAGACACCACACAGGTATATATATCAAATATATATGTATTTATTAATAAACACTCTCTACTAATCTCTTTATGAGATTAGAAGTCAGGAACATATGTACAAGTCAAACATGATCAGAATAAGTTTAGCACAATCGAATATCACAATCTTTGTTTGCTAGACATAGGTCTAGGGCATCTAGAATCGAGGGACCCCCAAGAACTGTGAGAAGTTGGCCTGGCATATGCTGTCCACTAATTATAGTGGGCACCTTGGACCAGTCCAAACAACCCCTTATTGGAGATAGGTTAAAGACAACCTTTATTGAAAGCTATCCTAGTGGTAGCTATGGAGAGCAGCCTTCAGGCTAAGTCTTGAAGGAATGTAAAGCAGCTTGTTTTACCAGTCTATAATCTCTTGAGTGACCAAATGAAAGAGGACCACACCAGGTATATATTCAAAATATATGTATTTATTACTAAACACACCCCTCTAGTCTCTTTATGAGGCTAGAGTTCGAAGTACATAAATTATAAGTTAGTTATCTACAGTAATAGCACAAATACACGTTTGAGCCCCAGGGGCGTACCAAACCATATACCAATAAAGTGGTATAAGAACCACGACTGAGCTAGACACAAGGCCTAGAGCCTGTAGAAGTGCTTGGACCACAAGGAACCACCCAAGGTAGTGACACAGGGGACCCACGGGGGACGCGTGCAGTGTATGAACACAGCCGCGAATCGCCGTTAACTTCTATGGGGAAAGTCGTGATTAGAATTTAAAAGAAAAGGGACACTTAGAGGAGGACTTGGAGCAAACCCTTTGAGAACTAGGCTGTTCTAGTGTCAATACCCACGGGAGCACCGGAGTACTCGAGTTACCTCACCCAGGGGAGCCAGGTGCATAGGTGTCTTTCGGGGTCAGGTTTCGTTGTCGCTTTCAATGGCGATCTGCTGCAAAGTGCTGCTGGCGGCCAAGTCGAAAGTGTTCGGGTGGATCCAAAGGTGGATAGAAGATCTGAAGAACCTGAAAGCAGAGGGGACAGAGTCTGGGTCACTAGCCAGTGACCAAGAAGGCGATGAGCAGATGCCCACCGATGTTGAGTGCTTCAGGTAGGTTGACGGTCGTCTTGACTCTTCAGCCACGAGGTCCAGGAGGCGTCGACGACAACCAGGAGCTGGATTCGAGCTGTCCCACGACGTTTGTCGATTGCAGGGGTGTCGGCGACTGGATTGGAACCAACAAGCCTTGGCAACGGCAAGTCTCGTGGAAATGGAAGAAGGATGATGTTGCAGACCAGCAAGGTCTGGGGGACTCACCCAGCGAAGGTAAGTCAGGGCACACCTGGAGCAACCAGGGATCCCAAGCAGAAAAAGATTGGCTTTTGGGAGGGCCTACTAGCCAACGGACTAGCGACCGCGAAGGAGCCTCGAGTCAATGCACGTGAAACTGGCTCACAGGACACTCGTGGAGTGGAGGCCAGTGATCTTCAGTGCAATTGGTGCTGCAGGCTGGGGCTACTCGGAGCCCAAAGCACGACTTTGTGGGAGACCCAGAAGAGGATGCACTTGCAAATGCGATCGGTTTCCAGGGGTCACGGTTCCACATTACCCACGACAGCTACAGGCCTCAGCTTGGCTGGGGACTCAGGGCAGCCTCGGGGAAGTCTGGAAATCCACCTCTGGTGATGCAAAGACTTCGGCGTCCGATAGGAGCTTCAGCGATGCAGACTGGACAATTGCTTCTTTGGTGCCTGCCAAGCAGGGGAGTCACTCCTTGACCCCAAGGGAGATTCTTCAGTCCTCTAATCTTGAAGTAGAGCGTCGAAGGTCCAGGATTTTGTGTCAGAGTTTCGTCCAGGTTAATCTAATGTCCTAAGGACTGGGGTCCCTTACTTATACTAAGGTAGGGGGTTGGACATACTCTGTGGCCCCACCTATGGGAGGGTCAGGGCAGAGGGGTGGTTACACCCCTTTCCCTTTGTCCAGTTTCGCACCAGAACAGGGGCTGGAAGCCCCTGAGCCGGTTTGAACTGGGGTATGCACAGGGACACCAAATGTGCCCCCAGTGCAGGACTTCAAAGCACCAGAGAGTGCTCCCGCCCAGCCCCAATACACACTATCCTGTCTGGGGAGGTGGTTACACCTCCCTGGGACAGGAAACCTATTGTCCAGGCCTCCCGCTGGAGTTTCGGTCAGCAGCAGGAGGCCAGACTCGTGTCTGTGGCAGCGGCATCCATTTTGTGATGCCAGGGCTCTGGAAAGTCAGTACCGGGTATACCGGTGTGTACATGTCTCTCCCTCTAGAAGGGTGGAATGCTACCCCGCCGCCAGAACTGGCGGGGGTAGTATTCCAAGATGTTTGACACCAAACACGACATGTTTCCGTGCAGCCATCCCAAAGTTAGCATTTAACGCGAGGTTATAATGCGCTTAAGAGTATATGGTCGGGCTGCACTACAAACAGCATCAGAGAAGGGTCTCCGAACGCTGCAGAGGGGCCCAGCTCATGCAGGGGCACCCTCTCACATAGGAACCACGCACTCTGCCTTCAGGATTGATAAGGCCTGCCATAGGAGTGACTTATAGGTTTATATGTGTGTATGTATGTAGTGATATAGGTAGCCTATATCACAGTAAGGGATGCATGCACCACCTTACCCAGGCTGCAGTAGCAGACCTGTGGTGTCAGTTTGGATGGCCTTCCAGGGGTGGCACAATACATGCTGCAGCCCCTGGTAGGCCTCTGAGGTACCTATGCCCTGTGTACATAGTATACCATATACTAGGGACTTATAAGGGCACTCCAGATTCCAATCAGAGATGTGCCTAAGGCACATGGAAACCATTTTAAAGAGGAAGCAGCTAGGCTGGGGTTCTGATTAGCAGGGCCCCAGCCAGACTAAGGTCGAAAAACAGTGAAGCATCAGCAAAAGTGGGGGTACCCATGTGAAGCAGATCCTACTCTCCTACACAACCCCCCCAAACGTAGGGACATTAAACTAACCTTGCCCAGTTACGTCTTCATGTTCTAAGTGGAAGTACCTAGAGAGTCCATCTGCATTGGCATGGTTACTCCCAGGTCTATGTTCCACTGTGAAGTCCATCCCCTGTAGGGAAATGGACCACCTAAGCAGTTTGGGGTTTTCACCCTTCATTTGTTTTAGCCATAAGAGGGGCTTATGGTCTGTTTGAACAAGGAAGTGAGTACCAAACAAGTATGGCCTCAACTTCTTCAGAGCCCAGACCACAGCAAAGGCCTCCCTCTCAATGGCTGACCAACGTTTCTCTCTAGGGGTCAGCCTTCTGCTAATAAAAGCTACTGGCTGATCCTGACCTTCATCATTCAATTGTGACAGTACAGCCCCTACCCCCAATTCAGATGCATCAGTTTGAACAATGAACTTCTTGGAGTAATCAGGACTCTGTAGAATGGGAGCAGTGCACATGGCCTGCTTTAGGTCATCAAATGCCTTTTGACAGCTAACTGTCCACTGAACCTTTTGGGCATTTTCTTGGAAGTTAAGTCATTCAGGGGTGTCACTATTGATCCATACCCCTTGACAAATCTCCTATAGTACCCAGTCAGGCCTAAGAAGGCTCTCACCTGAGTCTGGGTAGTTGGAGCAGTCCAGTCCATGATGGTCTGGATCTTGCTCTGCAGTGGTTGAACCTGGCCTCCACCCACAAGGTGGCCCAGGTACACAACCTGACTCTGCCCTATCTGGCACTTGGTGGCCTTGATAGTCAGGCCTGCTTTCTGCAGGGCCTGTAAAACATTTCTGAGGTGGACCAGGTGATCCTCCCAGGTGGAGCTAAAGACAGCAATATCATCTAGATATGCTGCACTATAGGCTTCCAGACCTGTAAGGACTGTATTCACCAACCTCTGAAAAGTGGCAGGTGCATTCTTCAGACCAAAGGGCATCACCACAAATTGATAATGCCCACTAGGGGTTGAGAAATGCTGTCTTTGGCTTTGCATCATCAGCTAGTCTGATCTGCCAGTAGCCAGCTGTCAGGTCAAATGTGCTTAGATACTTGGCTGAGGCCAAAGTGTCTATTAGCTCATCTGCCCTTGGTATTGGATGGGCATCCGTCCTAGTGACTGCATTGAGACCCCTGTAGTCCACACAAAACCTCATCTCTCTTTTCCCACCATTGGTGTGAGGTTTTGGCACAAGGACCACTGGACTAGCCCAAGGGCTATCTGAGGGTTCAATAACTCCCAAATCCAACATCTTCTGGACTTCTGTCCTGATACAGTCCCTGACATGGTCAGGTTGCCTATAAATCTTATTTTTAATAGGCAGACTGTCCCCAGTGTCCACTTCATGAGTGCACCAGGTAGTCTGACTGGGTGTCAGTGAGAATATGTGTCTGAACTGATTGAGCACCTGTCTGCAATCAGTCTGCTGCTGGGTAGTGAGGCTGCCTGCCAAGGCTACACCATCCACTGACCCATCATCAGGGTTCTGTGAGAGCAGGTCAGGGAGTGGGTCACTCTCTTCCTCCTGTCCCTCATCAGTAGCCATGAGCAAGCCCATGTCTGCCCTGTCCACATATGGTTTTAACCTGTTGACATGGAGAACCCTGTGGGGACTCCTGGGTGTTCCTAGGTCTACTAAGTAGGTAACCTCACCCTTCTGTTCAACAATGGTGTGGGGTCCACTCCATTTGTCTTGGAGAGCTGCTGGGGCCACTGGCTCCAACACCCACACCTTCTGTCCTGGCTGATAAACAGTCAGTACAGCCTTTGGTCATGCCAGGCCTTTTGAAGTTCCTGGCTAGCCTCAAGGTTTTTAGTTGCCTTTTTCATATACTCAGCCATCCGGGAGCGGAGACCAAGTACGTAGTCCACTATGTCTTGCTTTGGGGGCTTGAGAGGTAACTCCCATCCTTCCTTCACCAAGCACAGTGGACCCCTGACAGGGTGACCAAACAAAAGTTCAAAAGGGCTGTAGCCAACCCCTTTTGAGGCACCTCCCTGTATGCAAATAAAAGGCAGGGCAAGAGTATGTCCCATCTTCGCCTAAGCTTTTCTGGGAGCCCTTTAATCATGCCCTTCAAGGTTTTGTTGAATCTCTCAACTAAACCATTGCATTGTGGGTGATAGGGTGTGGTGAACTTGTAAGTCACTCCACACTCCTTCCACATTGCTTTTAAGTATCCAGACATAAAGTTTGCAGCCCTGTCTGATACAACCTCCTTAGGGAAGCCCACTCTTGAGAAAATTCCCAGGAGGGCCCTTGCCACCACAGGTGCTGTAGTGGTCCTAAGGGGAATAGCCTCTGGGTACCTGGTGGCATGATCCACTACCACCAGGATAAACCTGTGCCCAGATGCTGTTTGGGGATCCATGGGACCAACAATGTCAATCCCCACCCTTTCAAAGGGAACCCCCACCACAGGTAGTGGTATCAGGGGGCCTTTGTAGTGCCACCTGCCTTGCCACTGGCCTGGCAGGTTACACAGGAGCGACAAAACTCCTTGGTGTCTTCAGACATGTGGGGCCAGTGAAAGTGAGGGACAATTCTGTCCCAAGTCTTGTTCTGGCCCAGGTGACCTGCTAAGGGAATGTCATGGGCTAGGGTCAATAGGAAGCCCCTGAACTTCAGAGGTATAACCAACCTCCTGGTAGCACCAGGCTTGGGGTCTCTACACTCTGAGTACAAGAGTCCATCATCCCAATACACAGTATGGGGACCACTAGCTTTCCCAGCAGCCTCAGCAGCAGCTTGCTGTCTGAGGGGTTCAAGAGAGGGGCAGCTCTGCTGCTCCTGGCTCAGATCTGCCCTGGAAGGGCCCCTGTCCCCAAGAACTCAACCTGGTCAGGTTCAAGCTCCTCTGGGACAGTTCCTTCCTCAGGACTGAGATCATCCCCCTCAAGGGACTGATCTTCCTTCTGAGCCAAGGGGAAGGCACTGCCTTTACCCTACTACTCCTCTTCTTGGAGGGCACTTGGTCCATTATTCCAGAATCCAAGGCCTGTTCAGTGCTAGACATTTTGGCTTGTGACCTGGTCACAGCAAACACATCTGCAGGGATGCCCAGCATTTCTGCATGGGTCCTGAGCTCCACTTCTGCCCAAGCTGAAGTTTCTAAGTCATTGCCAAGCAAGCATTCAACGGGTAGGTCTGCACTTACCACAACCTTCTTAAGGCCAGTTACCCCTCCCCAGGAGAAGTTAACAACTGCCAGAGTATGGTCTGTTCTGACGTTGCTAGCATTGGTCACTTGGTACATTTCACCAAGTATAATCTGCCCAGGATTCACAAGGTCTTGTGTCACCATGGTGACACTTGCCCCTGTGTCCCTAAATGCCAAAGCCTCTCTTCCATTGATTAAGGGCTGTTGTCTGTACTTGCCCAGATTACTGGGACTCACAGAGGAGGTCATATCCATGCCTCCATCACAGACTAGGACAGCCTGAGTGAGTTCTCTGACTAGGTCAGAGCTCATCTCTTTACCCAGGGTCAACCCTACTAAACCCTTGGCTTGTGTAGTCCCACCACCAACTGTAACTGCACTAGGGGAGCAGGTGCCTTAGGGGCATTGGTGGGGGCTGGAGTAGAGTCTTTGGACTTGGTGCAATCACTGATCCAGTGGGTCTTTTGCTTACAGACCTTGCACCATGGTTTCCTTTGGCCTTTCCCTTTGGTAGACTGTGAATCCCCACCTGAAGAAGATTTTTGGGGGCCTTGTGAAGACTTTTGATCTTTACCCTTCTCCCCACCCTTATCAGAGGTTTTAGAATCTTGCTTCTTAGGGTCACCACCTTGGTTCTGTACCTTCTGCTTCACCCTGGTTCTGACCCATTTGTCTGCCTTCTTTCCCAATTCTTGGGGAGAGGTCAGATCAGAGTCTACCAGGTGCTGATGCAACAGCTGATTTTGACAGTTATTAAGAATCTGCTCCCTCATGATCAGATTGTACAATCCTGTGAAGTCACATACCTTACTGCCCAATAACCAACCTTCCAGAGCCTTGGCAGAACAATCAACAAAGTCCACCCAGTCTTGAGTCTGTGCTTTTTGGGTATCCCTGAACTTTAACCTGTATTGTTCAGTGGTTAGGCCAAACCCATCAATTAGAGCACTCTTCAAGACTTTGTAATTATCAGCATCCTCCTCTCTAACAGTGAGGAGCTTGTCTCTACCTTTGTCTGCAAAGGAGAGCCACAAGATTGCTGCCCACTGCTCCTGAGGGACCCTCTGTACTTTACAGGCCCTCTCTAGAGCAGTTATCCATTTGTGGATGTCATCCCCACTCTGGTAGGGAGGGACAATCTTGCTCAGGTTTCTATGGTCATAAGACCTTTCCCTATCTTTGGGGAAACTGCTGCCACCATGGGACTCTAGTCCCAACTTTTGTCTCTCTCTATAGAGATCTAGGGACTCCTGTCTATAGCCAATTGCTGTTTTCTGAGTTCAAGCTGAGTTTGCTCATACTGAATCAGTCTCTTTCTCCTCTCATGAGAGGATTCCCTCCTATGAGAGGAGACAGAGGTCCCTATTGAGGTGTCAGAGTGGTTAGACTCCTGAGAAGGAGACCTAGACCTTCTGGGCACACTCAGAACTCTTCCTGGGGGACAAAGGGGAGGTCAGTCTGATCCTCCCTCCTCCTCCTCCACAGGAGGAATTGGGTTTTCCAGGACAAGGTCATTTTCACCTTCCTGGCCAGTTTCAGAGGGGGGCCTGGGTTTCTTCACCCCTGACCCCTTCCTCATCTTCTGCCCCACCCTCTTTGCCTACCCCTTCAGACCCTAGGGGCCTGCTGAGATCATCAGCTAGTAACACCTCCCTGAGGTGTTGGGTGCTGGCACTTTTGCCTGCCTTCAACTTCCTAGTATTGCATAATGCTCTCAATTCCAAGAATGGGAGTTTATCATACTTGGAGGAAGAAGCCCACTGGCTTCTGGCAAGGACTCACTGGGTCCTGGCTTTGAAGACATTACTAGTGAGGTGTGGTGTATGCACTACCTACTCTAGTGTGGCCTACTAAACTCTCTTGAGTTGTAGAAAGGGTGTGCTATCCCTTAACACACAACTCTAAGTTCAGTAGAACTTACTGTATTACTAAGCTTGATTTATATGTACCTTAGGTACCCTTAGTGGTTTTCAGTTGATCAATTCAATTGAGATTATCTGGTAAAACAATAGCAAGCTGGAATCCCACACGCTGCACACCAATGTGAGAAGTTGGCCTGGCATATGCTGTCCACTAATTATAGTGGGCACCTTGCACCAGTCCAAACAACCCCTTATTGGAGATAGGTTAAAGACAACCTTTATTGAAAGCTATCCTAGTGGTAGCTATGGAGAGCAGCCTTCAGGCTAAGTCTTGAAGGAATGTAAAGCAGCTTGTTTTACCAGTCTATAATCTCTTGAGTGACCAAATGAAAGAGGACCACACCAGGTATATATTCAAAATATATGTATTTATTACTAAACACACCCCTCTAGTCTCTTTATGAGGCTAGAGTTCGAAGTACATAAATTATAAGTTAGTTATCTACAGTAATAGCACAAATACACGTTTGAGCCCCAGGGGCGTACCAAACCATATACCAATAAAGTGGTATAAGAACCACGACTGAGCTAGACACAAGGCCTAGAGCCTGTAGAAGTGCTTGGACCACAAGGAACCACCCAAGGTAGTGACACAGGGGACCCACGGGGGACGCGTGCAGTGTATGAACACAGCCGCGAATCGCCGTTAACTTCTATGGGGAAAGTCGCGATTAGAATTTAAAAGAAAAGGGACACTTAGAGGAGGACTTGGAGCAAACCCTTTGAGAACTAGGCTGTTCTAGTGTCAATACCCACGGGAGCACCGGAGTACTCGAGTTACCTCACCCAGGGGAGCCGGGTGCATAGGTGTCTTTCGGGGTCGGGTTTCGTCGTCGCTTTCAATGGCGATCTGCTGCAAAGTGCTGCTGGCGGCCAAGTCGAAAGTGTTCGGGTGGATCCAAAGGTGGATCGAAGATCTGAAGAACCTGAAAGCAGAGGGGACAGAGTCTGGGTCACTAGCCAGTGACCAGGAAGGCGATGAGCAGATGCCCACCGATGTCGAGTGCTTCAGGTAGGTTGACGGTCGTCTTGACTCTTCAGCCACGAGGTCCAGGAGGTGTCGACGACAACCAGGAGCTGGATTCGAGCTGTCCCACGACGTCTGTCGATTGCAGGGGTGTCGGCGACCGGATTGGACCCAACAAGCCTTGGCAACGGCAAGTCTCGTGGAAATGGAAGAAGGACGATGTTGCAGACCAGCAAGGTCTGGGGGACTCACCCAGCAAGGATAAGTCAGGGCACACCTGGAGCAACCAGGGAGCCCAAGCAGAAAAAGATTGGCCTTCGGGAGGGCCTACTAGCCAACGGACTAGCGACCGCGAAGGAGCCTCGAGTCGATGCACGTGGAGCTGGCTCACAGGACACTCGTGGAGTGGAGGCCAGTGATCTTCGGTGCAGTTGGTGCTGGAGGCTGGGGCTACTCGGAGCCCAAAGCACGCCTTCGTGGGAGACCCAGAAGAGGATGCACTTGCAAATGTGATTGGTGTCCAGGGGTCACGGTTCCACGTTACCCACAACAGCTACGGGCCTCAGCTTTGCTGGGGACTCAGGGCAGCCTCGGGGAAGTCTGGAAATCCACCTCTGGTGATGCAAAGACTTCGGCGTCCGACGGGAGCTTCAGCGATGCAGACCGGACAATTGCTTCTTTGGTGCCTGCCAAGCAGGGGAGTCACTCCTTGACCCCAAGGGAGATTCTTCAGTCCTCTAATCTTGAAGTAGAGCGTCGAAGGTCCAGGATTCTGTGTCAGAGTTTCGTCCAGGTTAATCTAAAGTCCTAAGGACTGGGGTCCCCTACTTATACTAAGGTAGGGGGTTGGACATACTCTGTGGCCCCACCTATGGGAGGGTCAGGGCAGAGGGGTGGTTACACCCCTTTCCCTTTGTCCAGTTTCGCGCCAGAGCAGGGGCTGGAAGCCCCTGAGCCGGTTTGAACTGGGGTATGCACAGGGACACCAAATGTGCCCCCAGTGCAGGACTTCAAAGCACCAGAGAGTGCTCCCGCCCAGCCCCAATACACACTATCCTGTCTGGGGAGGTGGTTACACCTCCCTGGGACAGGAAACCTATTGTCCAGGCCTCCCCTGCCGGAGTTTCGGTCAGCAGCAGGAGGCCAGACTCGTGTCTGTGGCAGCGGCATCCATTTTGTGATGCCAGGGCTCTGGAAAGTCAGTACCGGGTATACCGGTGTGTACATGTCTCTCCCTCTAGAAGGGTGGAATGCTACCCCCGCCACCAGAACTGGCGGGGGGTAGTATTCCAAGATGTTTGACACCAAACACGACATGTTTCCGTGCAGCCATCCCAAAGTTAGCATTTAACGCGAGGTTATAATGCGCTTAAGAGTATATGGTCGGGCTGCTCTACAAACAGCATCAGAGAAGGGTCTCCGAACGCTGCAGAGGGGCCCAGCTCATGCAGGGGCACCCTCTCACATAGGAACCACGCACTCTGCCTTCAGGATTGATAAGGCCTGCCATAGGAGTGACTTATAGGTTTATATGTGTGTATGTATGTAGTGATATAGGTAGCCTATATCACAGTAAGGGATGCATGCACCACCTTACCCAGGCTGCAGTAGCAGACCTGTGGTGTCAGTTTGGATGGCCTTCCAGGGGTGGCACAATACATGCTGCAGCCCCTGGTAGGCCTCTGAGGTACCTATGCCCTGGGTACATAGTATACCATATACTAGGGACTTATAAGGGCACTCCAGATTCCAATCAGAGATGTGCCTAAGGCACATGGAAACCATTTTAAAGAGGAAGCAGCTAGGCTGGGGTTCTGATTAGCAGGGCCCCAGCCAGACTAAGGTCGAAAAACAGTGAAGCTTCAGCAAAAAGTGGGGGTACTCATGTGAAGCAGATCCTACTCTCCTACAAGAACCACCCCAGGTAGTTGTAGGAGACCCACAGGGGACGGACGCGGTGACCTGGCACCGGTGCGAATCCTGTACGAGTCTATGCACTCAGACGCGATTGAGATATCAATGTTAAAGGTCCCTTGCGTGTTCGAGGCGAACACACCGATCGGTCCTTGTATGAGTCGAAGGACGCGTTCACAGATAGAGATGCAAGGGAGATGGACGCGCTGTGTCTAACACAGACGCGAACCTTGTGCGAGTCAGTGCAATGGAGATCTCAGAGTTACAGGCCCTTTGTGTGTTCGAGGCGAACACCGATCGGACTCAGTACGAGTCGAAGGATACAGTTTTAGATAGTGTTGCAAAGGAGATGGACGCGGTGTGTCTAACACAGACGCGAACCCTGTACGAGTCAGCGCAATTGTCGCACTTGTAAAGTTAGAGTTTTAGAACACTTCTAGGGAAGCTACAAGCAAGTCACTTACAGGGTAAGTAGTTCTAGGGCCCACACCCACAGGAGCACCGTAGTGCTGAAGTTACCTCACCCAGGGGAGCAGGGTGCATAGGTGTTCTTTGGTGTCGGGTCGCGGCGTCGTTTTCAATGGGAGCCAGTGAAGACTTGCTGCTTGCGGCGACAGGAGAAGTGTCCGGAGGAATCCAAGCCTGGATTCGGAAGATGGAAGACCTGAAAGCAGAGGGGACAGTGTTCAAAGTCACTTGGCAGTGACTCGGGGCAAGGAAGATGGATGCCCACCGCCGTCGCAAGATTCAGGTTGTTCGCGGTTGCCTTGACTCTTCAGCCACGAGGTCCAGGAGGCGTCGACGACAACCAGGAGCTGGATTAGGCGTGTCCCACAATCTCTGCGGCTTACTGCTGTGTCGGCGACTCGATCAGAGCCAACAAGCCTTGGTAAGAGCAAATCTCAGGGAAAGTGTGAAGAGGCAATGGCGCAGACCAGCAAGGTCTGTGGGACTCACCCAGCAAAGCTAAGTCAGGGCAGGCCTGGAGCAACCAGGGGAGCCCTTCGGTTTCTTTAGAAAGTCTTCTGGGGACCCACAAGCCGGCTGGCAAGGGATTGCAAAGATGCCTCGGGAGGATCTGCTCACAGGGGCCCACGGTCTCTCGGGACATGGTAGGCCTCTGATCTTAGGAGGACTTCCTGCTGGAGGCTGGGACCACACGTGGTCCAAAGCACAAGTTCGTGGAACGTTGTGAAGGGGTTGCACTTGACAATAGTGCATGGTACCCAGGGGTCATGGTTCCTCATTACTCTTGGGATCCACTGGCCTCAGCTTCGCTGGGGACTCACGATGGCCTTTGAGAAGTCAGGAAATCCACTTCTTGGGCTGCAGGGACTTCGGACTCCGGCGGGAGCGGCGTAGTTTGCAACTGTCATTTGTAGTTTTTTGTGCCTGCCAAGCAGGGGAGTCACTCCTTGACTCCAAGGGAGATTCTTCAGTCTTCCAAAGGTAGTGGAACGTCGAAGGTCCGGGATTCTTCTTGTAGAGCGTCGTCCAGGGAAATCTAGGGTGCAATTCACAGGTTCCCCCTCTTATACTAAAAGAAGGGGAGGGACTAGCTCTATGACCCTACCTATGGGAGGGTCAGGGGAGTGGGCGGCTACACCCACTTCCCTTTGTCCAGTTTCACGCCAGAGCAGGGACAGGTAGCCCCTGAGCCGGTTTGAACTGGCATATGCACAGAGGAGCCTTCTGCTCCCCCAGTGCAGGACTTCAAAGCACTCTAAGAGTGCACCCACCCAGCCCCAATACACTAAACCCTGTCTGGAAGGTGGTCACACCCCTTGGGACAGGATATCTATTGTTGGGCTTCCTCCACTGCGAGTGTTGGTCATCAGCAGGAGGGCAGCCCAGTGTCTGTGACTGGTGGCATCCATTTTGTGATGCCAGGTCTCTGCAGGATTCTACCGCGTTTCCACAGTAGGTACATGTCTATCCCTCTAGAAGGGTGGAATGCTACCCCCGCTGCCAGGACTGGCGGGGGTAGTATTCCAAGGTGTTTGACACCAAACACGACATGTTTCGATGCAGCCATTCCAAAGTTAGCATTTTACCGTGAGGATATAATGCACTTAAAAGTATATGGTTTAACCGCATCCACAAACAGCACCAGAGAATGGACTCTGAGAGCTGCAGAGGGGCCCTGCTCAGGCAGAGGCACCCCCTCACATAGAAGCCAAGCACCCTGCCCTCAGGATTGATAGGGCCTGCCTTAGGGGTGACTGATAGGGTTACATGTGTGTGTAGAAGAGATATAGGGAACCTATATCTCAGTGAGGGGTGCTAGCACTTCCTCACTCAGGCTGCAGTAGCAGGCCTGTGGTGTCAGATTTAGTCTGCTTCCCAGGGGTGGCATAATACATGCTGCAGCCCCTGGTAGGCCTGTGAAGTACCTATGCCCTTGGTACCTAAGGTACCATATACTAGGGACTCATAAGGTGCCACAGTATCCAATCACTAGTGCACCTAGAGTGCACTCCAAATCGTTTAGAGAGAACAGAGAGGCTGGGGCCCTGATTAGCAGGGTCCCAGCCTGACTATAGCCAGAAACCAGTGTAAACATCAGAAAAAAAGTGGGGGCAACATAAGAGGCAGATCCTACTCTCCTACACAACCCCCCCAAACGCAGGGACACTAAACTAACCTTGACCAGTTGAGTCTTCGTGTTCAAAGTGGAAATACCTTGAGAGTCCATCTGCATTGGCATGTTGGGTCCCAGGTCTATGTTCCACTGTATAGTCCATCCCCTGTAGGGAAATGGACCACCTCAAAAGTTTTGGGTTTTCTCCTTTCATTTGTTTAAGCCATAGGAGGGGCTGGTGGTCGGTCTGAACTATGAAGTGAGTACCAAACAAGTATGGCCTCAGCTTCTTCAGGGCCCATACCACAGCAAAGGCCTCCTCTCTATAGCTGACCAACGTTTCTCTCTAGGGGTCAGCCTTCTGCTAATAAAAGCTACTGGCTGGTCTTGACCTTCATCATTCAGTTGAGACAGTACAGCTCCCACACCCAGCTCAGAAGCATCTGTTTGGACAATGAACTTTTTGGTGTAGTCTGGACTCTGTAAGATGGGGGCAGTGCACATGGCCTGCTTTAGGTCTTCAAATGCCTTCTGACAGCTAGCTGTCCACTGAACCTTTTTTGGCATTTTCTTTGAGGTCAGATCATTCAAGGGGGTCACTATAGATCCATATCCCTTGACAAACCTCCTATAGTACCCAGACAGGCCTAAGACGGCTCTCACCTAAGTCTGGGTGGTTGGAGCAACCCATTCCATTATGGTTTGGATTTTGCTCTGTAAAGGCTGAACCTGGCCTCCACCTACAAGGTGGCCCAGGTACACAACCTAACTCTGCCCTATCTGGCACTTAGTGGCCTTGATAGTGAGGCCTGCTTTCTGCAGGGCCTCCAAAACATTCCTGAGGTGGACCAGGTGATCCTGCCAGGAGGAACTAAAGACAGCAATATCATCTAGATAAGCTGAGCAATAAGTTTCCATCCCTGACAGAACTTTATTCACCAACCTCTGGAAAGTGGCAGGTGCATTTTTCAATCCAAAGGGCATCACCACAAAGTGGTAGTGCCCACCAGGAGTCGAAAATGCTGTCTTGGCTTTTGCATCATCAGCTAATCTGATCTGCCAGTAGCCAGCTGTTAGGTCAAACGTGCTTAGATACTTGGCTGAGGCCAAAGTATCAATCAGCTCATCTGCCCTTGGTATGGGATAGGCATCAGTCCTAGTGACTGCATTGAGGCCTCTGTAGTCTACACAAAACCTCATTTCTTTCTTACCACCCTGGGTATGAGGCTTGGGTACCAGGACTACTGGACTAGCCCAAGGGCTATCTGAAGGCTCAATTACACCTAGCTCCAACATTTTCTGGACTTCAGTCCTGATACAGTCCCTGACATGGTCAGGTTGCCTGTAGATTTTATTCTTGACAGGCAGACTGTCTCCAGTGTCCACCTCGTGGGTGCACCAGGAAGTCTGACTAGGGGTCAGGCTAAACATATGTCTAAACTGTTGCAGAACTTGTCTGCACTCAGTTTGCTGATGGTCGGTGAGGCTGCTTGCCAAAGCAACACCATCTACTGACCCATCATCAGGGTTCTGAGAGAGCAGGTCAGGGAGAGGGTCACTCTCCTCCTCCTGGTCCTCATCAGTTGCCATGAGCAAGCCCATGTCAGCCCTGTCAACATATGGCTTTAATCTGTTGACATGGAGCACCCTCAGGGGGCTCCTGGGAGTTCCAAGATTCACCAGGTAGGTGACTTCTCCCTTCTGTTCAACTATTGTATGGGGGCCACTCCACTTGTCCTGGAGGGCTGCTGGGGCCACAGGCTCCAACACCCACACTTTCTGTCCTGGCTGGTATACAGTCAGTACAGCCTTTTGGTCATGCCAAGCTTTTTGTAATTCTTGGCTGGCCTCTAGGTTTTTGGTTGCCTTTTTCATGTACTCTGCCATCCGGGAGCGGAGACCAAGTACATAGTCCATCACATCTTGTTTGGGGGGCTTGAGAGGTAACTCCCAGCCCTCTTTTACCAAACACAGTGGACCTCTCACAGGATGCCCAAACAGAAGCTCAAATGGGCTGTAACCAACCCCCTTCTGTGGAACCTCTCTGTATGCAAACAACAGGCAAGGAAGAAGAAGGTCCCATTTCCGCCTAAGCTTCTCTGGGAGTCCTTTAATCATTCCTTTCAAGGTTTTGTTGAAGCGTTCAACTAAACCATTGCATTGTGGGTGATAGGGGGTGGTGAACTTGTAAGTTACACCACACTCCTTCCACATTGCTTTTAGATATCCTGACATGAAGTTGGTACCTCTGTCAGAAATGACCTCCTTTGGAAAACCCACTCTGGAGAAGACTCCAATGAGGGCTCTTGCCACCACAGGGGCTGTGGTGGTCCTCAGGGAATTGCTTCTGGGTACCTGGTGGCATGATCCACTACCACCAGGATAAACCTGTGCCCAGATGCAGTTTGAGGGTCAAGGGGACCAACAATGTCAATCCCTACCCTTTCAAAGGGTACCCCCACCACCGGTAGTGGTATCAGGGGGCCTTTGTTGTGCCACCTGCCTTACCACTGGCTTGGCATGTGACACAGGAGCGACAAAACTCCTTTGTGTCCTCTGACATATGTGGCCAATGAAAATGTGGAACAAGCCTGTCCCAGGTCTTGTTTTGGCCCAAGTGTCCTGCTAAAGGGATGTCATGTGCTAGGGTCAAGAGGAACCCCTAAACTTCTGAGGTATTACCAACCTCCTGGTGGCTCCAGGGGCTGGGTCTCTACCTTCAGAATAAAGGAGTCCCTCATCCCAATAAACTTTAATGGACCCACTAGCACTCCCAGCAGCCTCAGCAGCAGCCTGCTGTCTGAGGGGTTCAAGAGAGGGGCAGCACTGTTGCTCCTTCCTCAGATCTTCCCTAGAAGGGCCCCCTGCCCCCAAGAACTCAACCTGATCAGGCTCAAGTCCCTCTGGGGCAGTTCCTTCTTCAGGATCTGCTTCACCTCCTTCTGGGGGTGAATCTGTGATCTGAGACAGAGGAGAAGGCACTGCATTTACCCTACTGCTCCTCCTCTTGGGAAGCATCTGGTCCATTGTTCCAGGATCCAGAGCTGGTTCAGTGTCATGCATTCTTGCTTGTGACCTGGTCACAGCAAATACCTCTGCAGGGATGCCCAGCATCTCAGCATGAGTCCATAACTCTACTTCAGACCAGGCTGAAGTCTCTAGATCATTGCCCAATAGACATTCGACATGGAGGTCTGCACTGACTACAACCTTCTTGAGGCCAGTTACCCCTCCCCAGGAGAAATTCACAACTGCCAGACTATGGTTGGCCTTGACGTTGCTTGCATTGGTCACCTGGTACATTTCGCCCAGGATGATCTGTCCAGGGTCCACAAGATCCTCTGCCACCATGGTGACACTAGCACCTGTGTCCCTAAATGCCAAAGCCTGTTTGCCATTTATTACAGGCTGCTGTTTGTATTTGCCCAGATTACTGGGACTCACTAGGAAGGACATATTAAGGTCTCCCTCACAAATCAGCATTGCCTGAGTGGGCACTCTGACTAGGTCAGAGTCCACTTCAGAACCCAGGGTCAACCCTACTACACCCTTATTTTGTGTACCACCTCCACCAGTAGATGAACTAGGGGGAACAGTTGCCTTAGGGGCAGGAGTGCTGGTGGTTTGGTCTTTGGACTTGTTACAGTCAGAAGTCCAGTGCCCTTTCTGTTTACAGAATTTGCACCAAGGCTTCTTTTGGCCTTTTCCCTTGTTGGATTGTGACTCCCCACCAGATGCAGATTTTTGGGGCCCTTGTGAAGACTTCTGGTCTTTTGACTTATCCCCACCTTTCTCAGAGCCCTTAGGATCTTGCTTCTTGGTGTCACCCCCTTGGTTCTGGGGTTTCTGCCTCACCCTGGTTCTGACCCATTTGTCTGCCTTCTTTCCCAATTCTTGGGGAGAGGTCAGATCCGAGTCCACCAGGTACTGATGCAACAACTGGTTCTGGCAATTATTAAGGATCTGTTCTCTCATCATCAGATTATACAATCCCTTGAAATCAGTAACCCTACTGCCAACCAGCCAACCCTCCAGAGCCTTGGTTGCACAATCAACAAAGTCAGTCCAGTCCTGAGTCTGTGCCTTCTGGGTGTCTCTGAACTTCAACCTGTACTGCTCAGTGGTTAAGCCAAACCCATCTATTAGTGCACTCTTCAGGACTTCATAATCATCAGCATCCTCTTCTCTAACAGTGAGGAGCTTGTCTCTACCTTTATCTGAAAAGGAGAGCCACAAGATTGCTGCCCACTGCTTTTGGGGGACCTGCTGTACTCTACAGGCCCTCTCCATAGCAGTTATCCACTTGTGGATATCATCCCCACTCTGGTAGGGAGGAACAACCTTGCTCAGGTTCCTATGGTCTGGAATAGATTCTCTGCCTCTAGGGACACTGTTGCTGCCACCAAGGGGTTCTAACCCCTCTCGTCTAGAAGCTCTCTGGATTTCCAGGGCTTCTCTATCCAGTGCCAACTGCTTGGTTCTGAGGGCAACTCTTGCTTCCTCATACTGCAGCAGTTTGCACATTCTTTCAGAGGAGGTCTCTCTTATAGGAAAGTATGAGTTCCTCTGGTGGACAAATTCTCTGCCAGGGTGATAAGAGTGCTCAGATTCTCTGGAAGGGGACCTATGCCTCTCATCCACTCTGTCAGTTCTCTTAGGGAGAATTCCTCTGTCCTTTTCAGGCCCCTTGAGGCCTGGCCCTTCAATCACAGAGTCCTGGTCATTCGGATTTTCATCGTCTGACCCAGATACTGTAATTGACCCACCCACTGATTCAGACCCATTAGCTCCTAGAGCCAATCTAAGATCATCTGCTGTCAGCAGATCTATCAGGTGTAGGGTTGAGGGACTCTGTCCTAGCCTCAGGTGTCTTTCAACACACATGGCTCTCAAGTCAGAGAAAGCCATGTCCTTATACTGAGGCTGAGTGGATCCACTGGTTCCACCCTTTAAGGACATTCTAGTGTTGTGCAGTGTTGTACTACCTACACTAGTTTGTGGCCTACTGATACTAGCTTGAGCTGTGGAAAGGGTGTACTATCCCTTGGCACACAGCTCTAAGTTCAGTAGAACTTATTGATACTAAGCTTGACTTTATATGTACCTTAAGTACCTATAGTGGTTTTCAGTTAGTAATTCAAATAGAGATTTTCTGGTAAAACAATAGCAAGCTGGAATCCCACACGCTGCCCACCAATGTGAGAAGTTGGCCTGGTATATGCTGTTCACTAATTAAAGTGGACACCTTGCACCAGAACAATTCGACTCTTATGGTAGATAGGTTTAGGACAACCTTTATAGAAAGCTATCCTAGTGGTAGCTGTGGAGAGCAGCCTTCAGGCTAAGTCTTGAAGGAATGTAAAGCAGCTTGTTTTACCACACAATCTCTTGAATCACCAAATGAAAAGACACTACACAGGTATATATATCAAATATATATGTATTTATTAATAAACACTCTCTACTAATCTCTTTATGAGATTAGAAGTCAGGAACATATGTACAAGTCAAATATGATCAGAATAAGTTTAGCACAATCGAATATCACAATCTTAGTTTGCTAGCCCTAGGTCTAGGGCATCTAGAATCGAGGGACCCCCAAGAACCACCCCAGGTAGTTGTAGGAGACCCACAGGGGACGGACGCGGTGACCTGGCACCGGTGCGAATCCTGTACGAGTCTATGCACTCAGACGCGATTGAGATATCAATGTTAAAGGTCCCTTGCGTGTTCGAGGCGAACACACCGATCGGTCCTGGTACGAGTGGAAGGACGCGGTCACAGATAGAGATGCAAGGGAGATGGACGCGCTGTGTCTAACACAGACGCGAACCTTGTGCGAGTCAGTGCAATGGAGATCTCAGAGTTACAGGCCCTTTGTGTGTTCGAGACGAACACCGATCAGACTCAGTACGAGTCGAAGGATACAGTTTTAGATAGTGTTGCAAAGGAGATGGACGCGGTGTGTTTAACACAGACGCGAACCCTGTACGAGTCAGCGCAATTGTCGCACTTGGAAAGTTAGAGTTTTAGGACACTTCTAGGGAAGCTACAAGCAAGTCACTTACAGGGTAAGTAGTTCTAGGGCCCACACTCACAGGAGCACTGTAGTGCTGAAGTTACCTCACCCAGGGGAGCCGGGTGCATAGGTGTTCTTTGGTGTCGGGTCGCGGCGTCGTTTTCAATGGGAGCCAGTGAAGACTTGCTGCTTGCGGCGACAGGAGAAGTGTCCGGAGGAATCCAAGCCTGGATTCGGAAGATGGAAGACCTGAAAGCAGAGGGGACAGTGTTCAAAGTCACTTGGCAGTGACTCGGGGCAAGGAAGATGGATGCCCACCGTCGTCGCAAGATTCAGGTCGTTCGCAGTTGCCTTGACTCTTCAGCCACGAGGTCCAGGAGGTGTCGACGATGACCAGGAGCTGGATTCGGCATCTCCCACGATGTCTGCGGCTTACTGCGGTGTTGGCGAATCGATCAGAGCCAACAAGCCTTGGTAACAGCAAGTCTCAGGGAAAGTGTGAAGAGGCAATGGCGCAGACCAGCAAGGTCTGTGGGACTCACCCAGCAAGGGTAAGTCAGGGCAGGCCTGGAGCAACCAGGGGAGCCCTTCGGTTTCTTTAGAAATCTTCTGGGGACCCACAAGCTGGCTGGCAAGGGATCGCAAAGACGCCTTGGGAGGATCCGCTCACAGGGGCCCTCGGTCTCTCGGGATGTGGTAGGCCTCTGATCTTAGGAGGGGTTCCTGCTGGAGGCTGGGACCATACGTGGTCCAAAGCACAAGTTCGTGGAGC
This sequence comes from Calotriton arnoldi, assembly GCA_963921515.1. Lineage (NCBI taxonomy): Eukaryota > Metazoa > Chordata > Amphibia > Caudata > Salamandridae > Calotriton > Calotriton arnoldi. Next base: position 344,844 of record CAWUFW010011569.1, read on the forward strand.
ATTGTGAAGGGGTTGCACTTGACAATAGTGCACGGTACCCAGGGGTCGCGGTTCCTCATTACTCTTGGGGTCCACTGGCCTCAGCTTCGCTGGGGACTCACGATGGCCTTTGAGAAGTCAGGAAATCCACTTCTTGGGCTGCAGGGACTTCGGACTCCGGCGGGAGCGGCGTAGTTTGCGACCGTTGTTTGTAGTTTTTGGTGCCTGCCAAGCAGGGGAGTCACTCCTTGACTCCAAGGGAGATTCTTCAGTCTTCCAAAGGTAGTGGAACGTCGAAGGTCCAGGATTCTTCTTGTAGAGTGTCGTCCAGGGAAATCTAGGGTGCAATGCACAGGTTCCCCCTCTTATACTAAAAGAAGGGGAGGGACTAGCTCTATGACCCTACCTATGGGAGGGTCAGGGGAGTGGGCGGCTACACCCACTTCCCTTTGTCCAGTTTCGTGCCAGAGCAGGGACAGGTAGCCCCTGAGCCGGTTTGAACTGGCATATGCACAGAGGAGCCTTCTGCTCCCCCAGTGCAGGACTTCAAAGCACTCTAAGAGTGCACCCACCCAGCCCCAATACACTAAACCCTGTCTGGAAGGTGGTCACACCCCCTTGGGACAGGATATCTATTGTTGGGCTTCCTCCACTGCGAGTGTTGGTCATCAGCAGGAGGGCAGCCCAGTGTCTGTGACTGGTGGCATCCATTTTGTGATGCCAGGGCTCAAGGGATTCTACAGCGTTTCCACAGTAGGTACATGTCTATCCCTCTAGAAGGGTGGAATGCTACCCCCGCCGCCAGGACTGGCGGGGGGCTAGTATTCCAAGGTGTTTGACACCAAACACAACATGTTTCGATGCAGCCATTCCAAAGTTAGCATTTTACTGCGAGGATATAATGCACTTAAATGTATATGGTTTAACCGCATCCACAAACAGCACCAGAGAATGGACTCTGAGAGCTGCAGAGGGGCCCTGCTCAGGCAGAGGCACCCCCTCACATAGAAGCCAAGCACCCTGCCCTCAGGATTGATAGGGCCTGCCTTAGGGGTGACTGATAGGGTTACATGTGTGTGTAGGAGAGATATAGGGAACCTATATCTCAGTGAGGGGTGCTAGCACTTCCTCACTCAGGCTGCAGTAGCAGGCCTGCGGTGTCAGATTTAGTCTGCTTCCCAGGGGTGGCATAATACATGCTGCAGCCCCTGGTAGGCCTGTGAAGTACCTATGCCCTTGGTACCTAAGGTACCATATACTAGGGACTCATAAGGTGCCACAGTATCCAATCACTAGTGCACTTGTGAGGGACACCTAGTAACGACTAGTGGAACTGCAGCTTGATGTAATAATTTCAATGCTTTTGCATTTGACTCGTGAGGGACACCTAGTAACGACTAGTTGAACTGTAGCTCTTTGTAGAATTATTTTGATATTGGATACTATAATATTCACTGCCCACTGCTAATCCCGTCCCATAATGCTTTGCAGGGCCTTTGGTTGGGATTGTATTTTTGCCCATAACTGTGCTTGGGGTGGTCCTAAGAGGATGGGACCACCACCGAATCGTTCAGCAAGATGTGCTCTTTGTTTTCAAGGCATCTGCTTGGTTCTCTCCCTAGGTTAGGGAGGATCCCAAAATCATCACCTCTCTCACTGCTTGCTAAATTTTCATTTTCACTTTTGTGAAATGACTATATGCATTTAAGCATGTAAAGACAGAGATACTTGTTATTTTGTCAAAAGTATATGAGGTTTCTGTTTTACTAATTGGGAGTCCGACCGAGGAATTCACAGAGTTTTTGTTCAACTTTGTGGAATTCCACGTAGTAGTACTCTGCAAATTATGCCCACCCCTAGGCAGCAACCACCTCTGTTTCCCAGACAAGTCAGTCCAACACCCATCCTCGTCCAAATGCCCTATCCTCTTCTGCCAGTTCATCTACTGTTGCCTCACTCTGTATTTCCATGACATTGTCTAATGTATCCTCGAACATTCCATTGTCTGGAACCCACCTAGCGGGACCTGCCACAAACATCTTTTTCATCTTTGATTTAGCTGTCCCCTTAGCTGTCTGATCTGCAAAAGCATTGCCCCTTCCAACATCGTCTGTCACTGCTTTGTGAGCGCTACATTTTATTATTGCCAATTTTTCCGGAAGTGTCAGTGCTGTCAACAGTATATGTATCAATGGACCATGTTGTATGCGCAACCCATGCGCAGTCAAGAACCTTCTCTCCGCCCAGAGGCGCCCAAAATTATGGGCCACCCCAAAAGCATACTGGCTGTCGGTGTAGACATTGACCGTCAGTCCCTCACTCAACTCACAAGCCCTAAGGAGGGCAATTAACTCTGCAGCCTGGGCCGATTGATGTGGGATACGGGATGTCTCAACTACAGTGTGTAACGTTGTGATTGCATAAGCTGCGGTGGTAGTGCCATCAGGTAATTTGAAACAGGAGCCATCGACATATAGTTCCACTTGGGGGTCAGATAAGGGAACATCAGTCAGGTCTACCCGTCCCTTCGTTTCTTCCTCAGTCCGAAATAAACAATCATGGACATCATTGTCCTTTTCTTCCGAAGGGAGGGGTAGTAACGTTGCTGGGTTCAGAGTAGCACATCTTTTAATGGTAATGTGCAGAGCGAACAATGTCAATTCATATCCAGTGAGACGCTCACTAGTAAGGTGATGCATCTTTGTTTTGTTCAAAAACGTGTCCACAGCATGGGCTACCATTACTGTGAGAGCAGTATCAAGGACGAGCCCTGCCGATTGCCTGATAGAAACTGCCACCACCATGGCAGCCCTCAGGCAGCTCGGGAGCGCTCTGGCTACGTTATCAAGAATAGCAGAGAAATACGCGCAGGGTCTCTGCTTACCACCGAAACCCTGTGTTTGAACAGAAAGCGTGCAACCGTCCGCCTCATGTACGTAGAGCACAAAAGGCTTCTGGTAATCAGGAGTACCAAGCACAGGAGCAGAGCAAAGCGCAGTCTTTAATTGCTCAAAAGCTTGATGGTATGCAGATGTCCAAGGCAGGGGTTCATGCACTTCCTTGGTGGTCAGGTAAAGAAGGGGTTTTGTTAGTAGGGAATAGTTAGGGATCCAATGCCGACAATACGATGTTATCCCAATGAATGCGTGTACCTCGTGTTGGGTCTTAGGAACAGACATGTTAGTAATAGCAGCTATGCGTTCAGGTGTTAGTCTGCGACCCTCCTTCTACAGTAGGTGACCTAAATAGGTGACCTCCTGTCGACAATATTGAAATTTCAAAAGTGACACCTTGTGTCCATGGCATGCCAAGTGCAACAACAATTTACCTGTGGCCTCTTTACAACCATCTTCAGTGTCTGAAGCCACCAGGAGGTCGTCAACGTACTGCAACAGCACATTACCAGGGAGGAGTTGTAAAGAATACAAATGAGCTTTCAATGCTTGAATATAGATACTTGAACTTTCTGTATAGCCTTGTGGAGCATGGCAGAATCTAAAATTCCTACCAGCTATTGTGAATCCAAACAGATGTCTGCTATCTGTATGGATTGGAATGCTGAAGAAAGCATTCTTCAAATCGATGACTGAGAAAAGTTTTGCAGACGGGGGAATCATTGTCAAAATCCCGGTAATGTCTGGGACTACAGGATACTGGGGGACCACTATCTTGTTCACTTCTCTAAGGTCTATTACAAAGCGGTAAGCATCAGGCTGAGCATCAGAAGAATTCAAGGGTGCCTTTTTAAGTATAGGAAGAATAGGGCTGTTACACACATTCGCCGCTGTCTCCTCAACCACACCAGATTCAATCAAATCCTGTATTATTTGCAATAAGACCTTTTCTCCTGCCTGGGATATCTTGTACTGGGGAATACATGGTAATACAGCATTCTCTTTGATCTGTATAGAGACCGGTGGGATCTGGAGTAACCCCACATCTGTGTCTCCTGTAGCCCACAATGTACGTGGCACATCCTGAAACTCAGCGGGAAGGGGGCATCCTTTGCGAAGCACTGTTTGGCACGGGCTACCTGCGGTCCAAAAGTCATGTAAACACCGTCTGGAGAACAAAAAATTGTCGCATGCAGCCTTTTTAACAAATCGAGTCCTAACAAATTTTCCCCACAATTTGACGTCAGTAAAAATGGTGAATCGACCGTAAAGGGGCCAATAGTCAAAGCAAGAGGCTTGGAAATGGGGCTAATGACCGGTACGCCTGAGAAACCCACCGTCACAATGTTTTGGCCAGACAGAGCTGCCCCCGGGACCAGTGAACGGGAAACAGAGCTATTCATAGCCCCTGTATCAACTAAAAAAAATTCAGTAGTACCCTGTAAATCAGTAGTGACGTAAGGTCTGTGCTGATCTATAGGCACAGGAACTGGTCCCTCGCCCTGTCCTCGGCTGTTCTAGTTGTGAGACAACCCTGTCACTTCATCCATGTCATAGTCATCATGATAGTACTGTCGTCCTCGGGGGTTGTCAAAATAATTCCCGCTCTGCCTATTGCGTGATGTATCCTCTGACTGCATCCCCCCTCTACCTCCTGTTCCTCATCTGCGTCCTCGAAAACCCCGACCTCTCGGGGCCTCACCTTTCTTTATCAACTCCGGACACTCGTTCCGCCAATGTTCCTCCTGCTTGCAGTTTGCACATTGATTGAGCCCGAGGGGCGTGCTTGAAGCACCACCTCTGCCAGACCGGGATGGCCGTTGGGCCGAACCCGAACCTCTACCTCGTCCACTTCCCCTCGCAACTTGCTGCATCAATACCCTCGTCTTCAAATCCTTTGACTTTTTCTCTACGCTTTCCTTGTCCTCATTCTCGCTATGTTCATAATACTGTGCCATACTCAGTATCACTGACGGGGATGATGTCGTCCAAGTACTTTCCGAAGCCTGCAACCGTGCTGCAATCTCGGGAAGCAAGTTAGTGACAAATCTGTTGACAAATAAACGAACACCACCCTCCTGTGACAGGTCCTGACCACTAAAATCTAAAAACACCCCTTCAAATCTGGTAAAGAAATCCAACACACTCTCATCCTTCTTCTGGCGACACGCAGTCAACTTATCCCAATCCACTCTCTTTGGCGGGATAAGTGAGTGCATGTATGTTATAATACGCCCCGGCAGAGCGAGTAGCTCCGCTTTCGGCTTGTCGCCGGGCTTACGCTCCTTATCCCAAGCCCTGATTTCATCCCATGTGCCCCCCAACTCTAGTGCGTGATCCTGCGTATGAACCTGCCTCCATATATCCACCGGTACCAACAGACCGAAAAACAACTCTATGTCAGCTAGCGTCATTACTGTGGAGGAGGCTGCCTCCGTCAATTCTTTATAATATGCAGTACGGTTTTTTCGGGGGTCCGGCAGCTGGCCCTTTAAGGATAGGACCTCACTCCTCTTCCAGGGAGTATAGATCCACTGTTCCTGAAACCGAGCATCGACCCGTAGTCTAATCACAGCATCAGTGGAATCACGCAGTTCTGAAATTTCAGGGTGGTAAATGGGATGAACTTCCCTCATGGGATGCTGTGTCCCCATCGTCGGAACCTTCTGGTGCAATCTGCCTCGGTAACCCACTAGTGTCATTATATTGCTAAAAACCTCATTGGGAGCCATACCTGCAGCATATACCCTATCCCGTATGTCATATATTATTTGCGGTGCAACACCTTGAAAACACTGTTCCCACAGCCCTATCAGTGTCGCTGACATGTGCTTAAAGGCATGCTGCTGTATAAACGGCTCATAATCTTTCATTACACTCCACACATCCTCCACACTATAGATCGGATTCCGAGCCCACTGAGATGCTTAATTCACCACCATTTGCTTTTCCTCATCAACCACCACAGAACGCACCAATACTTTATCCATTCGGTCTCGCGCTGCTGCCCAGTTCACTTCATGTACTCCACACGCAGGTGTTTCAACATTCAACTGTGCCTGGGGTGTCACACTCACGGGGGAAAGAGCAGACGCAGAGACAGGTACCATCAAGTAGGGAGACAGGGTGGTAGGAGTGAAAGAGGAGTAGCAGTCGATACAGAACTAATAGACTGGGCGGGGGAGCTAACAGCACCCGTCCCAGTGACTGGTGTGAGTAGAAGAGAAGCAAAAGGGCCCAGGGCTGAAGCGGTAGCGCTAGAAACCTGAACACTAGAAGTGGTGGCACTAGAGGCCAAGGACTGAGATGTCGGGACTGTCGGGTATATCCGTTCAGGGCCATAAGGAGGAGGAGGGCGAGAATCTAATAGCTCTTCGACAAAATCATCACCTTCCTCTCTAGTAACATAACATTTATCTGTCTGTAACCAGAACTTTCTATCTGTGCATACTATACCCTTCTCTATCTTTCCTCTTTCATAGGCTAATTCTTTCTGTGTTATAGTTTGCGTCTGCCTCTTCCGGGCCTCTTTCTCTGCTCTCAGTCGTCGCTGCTTTGCTTCTTTTTGCCATACTCTTAAAGAATCAAACATCGACTGTTTGCTCCTTCTAGCGAACCACTTGGCCTGCAAGAAATTCAATTTCTGTTCATCAAATGCATTATCCCTCGTATATTTATGCCACAATGTGCTAAATATAACAGGGCCAATACCATGTTTAACGTATATGTCAAAATTTGGAGAACCTTTCGGAGGTGCAGGCTGGCTATCTTCCAATCGAGCATCAGTAGAACAACATCGACATCCAAAACACCCCAACTTACTGAAACAAGGCATCTTAATATAAGACAAATGCACTTTCCCTAATGGACAAGTATAACACCAGCAACTGCAAATAAGGACAAGATAAAATAACAAATATTATTCACGAACCAAACCAAACGGTCCAAGGACCACTCCCTACAGTCCGGGGACTGTACCTCATTCAAGAAGACAGGCCAGTCCCGGACCTTTTCAAGTGCAGGCCAAATTTCCAGATGGTCCGGTGAACTGCTCAGTGCTCACAAACACTCTGTGCCTTTTCAAGGGTCCGTAAACCCACCAAGTTCAAGACAAGACAGTCCAGAGACCGTACCAAGACACAGCCCATCGACTCGTGTCGTTCAAGCAAGGCAGTTCGAGAACTGCAGACAAGACAGTCCGGAGACTGTATCAAGACACAGCCCACAGGCTTGTGCCATCCAAGAATGGCGCCATTTTTCCAAGAATCAAATCACTCACCTGGTGCACACAGGTCGAGTCAAGTTATTCTCCACTGCCGACTCTTCGGACCAAACAGTCAACTCCAAGGTTTCGCCTTCTCAGGACCCCAGCCGGTGACCACTAGACGAGGGGGCGCCCGATCAGCCGGGCGGGACAGCTACGAGAACCAAGCTCGGTCTTGTGTGGGGTAACCCTATCCGCCCGACCAACCAAACGCACCCCCTGACCCTACAACCCAATTACGGGCGAGTCGGATCACCTTGCGGGGACCCTGTTCGGGCACCAACTGAAGGAAGTGGACCTCTAGGGCCACTCGGGTTTTCTTACAACCACCTGCTATGCCTTCCCAAGAATGAAGAGTCAGTCAGACAGTAGAGAATACAAACTTACATTTATTAGTAATGCTCTGCAGAGGAGTCCATCATGACCTGCACCCTAAGATGTCTGCCGAGGGACTTGGCACCCTAACACCCCATACTGAGTAATCATTCCTCTCGAGAAGCCCCCAACCACGCCCACAATGGAAAACTATCGGCCTGAACAAAGAGGCACATTCGGATGAGCTAACACCTGCCAGATGGGTACATTTTATCAGGAATCCAAGGCCACAGTGCTGGGTCTCAGCATCTCCTAACGTGTGAGCAGAAACTACACATTCGGATAAGTATGCGAGAGCAGAATGGCCTATTCATTAGTAAGTCGAGAAACAGCCTTGAACAGAAAGAAAAAATAATAATGAAATACAGTGTTCTGCTGAGGCAAGCAATACGAGTAATGAGGCCTAACTCAGGCACAGTCTAAGCAGCCTAATAAGGATTCCGAAATGCAAAATGGAGTCACACTTGCTACCTGAAGCCAGGGCATTATGGGGATAACTCAGTGGGTTACATAATGTGAATACAAATAACATCTATTTAGCCACACATTGCTAACCTAATATAACGTGAAATGAGTGCGTTGCAGGGATGGAAATTTGAAACCCAACACCCCTACTAGTAGTGAGCCAGGAGACGCGTTTGCAGAGTGGTGGAGAAAGGGGGCGGGCCTGCTATCAGATCTCAACTATCCTGTTTTATGCAACTTACTGGAGGTTCTAGGAGGGGTAGTTGTACCCCAAGGACATCCTTTGGGGCCAACTACCCCTCCTGTTACCTTCAGTAAGTTCCACACAGCAGGATGTGAATGATGGAGTGCACTTTACAGATGAAGGCAACAGGGTGTTTCTAAGTAACCTGAAACTCTGCATCTGGTCTTATGTGTAGCAGCCATATACGTACAGCCTACACAACGGCTCTTGTCTGAGCCACCCTAGTACCAAAAAGATTGTGAAGGGTTTTTCTAAAGAATTTTTATTTCTCTTTAGTTTTTGGGGATCTTCGCGATGTCGTCGCTATCCCCGCGGATACGTCGTAAAAATGGAAAACAAAAGCAGGCATTCAATGGCCACCAAGAGATACAAAAATAGTATGTAAAAAAACATTCTGAACATTGCCCTACACACATTACTATATACATACTTCTTTCAAAGCATGTTTAAACGCATATTTTTGCACTAAGTTTCTTTAAAAACCATCTTTCAGACCCATTTTTCATTTTCGTGGTTATTTGGGACATTGCAATGATGTCGCTAACTGCGACGATCACGCCTTTCCCATAAAGTGAAAACACACATATGCACAGACATTATAGTATTCATCACACTAGATGTTTATTACTGTACACTTCAAACTCATGTTTTTCTACTGTATTTCTAGAACAATCATCTCTCAAACCTATTTTCCATTTTGGTGGTGACTCCGGAGATTGCGATGTTATCGCTCATTGCGATCCCCGCAGGTAAGTCATGAAAGCGGAAAGCAAAAGCAAGATTTCAATAGCCACCACCACATTAAAAAATTATAACTATATAATTATTTCTAACCATCACAGTAGATAACTCACTATATAAATAACACAATAAAATCATTTATCAGAATCTCAATATCTCTATAAGAATGTGCATTAATGATTCACCAATATTCACTATGACGTTGATAATCGTGATGTCCCCATGATGGTATATGGGGGGCTGCGCTGGCAGTCGCGTTGCAATATCTCACATGATTAAATAAATCTATTTTAGACACATAACTTGTATCACTAACACCTCAATTTCTCAACCATGGGGTCAGAGTATCTCCACCCTGAACCCTTGTGTGGGCTTTCACACACATTTTCAATCCCGGGAACCGTTTCCGATAGATAAAATTGCAGCCGCAACTTTCTATTCAGGTTGCGGCCAGCCAACCAGATTATTCACGTTGGTGCATACATTTGTGATTCTTTGCAAAACCTTCACGAAATAACCGCGGCCAGAGATATCACTATAATTTTGAACTTACATTTCTTAAAACCTACTGAACGGATTTACACCAAATAAGCAAAAGACACTTCCTTGAACTGACATCTACCTCCCAAATTTGGTATAAGTCAGTTAAGCGGTTTGGGCTGTAGAGGTGGCTAAAGGTTTCCATGAGAATTAACATTACAAACGCAACCTTATTTTGCACCCTAAATTCTTGGTCCCCACTGCACGGATCACCACCAATCATTCCCAATCTATAGTACCCACCATAACACTTTTGTTGGCAAAATGTAATGCAGATTGTTCAAATGAAGCCAAAGTTTAGCTAAGTCAAAAATGCTTTTCCTATTTTATATTCTTTCGAAAGAACATAGGTTACAGGGTCATTATAGTTATATTATAGACATTTCACTCATACAAAGTCAGAGAAAGTCAGCAGTTATATCTAGCTGAGCTAAATATAACTTAAGCCCCTGCAATGCACTGCCTATGACCTTGCATATTACATCACTCTGATATAGTCAACGACATCACTCATGACACCACTGATGACATCTCAAATAAAATTACTGTTGATATCACTGATGACATCATCCAGTGATTGTGAGTGTTTTCTAAAGTTACTGATTGTTAAGCATATATACTAAGGTAAGTGGCTATGTGAGTGCCTGTATGGGTGATTGCGTGGGTGTGTAAGATGTGTATAGAAGAGTGAGTGGAAATGTGAGAGACTGTGGGCCTGATTATGATGGCGATGGGACCGCCATCGACAGGCAGTCGGTGACTGTTCCACCAACATCCAGAGCATCGGTCTGACCTGCACATTAGGTTGCAGGCGGTCAGAGCTTGGCTGTCTAGGGGAAACGCACCACCTCTGACAGGATCTGGGATTCCGTCGAGTCGGGGTCCAACTTCCTATCCCTACAATGATGGTGGTGCCTATGCAGGCACTGCCATTGGAATTAGGATGTCACTTCCGACAGCCTGTTCATGGCAGTCCAACCGTCATGTACAGGCTGTCAGAAAAATACTTTGGGGCCCCAAGCAGGGCCCCTACATTCCTTGGATCATTGTGTAGTAGCAGGATCCCCATGCACACCCATATGCCAGACACACACGGTGCATGGATGTGCACAAAGGGCCTTTTTCAACAGCAGCTAGTGCTGCAGCCCTTTTTCTGTGCTGCAGCATAAGTCGCTGTTGAAAAAGGCATTATACGACTGCCTGCACATCGGCCCAATTGTAATCAGGCAGGTTATATTGTCGGGTGGTTACCTGCCCCAAACGATGGTGGTCAGATGCCCGTCCAACCGCCATTATAATCAGACCCTGTATACATGAGTGAGTGGGTCTGTGAGTTTTTGTCTGGGTGAGTGAGTGGGTGTGTCGGTGCATATATGGATAAATGAGTGGCTGTGTGAGTATCTGTATTGATGAGTGAGTGGCTGTGTAAGCGTGTGTAATGGGGAATAAGAGGGTGCATGAGTGGCTGTATGGGTGACTGAGCAGGTACATAAGTGTCTGTATGGGTGAGTAAGAGGGTACATGAGAGGCTATATAGGTGCATGAATGGGTGTGTAAGTGGGAGTATGGGTGTGTGAGTGGATGTTTTAGGAGGCTGGCTCTCTATATTGTGTGCTAAAAAGATGTACACTGTGAAGAGAGTCCAGAGAAACTCCAAATGATATACAGAGGTACAAGCAGAGGATTCTAATGCCATTTTTGTGGTAGTGTGGTTGAGCAGTTAGGCTTATCTGAGGATAGTGCTATGCATTTGTTGTAGTCACAGTGGCAATAAATGAGACACACACTCAAGAATAAATCCAAGGCCAATTGTTAAAAATAAAGTGATTTTTACATATTTGTTAAGACCAGGAACACAGTTCTAAGGTAAGTACTTTCAGAGTACTTTGAGGAAAAAGAGGAAAAATGCATATACAATCAGGCAATGCTTTCACAAAGTTTACCTTCTCATTTTAGGTTGATGTCGGGTCCAGGTCTAAAGTTCCAGCAGAAGACATTCAGGAGCATCCCTGATTGGGCGGGAGCAGAGTGCTGAGGCTCTTGGAAACTGGTGGGCAAAGACGAAGGGTCCACTTAAAAAGGCACTACAGAGGTGAGCTTACAGGGAAGTCCGGTAGGTCTCCTTGGAGGAGGGAGGTCACAAGGGCCTAGGGACCATGGGAGTAGAGCTGGTTAGTCAGTGCTGAGGCTGATGGGGCCAGATGCAAAGCTAACAGGTCAGTCGGGCATTGTGCATCTCTAGGGTCCTCGTGGTCAGGTTCAGGCAAATTGGAGAGGTGATCTTGGGACACCTATGCCACTCAGGAAGTGGGTTTGGGTGTCTCCATGTCCCTCGATGGCTGCTTGCTTCTGGTTCTTTGGGAGTCCAGTATGGACTATTATTCTTGGTTTTTACAATTGGGGATCCAGTACAATGGTTATCAGTCTGACGCGGCTCCGGTAGTTCCTGTTGCCTCTGAACTTGGTCGAGAAGCAGATCTGACCCTCTGGAGCTGTTTTACCTCTTCTTGCTCCGGTGCTGCATTTAAGTCATCAGGTAGCAGCAAGTTGATAAACTGGACTTCATGGAATCGGTGCCTGCTGTGTGCAGTGGAGTGATACCTTCACTCCAAGGGAGCTTCTTAGTGATTTCTCGAAGGCTGGATGTGCTCTGGGGTTCTTGGAGATTTTTCAAGGTTCAAGGTTCAGGATGACACAGCAGCAGTGATTGTCAAGTCCTTGGAGTGGCTGGCAGGGTCTAGCAGGGTCTAGCAGGGTCTAGCACCTTTTTCTTCTGCAGCAGGGATTCAGTTCTCGTGCAGTGGGTCTTCTTTTTCTGGTCTTCTTTGGTCCGATGAATCTGAAGTTCAGGTCTCGGGAGCCACCTAAATACTGGATTTTGGGGGTTACAAGGGAAGACAGGTAATAGTCAATGGGCTATCTAAATTTAAGGTGTCTACACCATTTACTGACCACTTCCAGTGGGAAGAGGCACTACCCTAGCCCAGATTGAAGGTTTTCCCGCCATCTCAAGATGATGCAATTTTAGGAGAGGGGTTCTCCAACCTAGGGGTGGTTCAGGCTGAGGGGGGACTCTCCTCCTCATCTAACTAATTTTCCCTACTTCCCTCCCACCAAATGTGGAGCAGGAAAGGGGGTTTGGCCTCCCACGCTATCTGGGAGTTCCTGGGTTGGATTTCCTTTGAAGCTTCCCACCCTGGAAGGCCATCCTGTCCTGGATGAGGTGTAAAAAAACGTCCAGAGGAGGTAATGTTTCTGTCCTCTGAGAGCGCTGACTCTCATCCCTTGAGGTCAGAAACATGTCTGATGGTGGCAGACTGGTGAAAACTGGCCAGAGACCCCACTAGTGTTTAGATAAGTCTCAGGGGACCCTCTAAAAGGGTTTCCTGTGTGAATGTATTAATAAATCCAACACTGGCATAGGGTGAGGGTTTATTAAGGCATGATGTTTGGTACCAAACGTCTTAGAAATCAGTGGAGTCCTCAGGATGCTTGTTTCTGCTCCAGGGAGAACCTGGCTAGGCAGTTTGGGCTGGACTGTTCCCATGAAGAGCAGGGTAAAGATTGATTTACATATAGCTGCGCCTAAACAGGGGTGGCATGCTGAGCAAACAAATGATGGATTTAACCCAGATCTCTTAACTGGGGGATGAATGCTTGATTTGTTCTGCATTATCTCCATCATTTGTGTGTCTTTTGCTTTCTTGCCCTAAGTGCACCTGGTATACTCAGACGTGGCTTCCGGGTTCATAGTGCCACTGGATTCGAGCTAGCCTAGCTAACTAGGGGTGATACACCGAAACCGGTCTCAGTATGCTTGTTTCTGGTACAGGGACGACTTGGCTCGGCAGTTCGGGCTGGACTGTTCCCAAGAGGAGCAGAGTCAAGACTGATTTGCATATAGCTGGGTCTAAACTGGGGTGGCATGGTGAGCAAAAGAACAATTAATTTAACCCAGATCTCTTGACTGGGGTAAATGTTTGATTTGTTCTGCATTCCATCTATCATTTGTGTGTCTTTTGCTTTCTCGCCCTAAGTGTGCCAGGTATGCTCAGACATGGATCCTGGGCACACCGCACCACTGGATTCAACTTAGTCAGAGTGATGATGGGTGATATCCTGAAACCGGTCCCAGGATGCTTGTTTCTGGTCCAGGAAGGACGTGGCTTGGCAGTTTGGGCTGGACTGTTCCCATGAGGAGCAGGGTCAAAACTGATTTGCATATGGCTTGGTCTAAACTAGGATGGCATATTGATCAGAAAAGCAATGGATTTAACCCAGATCTCTTGAGTGGGGTAAATGTTTGATTTGTTCACCATTCTGTCAATCATTTGTGTGTTTTTTGATTTCTTGCCCTAAGTGTGCTAGGTATGCCTAGACGTGGGTGCCGGGCTCACTATTCCACTGGATTCAACCTAGCCTGGAGGATGAGGGGTACAATCCCAAAACTGGTTCCAGGATGCTTGTTTCTCACCCAGGGAGGACCTGGCTTGGCAGTTCAGGCTGGACTGTTCCCATGAGGAACAGGATCAAGAATGATTTGCATATAGCTAGGTCTAAACTGGGGTGGCATGGTGAGCAAAAGAACAATGGATTTAACCCAGATCTCTTGACTGGGGGTGAATGTTTGATTTGTGATTTGTCTGCATTCCATCCATCATTTGTGTGCCTTTTGCTTTCTCGCCCTAAGTGCGCCAGGTGTGCCCAGACATAGATCCTAGGCTCAATGTGCCACTGGATTCGAGCCAGACTGGCTGATGATGAGTGATACCTCAAAGCTGGTCCCAGGATGCTTGTTTTCGGTCCAGGAAGGACCTGGCTTGGCAGTTCGGGCTAGGCTGTTCCCATGAGAAGTAGGGTCAAGACTGATTTGCAGATGGCTGGGTCTAAACTGGCGTGGCATGGTGAGCAAAAGAACAATGAATTTAACCCATATCTCTTGACTGGGGTAAATGTTTGATTTGTTCTGCATTCCGTCCATCATTTGTGTGTCTTTTGCTTTCTTGCTCTGTATACGCTGGGTATGCCCAGACATGGATCCCAGGCTCACCGCGCCACTGGATTCAACCTAGTCCAACTGATGATGGGTGATATCCCAAAACCTGTCCCAGGATGCGCGTTTCTGGTCCAGGGAGGACGTGGCTTGGCAGTTTGGGCTGGACTGTTCCCATGAGGAGCAGGGTCAGGCTGATTTGCTCATGGCTTGGTCAAAATTGGTGTGGCATGGTGAGCAAAAGAGCAATGGATTTAACCCAGATCTCTTGACTGGGGGTGAATGTTTGATTTGTTCCGCATTCCGTCCATCATTTGTGTGTCTTTTGCTTTCCCTCCCTAATTGTTCTGGGTATGCCCAGACGTGGGTCCCGGGCTCACTATGCCACTGGCTGATGAGGGGTAATATCCCGAAACCGGTCCCAGGATACTTGCTTCTCGCCCAGGGAGGACCTGGCTTGGCAGTTCGGACTGGACTGTTCCCATGAGGAACAGGGTCAAGACTGATTTGCAAATACCTGGGTCTAAACTGGGGTAACATGGTGAGCAAAAGAACAATGAATGTATCCCAGATCTCTTGACTGGGGTGAATGTTTGATTTGTTCTGCATTCCATCCATCCTTTGTGTGCCTTTTGCTTTCTTGCGGTAAGTGCGCCGGGTATGCCCAGACATGGGGGTCAGGCTCACTGTGCAACTGGATTCAAGCTAGACAGGCTGATGAGGGGTGATACCCCAAAACGTGCTCCAGAATGCTTGTTTCTGGTCCAGGAAGGACCTGGCTTGGCAATTCGGGCTGGACTGTTCCCATGAGGAGCAGAGTCAAGACTGATTTGCATATGGCTGGGTCTAAACTGGGGTGGCATGTTGAGCAAATGAAGAATGGATTTAGCGCAGATTTTTTGACTGGGGTTAATGCATGATTTATTATGCATTCCCGCCATCATGTGTGTGTCTATTACACTCATGGGCTAATACATGTTTTTATAGAGTTATTTAGATAGTGATGCATTTATTGTGATACTCAGAATCAATAATATAGTTATGAACTTTGAATGTGCTGGTGGATATTCAATGTCTGCTTTTGTTTTGCGATTTTGCGACATATTTTCGAATATCATGACATCATCGCAAAAATTAAATACATTAAAAAAAGATACTTATAAAGAAAATGAAAAAGATTTTGGGCAATTAGGTGGCTCTGAAAAGAATCTTTGTGTGTATTTGACAGCTACACATAGAAACACCCTTTTACCTTCGTCTGTGAAGTGAACTCCATCACTCCTATAGATTCCCTGCATGTCAAAATGCAGGTTGTTGTTGTAGTTAGAGCCCATGTTTTATTAGCATGTTTCCTGGCTTTGTCAATCTGTGGACAGAATTGATTAGACCACTTCCATTTCTGCCTTTGCCATATATTGGAGCACAAAGAGACAGTTTGTGGGAAAAGTGTCATTAATTGTGCAAAAGTATCTCTCATTAGGATTTCTAGTCCTACCCCAGTCAATGTTCCTAGGTCATTGCCACCACAGTGCACAACCATAATGTCAGAGGGTTGGGAATCCACAATGCTTTTAACCAAAGGCAGCAATTGATGCCACTTCGAGCCTCTCTGGCCAATCCAAGTAATGTCTACATTAGGCAAACCCATGTCCCTGTAAATGCCACTTTTTCTAGCAGTCTCTTTAGCCAAAAAAAATAAATTGCTGTGGCCTACAATGCAAACTCTAATCATTTTGAAGTGAAGCAGCAGTAGCAAACAAAAGTTGAAATTCACTGAAAATAACAAAGGTTACAGGGACGTCATAGTTAGGAAATAGAATAAAAAACCTTAGTATTGCGCTGAAAACAACAAAGGTTACAGAGATGTTATAGTTAGGCTCTTATTTCACATTCACAAAACCAGTCAAATTCAGCAGTCATAATTACCTGAGCTAACTACAACTCACCCAGCAATGCACTGCTTATGACCTCACATATTACATCACTCAAGACATGGTCAGTGATATCACTGATGACAACTTAAATTACATCACTGATGACATAATCTGTACAACCACTCACACACCCCTGTAGAACCTCTCATACCCCACTCCCACTCCCACACAACTCCTCACATACCCATTCAAACACCCATACAAGGACTCACACAATCATCACTCAATGATAGAGCAATTAACAGGACCAGTCACTCATACTGCCACTCATACACCCACTAACTCACCTATACAGACCCTAATGTACCCACTGATGACACCACTGATGACATCATCAATAGAACCACTGACACCCCTTTACAACCTCTCATATACCCACTCACACACCTATACAAACACTCACATGCCCATTCACAAACCCATAGAACTACTGACACAACCATTCACTCATTTATAGAGCCATTCACATACCCATACACTCAAGAAGACACTAAAGGTATGGCACAGCAGCCAGAGAGGCTGGCTCTGGAGCGCGGGGCTCACCGTTCGATCCCCGGTACCAGTGGCAGCTCAGATCAGCATCATGTAACTCTGGGCAAGAGCTCACTTAATCTCCTTGATGTCCCCCAGTGCCTGGACAACCTTAGTAGTGATAAGTTTGCGCTTTACAAATGTGGAACCTTTATAACACAATCACTCACTAACCCATACAACCACTCATACAGTCTCTCACCAATATAGCCATTAACACATCCAGTCACACAAACATCCAGACATTTATGCACACATTCATATACCCCTACAGACACTCACACACCCATTCAATCACCCACACAGAAACTCACACAGCCACTCACTCACCCATACAGGTCTGCACACACCCCCACACCCATCCATACACTGACTTACACTGTTGCTCACTCACCAATACAGCTTCTCACAGATCTACTCACTTAACCATGCACACATTGACACAGCCACTCACTCACCCATACAGCCACTCACACACCCACTCACACACCCATAGAACCACTTACATACTCATTCACACATACATATAACCACTCACACACCCACTCACTACCTCTCACAGCCACTCACACAGACATTCACTCTTAAATGCACCACTTACACACACTCACTTACCTATACACATACCCAAACAGCCACTCAGTTACCCATACAACCACTGACACACTATTGGAACCTGGGCATCTTTAGGCAAGCTTGGAGGCATTATCTTCAGAGCAACATCTGAGATAGAGGACATGGAACAGGTCCTCAGAAACTATGAGGTAGAAAGCCTAGATAGGGATGAACACTCCTCTGTTCACACAGCAGAAGAGGATGAGGAAATGGTCACAGCCCAAGTTGATGAAGAAGAAGCCTCTGATGATCCTGAATCACAGAACTTCCCCAGACCCCCCTCACCAGTGGAAAGTGACAGTGGTCACTCTAGATTCCCCTCCACTGTTAGGGTGGTAGGAAACTTCCAAGACCAGCTTGATGAACTCTTCTTGGAGGAGAAAAGACAGGAACTGGAAGAGACGAGACTAGCCATAATGGAAAAGAGGGTTAGATTGGGCCTAGCCCCAAGGACGGTGGCAGCAACAAAGGTAAAGAGGGGTCTTTTAACCCTTAGAACCCCAAAGGGATTGTCCCAAAGTTTAGTGATGGAGATGACATAACCAAGTGGCTTGCAGCTTTTGAGAGAGCTTGCAGCATGAGGAAGTTAGGTCGCCAACACTGGGGCTCTCTACTTTGGGAGTTATTTTTAG
Organism: Calotriton arnoldi; assembly: GCA_963921515.1. Taxonomy (NCBI): domain Eukaryota; kingdom Metazoa; phylum Chordata; class Amphibia; order Caudata; family Salamandridae; genus Calotriton; species Calotriton arnoldi. Next base: position 363,051 of record CAWUFW010011569.1, read on the forward strand.
TGAAGGGCAGAGATAGACTTCTGACCCTCATGAGAGTGTGGCTGAGTCCTATTCACACATGAAGAAGACACTGATTGAGGGGTTTGGACTCACCACAGAGGAGTACAAAGTAAAGTTCAGAGAGAACCAAAAGAGGTAGGACCAAACTTGGGTGGACTTGGTGACTCCTCAGTCAAGGCACTGGATGGCTAGATAGTAGGCAATAAAGTAGACACTTATGATGGGTGGTATACATTGATTATGAAGGAGCACATTGTTTAGCAACTGTACTGCAGAGTTATTGGAACAGTATCTATTAGATTCTGATTTGACTGTCCCTACTGAGTCTGTGAAGGAAGCAGATAAGTGGGTAAGGTCAAGAGAACTCAAGAAGTCCCACAGGGTGACTCCAAAGAGGGAGTTAGGCCTACAAAAGTTAAAGGAGCAAGGTGGTAAGCCCACCAAAAAGACTCCCTCAGGACCCCAGAACCCTAAAAAGGAGGAGAGTAAATCCTACCTCAACTCTGACAAGTAGAAGCAGGGGGACCCAGGATTTAAAAGGTTTCTGGATAACAGGTTGTGTTTTGACTGCCAGAAGTAAGGTCACTGCAGAGGTGAACCAGCCTGTTCCAAGAAGACGGTGGCTAGCACTGAGCTGCCCAGTATAGCCATAGGGGAGGACTCCTGAGATGAGGAGGGTCTCTTAGCATTAAGCTAGAAAAAAGTACCAGATGGTAAGCTGGCGATTCTTGAGAGTTGGAGTAGGAACTTTCACTCCATTCAGGTGAATGGGATCCCTGCCATTGGCCTGAGAGACACATATGCCAGTCACACCACAGTGGTGGACCGGATGGTGACCCCAGATCAGTATGTGAAGTGAAGGAAAGTGCCTCTTTTGACATGGTTAGCCCCCACGTTTTGCTTGATACCTGATGTGATTTTGAACTGTAACTGCATTGGGTCCCTGCTAACCAGTTTCCCAGCACCAGATCTCTTTCCCAATACTGTACCACAATTGGCACAATTTCAGCCACCCCCGAAAGTCCCTAGTAAATGGAACCCATGGTACCTAGGGCATGGGTACTGAAGAGGGTCCTCTGGGGTACAGCACCATTTGTGTCAGCACAGAGATCCCTCACCAAGACTATTTAAACTGCCATTGCATGCTGCACGTCTTTGTGCAGAGAAAACCAAAGAGTCGACATGGCACACAGCCCTGTGTGCCATGCACACTTACACTGCATGTTATATAGGTAAGTCCCCCCTACTGAAGACCTTGCAGCCCTAAGGCAGGGTGCACTATATTCCATGTGTGGGCATATCTGCATGAGCAGATATGACTCTGCAATATCAGAGTCATTCTTGGATATTTTAAGTGCACTAGGAAGCCATAGAGAGTACATTGGCTGGAAACTTGTCATTACGAGTTTGATAGCTCCATGATGGCTTCACTGTACCCTAAGATGTTTGGTACCAAACATCTTATCTTAATAAATCCTCACTGATGCCAGGGATTGATTTGTTAATACATGCACACAGGAGACTCTTTAGGGGATTCCCAGAAATCCTATCAAGCACTGGTGTGGTCTCTGACTAGTCATAGCAAGCCTGCCACCACCAGACTCCGCGAACTACGCCCAGGCCTGGTAAAAACTGGGAACCAAAAATGGCTTGGTGTCATGAGTGTAAGGCCCTTGGACACAAAACTGAAGACCCTAGCTGTAAAATCATAAAGAATGCCTCTAGCACACCTGCAGTAAATGCAGTAGTGATTCTCCAAATGGGATCACAGGTGAGCCCTGACCATGTCAAGTTGCTCACTGGGGCAACTCAAGTCTCAGAGTGAGGGGTTGATATGGCTACCCTGACTGTTTGGCCCAGTGACCTGTAGAGATACAGGCAAGAGCCAAATATCAATGAGATTAGGGTAGACGTTCTGAGAGACATTGGTGCCAGTATCATCATGATGACAAAGCAACCGGTGTCCTCAGATCAATACCTGTTTGGAGAAGCCATTACAGTCCTCAACACTGACAATCAGGCTAAGTTATATCCAATGGCATTTATTTCCTTAGATTGGGGAGGGGTTACTAAGGGTAGTGGTGTCTTCTGCTATCCCTGTACAGGGTCTGCTTGGCAATGATTTGGAGTACTCAGTATGGGCTGAGGTAGAAAGAAAACCAATGCAGCAATGCTGTGAAATGCCTGAATGTGTGTGTGCGAAACCCAGAGCACAATGTAAAACCCAGGGTGAAAAAGAAATGTTGGAGCCTGAAAGTATGGACCAACGTTCCAAGAGAAAGTGCAAGAAGTCTGGGAAGCCAACTTCTAATCAGACACAAAATCAAGCCCCCTCTCCTCAGGGAGAAGACTTGTCAGCCTTAGAGGCAACTGAGCCCCAGGAGCTTGGGCCTTACACAACAGAGCCTTTGGGCCCAGAGGGACCCTCTAGGGAAGATCTGAGCCAGGGGCAGAGAACCTGTCCCACTCTTGAAAGCCTGAGGCATCAATTTGCTGACCAGGAAAAGGAAAGTGTCAGTGGCTCCCACCGGGCCTATTGGAAGGAGGGACTCCTATACACTGAGGCCAGTAACATCAAACCTGGTTCCACTAGGGTAGTGGTAGTGCCTCAGCAGTTTAGAGAGTGTCTCCTAACATTGTCCCATGACATTCCACTAGCTGGGCATCTTGGCCAGACCAAAACATGAGGTAGGTTGGTGAACCACTTCTACTGGACAGGAATGTCTCAGAAGGTGAAGGAGTTTTGTAACTCCTGTGCCACTTGTCAAGCCAGTGGCAAGACAGGTAGCCACCTAAAGGCCCCTAATTCCACTTCCAGTAGTTGGGGTACCCTTTGAGAGGGTTGGAATTGACATTGTCATCCCCTTGGCATTCAAACTGCATCAGGAAACTGAATTATTCTAGTGGTATGCCACCAGGTATCCTGACCACCACTCTTCTCCTTCAGTGGAAAAGTCCCTCCTTGGTATTTTTAAAAGGGATGAGTTTCCTAAGGAGGTGGAATCAGACAGAGGTACACACTTTATCTCTGCATACTTAAAACACATGTGGAGTGAATGTGGAGTGATAATAGGTTTACTACCCCATACTATGCACAGACAAATGGGCTTGTTGATAGGTGTAACAAGACCCTAAAGTAGGATTGGTGGACTCCCTGAAAAACTCAGAAGTAGATGGGAGGTTTTACTACCATGGCTGTTTTTTGCTTACAGAGAGGTGCCACAGAAGGCAGTAGGATATCCCCCTTTGAGCTTCTGTTTGGACTCCCTTTAAGGGGACCTCTCTGTCTTGTGAAGGAAGGATGAGAGAGACCTCTCAAGGAACGTAAGAAGGATATTGTGGATTATGTACTTGGCCTTTATTCCAGTATGGCTGAGTATATGAAAAAAACAACAAAAGCCTTGAGTCCAGCCAAGAGCTCCAGAAGCTATGGTATGACAACATGGCTGCCATGTTGGAGTTCTAACCAGGGCAGAAGGTGAATGGTTAAGGGGCATGTGGCACCTAGGGCCCTCCTGGTCAAACAGAATGGCCCCCACCCTATCCTTGAAAGAAAAGGAGAGGTCACCTAGTTGGTTGACATTGGCACAGGCAGGAACCCCAAGAGGGTCATGCATGTAAACCGTATGAAACCCTATAATGACATGCCTGAACTGACAATGTTCATGGTCACAGGTGAAGATCAGGAAGCAGAAAGTGAACCTCTCCCTGACCGTGTCTCTCAAAAACCCTAAAGATGGATCAGTGGAAGGAGCAGTTTTGTCAGACCCTCATTGACCAACAACAGACTGATAGCAGGCAAGTCCTAAATCAGTTTGCTGAGCTCATCTCCCTGACCCCTCGTCTGACTAACTGGTGTCCACATGATGCACACAGGAGACCCTTTAGTAGATCCCCTGAAAACCTACCAACTACTGGTGTGGTCTCTGACAAGTCATAGCCAGCCTGACACCACTAGACATGTTTCTGACCTCATGGGGTGAGAGCCCATGTTCTCAGAGGCCCAAAACAAAGCCTGCTCTGGGAGTAGGTGCTGTACACAATTCCTCTAGGCCAGAATAGTCTTCCAGAGTGGGAAGCTTCAAAGGCAGTGCTGCCTTTGAAGTGCAACCCAGGCTTCCCCATATAGTGCGGGATGCCAAACCCCTGCCCTGCTCAACATTTGGCAGGAATACAGGTAGGAAAATAAGTTTGATGAGGAGGAGTGTCCCCATTCAGCTACCACAACCCCTAAGGTGTGGCAAGTGATGTAGATGCTACTTTTGAAAATTCACCATCTTGAGATGGTGAGAAAATAACTTATCAGGGCTACAGTAGTGCCCCTTTTGACAAGAAGTGGTCACTTAGAATATGTAGACACCTTAAAGGTAGGTAGCCCATTGTTACTACCTGTCTCACCCTTTAACCCCCCTAAATTTAGTTTTTAGGTGGCATCCCTGGACTTTGAACCTTAGATCCGATGGACACAAAACAGACCAAGAAGAGCTGCTGGCTGAGAACTGAAGCCCTGCTGCAGAGAAATTGATGCCAAACCCTGCCTGCTGCCTGAAGGACTCCACAATCGTGGTGTGCTACCTCGCCTTGCCACTTTGAGGACACTAAGAACCCAGGAGCACCTCCAGTCTTTGACAAATTGCCAAAAAATGTTCCTTGGAGCAGAGGGTCTGCTCCCTGTGACAGCAGGTAATGAACCACAGACTCTGGACATACCGACTTGCTGCTCCGTAGCACCTGTGAAGCAGTACCCCGAATAAATGTGGTACACCAGCTCTGAAGAGTCAAATCTGTCTCCCCACCAGGTTTGGGGACACCAGGTCCTACCGGAGCCATGCCACACCAGTATACCCACTGCAACCTGTACCGCGACGAAGAGTCCTCTCCGGACTTCAACTATTTTTATTTATTTATTTATTTATTTAGGAGCTTATATAGTTCGCAGCTACCCCCAACGGGGGTGTCCCGGCGCTTGGACAGGCGAAGGATGGGAGTAAACTCAGTGGTTTTAGGCGCTGGAGAAGAGCCAAGTTTTAAGGTCACGACAGAAGATAGGTTCTGAATTAGTCAATCGCAGTGGCAGAGGCAAGCCGTTCCAGGTTTTGGCGGCGAGCACCTCAAAAGCTCTGCCACCCATTCTAGCGCGGCGATAGCGGGGGTGACGAGGAGGCGCAGGTGGTTGGATCTAAGAGCGCGGCTAGACTGGGCAAGTTTGAGCCGAGCTCTCAGGTAGGCCAGGCCCGTACTCCGTAGCGATCTAAAACTAGAACCATTGATTTAAATTGGATGCGTTTGGCCACTGGAAGCCAGTGGAGCTTCTTCAGGTAGGGGGAGATCGAGTGGCGATAAGGGATATTATATATCAGCCTAGCCGCCGCATTCTGGACCGTCTGTAAACGTCTGATCAGGTACGCAGGAGCCCCTGCGTACAGACTATTTGCGTAGTCTAGATGGGAGGTGATAAGTGCGTGAACAACGGTCCGGCGAGAGTCCTGCGGGAGGAAGGTGAACATTTTTAGGATCATGTGGAAATTTCCGAAACAGGCTGAAGAGACTTGGTCGATTTGATTTTTACATGAAAGCTCGTTGTTGAACCTGACACCTAGGTTCCTGGCCGATGTCACAGGTTCCAGAGGGGGGTTCATTTCTGATGGCCACCAGAGGGGAGGAGGGGGAGGGCTAGGTTGATTGAAGAATAGCACCTCCGTTTTATCCGAATTAAGCTTGAGGGTGTTAAGGGCCATCCAGGAACAGATGTTGAGCAAGCAGCATCTGAAATTGGAGAAGGTAGCTTCGGAGTGGTCCCTCAAAGAGAACACTAATTGGGTGTCCTCAGCGTAGGAGATCACTCGGACTCCGCAAGATTCAACTACCTTAGCCAGGGGGGATAGGTAAATGTTAAAGAGTAAAGGGCTAAGTGCGGAGCCCTGAGGGACGCCGCAGTTCAGAGGCTTCTCCCCGGAAACAAAAGGCTGCAGGAAAACCTGTTGAGTGCGGGTAGTTAAGAATGATCTGATCCAGGATAAAGGGGAGCCCTGGATCCCGAGGCTGAGTAGTCTCTCAACCAAAATGTCATGGGAGACCGTATCGAATGCCGTGGACAAGTCGAGGAGCACTAACATTGCTGCATCGCCTGTGTCCACGCATTCGTGGATATTTTCCAACACCTCCAACAGTGCAGGCTCCGTGCTGAAGCCGGATCTGAAACCGGATTGAGAGTCGTGAAGAAGGTGGCCGGCTTCAAGATAGGTGGCAAGTTGCTCTTGGACTTTTTTTTTGAGAACCTTAGCCGGTCTAGGTAGGAGGGAGGATCTATCCAGGAAGCAAGCACCCATCATAGACGTTGAGACCCCTGAGATCCAAATTGAGAGTGGCCCAGCTGTCCTGAAATTATCTCTCCAAGTTGCCTGCCTCTGACTTCAAGGACATCTTTATGGACGCTGCCTGACTGACCTATCTGCTCTGCACCTGGCCCGACCGACCCTGGTAATGAAGATTCAGCTGCCCTCTTGCGGTCCTGAGTCCCTTGTGTCCTACTCCCTCGAGCCTTGTGTGGTCTGTTTTTAAGTGGTCCTCTCTCCCATAGCGCCCTAGCTACCAAAGACCTTAGCACCCTGCTCCCGGCCGAATCCGGGACACCCTCAAAATTCCACTGGTGAAACATTGGACCTGGCCTTGTTAACTACCAAAATCCAAGAGGTGAACCTTGAAAGCCAATTGTACAAAAGTTTATGCCTTTTTTTGTCTTTTTCCCCATTGACTTCAGTGGTGCATAATTGCGCACAAATGTGATTGATTTTGGGAACTCTAAAAATGTGTAGCTTGAAAAGTATACTTACTGTAGAATGTGGTTCTTGGTCTGATAAATTATATAAAAATCAATAATTTTTTTTCAAATTGATCCCGAATTTATTCTTGAGTGTGTGTCACATTTACTGCTTCTGAGAGTACAACAAATACTTAGCACTACCCTCTGATAAGCCTAACTGCTCAGCCACACTACCACAAATAGAGCGTTAGCATTATCTACTTTTGCCTCTGTAAACCAATAAGGAACTCACTGGACTCTCTGCACAGTGTACTTCATTTTCGTACACTACATAGAGAGCCAGCTTCCTACATGAAGGGAGAAACCATGAAGATAAGGATAGTCTCTGGAAAGGTTTCAGTTAGGCCTGTAGCCATAGTGTCCCTGAAGATGGAAAGTACCTTTAGTTGGCATAACGTTCTCCACTCCCCTTGGCTTGCCTCCTGGGTAATGACCTACTTGAGATTGGTCAGAACCCAAGTGGGGTGGTAGCCCAGAGCACCCTCAACCCAAAGTTTCTGGGAATCCAGTCCCTGCAGTTGAGACCAGTGTGTCTCAAAAGAAAGGAAAAATGGGAAGGACGAGGAAGCCACTTGTAAAGAAGGAACCAGTGAGCCATGGGCATTCGGACCCAGTAGGGGTAGAGCCCAAAGCTGGTACTAGTGAGGCTTTGCCTGTACCTGAAGAAGTCCTGAGTGGTCAGGCAGCTGTGCAAAAAAAGGGTGCTGTCCCTGCTCTGACTGGAGGGAGAGTGGAAGAAGTGTGCCTGCCACAAGATGTGGTAGCCCCCTACTCAGAACAACAAGAGAGGTTCCATGAACCCACAGTTGATCCTGAGGCCGCTCAGCCACTTCTCAGTAGGGAGCTCAGGGTGTGGCTTTGGATACTGACAGTTGTCAGTAGCTTCTGGTGGTACTGGCCTTCATGGCTGCACTATCTTTGGCATCAGAGGCAGACCCCATAGCCCAAAGCATGTTAAGCCCCCTGACCCTGCTGGTCATGATGGAGTTGCTCAAGTGTTGGGTACCCTCAGTGGGTAAGCTAGGTGTCAACTTAGCTAATATAGGGATAAGTGAGGTGGGTAACTCACTATCCAAGGTTAAAGGGGAGAAGGATAATAAAACATCTAGAGTAAAGGTTAGTTTTAAAACGGGTCCTTTTACTGTTGAGATGGGTCCGCTTCCCAGAGGGAGTGACCTTACAGGGAGGATGTGAGGCAGAGTAGGTCCTGTAATAAAATAGCCATTTCCCCTCCTGTTTCTTCACCTAACAAGCCATGTATACTCTCCCAGGGTTGGATTGAGTCACCTGGGCGTGTTGGCTGGAAGGGGGTTGTGTTGGAGGCTGGGCTCATTTGCAGGTTCCCCCAACACTTTTTGCCCCTTTTTAGACTGCTAGATGCTGTTTTTTTTTACCTGCTAACCAGGCCCCAGGACCCATGCTCTTTCCCCTAAAAGTGATGTAATTTGGTTCATCCAATTGGCAAGGTGCTTTTGCCCCTTATAAGTCCCTAGTATATGGTATCAGTGGTACCGAGGTATAGGGTGGGAAGTGGGTCACCAGGGCTGCAGCACTGGTTGTGCTACCCTGTGTGATGCAAGTAAGAGTGTGTCTGCCGGTCTGCCATTACAGCACTGTACGGGCATCCTGTCTGCTGTTGAGTGACTCTGCACACACCCTGTGCTACAGATCCACACCACTGCCTTAATGTAAGTAAATCACACATATGGTTTTCCTCCTAAGCCTAGGAGGTAGAGTGCATTACATTAAAGGTCTGGATTTATATGTTTATACACATATATATCCCTATAGTAACCCTGTAAAGCAAGGTTTTACTGTAAGTTACCTGCGGTCCAAAGAGTAACATGGGCTGGCTACCGAGGAAACTCGAGATAGCCTGCTTCATTATGGAAAGACCACATTTTGTCATGTTTGGTGTCAATCACTTTGCTTTTTTGCCCCAACATGATCCCCCTGACGAGTGTGAGCTGGCATGCACAGGGGTGCCACCCTGAGTGGGTGCCTCCTGAGGATGCAGTGACCCAGTGCCTTGGCGGGCTTCCCCAAGCTGTTTGCTGCCAAGACAAGAGTCTGACCTCCTGGTGGGATGTGTTTGCACTTGCCCAGGATGGAGAAAAGGGCCTGGGCAGGAAGAAGGTCATACCTCCTCCCTCCCAGCATGGCTAGTGTTTACAGTCATCAAGGCGGTGAGCCTCAAACGCTTTCACCGCCCTTGGTGTTTAATTACTTTGTCCCCGACTCGAGGAAAAAGCCCTTCCCACCCTTTCCAGGCCAATAGGCAGGAAAAAAAAGTTATTCAGGAGGTGTACACCTCCAAATGTCTCGCCACACCTTTATGGTGGGCTAGAAGGACTGTACAGATAAGAGAGGGTTCTGCCATTTTTAAACACCCTAAATTAGATGACTCTTTTTAGAAAGGTGACGTACACCCCCAAATGCTGTCACCCCAGGGGTGGGTTACTCACAGGGATCAGTAGCCAATTGGCCACTGTCCCTCTCTCCCCCTAGACTAGGATTTAAGGGGCTCACCAGAATCTCATTTCGGACTTTGAATCTGAGAAGATTCTTAGTTCTGAATTTGAATCTGAGAAGATGCACAAAGAAGATGCCATCACCGACAACATGACTTTGGACTCTGCCACAGTGCATACAGAGGACTCTCAAGTCCCCAGAAGAGACCATATACTGGAACCATATGTTCAACATGTGTCCATGGCAAAAATTCATTGCGCACAGCAAGAGGGACTCCAGTGGATGTCAGAAACCGAAGCAGACTACCTTGGATTGGTGGGGCAAGTCGCCTGCAAGCTCCAGGAAAATCGGCATGCTGTGTGACAAGAATTGCCACCCACTGTGCCTGTCAAGAGTGAGTCCAGAGAAAAGTGATGCCCTGCAAGCCTGGAGTTGTAGCTAACCTTTCACCAAGTTTGAAGCCACTACTCCACTCCTGTCAAACTCCAGCCGCCGAAGTAACCCTGGACTACATTTGCTGCAGTCAAGGATTTGTGATGGCCAGTTACATGATCGACACCTTGAGTGACATCTCCAGCCCAAAAGCAACTCACTACTGCGTTTCTGCATCCTGAACTTGTTGTCATCAAGTATGTGGTAAAGCATCTTTGGCGTGAACTGCCCCGTTGATTGACAGCTGACAGCTTCTGCTGCATCCAGAGCTGCCAAGCAAGTTCGGTGAAATCCAGCTGTTAAACTCGGGTCCTTGGACCCCAAAGGCCTCTACTCTCCATGGGTAGAGTGGAACTCCATCTCCAAGTGCGGTTTTGTTAAGTGCTGCAGGTTTGACATCTCCAGCAGATCCCGTTCAGTATGAAGGACAGCCAAGTCACCTCTTCACCCTGACTCCCTGGGCAAGGTAACAAAGTGAAGACTGTTGGAACTTGGTCTAGGGGCCCGCATGGCCTTTTCCACAAGAGGGTTCATTTGAACTCATCTTGCAAGTGATTGAGTGCTACCTGTGTTTTCCCTGACTAATTTCAATGCGACCAGTTTGAAAGGTTTACTGCATTTATTTTTGAACACTTTAAAAATCCACAACTCTGGTTAGATGTATGATGCAAAGTTTGTTTTGGTGTCTATATTTATATAAAAATAAGATGTATTTTTTATAAATTGGTGTCAGATTTCTTTTGAGTTGCCCCAATTACTTATGCATCATAATGGTACCCTAAAACTGCTTAACACATGCACCTCCAGTAATGCCAGACTGATATTTTCCACACTACCAGACCTGAGGAAAGGATTATTGTAAGGATCATATCTGTGTATTGTGAGATTATTGAATGCTAAGACCTTGCAGCCATACCACATAATATTCCACCTTGCAACACACACCCACTCACATACCTATGCAGCCACTCACACAGCTACTAACTCTCCAACAGAGACTCTCATACACACACTCACTTTCCAATACATCCACTCTCAAAGCCACTCACTCACCCATCCAGTCAACATCCCAATTTCTTACATGCATGGACTGAGGTAGGCCAGCTAAAGAGTTACCTTCTGAGTTCAGTGCGAGAAGTTCCATTTGCAGAGGAGGAGGAGGCCATGAGAAGCATGAAGAGGGCATCGCTTTAACAAGAAGAGCAGAAAGGGCGTCGTGGAAGGTCCTCACTCTAGCACAAAGAGCCAGTTGAGTTTCGTGGATGGCAATTGGTGGAGCTTCTTGTTGGCAATCAGCATGTGCTGTTGTTGCTCTAGCATGAAGGGCAAATCTCACCAGAGCTTTCCTTTGGTGGATGCCGCAGGCCGCAGAATCTCAGTGTGAACAGTTTGTGGTTGTGGTTTCGAGGAGCAAAAACTTCAAGATTTCACCTTTTCTTCTTGGGAGGAGCACCAATTGATGCCAGCCAAGGGTCCTAGACCTGGAGATGCACCTCTTGGGGATCAGGAACTCGCTCCAGCAGAGTCCAACAGTGCTCAGGCAGGTCCACTTATGGGTCTGGGCAGGTCCAGTGCAGCAGATCGGTGGTGCAGTTACAGGGAGGCCTCTGGAGCTTGTTGTGTCCTCGTAGCTCAGACAGGAGATCAGCCAAATGACCCTTTAAGTCATGCAGGGTAGACATGGATGAAGGAAGCAGGCCCAGTCGTCCTTCTCAGAGAGCAGGGCAGTTCTCAAGCAGAAGGACAGCCCTCTGTTATCAGCAGGTCAGTCTTCTGGGGGGCAAGTCAGTCCTTTTTGTATAATGTCCACAGGTTCAAAAGTGTACTGATGAGTGGTTCTATAGGGCCACTATTTATACCTGCTGCCAGCCTTTAAAGTGGGGCGATTCCCTATGCTACCCCAACATAGTGTTGTGGAAAGTTCTTCCCCTCTCTGCCAAGGCTCCAAGAAGTATGGGGTGACAAAAGACTATTGTCAACTTCCTTTGTGTTGTTATGTTATGTTATAATATTTGTAAAGCGCATGGCTGCCCCAGGAACGGGGCGTTCCAGCGCTAAATCTAGCCGAGTGGATAACAAGGAAGCTCAGTGGTTGGAAAATAGCCATTGTGCCTGTTGAAGGCAAGCTCTTTGAAGTGTAAGTGGGGCAAGGGATAGCTCTGCCCCCGCCAATCTGGCAGAATGACCTATCCTATCCATACCAAGTCCCTTAATGTGTCACTGTCTGGAAGGAATACACGTACCCCAATAGCAGAGCCATTTACAGTCATATGACCAAGGACACTAGCAGAAGGCACTCATTGTTAGGACAAGAAAGTATCAACTTTCTAAAAGTGGCATTTTAAGAATTGTGACTTAAAATCAGGCTTGGGCAGAATGTTTAATTCCGTCTTCGGAATTGGCAGAAATTGGCAACTCTGCATTAGTCTTGTAACAGGGATTTCCTGCCAAATTCCTCAAATCGGCATGTGGCAGAATTTTTTCCCACAAGGCTGAGAAATTTAAGCACAAGAGAAATTTGGGATCCTCCAGCATGATTTTCTAACATGGGCGATTGTGAACGGTCGTGGTCTGAGGGCTGATTTTTTAGTAGATTTGCTGCTGCTCGAGTAGACCTTCTACTCGAATGTAAGCAAAATCAACTCGAATGGCTACACACTCTTGTGCACCGCATGGTGCTGTTCGTGCTACTGGCACTAAATTGCAGCACAAGCAACTCGACGCGCATATTTTCGGGCCATTGGTGGAACTCAATGGAATATCATCGACGTTCTATGTAAGTTCGCAAGTTCCGCCCACCCCCATTTCAAAATTCGACTTTACCATTAATGATCATTTTAAATTACAATGCGTCTGAGTGTAAACACCGTATTTATATCTGTTGTCAATCAATAGTCATCAATCACTATTAATAATCATAATAAGGTAACACAGTGTTAGACAATGGAAGAGATAGGCCTTACAGTAGTGAAAAATATTATTAGGAGTTTCTCCCTATGAGGACATGTACAACTTAAGTACAGATGTCCTGCTTTTTAAACCCAGCCCTATGAGGCTTGACAGCCTACTGTAGGGTGTGACATATATATTAAAAAGGGAGGTTTAGGCCTGGCTAAAGGCTTATTTACAAGTTAATCAAAAGGAGGGAGAAAGTGGTCAGATTCGCTGTGGACTCGGACTCCTGTCTTACATGACTAACCAAAGGTAAGTCCACCCGTATTCAACGAACTATCCTTCTAGTGGTCTTGATTGGACTCAAGGAAAATGATAAGTTTTCTTAAAATAACCCTCACCCAACAAAAGGTACCTTGGTGGCATGCTTCATCATCGGGTTCTTCCTGCCCCGCTGGGGGACGGGGCGTGCTATGACCGACGGAGACGTGGGAGCACTTTGTATGGTGTGGGCTATAAAGTGATGTGAGAGTGGAAGGGTCAAAAACTTGTGAAATTAAAAAATACCTGGTTATGTGGAGCCTAAACTTTATTGAATCCTCTAACTGGTATTGTTAAAAAGGGGGGAGTGGGAGAAACACACTGTGATGGATGTGTGTCTCCCGGTCTCCATGTTTCAAGCCTTTCCCCTACGGCTTTTCTTCGGGACCAGACTAAATGATCCATTGTACCACAATTAAAAAACCTAATGAGTCTTATTAATTAATTTTAAGTCAAATAAAGATATTTCCATGCAAATACAATACCTGGTAGGTATATTTCTTGAATAAGACATGTTTTATGCCTAATTTTGGCCCCATGTGCTCTGCTCAGGAGGGGTGCTTGTAGTCACACAATCATCAAAGCTGCACCCTCGCCCTGCATACTCTGCCTGCCCGTGGCTCTCAGAGCCACTGGCAGACAGAATATGCAGGGCTAGGGTGCACCTTTGATGATTGTGTGACTACAAGTGCCCCTCCTCTCCCGTGCAGAGCTCATGGGGCCAAAATTAGGCATAAAACATGTCTTATTCAAGAAATATACCTACTAGGTGTTGTATTTGCATGGAAATATCTTTATATTACCTTAATATTAATTAAGAAGACTAATTTGTTTTTTTAAGAGTGGTACAAGGGATCAAGCAATCACTCTCGGAGCCACAGGCAGGCAGAGTATGCAGGGCGATGGTGCAGCTTTCACGATTGTGTGACTACAAGCGCCCCTCCCCTCCCGTGCAGAGCTCATGGGTCCGGAATTAGGCATAAAACATATCTTATTCAAGAAATATACCTACAAGGTATTGTATTTGCATGGAAATATCTTTATTTGACCTTAACATTAATTAAGAAGACTAAATTGTTTTTTTAAGAGTGATAAAAGGGATCAAGCAATCACTCTCAGAGCCTTGGGCAGGCAGAGTATGCAGGGCGAGGGTGCAGCTTTGATGATTGTGTGACTACAAGCGCCCCTCGCCTCCCGTGCAGAGCTCATGGGTCCAAATTTAGGCATAAAACATATCTTATTTAAGAAATATACCTACAAGGTATTGTATTTGCATGAAAATATGTTTATTTCACCTATAAATTACTTAAAAAGACTAATTTGGGTTTTTCAGAGTGGTACAAGGGATCATTTATTCTGGTCCTGAAGAAAAGCCGTAGGGGAAAGGCTTGAACCTTGTAGACTGGGAAACACACATCCATCACAGCGTGTTTTTCCCACTCCCCCCTTTTTAACAATAACAGTTACAGGATTCAATAAAGTTTAGGTTCCACGTAACCAGGTATTTTTTAATTTCACAAGTTTTTGACCCTTCCACTTCCACCACATCACTTTATAGCCCACACCTTACAAAGTGCTCCCACGTCTCCGTCGGTCGTAGCACACCCCATCCTGCAGTGGGGCTGGAAGAACCCAATGATGAAGCCTGCTGTCAAGGGACCTTTTGGTGGATGAGGGGGGTATTTGAAGAAAACTTATTGTTTTCCTTGAGTCCCACCAAGACCACTGGAAGGATAGTTTGCTGAAATACGGGTGGACTTTCCTAAAGGCTTATTTAGCCAGAGTGAAATGGCAGTTTAAAACTGCCCTACAGACTACTTTACTGCATGCCACAATGAGTGTTGCAGGTCAACTAGTAGCACTAAATTTAAAGGCCCTGGATACATGTTGTTCCATTTAGTGTAGGCTTACAAAAGGCCCTGGGTACATGTAGTACCATTTATTAGGATCTTACAAGTAAATTAAATGTACCAATCAGGTGTAAGCCAATAGTACTATATTTTAGGAACAGAACACAAGCACTTTTCTTCTGCTTAACAGGGGAAAAGTGCACAGAGTCTTAATCCCCCCAAAAAAAGGGTTCATCATCTGAAGGCACATGTCTGGAGTAGACCTTACTGAAAGGGCCACGCCCGTCATATTCCATAACACATATTACTGAATTTCACTTCTGATCTACAGTAACTTTACTTAGGCATTGTCTTCGGCTTAATGCACCTTAGTGTACAATTGTAGTGCAAAAATTGTATTGATAGTTAAGACTATTTCCTCCCAGATTTCATGAGTATATATATGTGTTTATGTATTTGAGGTATTTAGCGCAGCTTAGCTACAAAGGGCCACATGTATCAACATTAGGAATAGCGATTACGTAAATGCGATTTTCTGTGTATCACAATTAGGTAATTGCTTTTCCTAATGTATGAAACTCCAAGAGTTTATTCAATGATTCCTAGGGGGTCACAAATCGACCTACCTCATGAATATTAATGAGGCAAGTAGCTATTTGCAACCCACTAGGAAACGCTAAAATCATGGGGATGGTGGCCTGCTGGGGTCAGCAGACCACCATGTCAGTGATTGCTTTTAAATAAAGCAATCATTTTTTTTTTAAATGCATCCCGTTTTCCTTTGCAAAACGGGTTGCTTTTAACAAAACAAAATGAAAAGTTTTCTTTTTATTATTTAGGAGAAGGCTGTGGCCCCTGGGACCACTGCTTGCTCTGAAAAAATGTCTGTACTACCATTCACAAAAGGGGACCCCTTACGATTTGCGAAGAATTACTACCAACTTGAAATTGATGGTAAAATGTGAATGTTTTGCGACCGCATTTCTGGCACAAAACATTCTTACATACTGCTGAGATTCAGTATTAGGAAGGAACATCCTAGACACGCCCCTTCCAAACACAGAATCACAAACCCTATTTGCGATTCGGTAATAGGTTACCGAACCGCAAATAGGGATTGGTACATATGAAAACCTTTTTTTCCGGTTGCAAATGGCCCAATTCTGCAAATCAGGCCTTTTGCAACCTTAAAAAGGGTACATACAAGTGCCCCATAATTGTGAAATTCGGTGTTGTGGTAGATGAGTTGCAAAGGAGTACAGACATGGCTTCAACACAGATTACAGAGAAAAAGGTGCTGCCAGAATGTGTGGATTGCACAGATGAGCGTAAATGAAAACAGGTAATGGCGTTTATGTGGGGACAGAGGAGCAGGACTTTACAGTAAATTTACTTAGGCTTTGTCTCCAGCTTAATGCGCCTTAATGTATAAATTGTAGTCCATAAATTGTAATTGGTGAGTATATGAATGTTTTTTTTAAAGCATATATGTATATAAGATGTTTAGCGCAGCGTAGCTACAAAATGATGGGAATGGGGTTTATGTGGGGCACATCATGAGCAGGGCAGGGCAGTCATGAGACTGGGAAGCGCTTTGTGTATGAGGGTAATAAAAAAAGTCCTTTTGTATTGGTATTATGAGTATAAGCAGTGATCTTTTAAAGTTTTAATGCTGTGTCCCGGGATTTAAAAAACATAAGTCATTGGGCCACACAGATTGACAAGCATCTTATTTCAAAATCATTCTATACAATTATCAGCTCTAAACATGTTTAACTATTCAAACATGGCAGTTATATTTAGTTATGCTTTTATAAAATGCAAACACATGATTGCAAACATGCTATGAGCAGTTTACTCTCCCTAAAGTGTAAAAGTATGCACAGTGTGATCCTTTAACATAAAGTGGTTGCGGGGGGGCTTGAGGATTTTCCAGACACCATCCTTCCATGACACCTACTTCCAGCCAAAGAGATGGGTGACAAAAGATGATACTGATGGGCCATTACCGAGTAGCTGAATGCCACTCTGTTTTTTTCTTTCTTTCTTTTCATTCAAAACACAGCACTGTTTTCATCATGCTATGCCGAGTTTGAATACCTCTGTACTAAGGTCATAAGGTTGAGAAGGGACCAAAATATTTTGCTGCCAAGTAGAAAAGAATTTCAAAGTTAAAGTTTCAAAGAATAAAAGAAAAATTGAAATCCATGAACAACATTTTTCTGGGGACTACGATAAAAACGATAATAACATACATTATTTATTTGTGAGGAAGGTACAAGCAGTATGGTGCACGGGACGTTCTCACTAAGAGATTTTCACAGCCTGAACTGTGCCTTACAAATGCTTCAGCTTTCAATGCGCCAAGGATTACAATTTATGAAGTTATTGTGTGCAGATGAAATTGAACAGACCAGAGCTGGGACACAGTAAAATACTTTGTGAAATTGTAAAATAAAAGACGATTGAAGACAAATCATTGAAAAACACTTTTCCCTACACCCTGCTACAACTTTCACTGCGCCAAGGACTACAACTTAAGAAGGTACTGTGTGCACAAGAAAGTAAGGGGCTTATTTATGAGCCCTTGGTCACTTTTACGCCTCCGGGGCATCACTTTTTGTGACGAACGGGCAGCGTAAAAAATGCGCCATATTTACAAAGTGCTGCATCTAGGCAGATACGTCACTTTGTAAAACCCTGCGCCACATTATACCTGCGCCAGGTATAATGTGTGCAGGGTGGGCATTCCCCCGCAAAAAGCCTCGTAGAAGTGGCACTTTGAAATCTATGAGATTTCAGTGCGCCACTTCTAGGAAACCAATGTGTCAGTATCTTACTCCTGCCTCACAGCAGGCGTAAGACTGACACAGGCCTTTTCACATGGGGCATGCCCCATGTGAAAGGACACATTGCTGGAGTTGCGTCTGTTTTCAGACACACCCCAGCAATGCATCACTTTTGCACCTACAGATACGTCAGCAATACTGACGTATCTGTAACTCCTTGTGACATGATGCGTCATACAGTAAATATGACGTATCCATCATGATGCAAGGAGGGCACTGTGAAAACTGTTGCATCGCTGTTTTCACGCAGCGATGCAACAGTTTTCATAAATAGGCCCCTAACTGACCTTATATGGGACACATTAAAATGCATTGTGAAATTATAAAATAATATACAATTGAATACCCGACGTTAAAAGACACTTTTCTTAAACTAAAGATATCTGTCGTGAACCTAGGCACTGGATATGAAAAAATATATTATTATGAAGTAAACCTTGCATTTTGCTGGGAGAACGCGCTATCATTACCGTTACTGTTTGAAACTATGGGGCATATTAGCAAGACCCACGTTAAAATTATCGCCGTTTTAGCGGCAGGAAACTGCCGCTAAAACGGCGATAATGGGCTTGCTAATATGCGTTATAGAATTCAATAGAAGCCCAGGTTAGATGTGCAGGACATCTAACCTGGGCTTCTATTGGAATTCTATAACGCATATTAGCAAGCCCATTATCGCCGTTTTAGCGGCAGTTTCCTGCCGCTAAAACGGCGATAATTTTAACGTGGGTCTTGCTAATATGCCCCTTTGTTCAATAAAAATAGCGTTTGCCTCAGACAACTAAAATATGGAGTTGTATCCCACTTATTAATTCACAATGAATAGAATCGGTAGAGAAAGATGAAATGCTTCTACATTGAAATATATGTTCATGGACCTCAGTCATTGAAATTCTCAAGCAGTGCTTCTCTGCTATGATTTTTCATATAGAAGACACGATTCCCTTTTTTGCTCAACAGATGAAGGCATGAAAGGTTCCCAGTGAATTACACAACTGCACTTGTCAGAGTCTCATATCGCCTCTCTGCAGAAAAGAATTATTTTTCAAGGGTACAAGCACAGACCTCTCTGTTTCCATTGAGCAATCCGATGACGAATCAGCACAAGCCTAAGCATTTTTTTTCTATGGGTAAAGCACGTTGAAAGTGTCTTCTGCGGTGCATTGTTGCAACAAAACCACCTAGGTCTTATTATCTACACACACACGCACAAAGCAACGGGCTGGTAACTGAGCCTACACAGACGATTGCTACTTCATGAACAGAGCTGGTTGCTTTACTAGACATTGATATTCCTAAGGAAGACACTGCTCAAAATATTTAATGAATACAAAAGGAAAAGGACAACCATTCTGAAATATGTATACAAAGAAAGGATGTTTTAATGAACGGGCAAAGTGGGCAATCACAGCTGCCTAGGTTTCAGATTGCTTATGTGTGACATTTTCATAGTTTCAGTGCACTTATGAGTGACATACAACAACCAAATGTCTGACACTTAGGGGTCTATTACAATGGCGGTCAAAGGCTTTTCCGTCGGTTTCAATACCGTCCGGCTGATTATGATGCAGCCGGTCGGAATTGAATCCAGCCGATCATTCTGGCTGACTTCCAACGGGCTCAAGGAGCCCATTGGCCGGTTCGTAATCCCAAAGGGCGGGCCTTTCCTCACTTGGGATTACGATGCACGGTTTCCGGCATGGCATGTCGGAAAGCGTGCTGGGGTCCCCCTTGTGTGTGCTGCCTCCAGTTGGGGTCCGAGGGGACACCTATGGTGCCCCCCTTGTTGATCCCTGCACTTTGAGGGGCCTGCCATGGGGAGCAGGGATGAACAACACATCCCATTTCCCCATGGGAGCATGTATTGCGGCCAGTTTAAGGCCGGAATGCATGCTCCCATAGTTGTTGGAATGCAACCAAACACTGTTCTAATGCGGCGGGCGGGACCGCCAACCGGGTGTTGGTCAGCCCCGTTTACAAGACGGTGTCGGGCAGAAGCAATTCCGCCCGACATCGAAATTGGCCCCTTAGAGTGACGCTTTCTCGCAAACAAAATCAACCAATGAAGTCTATTGAAACAGTTAAATACCAGAAATGACACCCATTTGGGCAACAAGAAACTCTAAGAAAATCTTGAAACTGCGGCAAAAGAGCTGAAATGGAAGGGCACTAACCTAGTGCCCTTGTAAGCTCATTGCACTGTAAAACAATTCTGTAAGCATGATATTACATAATAAACACGTCTTTCGGAGGCAATACTTTATTAACATTCTGTGCAGACATGCAAGAGTCGCAGTTAAATACAATAAAAATACTGGATGTTAAAGATTGTCACTTCCATAATGAAATAAGCAATATAATATTAAAGCCCATATGTACATACAGGCAAGACCGAGTACAACATCTTCCCAATTGGACAAAACTATCAATGTCAAATAGCACAGTGAACAACATCACTGAAGCACTCTTTCAGAGCCTGCACCAGTGCAGGAGGTGTCCAGTGCAACATTCTTTTTTTGGCTCCCCATATCCTCCTTCCTTTTTCTTGGATTCCTTTAGTACCATTCTCCAACAGTGCCCCTCATCTCTCCATAGTCCCTGTCTCACAAACATTTCATTTGTTTTATAGTGCTGCTCATACCAGTGCAGGGTGTCAGAGCACTTTACATCACACACACATTATACAGAAACAAGGAATCATTTGTAGGTAATTCATTCAAGGAAATGTTAAATAAAATAATGAGAATTGCAAGGTTTAGTAATGGGTATCATATGTCATCCATACTAGTAGGCAGTATATTTTAAGAGTGTTTGGTCTGGAAAAGGAAATACTCAGGATTTAAAATGTACCACAGTGGTCGGGGTTGGCTCTACTAATAAGAATGCATTTCTACTGACACTAACCCCTTTTCAGCAAAATTAGGATAATGAAAGTAAGGGGAAAGACATAACGTTATAACCTATACTATGCACTTTACATGCAGCTGATGTCTTTGACAGTTTTTAGGTTACTGTTTAGATTAAGATTGTAATTTATACTATTGATGAAGAATTTAGCACACAGCTCTTTGCTTTTTATCTTTGCCAGTTTTAAGAATCTTAACTGTCTCCTCTTTCGAGTGGCATAACATTGTTTGACCATCTCTAATTATTCTCAATCTAGCAGGTTTCTAAAGGAAGACCTGAGGACACACCACTTCTAGAGGATCAATTATTTGTTTGAGCTTCTGTCGGTGATCAATAGTTATTTTACATAAGTCTGCCCTCACAAAAAAAGATAATGCATTGATAGGGACTAGGGCTGAAGGTCTAGTCTTTAAGTATATGGCTTGTCTCAAAAGAAATTGACAATAAATATCAGGATAGGCCAAGGCTTAGCCTTATCAAGTTTATAGGTTTCCAGACATATTGGTAGATGGTGTACATGCTAGATTTGAGAGTCCATATCCCAGTCTGGAAAATCTGGGAAAGCGCGTGAGAACAGCTGAACCATGAACTCCTGAGGGTCAGGTCCCTTCTTCCCCTCTGAAATCCCAAATACTCTCAGGTTGTTGTGCTGCTGTCAGTTCTCCAGGTTCTCGATCTCAGATTGAACCAATGTAAGCTGTACCTCGTTGTCCCTAATAGCCTTCGCTGTGGCCGATCCAACCTCTTCTGTTTCAGCAACACTTTGCTGCAGCTCTGTAACTTGAGTAGTAGGTACAGAAACCTTTCCAGCTATTGCCACCAGAGATTGACTCAGCTTGGTCTTGTCAGCTTGGACCTGTACATAATGTTGTAGCACCTAAGGATGTTGGTACTGCTCCTGCTGTTAGAATAGACCCGAGAGTGCTTATGTAGTGCCCTATATGAGTTAGCATTCGTGGCACCATTTTCTGTTCAGATGCCATTTTGAATGATGATTGAAACTAATCCCTTACCATTTCCGAGAAAAGCCTCTGTTAAGTTTTGTTTCTTAAATGTTGAAGTTTTGCCTCAGTAATGAATAGACTGTTCATATTAGCGCATACCTTTCTCACTAGATAGAGGCCCTCTCCCACTTGTCTGGTGGCGGGCGCAGGGTGAAACGACCTTGGATTGTGTTAGGTTGTGTGAGATACGAGAACCGAAACCTATTTTCTTTGTATTTCACTGTCAGGCTGCATCTGCCTGGAAAATTCCACTGTGGGTGTGTTTTTGCCCGGCTATGAAATGTACATAATGTATCTCTATGCTTGCTGACTTCAGTTCCCTCTGTACCACTCTTCGAGACTGTGCAGACAGGGCTCCACTCTGAGTGTATCTGAATAAAACAATTATTGGTATATTCTCCACTGTTCTTCAGACTCTTCATTTGGTATGGAAGGCAGAGAGGTGGTCCGAGGAGACCCGAGTGGCCCCAAGCGGGTCACTTCTTTCAGTTGGCGCCCGAACAGGGACTCTTCGGGTGATTGATCCATCCCCTTTCCGCAGACGGGGGGAGGAAGAGGACATCGTCGGGTCAGACTGACGGCTCAGGGATCCCTGCACGAAGAGTTTCTGTTACTCGCAGCTGTGGCCAAAGAGGACGATGATACCTTTGTAGAGGAGTTGTTAGATACTCGACCCCCACCTCCTTATGCCCCGCAGAGGATATACCCTGTTGTTCGTTTGCAGATACAGCAGCCTGTCTCGTCCGCTGAAGCTGCCCCTGTATCTACGACTGTTATACCCACAGCTCCAGTTACCGTCCCCCTTATTCTCTCTCCTCGCCATCCTTGACGACTGTGACCTCTGTTACATCCACTGCCCCTACTATTGTGCCCTCTGTTCTTTCTCCTCCGGTGCAACCATTGACTACAGTTTTACCTACTACTCCTATTACCCCTCCCCCTGCAGTTATTCATCCTCCAATGTTTTTGGATGCTGAAACCCCTGTACGTGGTTTTGAACACAGGGATTTGGCGAGATTTAGGGAACGAACAGGTCCGTTTATGCGATCTGGAGTAGGGGAGGATGAGAAGAGGACTATAGTGAGTCAGGCAATGTGATGGGCTTGTAATGCAGTTTATAGTGTGGAAGATATTTGGCGAGTTATACGTGACTTTGAGCCTTTTTTACAACAGCATGCTTTTCAACATATGTCTGCTACATTGCTTGATCTTTGGCATACACACATTGAGTCGGAGGCTCCCCAGATATTATTTGATATTAGAGACCGCGTTTATGTTACTGATTTAGTGCCAGAACAGGTGTTTGCTAATATTTCTACCATAGTTTCTTATAGAGGTCGGTTGTATGATAAGAGCCCCACTCAAATAACTCAGTTCCCTATGCGTGAAGTCCACCCAATTTATCATCCGGAAATACCTGCATTGACGGATCAGCACGGTTTGACCACTAGACTGGCTGTGGCTGCCTGTTTCCAGGAGCAATGGGTTTATACTCGATGGAAAAGAAGTGAGGTTTTAGCCCTTAAGGCTACTTTGCCTGATCCTAGGAAAAACCCTACAGCCTATTATAAGGAATTAACAGAACCTGCCTCTTCTACCGTAATGACTCTTGCTGATATTGAAATTCTTTTGGTCTTCTTGTTCCGGTCGATATTTGGAAGCAGGTGCATACCCAAGATCATGTTGCTGAGTTGGGTGGTACATAGGATGTGATTAAGGGATGGGATCAAGAAAGGAAGCCAGGAGGTAAGCCTCGTGCGGAGATACTCGCTTTGCCTGGTCGCATTATTACATATATGCATACACTTATTCCACCTAAGAAAGGAAGTTGGGACAGATTAACAGCCTGTCGACAGAAGAAGGATACAAGTGTATCTGATTTCTTTACTAGGTTTGAAGATACAGTTTTGGATTACAGTAGACAGGATATGTCCTCGGAGGGAGGAGTCTGTTTGCTTGTTGGCAGGTTTGTTACTAATCTTCTTCCTGAAATAATGACTCATTTGCAGGCGTCTGAAAGTACTTGGTCTACGTCTTCTCCCTCTGTTATTTTGAATATGGCTCAATATTATGAACATTGAGATCAGGAGGAGAAGGATAACACTGATAAAAACACAAGGATTTAAAGACGAAAGTGTTATTGCAGCAGGCATTTTGGGGAAACAACAGGGGACGGGGGGTCCTTCTCGACAACTCCCACGTACTAGGCAGCCTACTATGACACCTTTGGGGCAAAATCAGTGTGCGTATTGTAAGGAGGAAGGACATTGGCATAGCCAGTGCCCTGAGCTTTTACAGAAGGTTTTGTCCCCTAGAGGACGGGGTTCTGGTAGTTGAGGCCATAGGATCGACAGAAATCAGAATGCTGCGGCTCCTGTGGGCCGCTCTAACAATAATTATTTTGATGACCCCAGAGATGGACAGTATTATCATTATGACTATGATATTGATGATGTGACAGGTATGTCTTACAGCTAGGACAGCCAGGGACAGGGTGAGGGACCAGTTCAGATACCTGTAGATCAGCGTGGTCCTTATATCACAGCGGAATTGCAAGGTTCGAATAAGGAATTTTTGGTTGATAGAGGTGCGACAAAAAGTTTTGTTTCTCTACTTATGGTCCCTGGGGCGGCCCTGTCTGGCCAAACTAATGTTTCGGTAGTGTTTTCCGGTGTACCGGTCGTCAGCCCCATTTCACGCCCCCTTGCACTTACTGTTGGTCCTTTCACTGTGGAGTCTCCATTCTTGTTAACATCTAATTGTGGTGAAAATGTGATGGGTTTGGACTTGTTGAGGAAGTTGCATGCTACTATCTATTGTTCTCCTGATGGTGTTTATATTACCATGGGTCCGGATGTGAGCACCAGACAGTGTTTGTCTCAGGATGCGCCCCTTCCAGATGAGTTTGCTCAGGTACCCCCAACACTATGGGCCACAGGTGATACAGACGTGGGTCTGTTGCATATACCACAAGTTTCTATACAAGTTAAAGATAATGCTATTCTGCCCTGTATTCCTCAATGTACAATACCGAGGCAGGGGAACAGGCCCTTCTTCAGATTATTCAGGATTTGATACGAAAGGGAGTAGTTGAAGAAACGTCTGCCAACATTTGTAATAGTCTTATTCTTCCGGTTCTTAAGAGGACACCCTCGGGTTCCTCTGATGCTATTGATGATGTCTAGCTCTTTGTGATTGGTTTGCAAGAGGTTAATAAAATTGTAGTTCCGCAGTTTCCAGTGGTTCCTGACATCACTACCCTTTTAACGATGATCCCATCTACTGCTAAGTTTATTTTCTGTTATTGATTTGAAAAATGCATTCTTCAGTATTCCTATACGCCCGGACAGTAGGTATTTGTTTGGATTTACATTGGCCGACAGGAGCTTTAGATTCTGTTGTGCTCCTCAAGGCTATACAGAGAGTCCTAGTATTTATAGTCAAGCATTAAAGAGTCAGTTGGATTCACTGTTGCTTTCCCCAGGTAATGTATTGGTGCAGTATGTCGATGACCTGTTAATTACGTCTGATACGGAACAAGGTTGCAAGGACAGTACAGTGAAATTGTTGTTGCATTTGGCGCATCATGGACATAAGGTCTCTCTTTCAAAATTTCAGTATTGTCGACAGGACACCTACTGTGGAAGAAGGGTAGGAGGTTGAGCGTATCAGTAGCATTATTAAAATGCCAATTCCGCAAACTCAAAAAGATGTATGCGCTTTTATAGGTATTACTTCCTACTGTCGCCAGTGGATCCAAAATTATTCTTTACTAATTAAACAACAAAAGCAGTGCATGAGCCTTTGCCTTGGATGCCAGAATGTCAACAATCTTTTGAGCAATTAAAAACTGCACTTTGTTCGGCTCCGGTGCTTGGCACACATAACTATAGGAAACCGTTTGTGCTTTATGTTCATGAGATGGCTGGTTGCGTACTTTCTGTCGTAACACAGAAATTTGGGGATAAACAGAGGCCTTGTGCTTATTTTTCTGCTGTGCTTGACCCTGTTGCTAGGTCCCTTCCGAACTGTCTGAGAGCAGTCGCGGCTGTGGCCACTTTAATCAGGCAATCGGCTGGACTCGAACTCGATACAGAACTCACAGTTATGGCACACCATGCTGTGGATACACTTTTGAATAAGACGAAGACACAGCACCTCACCAGTGCACGTCTTACTGGTTATGAATTGACATTGTTTGCTAAACATATTATGATCAAAAGATGTGCCACTCTGAGCCCAGCCACTTTACTACCCCTTCCTTCTGAGAATGAAGCAGTTGACAAACATGACTGCATTTTACGGACGGAAGAAGAGACGAAAGGACGGGTAGACCTGACTGATGTTCCCTTATCTGACCCCTAACAAGAGCTATATGTCGATGGCTCCTGTTTTAAATTACCAGATGGCACTACCACTGCAGCTTATGCTATTACTACGTTGTGGACGGTGGTAGAGGCATCATTGGTCCCCTATCAGTTGGCTCAAGCAGCTGAGCTTGCTGCCCTTATCCGAGCTTGTGAATTGAGTGAAGGGCTGGTTGTCAATATCTATACAGACAGCCATTACGCATTTGGGGTCGCGCATAACATTGGGCGATTGTGGGCAGAGAGAGGATTCCTTACCTCTCATGGTACCATAATCCAACATGGGCACCTTATATTGTGGCTTTTGTCCGCTTTTGTCCGCTTTAATGCTCCCCAAGAGATTAGAAATAATTAAGTGTAGCGCTCATAGGAAGGTTACTGATGAAGTGGGTAGAGGAAATGCATTTGCAGATCAGGTAGCCAAGGAGGCGGCCCGAAATAAAATGAAACTTATGTTTGTTGCAGGTCCAGCTAGGTGGGTTCCTGAGGTTGCTATGTTTGAAAATACCATTGAAAGTGTAAAGGAGATACAAAGTGAAGCCACGATAGAGGAATTAGCAAAATGGCAGGAGAGTACAGCACAGTTAAATGAGGAAGGATTTTGGATTGATAAATCTTGATAACAGAAATGGATGTTGCTCGATGCATATGTACTTCCTGTGGTTACTATGGCCCATTGTCCAGCCCATATTAGTGCAAAAGGCATTTGTAAATTGTTAGCCCCTGTTTGGCATAATGATACCATCCCCAAGACAGCAGCGCATTTGGTGAAACATTGCATGATCTGTATGAAACATAATCCAGGGAAGGGTACCCCTACACCGCCTGGTAATTTTGCACCACTCACTTTCCTGTTTGAAGTCTTTCAAATGGATTTCATTGAATTAGAACGATGTAATAATCTCAAGTATGTTTTAGTGGTCATATGTGCGTTCAGCAAATGGGTTGAGGCTTACCCCACTAAGGATAATACGACCATTACAACTGCGAAAGTACTCCTTAAAGAATACTTTCCCTGATTCGGTTTGCCCCGAATTATCTGGAGTGACAACGGGTCCCATTTTAATGGGAAAGTGATTAAATTGATTTGTGAAGGTTTATATATTAAACAGAAATGTCATGCTGCTAATCATCCACAGTCAGCTGGTTTGGTTGAGAAGTACAATGGTACTCTCAAATTAAAATTGGCAAAAATACAGGAGACGACAGGGTTGAAATGGCCAGATGCTCTACCGTTAGCTCTTTTGTCAACATGAACAACAGCTCATTCTCGAACAGGCTTGTCACCTTACGAGATCATGTTTGGATGCCCGGCAAATGTCTGGGGTGTCCTGCGTCCTCGTAAATACTCTGATATTGAATATCCTGTGTTGCTTGATTATCTTGGACAATTGACAGAAAGTTTACGTTCTATTCACCATCAGGTACGGGAACCCCTACCTCCTGTACCAGAGGGGCTCAGCCATGACATTCAACCTGGTGATTACGTCCTGGTCAGAAATTTTCAGAGGAAGAAAAGTTTGGAGCCCCGCTGGAAAGGCCCTCAGCAAGTTCTGTTGGTGACACGGACGGCTGTAAAGGTTGCTGATCGAAAGAACTGGGTGCATGCCACCCACTGTCGGAGAATTCTTTTACCATTGCCGTATGACCAGTGGGTCGAGGAGGGTATTGGTGACATTGAATGTTAGCAAGTGCCCAGGTTTGTCCCCTTCAGCGATGCAAAATTGACCTGGACACAAACAGATAAAGAGAACGACGATGTTCTGAACGAGGCTGTCCCACCAGAAATATGAGCTATTCAGGAGCCTTTGTTTATTGATCACACAGTGCCTGGGGCTGCCAGGTATAATTTGCATCCTCGGCTGGGGGCTACTGGGTCTAAGAAGAAAAAATATTAGGGAAGGACTGTACAAGATATGTAGTACTGAGTAACAGTACCAACGAATAATTGAAATGAGTGAAAATTCTGTGTTTGCCTTGCCTTTGTTGTCTGAACATTAGACAGGAAAAAAAAGAAATAAGTATACTTTAAGGGTATACCACCTTTATCGACGCAGGATAGATTAGGAGACAAGCTTAGGATAGAGCAAGCTCCACCGCCTGTGCTCAAGAGCGCCAACTTATTGATGGACAATAGGAGCCTGTGCCAGTGAGGCTCTAACGGACACTGGGAACTTTTATATTTTCTTGCATTTTCCTTCTTTTGAATTCACTATGCATCTTTTTGGCAGAAAGGTTGCTGGGGAGGAGCAGCCAATGGTTACTACACAAAGTAATATGATGTGGTCAAGGAAAAGTAGATTAATATGTGTTGTTCTTTTGATTCTGATGATAATAATATATTGTGGGGTGTCATGGGTTTTGAAAGCTGCTCAGAGCGTGCCTTTATGCAGTCAGGGTAAGGTCATTTCCCCGAGATGAAATAAAAGAATTGCCCCGAGTAATGTATTCTTGGAGACACATAAGAGGTTCTTTGGTGAAGGGACCGCTTGTTACCCCACCCAATCTGTCACCAGTCTGTGGTCTGCACATCCATTGTCAATCATAAATTATACATATACTCGACCACCTCAGTTTACAGAAGTGAAAGGAGTATTTAGTTTTGGTTATCCGGGGCCATGTCTATACCATAGAAAGCCACTGGGAGTGGATTATCTGGGTTGTGATAACAATACATATTGCAACACTTTTCATATGGAAAAACAGAATGTAACATTAGTGGGGTGGCATTACAAGGAATTGACAGTCCCTCGAGAGACCGGTTATTACCCTGCTTGTTGTCCTATTGTGAATAGTACGGATACTTCATTGTATATAAATTGTTCAGGAATAGTGTTGTACAAACACATGGTCCCCTTAGTGAATAAAGAGGATCCATGTACTTTCGGAATGAACTCCAGGTATGCTGCAGTAGATTATGAGGGGCCGATTTATGCACACCCAGGGTTTTTCTTCTTGTCTAATGGGACTTATTCCAATGTCTATAATGGTACAGACGATGTAGCTCTTTGAATGGTATTGCCTTTGGGTGTGCCCTGTAAGTATGCCAAGCCTAACATAAGATGTGTTAAAAGGACATTAATGAAATAATTCTGTGAGGGAGTGACCAATATAGAGGTCAATAATTACAGTAGTGGTATCACCTTTGAATACATCCTTTCTTCTATTTTTACATTGGATGGTACTTCCATGGCCAGGGGTGAAAAAGGCTAGAGAGTATTTTGGATGTAAGCTGCAAATTCTATCTAATACTACAGTGGCAGCTTTGCGCAACATCATCACTCAGTTGGAAAGTATGTGGATATATTCGGAACAGACCAAATATGCAGTGGATATTATTGTAGCCAAGAGTGATGGTGTATGCACAGTAGTTGGCGATTAGTGTGTGGTCGGGATCAAGAATATGGAAAAGAATAGTACCAAACACATTTTAGATATTCTTGAAAACATCAAGGGAATGGAGACTGGGAATTGGAGTTGCAGGATATGCAGCATCCTGAATCCATGCTGGCAGATGAATTTTGTATAGCCATCTCGCAGCCTGCAAGTGCCCGCCTAGCAACCATTCTGCCTCAGGAGAGCTCTCCGTCTCAAGCGCACCAGACTCAACGAGCTCCCGAGAGAGCACATCACCTCCATTGCCAGTAGCAAGGAACTTGGCAACAGAGGCTGTTGTGCGTCTGCATGCCACTTTCTGATAGCTAAGTCCACTCGATCGTGTCGTAACCTCAGATCACCCCCTGCGGCCACTGCAGGGCAGACCGGTCTGTGCAGCTTTTGTCTGAACCATTGCTGCCCACAGGACAGTATACTGAAACTTTTTTTTCCACAAGGCACTGAAACAAAGAAAGTAAAGAGATTGAATGCATGAGCCGATACATTTAGGCTGCCTAGCTGAAGCACATAGCTGAGAAGAGAAGTATCAGCAAGCAATAGTCACAGTTGAAGAAATAGGAGCAAGTAGAGCAAGGATCGCTAGCTTCAATCTCAATCATTCCCATCAGCCATCAGGTCCAGGCGGCCCAGCCGGGCACACATCAAAAAGAGGCAGGAGCAGTGTCTACAGTGATCAGGAGGCAGAGAGCCTGAAGTGCACAAGAGGAAGAAGGAGAGGCAGGAGTGTACACTAGATGGCGCCACCAACCTCATCTTCCATTGACCACACCTGCTGGTAAGTTAGGTAGCTTGGCTGGAGCATGTAGCTCTCTTGAGTTACTGCCCCTCCCACACTCAAAAATCATAATCAATAGTATTGCACTCTGCGCAATTACACATAAATTATATATTTGTATTAAATGTGCGAGCGTACACTAGCGTAATGCTTCCGCAGCCTTAAATGACTCTGTCATGGATTCTTGACCTTAAAGCTTATACGGCAGCGTGGAATAAAATAAAAACACTGAAATCTGGCTAGTGCATTGGTCAGAGCTGGGTCATATTGTCTTGTCTGCTCACATCATTTGTCCTTGTGAATATCAGCACATTGGTTAAAAATGAGATTGAGGTTTTCAGAGCAAATTCAACATGTCAATGGAGTAAGGCACACCTGTATTTGATCTTGTTTTTATTTTCATCATATGTAACAGACTTGCATTCGGCCTTTTGTTTGTTACAGCTTTAGCTGACATCTGATTATACACTAATTGTCATTCAGGCACTTTCAGCCTCCAGAGATCCATTAACTGTTTAAATGTGAGGGTCATTTATTTACAATGAACTTTATTTATGGATTACCTATTGACACCATCTTCCCACACACACTCATCGAATCTAGTGTGCAATATCAGAATCACAGACAACATGCTCAAATGGATGGCTTCCTTTCCTACGGGGTGCACCCAGAGAATCTGTCTCCCTCCCATCACCTCTCAACCCAAGCACACCATCTGCAGCATCCCTCAAGGCTCATTCCTCAGACCAACCCTTTTCAACATCTACAGAACACCACTTGCGGACATCGTCGTCAGAACCCACAACATCAACCTTGTCTCCTACGTCGACAACACCCAGCTCTGTCTTCTCGTGCTCAGCAAACCTCACCACGACAAAGACCAACTTTCAAAACTTTATGAAGAACGTATCAGACTGGATAAAGAACAACTACCTGAAACTCTACATGGACAAAACTGAATTACTGATCTGTGGCACACACACCTCCTTTCTGGAACGAATCCTGGCTGCCATTGGAACTTGGGCCCACCCCCACTCTGAAAGAGAGCATACTCTCCATGTAACAACAGGTCAACACTGTCTCCTCAGCCCGCTTCCATACTCTCTGCATGGTTTGCAAAGTCTAAAGTGGCTTCCCATCAGCATCACAAAACTGTGACCTAGGCCCTCATCACCAACCGGCTGGACTACTGCAAAGCACTCAATGCAGGCACCACTACCAAACTCATGAGGAGACTACAGACGATCCGGATGGCAGCAGCCAGACTGATCCTCAACCTGCCAAAGAGTATGCACATCACGCACCACCTGAAAGACCTTCACTAGGTCCAGATCCAGAAAAGGGGCCAATTCAAGCTCCTAACCCATTCCATCAAAGCCCTCTATGTCCAAGTCCCACCTATATGAACCACCACCTCAACTGCCACCTACCTCCCAGGAACCTCCACTCCACTCACCCTCGCTCAGGTACCACGCATCCACCACTGCCCACACTGAAGGATGCTCCATCTCCCTCCTCACTGTAATGCACTGGAACACCCTTCCCCTCCACCTCCACACTTCACCCTCGCTGACCCACTTCAGGAAGGGACTCAAGACCTGGCTCTTTGATGGACTCTGCACCACAGCACCCTCTCGGGTGATAAGCAGTGCTTAATAAGCACCATATGATTAATTAATTGACATAGGGGCAACTGTGCCAGATTGCCAACTCCAAGATTAAAGAGACTCACCCATTCATACCAAAAGGGACAGGGTGGGTTATGCCACAATCAAAAGAAACTCTCTTTTGTGCCACTTTACTTATGTATGTACACCAGATTTTTCTGCCCTATGCTCAATTAGGTTGCATGAAACAATAATGTACAGTGAACGCTTCAACTACAATAAAAACATTTTCAGCTCTGCGCATTGTTTGAACAACATAAAATAAGGGCTTGATGTCTAGACTGATTCAAGACACCCCCGCAGGATATGTTGGCCTATTGACCCGCTAGCTCACAGTGCCACCGTAAGCCACCCTAACCTATCAGGGAGCAAATGGTTTCTGGCAACCACTGAACATGACAACCTTGACCCCTCAGGGATCGTGGAAACAGTACAGAACCTGTCACTCGTGCTCACTTATTCACAGAGAATATACAGAGAATACACAGTGGGACATTTTCAATAATATTTATTGAACCAATGTTATTCTTGCATAAAATGCATGTGCTGCATTATTTAGTAGCTGTCAATGGAGTAAGGCACACCTGTATTTGATCTTGTTTTTATTTTCATCATATGTAACAGACTTGCATTCGGCCTTTTGTTTATTACAGCTTTAGCTGACATCTGATTATACACTAATTGTCATTCAGGCACTTTCAGCCTCCAGAGATCCATTAACTGTTTAAATGTGAGGGTCATTTATTTACAATGAACTTTATTTATGGATTACCTATTGACACCATCTTCCCACACACACTCATCGAATCTAGTGTGCAATATCAGAATCACAGACAACATGCTCAAATGGATGGCTTCCTTTCCTACGGGGTGCACCCAGAGAATCTGTCTCCCTCCCATCACCTCTCAACCCAAGCACACCATCTGCAGCATCCCTCAAGGCTCATTCCTCAGACCAACCCTTTTCAACATCTACAGAACACCACTTGCGGACATCGTCGTCAGAACCCACAACATCAACCTTGTCTCCTACGTCGACAACACCCAGCTCGTCTTCTCGTGCTCAGCAAACCTCACCACGACAAAGACCAACTTTCAAAACTTTATGAAGAACGTATCAGACTGGATAAAGAACAACTACCTGAAACTCTACATGGACAAAACTGAATTACTGATCTGTGGCACACACACCTCCTTTCTGGAACGAATCCTGGCTGCCATTGGAACTTGGGCCCACCCCCACTCTGAAAGAGAGCATACTCTCCATGTAACAACAGGTCAACACTGTCTCCTCAGCCCGCTTCCATACTCTCTGCAGATGAAAGTGATTACAAGCACCAAGAGCATAAATAGTAGATATTTTTCTACCATGTTGCTAAACAATGTATATATTCAAGCATATAAACAAAGCAGTAACCTAACATACTCCTACTATGCGAACCCTACTCTAAGTGTACCTAGAGTGTTTGTAGGTGTAGAGACAAGAATCCCCCCAAGGGACATTCCAACCCTATTACCTGATGGGATAGAGTGAAGGACCCCATCTTGGTCACAAACTGGACACCCCTAACAAGATGTCAGATTGCTGCATGGTGATGTCTCAGCATGCAAGGGTCCTCGGTGTCAGCAGAAGTGCCTTCTCTACTAATCTATCGGCATGCTTATCTTTTATAATAGAAAGCAGCCTTGCGATGTACGCATAGATTAGTGACGTTATGACTACATAGATAGCCCTGTCGCCCCGTGGAAGAAGATAGTGATGACAATTGTAAATAGTGGGAAAAAAGACCTTGTACATGATGTTCAGGGTATTGTGATAATGTTGAGCAAAGCTAGATGTAAAAACGAGTTTAGTTTTGGAGAAACTAATCCAACATTGACGTCAGTCATATTTATAAATTTTTTAAGGAAATGCAGCAAAATCTGTTGCATGTACATCAAAATGCGCAAATTAAAAATGTACAAAGGTTAAAACATAAATGTCTTACAGTTCATCATGCTCTATTACATATAATCACCAAACATCATTGGCACTCCATATCATTGTTCTCATTTCAACAGTGCAAACAAAGAAAATAAACCCAATTTTTTTTTTTTTAAATCCTGTCTCTTATTTCAACAGTGCGGACAATGAAAAGCAACTCAAAACAAAAAATGTATTTTAAAAATCTGACAGCGCGACATTTCTGAGGTAGTTGAAATGGTTCACAGCGCCTTCTTCGGGACAACATTACTTTTATACAAATCATACAAAAAATTCTGTGGGACAGAGAGCTATAAAAAACAATATCAGTCTAAAATTTAAATTCTATTGCTTACATCATCTAGTTCATCTGTATTTTAGTGAAAACTGTTAAACTATGTGGACAGCATACCACTCATCTCCCTAATTAAGTGCATATATGAATCAAGATGCCACTTGTCAGGGCTCATAATAACTAAACCAAACCAAGTCACCATTGTAATTACTGTGTCGTGGTCCAGTTTCAAGGTACGAATTACTCTTCAAGAGCTGTGTGTAACATTTTGCTCTAAAGGCAGCCCATTGCTGAATGATGCAGATAGTTTATTCAATAACCATCTTACACAGGCTACATTATCCCCCAACAGGACCATTTGACCATCTATCATTGCAATCACAGGGTCCATATAAAGAATATTGATCATGCTTTAAAGGTTATTTACAGTATTTTTAATTCATAAACCCTCCTCAAAATAAGTGAAGTGGTGGTGTGGTGGAACTGCCTCAAGGAACCTTTATTTACTACAAATTATACAATTTCACATTAGGATGGAGTCACTATATTCCTTGCTCAATTCATGTAAAATTGTCAGAGTCCCAGCCCATCCCAGGTCATGACTCACTGTTTAAAATCAGCGGATGTTGCTAGGGTGATCCATTCCGGTATCCCACAATGGTTACTTATGTGAAGATATCTGTTATTATATACACATAGCGCTGTTGTATTTCATCTGATCTAATTCATCGTGGGTTTTTTATTACACCTGATCTCGAAGGAGAGATCCTCGCTCCATCTCAAGTTAAACCCCACTCCAGTCCGAGTGAATTCCCACTTGTTCTGGAGTGTATTGCACTTACCCTCATTGTGTGTTTGTTTTAACTTTGTTGCTTTCCTTGTAATACTCTCTGTGTGGGAGGTGCCTGGCTCCTGTGTTTTATACTGTTTTGGCATTCTGTACCCTGATTTTATTTCCTTGTAGTACCTACCGTGCTGGGAGGTGCCTGGCTCCCCTCCTTTTAACCTCCTTGTTTCTCTGCTGTACCGCTCTTGACGAGCTTCGTTTTTTGAGAGACTTGCTCTCCTGACGTCCGGGTGGCACCCGCCCTCTGTGGTCGGCCCCACCCCTCCTCTTTCTGATTGACCAAATTCCCTTCGCCTCCTCTGATGAGGCTATTCGAATATGGCTGATGCGCAGACGCCCCGCTGGCGCACTAAAGACATGCCAAAGGCAAATGCGTCTGCGGCCATCCGGGGCCGTTTGGGCCAGAGGCCAGTCCCTCTGCCCATTTAAAATCCATCGGATGCAATTTTCATTGTATACTCTTAGGAACCTGGCCCCCCAATACAAGAGGCCTGCAGAGGCGCCATTCAGGTAGGTGAAGGTAAAACACAATGTAGCCATTGTACTTTCTCAATTGATCCGAGCAGAATTAATAGCACCAGGCAGAGTGTAAAACTAAGTTCCCAGAATAGTTCTTTCAAAGGTTTAATGGAGAATTGTGGCTCCCTCCCTAAACACAAATCAGAAATTTATAGCATACTTAGTGAGCATGCCCCGGATGCACTCTTTCTATCAGAAACATGGCTGGGTTAATGTTCTGAGCCGGACATTCTGGATGGCTTGCCTTTGGAAAATAGCATAATGAGATGTGACCGTCTAGTGCAAAGAGGGGGTGGGATTGCAATTATTTTTAAGCAAATCTGGAAATGCTCCCTCAACGAGGTAGGTTCTCTTGATAGTGAGGCGACGCAGATCTCGATTAACTTGTCTAGCAATCAATCTTTAACAGGTCTATTACAGTACCGACCTCCGGGCCCTGAGACGAATTACATCTCTAAGCTGATGGAATATTCCACTTTGTTGGCTTAAAGGCACAAAAAACTGATTATACTAGGGGATCTTAATCTCCAGCTAGAATCTCAGGATTGTCAGACAGCCCTATCTCTTATTAAAGACTTAGAAACTCTCCAGCTATCTCAGTTAGTGGTGGGTCCCGTGCACGAGAAAGGCCATACGCTAGATCCTATTTTTTCAAATGACTCCTCTATTCTAGTGGAAGACTCTGTGAAATTACCTTGGCCAGACCACTTCTTGGTCCCCTTCTCAGTTCCTCTTAGCAGCCATCAGGATAATTCCTTAGCAGCAGCCATTTAAAGAAGGCACTGGGCTAAAGTAACACCTAAGAAATTTAAGGCCATCTTGGAAAAGACTAAACCGAACATCGAACAAGAAGACCAGATGCCACATTAAAATATGAGGCATGGTTGACAAAAACTATTGATACCTTGGCGCCCCTGGTCCTGAGACAGAATGTTAGAGTGTCACCTTCAGCACCCTGGTTTAATGAACAACTTGCCTCACTGAAAAAACAATGTAAACGCCTTGAGCGTGAATGGCGGAAGGATAATAGCACCGATAGCTGCACCCGCCTTAAAGAGGCTCCTAAAGCCTATCACAAACGTATAAGATCAGAACGCAAGGAGTACTATGCTCAGAGGATCGACTCAGCCAGAAATCTTACCATGGAATTATTTTCCTTGCTTAAATCACTCACGAACTCTGAACGCACCTCAGCTATCAGTTATCTTTTCTGTGAATTGTGCAACAACACCGAGAGTTTCTTCTCCGACAAAGTGACCGAAATCTACAAAAACTTTCTGGATTCTTTAAGAAAAGAAGGCACTGTTAGGACTAGAGAACAATTAGGTGACCTAATGAATCTTCCTTTCCCTTCTATACCTGAAGTTAGTGCTATCTTTTCATCCATTAAATCAGACTCCCCCTTGACCCAGCCCCACCCAGAATTCTGCAGTTAGGGATTACTGTGATCGCCCCCCTCCTACAAAAACTTCTGAGGCTATCCATCATATCTGCCACTGTACCCAAACCTTGGAAACATACTATGGTAATTCCAATTAGGAAAAGTCTTTCCATTAACCCTTCCATACTAGAAAACATGAGACCTATTTCCCTCCTTCCGTTTGGGGCACAAAAACTAGAGAAGCACGTTAAATAACTGTCGTACTAGTTTCCTAGAGTCCAAAGAGTTACTATACCCCATACAATCCGGTTTTAGGGCAATGTACTCTACAGAGTCTGCTCTCCTCCTATCAGAGGAAACACTGAGACAGAACGCAGACATGGGCCATACCTCGGCCCTGATATTACTCGACCTGAGTACAGCCTTCGACACGGTGTCGCTTGACATATTGATCCAAAGGCTTCAGGATTTTGGAATCAGAGGTAAGGCCCTGGAATGGTTTAGTTCCTTTCTGCGGAGTCGATCATTCCAAATTACACTTAAATCTTGTGTTTCGGACCTCTTCCACTCTACTAAAGGAGCCCCCCAGGGCTCTATCTTGAACCCTACTTTATTTAATGTGTATTTGAAACCCCTGGCAGATATCATTAAAAGTCACAATGTTTAAGTGGTGTCATATGCCGACTAAACCCAATTAATAGTTAATCTGTCCGCTTCCACCGCCATCTCGGCCGATCGTTTTAAGGCCTGCTTATCGGACGTAGCCTCCTGAATGACTAACAACTGTCTAAAATTAAATGCCAACAAAATGGAGATTCTGCTGGTTGGCAGAACCCCCTCTATATGGACATCAGCTTGGTGGCCAGTGTCTCTGGGGGAACCCTCAGCCGCTAGAGAAAAGGTCAAGAATCTGGGAGTAGTTTTTGATTCAAAACTCTCCTTTGAAGACCAAATCAGGAAAACTGCCGGAAAATGTTTTGGCACCCTAAAGACACTCAGGAAAATCCCTGAACTAATTCCTTCTAAATCTCGTAAAACCATAGTCCAAGCACTGATTACTTCCCACCTTGACTATGGGAATGTTCTTCACCTGGGTGCTTCTAAAGAGAATCTCAGATTGCTGCAATGAGTTCAAAATGTGGCAGCTAGATGGACTCTAAAGCTTCCCAAAAGATCCTCAGCATCTGGCGCTCTAGACCAGCTACACTGGATTCCAGTGTCTAAAAGAATCAGCTTCAAAGCTCTCTGCATTTGCCGTTGCATACTAAATAAACAAGGCCACAGCTATCTTCACTCAATGGTTCAAAAATATATACCTAACCAGAATCTCAAATCTTCTAATGCAAACCTGGCAACTATCCTCAAGATCAGGAAAGCGAGAATGGGAGCAAAATCTTTTGCCTACATATTATGGAATTCTCTCCCCAGTGTCCTCAGAGATTCCCCATCTGAAATTGATTTTAGAAAGAACTTGAAAACTTAGCTGTTTCAGCAACCATAATCAATTTAATCAGATCAGGCCTGATGTCTTTTGCCCCTTGGTTCTCTCTCCTTGACTATGATCTCTGGTCCAGCATGGGGACACACCGATAGGTGTAATTAAGCGCTATACAAATGATCTTCTTCTTATCTTTATTATTATTATTATTATTATTATTATTATTATTATTATTATTAGTATTATTATTATTAGTATTATTATTAGTAGTATTATTATTAGTAGTATTATTATTATTATTTAAAAAGGCTGCTGTAACACAACACTTACCAAGCTTCCTTAATAGAAGGCACACCTTTGTGTCAAATATTTTTGTGAGACCATCTAAGCAGTAAAGTATCCTTTTATTTCTGTATATCCTTTTTTTCTTTTGTTCTTACTGGTCTAGTGGAATACTAAAAGTAAGAAAATGACAAAAGGGGGATAGTCTAAAAGTCATATTCAAAAAATCCCTTACAATTTTATCTTAATCTAACTTCTGTCCTTTTTAAAACTCGACTGACTGGATACCTACTATGGTTTTTCCTTAGTCACTGGGTTATTATTAAACAAAGAAATCAATGTAATGTAGAAATCAACTAAATTGCCAACCGCCATTAAGGGCATAATCAGATGGTTGACAAGCAGAATCGTGCCTTGGATGATATTGTGAAATGATACCAAAGCTTGAAGAAGATGCACCATGACCACCTATATAGTTTGAGGGAAGAGAGTGTAAGGCATCATACATTGACTATGACAATGAAACAGGCGATTACAAAGAAATGCCAGTGTTAATTTGCAAGGCCAAGGCATGTAAAGGATTCAGATGAGGCACCACAAACTGAGATACACACAACTCACAAACAGTGAGGTAAATCCCCCTGCAACACATAGACCTACTACTTTCCCCTCGTTAATTACACACACAAGCAAAACCACAAGCAAAATCACAATCAGTATTGCATACATTAAACATATTCACCTTATAACTGTATCTTAATAGCTATAGACTTCAGACTCAGGTCAGGAAATTAAAAAGTGCATCAGCAGTCACTTACTTAACAAACATCAACACATCTTTAAAGGTTTTCCATTTACATTTTAAATATTAATTTTAAAATATATGTTTGAAATTATTTGGGAATAATAATATGTACAGTCCATAATGAATGGTGGTTATTCATGGCATTCAGCCATGCTAAGCAAAGCAAAAATGTGTGGCATCAGTATCATTCATACGGCTGAATTTAAGAGTATGGAGCAAACCCCATAAGGTAGAGGTCCTGTGCCCTGAAAATAAGCAATTCCATTCTGTATATCACATGTGTGGTCAATGTATGATAAGCCCAAAGTGCATTGCCTTGCAGAAAAATGCAGTTTTACTAGATTCTCAAAGAGGTGCAGATACCATGACTCATAACAGATGTGCAAGGCATACAATATCTCTAAATAAATGAATCTTGGTGAAATTAGTAACATCTATAAGGCAAGACACGATAGTCCGGACCACACTCACTTAGGTTGTATTCCAATGTTCTAAACATCTGAGGGAGGAGTCTGTAATAATTGGGAACAATATTAAATGTGTATCATATCAAAGATCATTGTGTTATGAGGCCACAGTGAATTACATTTAAAACAATGTGGGTCCATTAGTTAAAAGAGTGGGTGACAGAATCCGACTGGATAAAGCCCTGAAGGGCATCAATTACACAAAGATAATACGATCTACAAGAAAATGTATGAACCCGAATATGCCTAGCCAGTATTGTAAACTGAAACATCCCGTTTATAACATATCATGCAGAATCATAATGGTTCGCCCACAGATGCCTTAAAAGACAAAATTGTGAAAATGTAAATGTCTTATCTGCAGCAGGTGCATGCTGGAAGAAAGGGTAGTGTGCTCCTGACAAAAGGCTTCACCACATCTCACACGAGATTCCCTTCCTCCTGAAATAAAAACAAAAGTAAAAACAAAACATATGCACAACTTAAAAAAGAACTGAGAAAGAACCACAGTCTAGTAAACATCTTGTCTCACAGACACTATATATCCACGGTGTACTTTCAACTGTTCTTCCGCATTCTACTGTAATGGGCCGTCAATCTAATATAATACAAGATCTATTATGAATCTAGGCTCTTTTCTTCTGAGCAA
Organism: Calotriton arnoldi; assembly: GCA_963921515.1. Lineage (NCBI taxonomy): Eukaryota > Metazoa > Chordata > Amphibia > Caudata > Salamandridae > Calotriton > Calotriton arnoldi. Next base: position 403,452 of record CAWUFW010011569.1, read on the forward strand.
CTGTATTCTGTTCCCTCCCCTGATGTTATGTTGGATCTGTTCTACTCTAAAGTATGAAAGCTTACAACGCAAAAAATGCCAACCCTATTGAAAAGAATATCAGCCCTCTTGATAGATCTCAACAATCCTCTAATATATGTTTGACATCCCCTCAGGAGAATTTGTCAAACAATTACACAGTGGCTTTCTTGGCAGAGGTACACTTTACCGTTGGAGGTAAAATTGTCTGACTGAGTAGGGTCAGTGCTAGAGAAGTATCAATACTCTCCTGTCGAAAGCGTGACAGGGCCTGTTAGTAAGAGTCTGCAATGTGTCATTAAAGACAGTTCCGATGAGATGTTCTGTGACTGTTCCTCTAAAGTTTAGAAGTCCTGTTGCAAAGCACCTTTAATGTTCCATTAAAAATAGAGAAGCCCGTTCAGCAGGTGATGCATTGGTTTGTAGAGATTTGCCAACTTTACTGAGAATAGGCAGTACTATTAAATGACAAGTATAGCAACCCTGCAGAGAAGTGTTTATAGTGTCCAATCCCAAATATAGTACACCTGATACAAAGTGCTGGTAATAATTCATTAAACGCTCAGTGGCCTCTCTGAGAAGTGTTGGTATTGCAGCTCATTTGAGAAGTTGCTGTGTTTTCCCAAAACAAGAACAGTTTGAAATTGTATTTATTTATTTCAAAATAACATGGATTGGTATTGTGTCTCCCTGTGGTACACTATTAAACAATGGTTCACACCATAGATCTCTCCATTGTAATGAGCAATCTGTTGGCAGTGGTCCACAGGAAGTGGCCCTATCCAGGCTTTTCCCCTTTCTTTCTAGTCAGCACCAGGTATTACATTCTGAACAGTCACCATTCTTTTTGTAAGTTCCACTGGTTCTTCTCTTCCAACATCTAACTGCTGGAGCATTTATTAAATCATTCAGTGCAGACTACCCTTCTTAAACTGATGACACTCAACTTATCCTGTGCTTTGATTGACCTATGTCTCCATTTCAGCACACTCTCCACTCTTCCTTATCTGGAATTGAGGTGTCAATGACTAGTAACTTACTGAAGCTCAATGCAAACAAGGCAGGTATATGATTTTGGGCCATAAGAGGCTGTAAAGCTAAGTCTTTTGCCTCAGCAAGATGGGTACGTCCTCCTCACCATCCCCAAGGTTAATAATGTTGGGCTTCGCTTTGATAAGTTTCTGTCTTTTGGTGAACTAGTGAGGTCTTTAACCCCTCGTGTCTTCAGCAGATGTGGCTGCTGGAAAAGATTTTGCCTTTTATCCGTAAACATTTGCATGCTCTGGTGGTGGGAGCAGAAATGTTGTTAATAGGGGACTATGGTGGGGCTTACCTTGCAATATGATTCAGAGATTGGAGCTGACCAAGAATATCGTGCTTAGGTTAGAATTTACCCTACATAAAAGTTTCTGAAGTTTCCCAGTTTCTTGTTGAGTAGTGGATCAATTTGAAGGCTACTAATGTTGCCACTAGGCCTTTTATTTGGAGGGTTCGAAATGTATTCATGCCAGACATTCTCAGCATGGCACATCCTAGTCTCTTTGATCTGGCTCTGTGCTTTTGCTGTTGATGTTATGTTTCATCAAGCATGCTGAGCTTGGGGGTATGGCCTTTTCTCTTCTTGACCCACAGCTTTAGACTGGTCTTCTGTTGGCTATTCAACAAATTGGTAATCATTGAAGGTCGTTAAGGTGCTTAAATATCATCTTTTCGATTAGATGCCTGAGTTAAGCACTCCTTGCCCTCTGATGTTTTGATTTAAATATCACAATCACAAGTACTCACGCAAAAGTTTGACAACACCAGTCTAGTTTAGTGTTTTTCTCATTGTTTTCTAAATTGGATCTATATTTTTCATTCTGTGGGCTTCTGAATGAAAGAAGGAAAACTACCAATGCATGCTTTACATATAATATTCACAGATATGTTAAATTACATCTAAAGTTCATATTTACATAAATACTCACCAATTATTTGACATTTCATATATCAGTCACAAAGGACATTGTAAAAGCAATTTATTCATCATAAACATTTTATTTTAAAAATAAAAGTCAATAAATATAATTAAAGCAAGCACTGCCAAAGCTAAAAGGTCTGCCTATAAGATCTTGTGACTTTGCTAATGCTTTTTATACATGCAGTAGAAAATCACACTTGCTGTACAGCATGGCTTAAATGAAAAGAGACACAATGGCACAGCTGTTGCTTTTTTTGGTAGCCAGTATCATGCATTCAACACACATGCACACACGTACAAAGGAGGGCTACTTTTTTAAATTTATCGGTCTAATATAGATTAGTAAATTTAAAAAAAAGCAGTTTGAAAGTGCTGTGTTAAAACATAGAATGAAAGCACTTTAAAAAATGCTCATAATGGATAAACGGGTTGGGGATAGAGGTGAAGCAACATGTTAGATCAATAAGAAGCAACAAAAGAGAGAGAACACGGGCAAAAGAGAGCAGTGGGGAGCATGAAGACAGAAGCACACGGGTGAGTGAAAGCAACACAAGTGTCTGTTAGGGAGAGAAGCACATGAGCAAAGAGAGTGAGCGGGAGAGAAAAGCACACAAAGGAGACAGCTGGATAATACATGCTCTGTTATTGAGTGCTTCAACGAAAAGAAAAAAGTGGTTCCCTAAAAGCAAGTAGAAGAAGTCTAGAAGCCAGCCAATCAGAGATGGGAAAGAGGCAATGCTCCAAGGGAGGGACAAACACAAGACTGACAAAAAAACATAAAATAAAAAGAAGCCAAATGAGAGTGACAGGAAACCCACCCAATGGTTAGCGATTGGCAGCCCCAAACCCCTGTATGTTCCTAGTAAACCAACAATATGTCTTTCAGAACTAGACAGCTTGCGCTGTCTGATAGGCTTGACCTAAAAAGCAGTGGATGCAAAATCATTCTTCATAGACTTCAGATTACAACATGTAAAAATTACAAAACATACCACCCAACTATAGGTTTCTCGAAATAATATGTGGATTTTGGTGCCTAGTACACCAAAATCTGCATCTTCCTGTAAATACCGGATGGGCTTTTGTCACATGTTTGACTTGCGGATATTTATCACAAACTCATAATGCGTAATATGCCATAACAGGGGGCATGCACATATCACAGTTAAGTGGGCCACTCGTGGTGAAGGCCCATGTAATGAATTGGTAGCAGGCATAATTATGAAGCTATATTTCTTGTCAGGCTACTTCTGGAAAAGCTGTAGACTGGAGCAGTGCCAGTCAAATGAAGACTGATTCTGTCCCGTGCCTACTTGATTATCAAAGTAATTATACTATGTGGCAAGATGTAGTTTTTCTCATTGTATATTGCCTCTAAACGATAGTGTAAGCCAGATAAGTAGATATGCCATTGGAAACTTCATGAAAAGTCTGTTGATTTGTGAGCACCATGACTAAATATCCCACACCACATTATAGTCTGTTGACACTGAAACTCTTGTTTATCATGCCTGACCTGAAAGCTGAGACGTAATTAAAGATTGTGCCAATTCAACCTGCAGCCTTTCAGCTGGAAATGCCAATTAGTGTTATTACTCCATAATTAACAATACTGCAAACCATTTGGGGAAAGTCAGTGCATGAAATTGTAATGTAGAAGTGCAGGTACTCCTTGTTCTAGAGTACCTGTTTACTCCTGAGAAATCCCAGCACTCTCCCATTAAAATGATTGGAGCAGTTCTGAGAAGTGCCGGTACAATTCCTTCCAAATTAAAGAAATAAGTACCTGATATACCTGCCCATTTAAAGCACTGGGGGAAGTGCTATTAAAGGCATTCAACTACCAAAAGAAAGGAGTTTGCAGAGTAATGGTCTTCTAAGAAATATGGATTGTGTCCCAATGAAAGTATAACATTTATGGTTTGAAGTGCAGACACATTCAAATTACAAGAGCCCAATGCAGAAAAACGAGTACTTCTACTTTAAGACTTGATAGCGGACCTGCTGAGTAGTGAACTTATGATACCATGCTGCCCATTAGTGTGCCTGATATCTCCTGAGGAATGAAAGGTCTGGAAAGGGGTGTGATGGCAGAAATGGCATAAACTTTCAATACTTGGCCTCTCCAGATTAGATTCCAAGCAAGTCACATACATTCCAATATGAAAATAGCACTGCATGTTAATCTCTTTCCAAGCTCTGTATGGGACTGAGACTTTAAAAAGGTGGAAAGCTATGTTTTCTGACTTAACTGGCATGCATGCAGATTTATGATTTAAAAGAAGCTTTCCAGAAGAATGCTTGGAGAACGTTTATGAATTAATGTTGCGTATGCCAGAGTATAGTCATGTACTTTTCACACGCAATAAAAACTAGCAAATGCAAACACACATGCTAACATCTCACCCTGGCAAGGAATGTATTCCTGCTATTGACAAGAGTAAATCTCCCCAGGATAGAAAATGGACTGCAATTGCGATTCTCCTATTACCATGACTAGAGAATCTGGATTTCATTAAAGACACGGAGGCTAACATTATGCATATTTCTTTTAATGCAGTCCAAGCAGTTGCATACATCATAAAGTAAAAGGTTCCAGAACAGAACATTAGCAACATACAATAGGCATGAGCCAACAACAATCTGCCTCTTTTAAATGTGGTGAAGAAGAAAAATAAGTCCAAAATTTAAATCTTCCAAACGCTTCTCTTAAACCCATCGCAAAGCGAAGAACAATGATGAACGAGGAAGCATCCAAAGGCCAAACTTCTCGAAATTATGATAGGTTACCTGAAAAGAGAGAGAGATATAAGCGCTTCCAGAAAAGGATAGAAAGACAAGCAATGCAAATTAAACAATAAAATGATATTATTAAATTGACTAATTATAATATAGACTTCGAGTCAATATAAAACATTTTCTTTCAAAGGTATTAGACATGAGAATTAATACAGTGTAAGCCTTAGTCTTCCAAGGGAAGGGATGGGTGGGATAATGTTAGCCTCCGTGTCTTTAATGAAATCCAGATTCTCTAGTCATGGTAATAGGAGAATCGCAATTTCATTACAAGAACGGAGGCTACCATTATGAATGTTGGTAACTTTGTAAGACAAAAACAACAGAAGAGTGTGCCTTCTTACGAGACGAGCGAGCATGAAGAATCAGACTTGACTCTTTAGAAAGCCCTCACTCACCAACCTAGTTGGTGACATGCTTCATCATCGGGCCCCACCAGGAAGGTCGAGTACCTCCCCGGTGTGCTTCAATGCCAGAATTACTGCGGAGCTGGTAAGTTTTGTCAGGGTGATAAGTGATTGTGAAGTGAGTTTAAAAGTGTCGTGGTTGTGTCCAAAAATAGTTTTAATCGTCGGCCAACCAGCCACGAGTAAAAACAAAGTGAGCGATGTATGTGCTGGATAGATTGGTCAGCTATGTCTCACTGTGTGTGGTCAACATGTTTCTGCCTATATGGTGCTACTGGCTAGGCATTCTTCAGGACCAAGGTGTAGACCCCGGCGGTATGAGCGCACTAAGGCTCACCCTAACCAGGAGGTCGTTAGTGTGAAAATACAGGAAACATTTTTTGGGAACCTGTTATTGCTGCGGGAGCCTTCTTAGTGATAGGAACCCGACATACATCTGAAAAGAAGAACAAAACACAAACGAACATATAAAGATAAAACCGATAGTTTAGAATGTAGTCACAGTGCGTTTGTTGTTCAAATCTCACCATGCTCTCGTGCTCTTCTCGGAGTGCACTAAAAGTCTACCTCACAGGGCTATGGTGTACTATGGTGAGGTAGGGATGTGCACCTATTGAATCACATTATCATGTGAAGGTACTGTATATTAGCGCTAGTTCACCTGCACGCCAACTAGGGCGTTTAGCGGTATCAGTGCGTCAGTGTCACACACACTATCATTCGCATAAGGACCATGCCCGTGCTGTATCGGCTGGTGGAAAAAACCATAACATAGAAAAACGTCTTACAAGTGGAGTGATCAATAATCACACCATGGGTCTCGGGAGGGGAGTGGTGGCTAGTAGGCACACCCTGTAGGGAAAGAGATGAGATACGGGTAAGATAGATTATTCCCCCACTTTGGCAAGCAAATTTACTTATCTGTTGGTAGCGCTGTCGCAGGGTTGACTCACGCCGGCAAAGCCAGGCACCCGCTTGGTACCTGATGCAGCCCTCAAGAAACCGGACCCCGTCGATGGGTAATCTGGTATTCCACACAATCTTTTATGGGGCGGTAGGAACCGGTCAATGCCACTCGGTTAGGGCATGTGCGTCACTAGGGGCGCCATGATGCTGTCGTCATTATGTGCGCGCACAATGTTTAGCCAATTGGGGCAGTGAATATTTGGTCATGTGCCCCGTGGCGTCATCGCAGCTGCTGAAACGTTCACCTCGAACAACTGAAACGTTCACCTCGAAAGTGCCTTTTTGTATATTCAACAAAACTTTATCGGCAAATGGTATTAGCCCCGTATCATATGGCTCAGGTTGTTGGAAATGAGGGGGTTACCAGGATGAGGGGTTTTAAGAAAATAAAAAAAAAATAAAAAAAAAAAAAATAACGATCACACCAATCGGAAAAGCTGTCAGGACATTAGCAGTCTCATGTACAATTGATTACACGTTATGTCTTGTCAGTCCAAGGCTGGGCATAGGTTTATAAGGTATAGCCTTGTAACCCAATACTGTTACTACTGTAGGCACAGTTCTAATAGTGATAGGTGCAAGTGTGGTGTGTCACCTCTTGGGGTAGTTGAGAGTATACCTTCCTAAGTTTATGGTTATTATGAGGGCCTCAGGGGAAACAACAGTAATAGTCATAAGTGCATGAGTGGTAGGCTACACCTTATGTTTACTAGAATTTGTTCATCATACAAATACAGATATACTAAATATTTTATGGGGTACAAATGTAGAATAAAACCCATTTGTAAGGACCATATACTCAGGGCAGCCAATAAGCCTGAACGGGATGACTGGGTGTAAAGGGATTAGCCTCGTAGTGCAGTGCCCCATGGGATGTTATCATTGAGCCCTTCCTTATCTGTGCCCAGACGGTAGACCCACCTTTGTTCTTTCTCGAACAATGACTGCTGTATGTTTCTGCCTGTGTTCACCTGTTCAATGATGGTCCACTTCAAGTCATTCGTAGTGTGATTGTTTTGTATGTAGTGCTCACTTAATTTTGTCGTGACTCTGCTGCATCGGATGTTTCTTCTATGTTCACACACGCGTTGTTTTACTTTCCGTGTCGTCATCCCTACATAATGCAACCCACAAGGACAGGTGATCAAATAGACAACATTCGTGGAGTTACAATTAGTGTGGGTGCATTGTGTCCAAGTTTTACCGGGCTCAAGGTTAAGGACCTTCGTGTGTGATGTTAAATGGCAGATGCTACAGTTAGCGCAAGGAAAATGACCCACTACTCTGGGCAGGCCCCATGCTTCAGTTATGGATGGGGTGTCAGTAGTTCCCTGACTTCTCGGTCGTGTGTGGACCAGGGAGTCCCTAAGACTACGACCCTTTTTGAATGAGAACAGGGGTTTCTCCCATGTCCTATTGCTACTTGTGATTATTCTCCAATGTTTGTTTATTACTTTCTTAACTGTGGTGGATGCCGTGCTGTATGTGGTGACACAAGTAAGTGGTAGTTCCTTGGTCTCTCTAGGGTTATCTTCCAAGAGAGCCTCCCTTGGTTGATTCCAGGCTCTTTTGTAGCTTTTATTGAGAATCCTTTCTGGGTAGCCCCGATTTTTCAGTCTGGCTGTGAGATCAGCCGATTGGTTTCGAAAGTCATCCAATTTACTGCAATTTCTGCGTAACCGTAGACATTGACCGTACAGCAGATTCTCCCATAGGGGCCTAGGATGGAAGCTCGAAAATTCAAGCAGATTGTTTTTTGCCGTGGGTTTATAATGCGTCTTTGTGGTGAGGCCCCCCTCTGATTCAGTGATGACCACATTCAAGAATACCACCTCATGTTGGTTGCAAGTGTGGGTAAATTTAAGATTCTGGTCAAGAGTATTAATCCAAAGAAGAAAATCATTGAGAACGTTGTCAGGTCCTTTCCATATCATGAGGACGTCATCAATATATCTCTTCCTAAATGCTATGGAAGAGGTATATGGGTTGTCGGCAGTAAGGATGAATCTTCGTTCAAAATCGTGGACGTACAGACCTGCCACACTAGGGGCGGAAAGTACTGCCCATCGAAGTTCCAGTTGATTGGAGGAACATGTTGCCTTTATATTAAAAAAAATTGCGTTTAAGTGCCAGAGAGGCACACTCCAAGATGAACTCTTTCGGTGTTTGGTATTCCCAGGGCGTCTCATCCAGTGCCTCACCCAGGACCCTGATGGTATCGTCCTGGGGAATGCTCGTGTATAGACTCTCTATGTCGAGGGTCACTAATATAGTTGATGCTTCATCAATGGTCACTTCTTGTAGTAGATGTAGAAGACTCTTGGTATCTTTAAGGTATGTTGACGTCTGTTGTATGATTGGCTTAAGAAAGAAGTCACAGAAACGTGACAATGGCTCGAGTAGGGACCCGATACCCGAGACAATCGGGTGCCCAGGAGGGGGTATCCTGTTTTTATGCGTTTTTGGCAACGTATAAAAATATGGTACAACGCTGTCTCCCTCTGTCAGGAAGGCAGCCTAATTTTTGGTAAAGTGGCCGTTTTCTTCTGCCTCTTTACCATGTTCTTGATTTGTATTTTCAGTGCTGGGGAGGGGTCAGCAGTGAGGGGGGTATAATTTTTTCTGTCATCTAGGAGGCGTTGACATTCACGTTCATAATCCCAAGTGTTCTGAATTACCACCCCTCCCCCCTTGTCCGCCGGTTTGATGGTAAATGTCGGATTTGATTGTAAACCCTGAAGGGCTTGGTACTCAGTTGTACTTAGATTTTTGAATGTATTGCACTCTTCAAATGTCTCAATTTCGTGGAAGACTGCCTTTTCAAAAGCCGTGATTTCTGCGGGTACCCCGTAAGGGGGAGGGGTGAAAGATGATTTCAACCTGAGCCCTGTGTTGACTGGATTTTGATGTGGTTCACTGGCTTCTTTTCCCTCAAAGTAGGCTTTTAATTTAAGCTTTCTAAAAAATTCCGCTAGCTCACAGTGCAGTTTAAACCTATCTAAACACGCAGTGGGGACAAAACCCAGACCCTTTTCTAAGACCTGTTTCTCCACAGGGGACAGGGTTATGTCGGAGAGGTTGGTGATTAAGCTCTCCTGGCACTCGTGCCTGCCTGTTGGTCCTGGGATTTGCTGTGTGTGTGGTTGCCCACTGGGTCCTCCTGCTCCCACCAGACTTGGTTCTGTCCTCTCCTCCTGCCTCTGCCTCTGCAGCCTCTCTCTAAAAAAGGGGGGCGATAGGAGTTCTGATGGAAAGGTGGAACTTGCATGTAGGCCGGATTCCAGCCCATTATTGGGAAAGGTGGTTGTTGAAAGTTCATAGGGTGCATACCAGGTCCGGGTGTCGGAAAGTGTGGCCACATAGGTTGTGCCTAGTTCTGTCTAGGTGTGCCCCTAGTCCCACCCCTTTGTCTTTGTTTAAAACTCCCATTACTGGACCCACTGGTGGTGGAAGCACTATCGTCAGAGAAGTCTGAGTTAGCGTTGTTTTTGGTGGGGGGTGTGTAGGCAGGGTGGGTGTAGGGGTAGACTTTATTGAAGGAAAACCTCTTAAAATCCTTCTGAAATTTAGTCACTTTGGATTGAGTCAGGCCGTCTTTGTATTCGGTAATGTCTTTGTTTATCTCATCCAGTCTTTTTTTAAAACCTGTTAGTGTAGTTTTAAAATGATTTTCTGTCTGTTGGATTTCAACCATCAGAGCTTCTGATAGTCTCATGGCTGTCTTGATGATTAAGACTAGCCAATCGCGTGTGCAATGCCACGCGATCATTGCCCATTCTTTTCTGAATAATGCATCCTCTAGGAAGATGCGTGGTGCATTTGTTACCAAGAGGCCTCTTGGTGCTGTGTCTGTGCGAAGATACTCAGTCAGGATAGTCCCGTGTAAGATTGTCCTGATTCTGTTCCGTTTCTGCTCTGACAACTTTTTCCATTCGCTGGTATGTGTGATAGCTTGTGAGATGGTAGGATCGGCAAACAGAGATGGGCCTGCTAGGATGGCGTCCACCTCTGAGTCTGAATAAGAGAGACCCAAGTTTTCCATTATATGTAAGTGTTGGAAAACCTAAATTAAAGAAATAAGGAAGGAACTCTCACAGCTGTGCGCTGCCTAATAACAATAAACAACAAGAGAGAGAGGGAGTTAAAGGAGCACTCTTGGTCCCCCAAATCGAATAGTCAAAAACAACAGAAGAGTGTGCCTTCTTAGGAGAAGAGTGAGCATGAAGAATCAGACTTGATTCTTTAGAAAGCCCTCACTCACCAACCTAGTTGGTGACATGCTTCATCATCGGGCCCCACCAGGAAGGTCGAGTACCTCCCCGGTGTGCTTCCACGCCAGAATTACTGCAGAGCTGGTAAGTTTTGTCAGGGTGATAAGTGATTGTGAAGTGAATTTAAAAGTGTCTTGGTTGTGTCCAAAAATAGTTTTAATCGTCGGCCAACCAGGCACGAGTAAAAACAAAGTGAGCGATGTATGTGCTAGATAGATTGGTCAGCTATGTCTCACTGTGTGTGGTCAACATGTTTCTGCCTATATGGTGCTACTGGCTAGGCATTCTTCAGGACCAAGGTGTAGACCCCGGCGGTATGAGCGCGCTAAGGCTCACCCTAACCAGGAGGTCGTTAGTGTGAAAATACAGGAAAAACTTTTTTGGAACCTGTTATTGCTGCGGGATCCTTCTTAGTGATAGGAACCCGACATACATCTGAAAAGAAGAACAAAACACAAACGAACATATAAAGATAAAACCGATAGTTTAGAATGTAGTCACAGTGCATTTGTTGTTCAAATCTCACCATGCTCTCGTGCTCTTCTCGGAGTGCACTAAAAGTCTACCTCACAGGGCTATGGTGTACTATGGTGAGGTAGGGATGTGCACCTATTGATTCACATTATCTTTGGTGGTGGTGACTATGTCCACTCGTAATGTGAAGGTACTGTATATTAGCGCTAGTTCACCTGCACGCCTACTAGGGCGTTTAGCGGCATCAGTGCGTCAGTGTCACACACACTATCATTCGCATAAGGACTATGCCCGTGCTGTATCGGCGGGTGAAAAAAACCATAACATAGAAAAACGTCTTACAAGTGGAGTGATCAATAATCACACCATGGGTCTCGGGAGGGGGTGGTGGCTAGTAGGCACACCCTCTAGGGAAAGAGATGAGATACGGGTAAGATAGATTATTCCCCCACTTTGGCAAGCAAATTTACTTATCTGTTGGTAGCGCTGTCGCAGGGTTGACTCACGCCGGCAAAGCCAGGCACCCGCTTGGTACCTGATGCAGCCATCAAGAAACCGGACCCCGTCGATGGGTAATCTTTGTAAGACTACATCAGACATGTGATCGATTGGTTTGCAGTAATGCCGTGCGAAAGTGCTAGCATTAGACCAGTCGGTCGCTTTATGAATATCGTCCAACTTACCACCGGACCAGAAAGATTTACTGGCCATAGCACCTCTAAGTGAGTGAGCTTGGAATTTCTTTACATCAATACCTGCTAAATTCATGACAGTTTTAACCCATCTGGCAATAGAGGCCGAAGTTATAGCTCTATGAGGTTTAACATAAGATATAAGTAACTGATTTACACCCTGAGCACGAAGACCGTTCATTCTGCAATCATACTCTCTCATGCAATCTACCACACAAAGTTTTTTGCATAAATCAAAACGTAGATAAAAGATTGAATCAGACATAGTCTTGGTTCTCCTAAATAGCTCAAATTTGACACCAAACATATAATAGGATCTATTTGTGATTTCAAGAGCTTTGACATCAGAAACCCTTCGGCAAGATATTAAACATAGCAGTGTTGTGAGCTTGATGAATAAACTTTTCCTATTCAAGTGAATATTATCCGGCCAATTAATGAAAAGATCTAGAATTAACTTAACAGCCCAGAGAGACTCGTATTTGGGTTTAGGAGGTCTCCTTATTCTAATACTTTTTAGTACTCTACAAACAATGACGTTCTTACCTACCGTTTTACCGTTGATAAGGGCATGGCCTGCGGAGATAGCCGATCTATAGTAATTGATTGTTCTATAGCTGAGACCCCTTTTGAACTGTTCTACAAGGAAGTTTACTATGTTAACAATAGGTGCCTCCACGGAATCCAGGTTCCTTTCCAGGCACCAACGTAGCCAGCTTCTCCATATGTTGTTATACCTGTAGTGAGTGCCTGGAGCCCAGGACTCTCCGAGGAGAGTTGCAGCTGTCGACGAAAGTCCTGAGACTTTATTGGATCTCCTGACACTCTCCAGGCAAGAAGGTTCAAATTCTCTGGCCTGAACTAGGGGGTGACCTCCTCCATCTACGTCGGTTAGAAGATTCTCTTGGGTTGGGACTAAACATGGGAGGTTGCAAGCTAGTTCTAGAGTAGTGGGAAACCAGGCCTGTGATGGCCTGAAGGGAGTTATTAGGACAAGGCAGCATCGGTCTTGTCTCACTTTCTGTAGAACTCTCTGTATCATGGCAAAAGGGGGAAAGGCATAAGCTTTGATTCCTTTCCAACACTGGAGAAAAGCGTTCACTGCGAGAGCACCCGGGTCGGGCATCCAGCTGAAGTATTTCTCCAATTGGAAAATTAGTCTGCTCGGAAAGAGGTCTATTTCTAGGGGCCCTCATATTGTGTTGAGACATCTGAATACAGAAACATTGAGTTTCCAATCGCTGTGTTCTAAAAAGGAACCTCGAGTTCCAATCCGAAGAGATGTTCGTTTTCCCTGGGAGATATTCCGCTCTGAGTGCGATCTTGTGTTCCAGGCAGAACATCCAAAGTTTTTTGGCTAAATTCAAGAGGTCCGCAGATTTGGTACCCCCCCAGCCGATTTATATAGGCTGCCGCGGACATGTTGTCCATCTTTAGAATGACTGATCTGCCCTGGATAGAATGTCTGAAGCTCATTAATGCGTAAATACCAGCTGTTAGTTCTAGGTAGTTTATGTGGTGAGAGGACTCCTCTTGCGACCAGACACCGCCCGTGTTCTGGTCGGGAAGGCAAGCTCCCCAGCCGTGAAGGCTCGCATCTGATTCCAAAACAAATTCTGGTATTGAACCAAATATTGCTTTGCCATTTCAGGCATCTAAATTCTCTAGCCACCAGGTCAGTTCTGATGTGGCCTCCTGATCTAGGGAAATGCGATCTCCGTACCAAAGGCCAGATCTTAGAGCTCTCGCTTTTACCCTTTGAAGAGCTCGATAATTTAGGGGACCCGGAAAGATGGCTTGGATGGAGGAAGAGAGGAGACCCCGCATTCTGGCTAGTTCCCTCAGAGTTAGGTTTTCTTGTTTCAGGACATGTCTTATTTCTTTCCAGATCTTGGTTATTTTCTTTGATGGGAGTAAAAGGAGACATTTTGTTGTATCTACAGTGAAACCTAAGAATTCCAGGGTTCTGGAGGGAGACAATATCGATTTTTCTTTGTTTATAATGAACCCCAAGCTTTCTAAAAGATCCATTACAGTCTTCAGATCTTGGTTTATCTGTGGATGGTCTTGGGACATTATAAGGATGTCGTTTAGGTATATGATTAGTCGAATACCTCTTTCTCTTAAGGATGAGGCGATTGTTCTCATGACCTTGGTGAAGCACCATGGGGCAGAGGATAGGCCGAAAGGAAGGGCTTGAAACTGGTACAGGTGGTTTTTCCACATAAACTGAAGGAAGGGTTGGTGGATTTTGGCCATTGGGATGGTAAAGTATGCATCTTTTAGGTCTAGTTTGACTAGCCTGTCCCCTTTTAGTAATAAATCCCTAGGAGATGGATGCCTTCCATCTTGAAGTGCCTGTAAACCAGATATTTGTTTAGTTCCCTCAAATTTATAACGGGTCTCCAGCCCTTGTCTTTTTTCTCGACGAGAAAGAGTGTACTTATAAATCTCAACGCTTCCAGAGGGACCTCTATTATTGCTCCTTTCTGAAGCATAGAGGATATTTCCTCCTCTACTATTTTTTGTTGGTTTAGAGTGAGCGTGATGTCTCTCGGGAAAGAAGTTTGAGTAGGAGTCTCTATAAAGTCTATCGTGAAGCCCTTAACGGTGTTTAGTACCCATGGGTCTTGAGTAATTAATTTCCAATTCTGATAGAAGAATTTGAGTCTGCCTCCCACCTTTTGGGGGAAAGAAGGAAGAGGAAGTGGTAGAGTACTCACTTTGAGGGTTGTTGGAGGATCTATGTGTTCTAAAGCCTCTGTTGCGAGGGCCTCTCCCTCTCTGGGGGTAGAATTGGGGAGGATTGGTGGGTTGGTAACCTCTTCCGTAACCTCGGAATCTTGAGTAGGGCCTTTGATTGAAGCGGCCGGAAGAGAGGCTCCTTCTTCCGGCCCGACCATAAAGGTTAGGGTTGAATACACGCTTCATATTCTGTTGGGCCTTATCCAAGGCCGTAAAGGTCAAGACCTACTTCCCTAATGATTTTATTAGGTCTTCGCCGAGAGTAACCCTTTGGGGTTCTGAGAGGGTTCTCTGTCCGCCATATCACTCAGCTTTGGATTCATTTTGGTCAATACAACTCTTCTCCTTTCAGCGCTGAGGCTGGCATTGGCGTTGCCCAGCAGTATCAACGCTCTCTGGCTCCATCCCCTGATTAGTTCCGTATCCAGGGGTGTGCCATTAATGTGGCTATCTTCGGCAGTATCGATGATCCTGGCTAGAGGTCCCAGGACATCAAGAAGGCGGTCCTGACACCCCTTGAGGGATCTTTCCATCCCTTTTCTTGGGTCTCTGCCGAGCCTAAAGAGGAACTTGATTAACTCCGGGTCCAGGTTAGGGGTTTGGCAGGTCTTGTCTTGTATAGAGGGTCTTGAGCATTCAGCTCTGAGAATATTGTGAGTGTCTTTTTCTAACAAATTTCTAAGCCATTTCTTTATGAATTTGGCCACATGATCCTGTGGCCACCATTCTGAGCTTCTCGGATGCTTGATATTAAATGGGGAGAACATTTCTTCGCCCAAGGGATTGAGGATATTGTCTTTCGACAAGGATGGGAGTTCCTCCTCACTGGTTGGGTGTAAAACTCTTGGTCGTCCTCATCCAAGTCTAGGACATATTCGTCAAATATGTCAGAAGCCTCATCATCTTGTAAGTCATTATCTCCCAGATTGTATTGAGCACTTTGATGTTTTGTGCCGCTAGGGACACCCAGATGTTTTGTGCCGCTAAGGACACCAGTATAGGTTGTGCTGCTAAGGACACCTGAGGAGTTTGAGGTGCGAGGACCTCCATTAATAGTTGGAGGTGCTAGGACCTCCAGTATTAGTTGAGGTGCTAAGACCTCCCATAGTGGTCCTGGGGTTTGGATATTCCACATTTTTGCTTTTCTTTTGTCTTTTTCCCCTGATCTCGGTGAGATCTTCAATGGCTTGAGAGCCCTGGCTTCCAGTAGTGTCATCCTCCTCAGTAGGGAGGGACCTCTTTGAAGCAATCACTTGATTTAAGGTTTCTAGCATGCATGATCTCATTTCCCTATCAATACTTTTTTTAAAGGCTTCGTTATCCATACTAGGGATGGGGGCAATTGCGTAATCAGAATCGATGTCAGACATCTGAACTGATTAATTAGCAAGAAGGCTTAGAAACGTAAAGGTATAGCAGTTTGAACCCTTAGGGGAGTTAAGAGTCGTGGATAAACCACTCAGAACAATATAGGCCCTATATTGAGAGGTAGGGTTGAGCTAAGTGAACCATAAGAGGAAGTAGATAAGCCTTTGAGCTAGGGAGTCTATCCCAAAGTAATCTCTTTAGGCATTTAATATATCCTCTTTTTTTTTAAATATATATACACAAAAAGCTACTCGCGTGTAAGAAAAGAAGTTGCCAGCTGATCGTAACGGGAAACGGGATAACTGACGCTCAGGGGTTCGAGCGAGTGCCTCTCTCGGTCACTGTGCGAGGATCGGGTAGGAGAGTTGTCAGAATCCTATCAAGTGACACTAATTTTGGTAGTGGGAAGGGAGTTACGTAGATTCCGAAAAAACGGGAGCCATTGCGCATGAATTAAAACTAATGGAAGAGAAGGGAATGCCCAAACGAGAGGGGAGGGTTAAAGAACGGGTGAGAGAAAGGAGGGTTAAGTTCCGGTAATTGGGGAAGTGTGGAGAAAAGATAAAGGATGAAAGATCTCCGTAAATTGGAGACCGGTAATGAAACAGTGGGTAGGGAAGTGGGGTTAGTCCCAGGAGCCTTCATAAATATTCACAAAATAGCGCTAAAGATAGAAAGAGCAGGTTAAAGTACAAGTAATAAAAGGTTGGACTTATCTGCTCGGAGCGACAAGAGTAAATCTCCCCAGGATAGAAAATGGACTGAAATTGGGTTCTAACTACCCACAAACATGTACGTTTGTGGATATTAAAAAATGGCATTGGTGTTCCAGCGCTGGATCACCCAGTCACCACCCACAGAAACTTCACTCAAAAGTAATTCTCTGTGTGACTAAATAATTTTACTAGTCCAGAATTCTGTGAGGTACAAAAGTTGAAACTTGAAAAAAACAATATATGCAAATGCAAGTAAAATTACAAGCCCCATCATAATGAGACCCATATGCTCCCTGAAATAAGAAATGTAGCACATGGCAATAAAATGAATGAAGGATCAAACAATAAAGTGCAATAGCAAGTTAGTATTAGAACCCAGGTAGTCAACCTAAATATTGCTACATGCTTATTTACTTTTCAAGAATATGATGTTACAAATTGATAAATAAAATACATAATCGTATTTAAACTTAATAATTGTTTAATATTAAATAAAATACTCTGATCTATTTGCTGTGTCAAGTGGTTATTATGCAGACCAATGCCTATAGCTCTCTTGCCTATTTGCTTTCCTTGGTCAATTGTGTGACATGAACTAGACCTGTGAGTATCATAAATCTTTCTCTGCTGCTAGCGGGAACAGATAAGAAATTAGGCTGCACAACTAAAATGCAGAAACAGAAATAGATGTTTATCCCAAGGAAGTTTGCCACGTTAACTTGTGGGGCCCAACATTAAAAATGGCTGGCCCATTCCTCACAGGCCTCCCGCAGCTATGGCCCTGCAGAGCTCACCTGCAGAGTCCCCAGGGCTCCTCCCTGAGCCCCACCCTCTTCAACATCTACATGACCCTGCTCACAGCAATCATCAGAAACCACGGCCTCAACATCATCTCCTATGCTGATGACACACGGCTGATCCTTTTCCTCACCGATGAACCGCCAGCCGATAAGAGGAACTTCCACGACAGGATTAAGGCAGTAGCTGCCTGGAAAAAGGAGAGCTGTCTCAAACTCAACTCCAGCAAAACCAAAGTCCTCATCCTGGGCTCCGCTCCCTCCACTTGGGATGACTCCTGTTGGCTAGCAGCACTCTGAGCCCCCACACCCACCAACCACTCACACAACCTCGGCACCATCCTCAACTCCTCACTCTCTATGAACTGCCAAATCAATACTGTATCATCCTCCTGCTTCCACACACTCCACCTGCTCCAAAAGATCTTCAAATGGATCCCCACTGAGTCCAGGAGAATGGTCACCCAGGTGCTCGTCAGCAGCAAGCCCAACTAACTCAACACACTCTAAGCCAGCACTGTCCTAAAAACTCCAAAAGAAATTGCAGTGCATTGAGAACACCTCCACCAGACTTATCCTGGACATCCCCACCGAAACCACATCACTGGTCACCTAAGAGACCTCCACTGTCTTTCCGTCAACAAAAGAATCACCTTAAAGTCCCTCACGCATGCCTACAAAGCCCAGCACAACTCTGGACACATATACCTCAACCACCGCCTCTCCGTTTACGCACTGACCAGACACCAGCTGGAGGAAGATCCTTTTCCTACCTTGCTGTGAAGACCTAGAACTCCCTACCCCTGTACCTCAGGCAATCACGGTCACTGCCTCAATTCAGGAAGGACCTCAAGACATGGCTCTTCGACTGAACTACCGTCCCCCCACCACCTTGAGACC
Source organism: Calotriton arnoldi (assembly GCA_963921515.1). Taxonomy (NCBI): domain Eukaryota; kingdom Metazoa; phylum Chordata; class Amphibia; order Caudata; family Salamandridae; genus Calotriton; species Calotriton arnoldi. The sequence continues at coordinate 421,562 of CAWUFW010011569.1, forward strand.
CATACGGGTGAGTAGTCATTCTTTATAACAACCCTGATTGATTAATTGAATGATGGATGGACTGTTTAGTTCATGCCGTGCGGAAACTGGGTGTGCATGCACACAGGTGGGGCAGACATTGTTCCCCCCTGCATGCATCCCAGTGTACAAGGGCAAGAGTTGGCCCTTTGTTTCCCCATCGCCAGTCTTTTCATGTGGGCTCACTGCCATGAAAAGGCTGGCGGTGGGGAAACACAGAATATGTTTGGCTGTAGTGCAGCAGCACCACCAAACAGATTACTGCCTCAGACTGCCACACCATGCCACCCCCAGGAAACGCGGTTCCCTGGTGGTTGCAGTGGTCACAAAATGGTCCCATGAGCGCCACCGCACCTCCATCATAGGTTTAACAGTCGGATGGACTGACAAACTTGTAATCAGCCCCTAATCTTGAACCCGCCAAAACCACTCTATTTGGGGATGCATTTTACTAATTCTGCAATGTATAATCTCATTCCTGAAGACTAGTTGTCACAATAGCTTCATCATCTAGTTCTGCCCTGAAGTGTTTCTGTAAGGGAACACTCCAAGAAAGATCCATCTCATATTTCCTTGTCAATTCAATTAATTTATCATGGGTGGTAACTGCACAGCTCTTAATGTATTTATTTAAATATATCAGTTAATTCTCCAGATATAGATTAAGATGTGAAATGTCTACGCATTCTCTAATTTCCAATAATTCAACCTTTAATTTCAGCATATCTGAGGGTCATTTCCTGACTAAGATGATCTCTCTGATTCTCCCACTCTCTTATTTCCTGAAGTCTCCTCAAATGATGGGGGAAAAATCCCATTATCAAATAATCCTGTTTCTCCCTGTGCGATTGGTATCGTGAAGACAATTCTCCTCCCTCCTCTCAATGATTGAATATTCTGTGGTGGTGTGCAGACAATAATCTGTGAATTCTGTGATCTTGGGATTAACCCTGTCGCAGCTATTTCTACAGCACCTTGAACAATAGTGTTTGGAACAATATTTATTAGTGCAGTAGCAACCCACAATGCAATTGTCTGTGCAGTCGCGACTTGTCACACTGGGGCAGGAATAGTCACAATTGAAGCAGTAACATCCGGACCAATCACAGTAGGGGCTGCTTCAGTAAGTATAGGAACAATTGGAGGTTCTGGAAGTGGTCTCTCAATTTAAATTGTGCTTGAATCATTAGGGACTGTAGCCACTGTAGCTCTATTGGTTGTAACACCATCTGTAATTGTTGTTGGAACCACATATGGAGGTGGACAGGAGGACAACAAAGCCTCTTAAATTTTACCCCCTGAATCCTTATCAGTGTCTGTCTTCTTTGAAGCCTCTTTATCATCATTTCCTTGTTTCTGCTTCTTTTTAGTCTTTTCTGTACTTAGAGCTGTAGACAGTCTAGCTCACTCGACTACACACTTCGTCCATCTTTGCGGCCTTTTTGTCCCATTCTGCATCTTCATAATTTTGCACTGCTCTCCTTGCTCTATTCTGGTATTTGTTTTCTCCTTACATAAGCTGCCATTTCCCAAGTATTTAAAAGCTTCGTACTGTATGAGTCTGGGAGGTGGCTTCATTTTATGCAACTTTCTCATTGGTTTTCAATAATCTTCAAATCAAGAGCACCATATTGTGGAAAGTCATATGGGCCTTAATTTTCAGTGATCTTGAACCACTGATGAAGCCGCAAATATGTATGGAGCCCTACTTTTGATGCCATATATTGAGCTGGCGTACCTTCAGGTGGTGCGTCCTCACCCACTCACAATGGGACTATTACATCTCCCCTCATCAAATCTCTAAAAGCTTTAAAACATTTCATTTTTTTATATTTCAACAATGAATGAACAGTTATCAAACTCAAATTTTCAATGTTTTGGTTCAGTTCGCAATTCTGTATACATAAATACTGTCTTTTTACATAAACCTATTACAGCTTAATACTTGATGAGTCATCAACCAAATCTCAGTGCAGCACTTTACACCAAATGACCTATCCCAGCACGGTACTCTATGATGTAATTCTCCACTCCTTGCAGCGATTCTACCTCCTTTACAATTTGTTTTACACACAAACACTAAGGGGCCGATTCCGATGTCGTCCGGAAGCACACCTAACACTATTCGTCCGGAAAAAAACCAAGCCGAAAGCGTGTTTTCCGACCGATTGGAATACCCCACCGAACGAACAAGTACGATGCGCACAACAGCCCAGATTCCGAGCGAGCCGTACTTACCCAATCCAGCTCCTGTTCCCCGCCCGAGCCGGATCCGCAAACGCCGATTCGAGCCGCACAGAAGCAAATACACAGCACCTTCCGGCCGGACTAGTACGATGCGCGCTCCGTACGCGCCGAACCCGTCGCTACGTCCGGCACGTTTCAGCATCCGGGAGAGCCACACATAAGCTCCGATTCGCACCACAAGAAGATCCACGGCTACGAGACGAACAAGCCAGCGACGAGAACGAGTCGAAGACACGCGAAACCCGAACAAGACGACCCAACCATGAATCCCATCGCGCAGGTCCTACCTATACTCTACATCTATTACCGGGACCGGTTCGGACGCGTACGGCGCAGACGGTAAGTCAAACACCCACAACACAAACAAACGACACGTACCCGAAATATGTCACACACACATAGGGATGCACAAATGACGTACACTAGCAACAGCACAATCATAGGGGTGGGATGGGCATCACCAATGCCATACACACCCATAGGGGCCTGGATGCCTGCCACCTCCAACACCCCTACTCAGGGGGGCCTGGATGCATATCACTACTACCATCCCCACTCATGGGGGCCTGGATGCCTATCACTACTACCATCCTCACCATGGGGGCTGGATGCCTATCACTACTACCATCCCCACTCATGGGGGCTGGATGCCTATCACTACTACCATCCCCACTCATGGGGGCTGGATGCCTATCACTACTACCATCCCAACTCATGGGGTGCTGGATGCCTGCCACTACTACCATCCCCACCCTTGGTGTGATGGATGCCTGCCACCACCACTACCCCTACTCATGGGGGCCTGGATGCCCATCACTACTACCATCCCCACTCATGGGGGGCAGGATGCCTGCCACCACTACCATCCCCACTCATGGGGGGCTGGATGCCTATCACTACTACCATCCCAACTCATGGGGGGCTGGATGCCCATCACTACTACCATCCCCACTCATGGGGGCTGGATGCCTATCACTACTACCATCCCCACTCATGGGGGCCTGGATGCCTATCACTACTACCATCCCCACTCATGGGGGCCTGGATGCCTATCACTACTACCATCCTCACTCATGGGGGCTGGATGTCTATCACTACTACCATCCCCACTCATGGGGGGCTGGATGCCTGCCACTACTACCATCCCCACTCATGGGGTGCTGGATGCCTGCCACTACTACCATCCCCACCCTTGGTGTGATGGATGCCTCCCACCACCACTACCCCTACTCATGGGGGTCTGGATGCCCATCACTACTACCATCCCCACTCATGGGGGCAGGATGCCTGCCACCACTACCATCCCCACTCATGGGGGCAGGATGCCCATCACTACTACCATCCCCACTCATGGGGGGCAGGATGCCTATCACTACTACCATCCCCACTCATGGGGTGCTGGATGCCTATCACTACTACCATCCCCACTCATGGGGGGCTGGATGCCTATCACTACTACCATCCCCACTCATGGGGGGCAGGATGCCTATCACTACTACCATCCCCACTCATGGGGGGCTGGATGCCTGCCACTACTACCATCCCCACTCATGGGGTGCTGGATGCCTGCCACTACTACCATCCCCACCCTTGGTGTGATGGATGCCTGCCACCACCACTACCCCTACTCATGGGGCCTGGATGCCCATCACTACTACCATCCCCACTCATTGGGGGCAGGATGCCTGCCACCACTACCATCCCCACTCATGGGGGCAGGATGCCTATCACTACTACCATCCCCACTCATGGGGGCCTGGATGCCTATCACTACTACCATCCTCACTCATGGGGGCTGGATGCCTATCACTACTACCATCCCCACTCATGGGGGGCTGGATGCCTATCACTACTACCATCCCCACTCATGGGGGCTGGATGCCTATCACTACTACCATCCCCACTCATGGGGGCAGGATGCCTGCCACCACTACCATCCCTACTCATGGGGGGCAGGATGCCTATCACTACTACCATCCCCACTCATGGGGGCCTGGATGCCTATCACTACTACCATCCCCACTCATGGGGGGCTGGATGCCTATCACTACTACCATCCCCACTCATGGGGGGCTGGATGCCTATCACTACTACCATCCCCACCCATGGGGGGCTGGATGCCTGCCACTACTACCATCCCCACTCATGGGGTGCTGGATGCCTATCACTACTACCATCCCCACTCATGGGGGCTGGATGCCTGCCACTACCACCACCCCTACTCATAGGACAGGTAATGCATGACACAACCAGCATACTCCCACATAAGGAATCACAGAAAATTACATCCACCCAAACAACATGACAAGCGTGTGTAGTCCATGTCAAGTGCCAACAACACAAAACATGACAATGAACATACAATGTGACCCACTATCACATGTGTGACAATACAAGCCGACCATGGCCACTGTGGCAATGGGGCCCAAAGCCCCATCACCACAGTCACCAAAAGGGAAGTGTGGGTCCACAGGCTGATGCACCTTTGATCAGTGTGGCAATGGGGCCTAAAGCACCATCACCACAGTCACCAAAAGGTAAGTGTGGGGTCCAAGGCTGATGCACCTTTTGATCAGTGTGGCAATGGGGCCCAAAGCCCCATCACCACAGTCACCAAAAGGGAAGTGTGGGGTCCAAGGCTGATGCACCTTTTGATCAGTGTGGCAATGGGGCCTAAAGCACCATCACCACAGTCACCAAAAGGTAAGTGTGGGGTCCATGGCTGATGCACCTTTTGATCAGTGTGGCAATGGGGCCCAAAGCCCCATCACCACAGTCACCAAAATGTAAGTGTGGGGTCCAAGGCTGATGCACCTTTTGATCAGTGTGGCAATGGGGCCTAAAGCACCATCACCACAGTCACCAAAAGGTAAGTGTGGGGTCCATGGCTGATGCACCTTTGATCAGTGTGGCAATGGGGCCCAAAGCCCCATCACCACAGTCACCAAAATGTAAGTGTGGGGTCCAAGGCTGATGCACCTTTTGATCAGTGTGGCAATGGGGCCTAAAGCACCATCACCACAGTCACCAAAAGGTAAGTGTGGGGTCCATGGCTGATGCACCTTTTGATCAGTGTGGCAATGGGGCCCAAAGCCCCATCACCACAGTCACCAAAATGTAAGTGTGGGGTCCAAGGCTGATGCACCTTTTGATCAGTGTGGCAATGGGGCCTAAAGCACCATCACCACAGTCACCAAAGGTAAGTGTGGGGTCCAAGGCGGATGCACCTTTTGATCAGTGTGGCAATGGGGCCCAAAGCCCCATCACCACAGTCACCAAAAGGGAAGTGTGGTGTCCAAGGCTGATGCACCTTTTGATCAGTGTGGCAATGGGGCCCAAAGCACCATCACCACGGTGATCATAAGGTAAGTGTAGGCATGGTAAAAGCTGCCAAAGACAAACTGTATGGATGAATCCTGGTCACACAACAACTAAAACATCTGTGGCATAGTAGTGCTTGTGTCCCATTGCAACATAGATTGGGCGAGGCTAACAGTGCAGTGACACAGAAACATCGTTTTGGCCATGTGCATACAAACATCACACATGGGGGACCACATTGCCAACAATCAGCCAATTACACAATGACAGAAGTGACCATCATGATGCTGACCCACATATCTGCACCTATGGACACACAAATGTATATAACCTGTGGAGACTGTCGATGTCAGGTGAACAAATACCATACCATGGCAGCAATGGGACATACACACCATGATCATTGTGCTGACTGATGACCCAGGAGTCCCAGGGAGAGCAGGGGAAAATCACCAAACAACATACAGCCAATGGCACACTACAGAAATGCCAATGCAGTGATGCAAATGCACTAACACAAACAGGCAGACTCACACTGCATATCAAACACAACAGGTGATGGGGGTGTGTGCCAGTGTCCCCAGGCAACCACACAACACATGAGGAGGCCTGAATCCCAATTACACAGATGTGTATACAGTGCCACACACAAGTAACTCATGGATTGGATTCCCCTATGTGGGCAATCTGGCATTGTTAGATGAGAGGGAGCCCAAATTACACATGTCACACAAGCTTGTACGAACAGCAACTAACACAGCGAGAGACACACCCACCACAGCACTACCCCCAGGGACCCCACATTGTGCAGACACTAGCCTGCATGACAATTCCACTGTGATGACAAAGGTAGATGTTGATCACACTGTGAACCACAGCCATGTGTCCTCAGCTACAAACTACCATCACACCTACACAAGCTCCAATCAATCAGCAGGGCCTGCCAGCCAAGGCCAATATGGAGGTAGTGGTCTAGCCGTGCAACAACTCACATTTGCACACTCAACACCACACACCCTGATCTCCACCAATGTGCAGCAGTGAAGCTCACATGGACTGGTGACATTGCACATGCACCCATGACAATCCCAGGGGTGGTGGGGGGAACTAAGGTGCAGAAACCCATCACACATGCCCACTCAACATGACTCGTCTATGTATGACACACAGCACAGTACGCCGTACATGCGCATGATGTGAAATCCACCACAAACAATGGGATCCTGGCCATAGTCACACACCAACGAAGAAGCCAAGGTGAGACACAAAGAACACACGTACACAACTTCCAACATTGCAGCTCTGACCCTGAGGAGTGGCAGCAGTCACACACACAACGCGTCACAATCACTGAAAGCTACCACAAACTCAAAATCACATTACTTGTGTAAACAACAAGTGCCAAGGGGAATCCTGAATGTGTCCCATCAGCGTTTGCCCACATCCCCAGCCCTGACAACAAAGACAACCTGGGATGACAACCTCATGAACATCAGTTTGCCATGCACCCACATCACGGAGAAACCAGGTCCAAGATGCTGGATGAACACATACCAACTCTGCAAGCATCACAAACAGGAACATCCCTAGGGACACAGCCTGTGTATGAAAAGGGAAGGGAACATGCACAGACATGCTCACACAACACACAACACGGGCACACGCAATGTCACCAGATTACACACAGCCATGAGGGCACTCCACTCCTGTGGAAGGTCCACTGTGCCAAACCTTGTCTGTGCACGACTCAAACATATCAGCAGGACACTCCGTCAGTGAGTCAACAACTACAACACACAGAAGCCTCTGCTCACATCAGCCTGGGTACGGGAGTGTCACGTCAGTCATCTGCATACACCCAAAACACGTGGCAATCCAGTTGTACTGTATACACAGATGAGTCCTCCAAAATTGATGTGCAAAACTGCATGTCCAGTGGAGACGGGCACACAGTCAGGGTACTAGGAACATTGGACAGTGGTAAGCCCAACAGATGTGCAACAGTGTAGGACAAAGATGGTAATCTACAAATGCTAAACGTACATCCCTGTGTCAAATGCTGAACATTACACCCTCAGACTGCAGCAAGGGATGCTATAGATCCAGACTAGATTAGGACACATATCCCATGGATCACATGGAGCCCATCACAGCAAAACTTCATTTACCTGATCTGAACACAATTACAACAGCAAATGCATGATTCTACACATCTACATCATGTACCACCAAAGATTAACCACAAGTAAACAAAAAGAGGCTTTATTCAGCAAGTGTGCAACTGAAATCAAAAGTCCAAAATTAACTACGGCCAATGTCCAGTCCAAATACACAGTCCCAACAGGGTGATGTGTGACAACTTGTCACCAATTGCTTGCCTGCACAGGTACCGACAGGGGACATCCCCCTTGGAGGGGCATACGAGGGGCAGGCCAGGCACCGCAGGGACAGGATCAGGGGATGCCAGAAGGAGGCAGGGAAGGTGAGGTGGGTGCAGGAGTGTCACCGGCAACTGCAGTGGAGGTGTCTGACTCAGGGGGGCCGGCACCACCGCAGGGCTCAAGTCCGATGGTGTTGGTGCTGCAACCACTGCAGTGGGCTGGTCAAATGGAGTGGACTGGGTCCCCAATGCAGTGCCCGAGTCAGACGGGGTTGTTGTGGACTCCACCGCAGTGCATGACTCCAAGGGAGTGGAAGGGGGGCAGAAGAGCTGGGCAGGACAGAGGGGGGACACGGTCTCCACACCAGTGGCACATACAGGCAGAGCGTCTGGTTTGGGGGTGGAAGAGCAAGTGGCAGGGGGGAGGGCCTGAGCAGTTTGGGGATGCGGTATCGGTGTGTGGGGGAACCTGGGGCAGGGTGTGGCGGTGGAACCTGTGGAGTGGTGGCCTGGGGGATGGAGGTGAGAGACTGGGTGGGTGACTTGCAGGGCGGTGGCGGGGTCTTGCTCTTCCGGGTCCGGGGGACTTGCGGGTGGGGGGCTCACTCTGCCTGCACCTGGGGGAGGGTGTCCGGGGCGAGGGGCACTCCCCTCTCTGTGTGTGGACTTCCTCTTCCCCCGGTATGCTGGATCAGTGGGATTGGAGGGGAAGAGGCCGAGGTCAGAGAGGAAGAGCTGCTGTGTATGTGGGGTTGCAGGTGAGGCAAGGGAAGGGGTCTTGGAGGGAGAGGATCTTGAGGATTGCGGAGTGACTGTGGTTGCCTGTGTGTGTGTCAGTTCCCCATCCCCTGTGTGTGTGGAATCAGTCCCCTGAGGATGCTTGTGTGCACGTCTTGCCTTGGTTTTGGGTGTGTGTGTGCTGCTCGTGTCTGTGTGTTTGGGTGATTGTGCAGGTGTGCATGTGCTTTGGACAGGTAGGGTGGTAGGAAGTGTGGATGGGGCAGAGGTGGGAGGGGTGAGGGACTGTTGGAGGAGGGACACTGCTGCCGTCAGGGAGGAGTCCATGGACCTATTGCTCCTCTGTAGGGCAGACATACCCGTTGAGATGCCCTCCATGAACGACACCAGCTGTGTCAACAGAGTGGTGTGTGCATGGAGGACAGTCAGCATTGCTGTCTGCCCTACATGGAGCTGCCGAAGGAGGTACACAGACTCCTCACTCAGGGCAGCAGGGGACACAGGGGCAGGGGGTGCGGTGCCTGGCTTGAAGGAGACACGCTCCCGAGCACGGGAGCCTCCACGGACCTCAGGAATGGGAGCCAATGGGAGGGCGGTGGTGGTGGTGGTGGTGGCGGGGTCAGACAGACTAGCTGGGGTGTTGTGGCTGCTGACACCCGCATCCACAAGGGAGTCATCCTCCGAGCTGCTGTGGTCCCCAGCTGAGGTGGATGGTGCTGAGGACTCCTCGGTGTGGCTCCCCTCGCCCTCCGTGCCACTGGGTCCCTCTGACCACTCGTCGGACGCTGACCCAGTCTGGCTCCGCTGCTCCTCCTGGTCCGTGGAGCTGTCCCCTCCTGTGGCTGTGGATGTATCTGCAAACAATTAGGGAAACAGACAAACATCAGTCACCTGCACTGACCGCACACACCACAGTAAGTACAGCACATCACAGAGCAAGCCCTGGCATCTCTAGTAGAACATTGCCAAAAGTCATCACACAGATTAGGAGAAGCCAATTGTCAGTCTGATGGTCAACCATGGAACAGACACCCCTCCTGCCCTTGCACCCATCTGTCTGGTGCCTGTCTGATGGTAAGACCCCAGTGTGGACACATGCACCACCTACACAGTAGTTGGACATTGCTGAGAACACGGTGAAGTATGTGAACATGCCCACGTCACATCTCTTGCCACTGAGTCAGTGCAGGTGTCTGTATAAATGGACGGCCAGAGTCTAAATAGAAATGCATGTGATGCATACCAGCACCAGACCCCATGAAGCACCCATGTCCGGATAGTCAATGCCACAATGGGGTGCATGTTGCACATGTCACTCCCCTGCAGGATCACTCTTAGGAAGTTTAATGCCATGACACAGGCATGCCTGCAAAGTCATACATCACTGTCTCCAGTCACATGGCCATGGCAGCCAGCCAACAACAGTCTGCACTGTGTCACAATCCTAGGACATGGGGAAGGCAAGTAATGTAACTGACAAGTGCACATGTCCATCCCCCAAAAACCACATCATCTGAACTACTATTTGTCCACGTCATACCAATTGGACATATGGGGGACATGAAACACAACTCTCTGAACATGAGCACCTCACAGTGTGCTGAGAATGAAAAACAGCTGCCTGAAAGTCACAGTGGCATACACCTGTCTGCACAGTCATGTGATCAAACACCTATAAGTCACAGAAGTCTTGTCTCACATGGTCCAATAGCAGATGGCATGCTGACCCCTAACCGATAAACATCACAGGAGTCCCGACAACGTAGTCACAGCACAACGACACAGAGGCAGACACCTGAGGGAACATTTCACTGAGCACAGCATGTCAGCTGATACACGGGAGTGGGAGTACAGAGTGTATTGTATGCCCTGGAGTAGGCATGACTGTCCGGCTCCACCTGCAAGATGGATGAGCCCTGGTCAGTAGGCAGGTGGCTAGGCATGTGTGACACACTTGACATACATACTCCTGAGGCCCAAACATTTTACCCACCCGCAGCATGGGGGTGTGGCAAATACCCCAGGGACATGTGGTGATTCTGATCTGCAAGTGGATCACATATCAAAGTTACACCCAGACTACATTGCACGACTCAGGCATTGTGTGAGCAATTGACCCACCCATGAAGGCTAACACAATATCACGGGAACAAAAGCTGTCACCCACCTTGAGCAAAGCAAAATGCAAGGACCCTGTACCCGAGTGACACAATTATCCTGAGCGTAAGGAGCACACCGGCCTATCAGATGGGTAGTGGCCATGTCACAATAGAGGGACATGGGTACTGGACAACAAGACTGATGTACTGGGGAAGTTTAACCACGCCACAGGAGGGCACATAGAATGTCAGACAGAGTTCACAGTGCAGTCTTTGACTCACCCCCTCCTTGCTGCTGTCTGCCCTTCAGCTGCCCATCCAGCTCCGGGAAGACCACCGGCAGGATCTGGAGCATGTGGGGGGTCAGGGTCCGGTGTCCGCCCCTCCTGCGAGGAGGCGACAGCTTCAGCTGGACCCTTGCAATCCTCCGGGTCCAGCCCCGAAGGTCCTGCCACCTCTTCTGGCAGTTGCGGATCCGGCGCTTGTAGACCCCCACGGATCTGACTGCCCGGACGATGGCCAGCCAGATATCCTGCTTCTGATGGGCATCAACCTGTGAGGATGACAAAGTGAAAAGGCCATTACTACACATGCAACATATCCGTGCATCACACAGTTGGAAATACATGTCTCAATCACAGGGGCATATGATGTACACAGGCAGTGCAACGAGGGCTATGGACAGTTTGCCAGCAGTTACTACATGGTATCATTGCATGGGAAGTGAACCTTGTTTGAATGCACTGTTACTCCACTGTACCTGTTCAGTGCATGTGACTACACACTTTGGGGGGTGAGTACTACTCAGTGAGCATGCTAGCCAGTGGTGTGCACACTGTAAATCCTGCTAGTCAGACAACATGCACAATTAGTAAGGCAGTGGACAGCACACTCACCTGCTCCCCTGGTGTCCCATACAGCTTGCTGTACTGTGGAAGGAGGTTGTCCAGCAGGGCCTGGTTCTCCTCATGGGTGAAGGCTGGGGCTCTCTCCACAGTACGTGCCATTGCAGTAGCCAGAGGATGCAGAGACAGCAGCAGTGTAGTGGCAGATGTCGTCCTGGAGCATGTAGTGCAGGCAAGTGAGCCCTCAGGGGAACAGCCAGCATTATATGTGTGCTGCAGAGGCAGATACTGTGCCATGTGTCCAAAGTGATAGGTCCAAGTCGTATGCATCTTATGAATCTGACCAATCCATGGAATTGCAGCACCAAGACACGCCCACAGCATCCTTCAAAAATTTCAACTTCATGACACCCATGAATTTGCAACATTGTTGTGGCTGGCCAACTGAATTCACTGCATCAGACTCGTTGAAGCTTCAAAAACGCGTCCGTTGCCATGCCAGGCCCCAGCCAATGCGTGCGCACCGATCGGACCATTGCTGTACAACGCGTACCCACGATACAACGCGTACCCGCTCACATTCAATGCAATGGTCCGTGCGGGCACACCGATCGGACCATTGCTGTACAACGCGTACCAGGCATACAACGCGTACTCCGCTCACATTCAATGCAATGGGCCGTGCCGGGCACACCGATCGGTCCATTGCTGTACAACGCGTACCCGCTCACATTCAATGCAATGGTCCGTGCGGGCACACCGATCGGACCATTGCTGTACAACGCGTACCCGCTCACATTCAATGCAATGGTCCGTGCGGGCACACCGATCGGACCATTGCTGTACAACGCGTACCCGCTCACATTCAATGCAATGGGCCGGCCGGGCACACCGATCGGTCCATTGCTGTGCAACGCGTACCAGCCATACAACGCGTACCCGCTCACATTCAATGCAATGGGCCGGCCGGACACACCGATCGGTCCATTGCTGTGCCACGCATGCCAGGCATACAACGCGTACCCACTCACATTCAATGCAATGGGCCGGCCGGGCACACCGATCGGTCCATTGCTCTACAACGCGTACCAGGACAGGTCACACGCATATGTCACCATGCTGGTCACTGGTGAACCTATGCCAGCCACATTTACTTTCCAGGGACTCAGGGGCACACCTACAACACCACACCCAGTCCACACTGTCTATGAGGCATGTGTGGCAGCATAACCTTATCTGTGTATGGGGGTGAACATGTGGATTTTGGGGTGGCACTTGGGGGCAGACACACCCAGGCTGTGCACGTGTTAATGGGGACAGGGTCCTTTGTGTGTTGTGCACATGACCACTGTGGTGTGCAACTTTTCATTTCTGAGCATGTGTCATGGTCACATTTCCAGGTTGTGTATGTGTATGACATGTCACATACCCCCAGGCTCACATGTGGGAAGGCATGTACGTCACAGGGTGGCCCATTCCAACAATAGTGATGTCCCTCCACAGTCTGTGTGCATGTTGTGTATCACATGTCTCTGACTCCATGTGCACAATGGGAGACAGTCTCCACATCCACGTGGTTTGTGCATGAACTTTGATGGTGTGTGTGTGTGTGTCACAGACGTCCATGTCTGTCCTGCAGAGGCTACAGGGGCCACCACCTGTGGGTGTCATGTTTGTTTTTCTGACGTGTACATGATACGCCATGTCATGCCAGTGTCCATGTGGCAAGACAGGCTCCCTGGGAATCTACCTGTCAATGAGCTGTGATGCCTGTGGAGCATCTGTCCAGACATGTCACTGTGGTATGTGTGTGGAACGTGAGAGCAGTTAATGTGTACTGTGACACAGCCTAATGGTGTCCCATAGCACACCCTGGAACCAGTTGTCAACACTTGTTGAACAGAGAGATGTTAGATGATGTCCATGTAGGTGCCATATATGTCCAAACGGGACGACACACACATCAAGTACTTGTGTATGTTGATGATGTGTCATGTGAAATTGAGTATGGTGAACGGCACATTGGTGGGGTGACTGACAATCTTGCTTTCTTCACCTATGCACTGCAGGGCTCCTGCTGTCCATCGACCATTCCCAGACCTGGCAACGATGGTGGAACGTGACAGCATCCGACGGTACCGCTTCACCAGGCAGCTGATTGAGGATTTGGCAGTGCGGTTGGCCCCACATTTGCAGCCTGGCCGGCCGTATCCTACAGCGCTGACCCCCAAGGTGAAGGTGATGGCAGCCCTACACTTCTTTGCCACCGGTACCTTTCAACACACTGTGGCAACTACTGGTGGGATGTCACAGACTATGTTCAGCCGTGTGCTACGCGATGTTTTGGGGGCAATGTTGAGATACCTCAACCAGTACATCTATTTCCCAACACGTCAACGACTCACTGACGTCAAGAGTGACTTCTATGCCCTGGGGAGGATGCCACATGTAATTGGCTCCATTGATGGGACACATGTGTCTTTGATACCACCACAGGCACATGAGCAGGCATACCGCAACCGTAAACATTACCATTCGATCAATGCTCTGGTGGTATGTCTTGCAGATATGACCATCACACATGTGTGTGCCCGTTTCCCCGGTTCGGCACACGATGCCTACGTGATGAGGAGTAGTCGCATCCCGAGGATGATGTCACAGATGCCGAACCAGCGTGCCTGGCTTGTTGGTGTGTACTGACTTTGTACCATTGTGTGTGTTCTGCTATGTTGTTTTCCGCACACATTTTCAAATCGGCTAATGTGCAATTGTCTGTCTGTAGGTGACTCGGGATACCCCAACATGCCGTGGTTGCTGACACCCCTCAGGAACCCTGTGACACCAGCCCAGATGCGCTACAATGAGGCACATGGTCGGACGAGGAGGGTGATTGAGCGGACCTTTGGTCTCCTGAAGAGCCGCTTCCGCTGCCTGGACAAGACAGGAGGGGCCCTCCCATATGCCCCAGCAAAGGTGTGCAAGATTGTCATCGTCTGCTGCATGCTACACAACCTGGCAGTGCGGAAGGAGTTGCCTCTCATCCTGGATGACGATGACCAACGTCCGCCACCTGTGGAAGATCCTGGCCTGGGTCACGATGCCAGTGAAGATGATGATGATGATGATGGTGATGTCCGCACACAGCTCATCACCAACTTCTTCAGCTGAATGTGAGTCTCCAGAGGGTTGTAATGTCAATGATTTGAGTTTGCATGATATGTGTGTGTGGTGCTCTGGTGCTGTTTGAGTGTGGCCATGTGCTACTTGACTGGATGCGTGCAGCGATGTGTCCTTGCAGGTGGTCTGTACTGCCCAACAGTGTTGACATGCTAACTTGGTTTTGTGTAGTTATCTCGTGACATGTATTAGACATGAGTATTGCCGTTCTGTGCTGTTCTTCAGTGGTTTTGACTGTGTGTCATGTCTGTCCTTCACAGGGTGCTGCTGGAGTTGTCTGATCAACTTGGATCCCCCGAATCCATGATTCAACTTCCAAGGTGGAAGCAGTCGTTTCCCTACAGGTGATGTGCCACACACCCCTGGACTTTCTATCTTCTGCACTTTTTGACTTTGTGGCCACAGCCAGGTTGGATTAGCTTGCATTTGTAGTGGAAACTACATGTTGGAAATGTGTAATAAACCTGTGCTTGACTTTGGGATGTGCGTTGTCTGTAGTCACACATCTGACTGACATTTGCTTACTGCACCTGTTGTCTAGTTGACAGTGACTGTGAATAGGTGGCGTGTCTGTACATTCCACTGTACTTCGTTGCAACATCAGTATAGGTGATGAGTCTGATGGCCCTGGTGTGTATGTGTTTTGTGGCCCTAGTGGTGTGTCTCCCTCATATGTGTCACGTCGCCATGACTGACATGACAGTGTTGGACTTGCTGTAGCAGTTAGCATGCACAGTGTAATTTAGAAGATCAACATCTACATGACAAAAACCACGTTGGAATCACAACAGAGGCAGATATGGTGTATTGGTGAGTTTATTTACATACAGGTGTGAGGATGGTGCACAGGATGGTGGGTGCTGTACATAGAAATTTGGATCCAAAGTTCCCATGTGAATTGGAAGTCTTGGTAGCTGAAAAGTCCAGAGTAAAGTCCACAGTCATCTGATACATTTGGTCAACTAGAGCTCCCCATGTCATGTGGGAGAGTTGGCTTGGCTTCAACAGGGCGTGCAGTATGCACACAGAGGAAAAGTTCCAGAACAGGTGTTGGCTTCCTGGGGGATGTAGATGGCCATCGGCCTCTCAGTTTGGCCTCCTCGGACGGCCCCTCTTCTTGGGGGGGGACCCTCAGGTGCAGGCTGCGGCGGTGCAGGGGACTCTCTGCCAGAGTCCTCCTCCCTCCCTGTGGCATTTGCAGTTGTTTCAGCAGCAGATGTTGTGGGCACACAGGGAGGTGAGGCCATGTTGGTGCTGATCTGGCGGAGGCATGTCAGTATGTCCCTATGCACCGCTGTCAGTTGTTCCAATGTGTCCCACTTGGACTCCATGCCACACATGTGTGTCTCGACACGTGACATGTGTGTCTCGACACGGGACATGTGGGAGTCCAAGCGGGCATGATGGGCAGCCTGCTGCTGTTGTATGTCCTTGAGGATCCCCACTACCTGGCTGACCTCTCCGGTGCTAGTCTGGTACGCATCCGCGATGCGTGCCAGTTGTGGGTCATCATACAGTCCAGACCCCTCTGCAAGGAGAGACCTATGTCTCCCACCCCTCACACCACCCCTGGCGACACGTGCAGGACCTGCAGTGGCACGCACAGGTGACCGTGGGCCCACTTGGGTGTTGTTCCTGGGCTCGTTGTCAGCAGCTCCAGTTTGGGCCTGGGTCCGTGCGCTGTTGTCATCTGTGGTCCTTGGTGTGTCCGTGTTGGCAGGGGTGGCCTGTGTGTTGGCAGTTGTTGGAGGGGTGGGTGCAGGGGGTGCAGATGTTGGTCCTGCTGGTGCTGCATGATGACTCACACCGGAGGGTCCAGCTGGTTCTTCGCCATCCGAGGAGTGCAGAGGCTGATCCACACCAGTGAGCTCAGTGTTCCCCGGAGCCTGGGACAGGGAGTCCTCCTGGTCTGCTGCTGTGTCCCCATCATCTCCTGTTTTGGGGAGAGACACAGATTGTATGTTATGTTTCTACTGGCATCAATTGTTCAAACACCTGACAGTTGTGACTGTACCTCTGGATGTGGGCCAGGACATTGCATTCTCCTAAATAGTGACAGTCAGTGAGTGATATTGGTGTAGCACATTGTCCTGCCAACCTGTGGCATGTCAATGTGAATGTTGAGGTGTGTGCATGACCAGCATTGGTGGTATTTGGTTACCATCCAGGCCTCCTTCTCCCCCAGCCCAGTTATCCCACCATGCAACGTGCTTGCATTGCAGGGAGTGCAAGTTGGCTTTCAGGATGTCAGGCAGTGGTGTCCTGCTGTTTGTTGTTGCACAGTTCCCAGCAGGGCCTTGTGCTCCCCACAGCAGTACCCAGTGTCAGCCATCTTGTGAGTCCTTATCCACTCCCTGTGATGTGAGCATGGTTGAGAGTGGTGTTGATGGGCCAATTGTGAGGGTGAGCAATATCTGTGCCTACAACTCCCATCATGCTATTGCCTCCACCCCCTTCCCAGCATGGCCATCCTTCCTTCCTTTTGACTCTGCTTCCCTGTGGGGTGGGGTGCCTGTGCTGACAGGATGGCTGGGAGTGTTGTCCTGGCAGTTGTTTGGCTACAAGTCCCAAGAGTGTCCCTGTGCTTCACACAGCATAACCCAGGGTGGTGGTTCTTTGTGGGATCTTCAGTTAGGCTGTGAGGCATTGCATTCTCCCAGGTGGGTTATGTGGAGTTAGTGTTGAGGGGGTGTGTGAGGAGAGCTGCTTGTAACTATGGTCAGTGCTGTGAGTCCTCCTTCCCACCCAGCCAGATATCCCACCATGCAACGTGCTTGCATTGCAGGGAGTGCAAGTTGGCTTTCAGGATGTCAGGCAGTGGTGTTGTGCTGTTTGTTGGTGCACAGTTCCCAGCAGGGCCTTGTGCTCCCCACAGCAGTACCCAGTGTCAGCCATCTTGTGAGTCCTTATCCACTCCCTGTGATGTGAGCATGGTTGAGAGTGGTGTTGATGGGCCAATTGTGGGTGTGACCAATATCTGTGACTACCACTCCCATCATGCTATTGGCTACACTGACTTGACCAGCATACACAGAATTCCTTCCTTTGAGTGAGCTTCCCTGTGAGGTGGTGTTCTAGTGGTGGGTAAATATCTGTGAGTGTTTGTTGGTTCTATTTGTGCCACTGCCTTGCTGTATTTGTTGTTAGGTTTGTAGATCTCATGACACAGTTACATGTCACTATGAGATGGCAGGTATTGTGTTTGTCTGACTAGCATTCACATCTTGGGATGAATATCTTTTGGTTGCTGTGTATTTGCTAAGTGTGCATGGTTTGCCTATCCCCTTGACTGTGATGTGTGTGTGTTGTCACACCATATTGTATATATTAGTTGTGTACTCACCAGGCTCTGGGATGTCTGTTAGTCCGTATACGCTCACTGGTGGTAGGATGGCCCGCACCTTCTCCTCCCAGGGCCTGAGGTATACTGGTTTTGCAGGAGGGCCACTGCCGGTGTGCTGGCTGAGGAGGTAGTCCTTTTTGAGTAGTTCCCGGACCCTCCTGCGCACATCATACCACCTGTTCTGGATGTCTTCCTTTGTGCGCAAACATGGTGATTGTGCGTTCACCCTGTCGACAATCCTCGCCCACATCTTGGTTTTCTGCGACATGGGGGTCTGTTGTACCAATGTACCAAACAACTGTGGCTCTACCCTGAGTATCTCGTCTACCAGGACTTCCAATTCACAATCTAGGAACTTATGGTTCTTCTTTGGGGGCATGGTGATGGGTGGTGGTGGTGATTGATGTGTGTGTGTGTGTGCAGGTGGGGGGGTGTGAGTGTAGGTTTAGCTGGGTGTGTGTGAGGGTGCTATTTGTAGGTGTGGTAATGGTGTGTGGTTTGTGTGATGTATGAGCTGTGAGTGTGTCTGTGGTTGCTGTGTGATGGTGTTGTGTGCTGGCAGGTCAGTGGAATTTGCAAAGGATCATGGTAGGGATTTGTGGCCTTTATGTAGGTGGAGTTGGAGGTGTGTCCTTGTTCCATTTTTTTTCCCTCCCTGTATTTATTGGCTTAGTGGTTGCTTGTTTGGCCCTTTTTTTTCTAATTTTTCCTTGGTGTTTTTGGTGCATGTACGAGTCGTTCTTGTGTCCGAGTAGGACGCTGCAGTTGTCTGGTGCGATCTTGTCCGACTCGTTCCCGCTGTGTGTCAGCTAGGTTTCATATGCGGCGTACGAGTCGGTCGCGTAGTATTGGGTTGCTTCGGCTGGGTTTTGTATGCGTGTCGGTCGTACGGCTTGTGCTCCGGGCGAGTCGGTCGTGTTTTGCACGCACAGCATCGTACTACGCGGGTCGGAGTTCGCGGGTACGTTTCGTTCGGGTTCAATCCGAGTGCGTGTCGGTCGGTTCGTTTCGCGTGATTTCCCGGCCGGATGGCTTGTTTCCGTCCGGCTCGGTCGGTCGTTTTGTATTCCGTCCGAGTCTGTCGGATTTCACATTCATTTCATCGTACTACCCGGGTCGTGCGGCGCCGGTCCGAGTCGGTCGGACTAAATTCCCGTACCGAGTCGGTCGGTACGTTTTCCGGCCCGAATCGGAATCGGCCCCTAAGAGTCCAATTCACAAATGTAAAATGAGACGAAAGTCTAACTTTACGACTTTTGGTATTCACAAAGGGCATTTACTAAAGTAAAAATGCCCTTTGTGAATACCAAAAGTTGAATTTTACGACTTTCAGTATTCACAAGGGGCATTTACGAGTAGTAAATGCTCTTTGTGAATACCGAAAGTCATAAAGTTAGACTTTTGTCTCACTTTACCTTTGTGAATTGGGCCTTACAACTCTCAGCAAGCACAATAAACAAATAACTTTTGCTTGCTCCGCTAAAGAAATTCAAAGTAATTCACTCTTGATAGAAACAATTGGAAATAAGGTTTTAATTAACCCTGGGCGTAGTTTGCGTAGTCGCGCTACGCGAAGCTACGCGAAGACGTCGAAGCGCTACGCGAGCTTCGCGTAGCTTCGCGAGCGTGCGTAGCTGCTTGGCGCGCCCGTTCGCGATGCGTTTTTCTTGCTCGGGAACGCGTTGTTCGTGTTCGGGACGCTGTTTGCGTGCTCGGGGGCGCGAACTTACCCATGCGGTCGCCTATGGGCGCGGCCATTTTGATTTTCACTTGTCCCGCCTGTTCGCGATCCCTTTTTTCCTGTTCCGGGTCGCGTATAGCGTGCTCGCGATGCGCATTCCATGTTCGGGAACGCGCTGTACGTGTTCGCGACGTTTTGTGCGTGCTCGGGGAGAAATATCGCGCGAACTTACCCATGCGGTCGCGATGGGCGCGGCCATCTTGTTTTACCACTCTATGCTATGGTTCTGGGCCTGCTTTTCTATCCTCCCTCAATCTTTGCAATCCTTAGTTTTTTACACTGTTTTTCAATTTTTCTTTATTTCTTACCTATCTCTCTCTCTGCCTAAGTCTATATTTTGCATTTTTTTCTACTTTTTACTGTGTTTTTTTTACTTTTCAACTGTTTTATATAACTTTCTTCTTTAAGCTCCTACTTCTTCCCCTAACTTTATTTTTCCCTTCTAACTTTTCTTTTTCACCTCCTCCCACCCCAGAACCATGGCGAAGGGTAGCAGCAGCGGGTCAAAGAAGGGCAAGGCGCGTGCGCCCAATCGCCGCCTGCCTTGCGGCAGACTGCGCCCCGCAGGGGTGCAAGCCCGCCAGCTGTTTACGGAGGAGGAGGTGGCCGCCCTTGTTTTTTTTATTCAGCGCCACCTCCCCTTGACCTTGGCAGCAGGCGGCAGGCCAGGCTCCGGTTACCCGACCCAGGAGCGTCACCGTCGGTGGGCGAAGGTGCGTCGGGCAGTGTTTCGCTGCTCCGCGGTCCGGCGCACACATAACCAGCTGGCCCACCGGTGGTCAGACATTCTTGACCGGGAGCAGGACCTGTTGGACCTGCTAGGTGTCGAGGTCGTGGGGCTTGGTGAGTAGCCAATATATATAGTAGTATAAGTATTGTGATTTGTGTATACATTTTTTACAAATAACAAGAATAATGCTGCTTACATTGCAGGTAAATTACGTTTCAAAATCTTCTGTGATTGTAGGACACAGGTGCTGGGCGGTACTCTTACTTTTTTGCAACTTTGCGCTCGCTTGTCATTATTATGTAAGAGTTTACTTTAGAGAACTTCAGTTAGGTAATGCTATTGCTAGAGAGACTGTAGTCCTTCCTTTGTCCTCCTGTCAAATAGTGGTGGATGGATTTGATACTAGGTTTAGTTACTATTAGTTGATAATTTTTGAACGGTGTGCGTGACGCATCCTCTGTCACTGAGTGCTGCTTACCCCAGTCCTTAGTAGAACCTTTTGTAGTTTGTTTAGTGAGTGGTACTGGTAAGCTTAGCTTAGCAGTGTCAGTCAGCTGCAGAACATCAGACGCAACCAACCAACAATTTGATGTATGCATTATGCACTGACTTTATGCATGTGTCCTCCTTCTCACCTATGCATTTTTGATGGAAAAAAAAAATGGAAATGCATGCTTAATGAACAATTGGCCCGCCTGGAATAGGTGGGCTAGGTCAGGTGGTACTTAGGCTTAGTTAGTGTTCTGGATTTTATTTGAATCAATCAGAATGGAACACTGAATTAGTGTTCCCCAATAAGTAGACTGTCCGTGAATTCCGCAAGCCAGTAGGCGCTCGGATTCGATAGGTCAATTTTATTGCAATTTTTGTTTCCTAAAACGTTTTTTGAGCGTTTTTTTTAAGATAATTTATTTGTTTCACAGCAATCATTAATGTTTGTGTCTTTCTTTTTCTTTATTATATCTTACATGATCACTGATCTGCAGCACCCAGGGGCAAGAAGACGGGGTCCGAGTCGGCGGGACAACCACCAGAGGACCGCTCCTCTACCGAGGGCCCTGCTGCTGGTCCCAGTAAGTCCTCCAGTGGTTATATTAACAATTATATTGCCCTAACTTTTACTGGACCTTATTTATTCAGAACTATTAATTCTGGCTCCACTCCCTAATTATATTTTTTACAAAAGATTCTTTGATCTTGACTTGACTATCTGTTTCTAAATTCTGGTTATCCCTGCCTCTAAGTTGTAACTGCCTCTGCTATGAATGTCTGTACTCGGTACTACTACTATTAGTCTGTCGCTAAGCTTGCCCAGTTTGCATTGCCACTCTTTATTGTACGGTTTTGAATAAAACTCAGATTGACCAATACTAATAGCTCTAGCCACTGAGTCCAGTCCTTTCGGTTGTCCTCTTCTAGGCTTCTTAATCTTGAGGCTTTGACAATTACCACAAACAAAATGCACAACCAGATATTTGACTATTTTTGATAGGATATAGTACATACTACTTGGATTCTGCACAGCCCCATGCAGAACTATGCACAATGAAAGAGGATGTTGGTGATGAGAGTTTGGAACTTGGACGTTACTCACACCTCAGTCAGAAGTGAACCCACAATCCCCTGAACGACTAGCTAGTGTCTCATTAGGTCCCCGAACCCCCACCCGAAGATACCCAATGATTATGATTCCACAACCCAGAACATAACACACTTTCGCTCACTCACTCGTGTAAGTCCACCACCACCACCACACCAAATACCACAGAGTCTATGTGTAAGTTCAAAAGGTTTATTTTCAAATGACAACTTCTGTATGTTGTTGTTCTATAAAATTCAGTGTACTCCAGCCAGCTCCAACAGCAAAATGCATAAGATTAAAACAATAAAAATTGTTGCAACAAGTGCATGATGATATAAGACAAAAGATCTGTGTGAATTCTGGGCGACTCCTCACCGTAGAACGTAGAATTACTGGTTACATGCATCATTCATAAGCTCTGCAAATCTCTGGTTCGTACTCGTAGAAGGGAATCCTCTGCCTGAGAAAAATGGTGCGTGTTAATGCAAGCATTTGTCAGTCCTGCCCAAAAACTGTAACATGTTACCTATGGCTAAGTAATACGGACTAACGGAACTCCATAACAAAGTGGCTTGTTTTCCGACCTCTTGTACGCAACGCTCAGACAGTAGCTGTATGTGCTCATGTGGGCTCAAAAGGCGTCTTACTGTTACTGCACAACAAGCTGCGAGGTAACATGCGCAAAAGACATGAAGCGAAAAATGGTTGCATGGCTCAGGCTAACTTTGCAAAGAGTAGAGTATAGTATAATAATGACCTTAGGGACCATAATAACACTACTAGTGTCTGTCTACTGACTGTACTCTAGTACCCGATTTGGACTATTGAATGTGATTTATAATAATAATATGTATTAACCTTTTTTCAATCTTGCTAGTGAAAAAGAATAAATAGGGGGAGGTGTACAGGCATCTAAAAATGTGTCATGTTTTTGCTAGGCGTACTACCGACCACCAGTGCCGGTGGGGCCAGCGGCGATGGCGTTGCGGCCATTCCGGAGGGGGCAGGAGATACAGGGGGTGAGCCAGCAGCAGTGGCGGGCGGTGGTAAGTTATATTCATGACTTATTGACATTGCACTAGCTGGAAGGGTGTGTGGAGTGGACTTCACTCACTGTACTGTTGTTGAGACTTATTAGGTATGAAGTTGTAGTGAACATTATACAACGGTTAATAAAGAAGACACCCTTTACTTAGCAGCATGAGCAATGCAGTAGCAATAGCATTACCAGCGTGACTTCATTAACCAATGGCCTCTTATATCTGACTCCAACTCAGCTGTGAAAGTTTTATGGAGGAGACTAAAAGTCAGATCAGATGACCTTGATGGATGTGTTGAACAAAAAGGGAAAGAAGGGTGGAAGGAGGAAGGGCGGGCGAGATTTAATATGACGACTGGCAGAGAAGGATACGTTGGAAGCATGGATAGGTGGCTGATAGGAATCAGATGCATGTGTTGTTGAAGGATGGGTGGGAGGTGAAAGAAGAATGGATGCCTGCCTGGGTGGAAGACACAGTATGGGTGGATACTGTGGATAGCAAGAATCATCAGCGGTGTTTGGGTGAAACTCTAAGCCAAGGCAAGCAACGGAGTGAGTGGACGCATGCGTTGTTGTTGGTGAAACAAAGTAACGTTTGTGGAGAGATTAAGAAGAATGATTGACATTTACTTAGAATGGATGGATGCCTGTATGTATTCATCATAGACAGCATAGGTGGAGACTGTCACGGGATGCACAGTTTTAGGGAATGTTAAAGAAACCGCGCCAGCGTACCAAAGCCGATGTGGGGAGGGGCAGGGTGGGGGGTAGTAGTAAACAATGTATTACGCGGGCAAATACAGGTAACTTTACTGTAACATACAAATAAATAAAGTGAATTTCATTGTGCGCACTGCACCGCCAAATGCGATGCAGTGTGCGCAACAAAATTAGTTTCATTTATTTATATGTTTACTTACCTGTAATTGGCCGTAATCCATAGTTTACTACCCCCATCCTGCCCCTACCCACGCCACCGCCCGGCCAAACTCCCCGAGTCCCACCAACGACCGCTACTGACCTTATGTCGTTGTCCCATATAAAAGCAACGATCATTGGATCAGATATATAATCTGCCTTTTTGTAGTAGCCAAGGCACTGTGAAATTGAGCAATTGCCCTCCATGTAACAGAGAGAGTATGGCCAGTGCCACCCGTAATAGAAAAATACGAGCTTCCCCACCTGCAAACAGTAGTAAATCAAACTAATGTGACTCTGCGTCATGACTCGTATGTTTGTCTTGGCTTCAAGCATAGATGACCGAGCTGGCAATGCCGGCTACAACCAGGTTATGTCATTTCCCTAAACTAGAGATAAGAAGAACACTGGTGTACTGTGTACTGGTTGGAGTCCATAGTGCTAGTATAATGCCTGAAACTCCCACAAATGTTAGAGGCCGAGGAAGTGGGAGGATAGATAGATTATTACCACAAATGTTATGTACTGTGCTTCTTGCTAGTGCTACTGTGCCATTATGTGTTGAATTAATTTTGTGTTACTGTTTAGGTAAGAGTACTGGTTACAACAATATTTTTTTTCTTTCTTTTCCCAAGACAAACCATCGCGGAAGGAGTTGGCAGTCAGGGCCCGGCGCCGGAAACTGGAGGCCATATGCCGGGAGTACCGGCGGCTGGTGGCTCTGGCGGAGGAGGAGGAGGAGGCGGCAGCAGCTGCAGCCTCGTCCGATGCCCCGGGCCCCAGCCAGGCCCCAACTCCAGCGGTACGGCGCCGCGGTCTGATAGCCACCCGCCGCAATTCGCTAGCAGCCAGCACTGCTGTCCCCCATTGTGGATGCCACTGCAGGGCATTCCGCAAGAAGATTCTCCTCCGGATGGCGCGGCAAGAGGAGCAAATGGAGGAGCGGGTGAGAATCCTGGTGGACAAACACCTCAAAGCCCGCCGATTATAACATCGAGGACCCTGTTGCTTTGCCCCTTTTTATTCCTTGTTTTGGTGGGTGGGAATTGGGCGTTGGGGTTTCGGGACATTATTTGGACTTTTTTCGTTTTGGACATTGGTTGGGGTTAGGGAGAGGGGTGGGTCAGGTGTGGGATAGTTTATTTTTGTTAGGGTAATAAATTATATTTATACTTAAACATACAATGTTAATGTTTTGTGGGGGGTTACTGTTTTACGAATTAACGTCACATTGGTTTGCTTGCTGCTGCAGGGCCGCAGCCAGTGTTTGATTTAAATAATCTGCCGATGATGTATAACAAACAGATAGATGCGGTACCCCTCACTGAGTTATTTGTCCTACTAGTATTCTACCTCCCACCAAACTTATCTTACCTGTGATTGATGATGACTACGTTCGGCACAGCGATGGCTGCATGGTTTCCATAGAGAATGTAGAAGATGCCACGGTTGTGGTGGTAGTAGTAGAGTAGACACTGGCAGTAGCATTTGCTAAAAAAATTAAAAAAAGAGACAGTCACTTGCCTGAGAAAAACTGTGGGAGGAGTAGTCGAACGAAGTGAAATACAGTACAGAAGACGACTGCCAAACAAACAATATTGCAGTTGCAACTGCTAAAGTCAAATTAAACATAATGGTGGCGGGGACAGCCTAGTACAAGAAGTTATAAACTGCAGTTGGGCTGTCGAGTGAGTCACTTAACTTAACACAATCGTAATTCGTAACCTTTACTGCTGTGTGGTAGGAGTTTGATGATTAATCCAATCAATGACGGCAATTAATTATGATGTACTACTATTAGCCGTTGACGGCTTGCACAATGCACATAGACTGAGCATGGGTGGCCAAGCAGAAGAAGCTCCTCGCCCTGCCTTGCAATTGAATTAGTGTTGCTTTCACCACATCTGCCCCAGCAAGCGTGTGATCAATTGGTGTACATTTTATGTAGTCACATCACACCTCAATATAAATCACAGCCCGGGGGAAGAGGGTTAGGGTTTGATGAATGGATGGGAAGGGGGTTTGGGGAAAGGTTTGAAAATGAAAAACAGTACGCATGGACAACAAAAGCAAAGCGCAATCTTGGCAGACGACCATGATCTTATCCAAAAAATCAATAAAGCGAGAAAAGGGAAATGCATGCGTTAATGATGATGAAGATTAGATAACTTGATGGTTAATGAGTAGTACTTAATAACTCCTACTAGACAATTAGACAGTACAGGGCACCAGTATATTCTATGCAATTTGCCTTGCCTGTAATATGCCCTCAGAGACCCAAATTCCATGTTGTACTGGGCTTACTTGTAAAGATAGCAAAGACAATTAAAAAACATTTGTAGGGATCAATTAGCAAACAAACACACAACACACAGTCCTAATGATTGCAGAGAAAAAAGGATTCAAATTAATTAAAAGATGAATGATGAATGATACTAAAGTTACTGTATTATCATGCTAAAATTGTGGAGTTGAATCTCGTCCTTCCTCTTGGTCCTATCTTCCATGGACGCTCCGCACATCAATCTTGGTGGCCTTCCTGATGCCGATTGGTAAGGTAAATGTGAGTTGTGTCTCCCAGTATAGCAAGCACAGGGTAAAGGCCGGCCTGTAACGTCTAGATGGAAAAACAAAAGGGGTATTGAGAAATCAATGAATAAAAAAAAAAAACATCATTTACGGTGGAGTCCAAGAAGAGAAGAGAGAACACTTTCAGAGTGAGGCGGCTTGGATATATCGTGTAGATTCTGTTTACAGCATTAAGCTACAACAACAACAGGACAGAACAGGCCCACCACAGCACCAGCCCGTGACCCAACCTCCATTTACCTTAATTTTTGACATAGCCAGACAAAAGGCATACACAGCAACTTAGCATTTTCCTAATTAAGTGACAAAATCAATGCGCCGCTGTCAGTCATCACTACACTCGACTAGACCACTACATGGACATGTAGGTCTGCTGTGTTTACTACTTTCTTGTTGAATTGTTGTGTTTATGTTTACCTTATGCCACTTCATGAAATGCAGTTAGTCCTTGAATCATCTCCGATCCAACTGAATGACTGCGCGCGAAAAGATAGTATGGTCATCATCATGGTGTGGTACGTGTTGTCCAACTACAACTCAGTCTGTATTGACTCCGATTAAGTCCATATTCCATATTAAAAAATTGCAACAGATATTGGCCTGCACCTGCAGTAGTAGGAGTACAATTTGGTTATTAAACAACAAGAAAGGAAACATTGACTGTCACTTACTTACTTGAGTCACTTTGTAGATTAACTAGTAGAGTAGAGTTCGACTTCATGCACAACATCAACAACAAACAACAGCAATCGCTCAGAGTCTGCAAACATCCAATGCATTCCATCATTACCTGTCTTGCTCTTCTCTTTGGCTGTCAGATCATCAGATGCCTAGTTCTGACATTTTTTTTTTTTTTTTGCGGGGCAGTGGCCTCATCATTATTACTCCAGTCCACATTCATTTTGAGTGTTAGGCGCTGTTTCGGTTTTCGTCTTATTCATCTGTGGCACTTCTTTGTCACAGTTTAAGTTGCTTCCCATGGTCAGCACTGTGATGATGGTCCGCGGCCTGTGTAGTGCTCATTGCTGGTCATTTGAGTTTGCACAAATGTCAGCAAGTTTCTTCGAAGAGTCTCTTGTCTTTCTCTGCCAAGTACCTTCTGTCCTGACAGTGAGGACCTTTGGATGCCTGCTGAGGCTGTAGCCTTCGGACACTGATGAGTTTCAGCTCGAAAACAAAACGGAGGATAGCTATAGTAGTCACGTTTCACTTCTAATGGAGGCGGGACTGGTAAAGGCAACATTTCTTGTACTAATGTCTGCCTTGATGGAAATGTACTCGTGCGAGACAGGAAGATGAAGCAGGACTCTGAAGAGTGGACAGTTAAATGCACAGACGTGCAACTCCAATAGGGAAATAAAAAGAAGACGGTGGTGATGGTTTTGTTGTGATTTGATTTGAACCGGAAAGACAGATACACAGACACATAAAGGAAGGAAGAAAGCAACAATTTGAAAGCCTAGTTGTCAGGGAAGAGGAGCTCGTCCTCAAACTCTGGTGGTTCGGACAGAAGTAGGTCCTGTAACGCACTATTTACGTCATCCAAGTCGCTCTGCTCTTCCTGCTGTGATTCACGTATTTTGTAATCCGGTGGTATAAAGTGCTGATTCATTTTGATCATGGTTAACCTCTCCACGCTTTGGGCCGAGAGACTGGTCCTTTTCGAAGTTACAATGGCACCAGCAGCACTGAAAACACGCTCAGAAGAGACACTTGCGACAGGGGAAGCGAGATACTTTATCGCCAGCCTGCTGAGCACTGTCCATTGGCTTCTTTTCCCATACCAATACACCAATGGGTTTCCATCCATGAAGACCTCTGTTGGGTCATCCAGATAGGCCTGGACCATCCGCTCAATGTTAAGGGGTGCTCGGATGTGCTCGGCCGGTTTTGCCTTTGCATCAGCACTGGACTTACCATACCCCTGCTGTAGAAACCAATCAGTTGCACATTGTGCTGCGGATGATCCTGTTCTTGATGTTATTGTTGGTGTAGGTGACTGCTGGGAGGCAAATGCACTGCCCTCAGGCTCCGAAGTATAACTTGACTCTGGATGCCCTGTAGTACTGGTTATGGCCTGTGGTGGGGGGCCTGTAATTAACAGCCGTTCGCTTTCGAAAATAGTTGCTTCCTTAGCTATCAAAGTTTTGTAGTTGGCAACATCCACTTCCGAAAAAGGAATTACTGCCTTGCTGTTCAGAAATACTTTGTACCGTGGATCCAAAATTGTGGCACTAATGTAATGTGGTTGTGACAAAATTTTATTTTTAATCCTTGTATTTTCCGATAAGCGAGCGGCTAAGGTCTCCGCCAAATGATATGCGTCTTGTTTGTCATCCACACCTGCGTACGTTTCAGACACATCCTTCAGCTGTTGCTCTAGCATGTGCAACAATGGGATAGCTTGGCCCATAGTACAGTCCTCCCTGCTGACTTCACGTGTGAAGATCTCAAAAGGAAGTAGCATCTCAGTCAGGCATTTAATGAGGTCCCATTGAGCCATCTCAACGGTCATGCCTCTCACAGTAGGTTCCCCTATTCTTTGCATGACATAAGCATTGAGTGGTATGTACAGTTCAAACAGACGATCAAGCATATAATAAGTTGAGTTCCAACGTGTTGGCACCTCCTGGATGAGCGCTTTGACTGGCAGTTTATGCTCACGTTGAATGACCCTCAGCTGCTTCCGGGCTTTAAAAGAATGGCTGAAATGTGTGCATATTCTTCTGCAGGTGACCAGTAAGTTGCTGACTTTTGATTCATTTTTCAAAAAGTCTTGAACAACAATGTTAATGCAGTGTGCCAAACACGGGACCCTGAAATAGCCACCATTGCGCATGGCCAAAACTACATTACTGCCGTTGTCCGTGGCAACAAAACCAATCGTAAGCCCTCTTGGGCGCAGCCACTCAAAGACCTTGGTGTTAAACTCTTCCAAAATGTTTGCAGCAGTATGAGATTTCTCCATGGCAAACATGGCTACAGTTGCATGTTTGCGAGTGGCATGAAAAATCTCTGCAGTATCAACACCAGCAGATAGCTGTTCTCTAACACCCACAAAACTGATCCAGTGTGCAGTGATGCACATGTAATCTGTGGCTTGGCAACTGGTCCACATGTCTGTAGTCAGGTGGATACTGTGAACAGCACTCTGCTTCAAGGCCTTTCCTAGCAATTCCAGCACGTCGTGATGTAGTGCTGGAACTGCAACTCTGGCAAAATAGTAGCGGCTGGGAACATGCCATTTTGGGCAGATGGTTGACACAAATTCCACAAAACCCAACCCTTCAACAAAAGAAAAAGGGAGAAGGTCCAGTGCTAACATTTTAGCCAGCTTCGCATTGTACAAACGTGCTATTGGGTGGTTGCGTTCGTACTGCCCCTCACCCCCAAACATGCTGATAATGGTAGGCTGCATGGTTTTCCTTTCTCTTAGGCTCAACGCACTTTTTGGTAGTGCGGACCTGGTACTTCTTGGTGTCTCCGGCTGACTCTTACTCTTGTGCCACTGAGATGTTGCTGAAGATGTGTGCAACGTTAAGACTGCACTGCTGGGGTCAGGGACACCTTGTGTACCACTAGTGAGAATGTCTCCCTGTCCTTCCTCTTCCACCGTGATCGGATCTTCTTCTACTCCTTTATCCCCACCAACACCAATGGTTGCAGTTTTTTTCTGTCGCGAAGGTGGTCCTCCCAGCTGATCAAGTGGTGTTTTTTCAGATGGGTCATTTGGCCTCCGGTACCATAGTTTGTACCAAGCTTACCACGACTAACAGAGGTATTACAAATGGAGCATATAGCAATGTTCTCCTCCTTTTCGCTAACCGTAAAGAAGTCCCAAACTGGGGAGCTTAACTTTGGCCTCCTGCTGGAGGTGCCACTTCCAATGCCGGATGATCTGTAGGGTGTGTGTTGAATTTGACTCTGTGCTGCTGTACCACTACCTACTCCTACAGAGGTGGTGGTTGTGCTGGATGTAGGTCGCTGCCGGGCCTTTGCTAATGCAAATATGGAAGCTGTAGGTCGTGTTGGTGTTACCTGTGGAGGTATGCGTGCTACATCCCTCGCAGCGATTTTGGATAGAGTAAGAATGTTGGTCTCCATCTCCTCGGGGCCGGGAGTGATGTTCGTGATGACTGGCTCGTCGTCATCATCATCATCATCTTGCTGTTCTACATCGACCTCCATAAGTGTAAGGCTTTCTGGAACCTTCCTTTTCCCTAGCTTGGTCTTGGAACGTGGCTCCCTCTCAGACTCAGTTTGTGGCTTCCAAGTGGCATCTAGATCATCAGAAGGGGGCTTGGCGAAGAACTCGATGGACTACCCCTCCTTTTCCTTGCTGGGGATTTGGAAGACAATGGATCTTCTGAATGAGTGGCTTCTTCTTCTACCTCTGCATGAGGCTCAATTTCCTGAACTGCCCCTACTTCAGGAGGAACAACAACTACTATTGCGGGCGGTGGTTGCGGCTGTTGTTGTTGACCACTTATCTGCTGTGTTTCCTCCTGCGTTGATTGGGTACTACTTTGAGATAGCGATAAGTTTATCTCCGGCTCAGCATCACTGCTTTCCACCATTAGGCTGGCTACCTCTTCCCCACTCATGTGCTTGGCCCTGGGTTGGTGGGTTGGGTCCACTGATGCGGATGTGCTGCCCCCAGCTTGCCCCCGGACACCGCTGCTGCAGGCGCAATTTTCTTTTTCCCAAAAAAGGTACTGGCCGGCACACCAGACTTCAGTGTCACTTGCTTCTTCTGTTCCTTCTTCTTCTCAATAGCAACTTTCTTGGTACTGGAGGACCTGGTACCTGCTTTCTTTGGGCCCATCTTCTTCAGATGTCAGCAGCACTCAGTTGCAGAGATGTCTGGTCAGGTCACACGTCACGTTGTGTGTCCAGCAGCAGGATGTCTGTCTGGAAGTGCAACAGGAAATGATGAGAGACACACCTCCTCCTCAGTCTTTGTGCACCTAAAAGCAAAAAAGCCAGAACATCAGTCAAACATAGCACAAATCAAACAAATAGAATATAGAACTTAGTGTGTGGTGGCCTCAATTATTAAATTTCAGAAACTATTCCAACAACAACACACAGTGTAGCCATTTGTGAGACGTTGACAACAAGGCCAGGGCTTTCATGGCTACTGTACACTCTGGAAGAATAAGAATATTAAAGAACAAAAACTAAAATGTACTGGAGCATGTTTGGCCTAAATTTGTGCATCACGTGTGATGTATTATATAGCAGCATCAGGGAGCTGCAGCTGGCAATGGGGATGGATTTGGAAGCAGTAAAACAAGAGGAAAAATGGAAAGACACGCAGGCCTATGTGGCAAAAACAGCACACTAATAACTACCACAACAAAATGGCCCCCAGAAACATGGTGACTCACAGGCACAAGGCACGGCAAACAATGAACTCAAGCAGGCCTATATATGGGCAGACAAAGGATGCCTTATAAAACACACACAGCTTTAATGCAAAAACTAAAATCCACATGGCTAAAAACACTTTGGAAAGTTAGACAACCACTACAACAACACAATTATAATGACACAGTACACACGCAAAAAAGGCATTTATTTACCACACCCAATAAGTGAAATAGTCAGACCCTCCAAAAAAAGCCACATTTCGCAATTCAATTTAATCTATTCAATGCCATCCATGGCCTAAATGATGCCAAAATTCCACAGACTACACAGAAACAGTTTTATGCACCCATGGTGACTACCTCTGGGCCTACTGGCATACTGGGCCGCAAGTTTGGAGGCCTATGGCAAAAGCACAGTGGCTGGTTTAACAAAATGGCCGCCGCCCACATGGCCAGGCCACCCAAAATAACAAAAAGTGAAGACAAAGGACAGGACCAGGCAGTTGGAGACTCTGGGAAACTTGCTACCTCTTGGAAAAAATTGTAAAACAAAAAAAAAATGACTCCTTGATCACCAAACTACATCAAAATGACAACCTGAGGAGTTTTTTGTGCAAAATGAACTAAATCAACATTTTCGAGAAGGTTTAATGATGCTCGAGAGATATTGTTCGCCAGATTGTAAATTTTGCGTGTTCGGCATCGCGATCGTCACAAATTGTCGTTATCGCGCGCGAAAACGTACATTGAGCGCGCGAAGAAGTTAAAAAGTGTAAGTCCGCGTTGTCGCGCAGTGCGGACTTGCCCAAAGTCCGCGAGCTGAACGCCCAGGGTTACCTACTGGCTGAAAAGGCCTATTTATTTAACAAACACCACAAAAAATAAAATACGCCCCAAAAACCACTTTTACCAATTAAAAACAATGCCATCCATGGCCTCAATTATGTTACAATTCAACAGACAACACAAACAGTTTTTATGCACCCATGAGGATGACTACCGCCGGGCCTACTGGCACACTAGGCCGCAAGCTTTGAGGCCTATGGCAAAAGCACAGTGGCTGTTCACACAAAATGGCCGCCAACACATGGACAGGCCACCCAGAACAACAAGAAAAGGAAGACAAGACAGACAATGCAGGCCTATGGCAAAAGCACAATGCCTGGCTTCACAAAATGGCTGCCACCCACATGGCCAGGCCACCCAAAATAACAAAAAGTGAAGACAAAGGACAGGACCAGGCAGTTGGAGACTCTGGGAAACTAGCTACCTCTTGGAAAAAATTGTAAAACAAAAAAAAAATGACTCCTTGATCACCAAACTACATCTAAATGACAACCTGAAGAGTTTTTTGTGCAAAATGAACTAAATCAACATTTTCGAGAAGGTTTAATGATGCTCGAGAGATATTGTTCGCCAGATTGTAAATTTTGCGTGTTCGGCATCGCGATCGTCACAAATTGTCGTTATCGCGCGCGAAAACGTACATTGAGCGCGCGAAGAAGTTAAAAAGTGTAAGTCCGCGTTGTACGCGCAGTGCGGACTTGCCCAAAGTCCGCGAGCTGAACGCCCAGGGTTACCTACTGGCTGAAAAGGCCTATTTATTTAACAAACACCACAAAAAATAAAATACGCCCCAAAACCACTTTTACCAATTAAAAACAATGCCATCCATGGCCTCAATTATGTTACAATTCAACAGACAACACAAACAGTTTTTATGCACCCATGAGGATGACTACCGCCGGGCCTACTGGCACACTAGGCCGCAAGCTTTGAGGCCTATGGCAAAAGCACAGTGGCTGTTCACACAAAATGGCCGCCAACACATGGACAGGCCACCCAGAACAACAAGAAAAGGAAGACAAGACAGACAATGCAGGCCTATGGCAAAAGCACAATGCCTGGCTTCACAAAATGGCTGCCACCCACATGGCCAGGCCACCCAAAATAACAAAAAGTGAAGACAAAGGACAGGACCAGGCAGTTGGAGACTCTGGGAAACTTGCTACCTCTTGGAAAAAATTGTAAAACAAAAAATAAATGACTCCTTGATCACCAAACTACATCTAAATGACAACCTGAGGAGTTTTTTGTGCAAAATGAACTAAATTAACATTTTCGAGAAGGTTTAATGATGCTCGAGAGATATTGTTCGCCAGATTGTAAATTTTGCGTGTTCGGCATCGCGATCGTCACAAATTGTCGTTATCGCGCGCGCGAAAACGTACATTGAGCGCGCGAAGAAGTTAAAAAGTGTAAGTCCGCGTATGTCGCGCAGTGCGGACTTGCCCAAAGTCCGCGAGCTGAACGCCCAGGGTTACCTACTGGCTGAAAAGGCCTATTTATTTAACAAACACCACAAAAAATAGAATACGCCCCAAAAACCACTTTTACCAATTAAAAACAATGCCATCCATGGCCTCAATTATGTTACAATTCAACAGACAACACAAACAGTTTTTATGCACCCATGAGGATGACTACCGCCGGGCCTACTGGCACACTAGGCCGCAAGCTTTGAGGCCTATGGCAAAAGCACAGTGGCTGTTCACACAAAATGGCCGCCAACACATGGACAGGCCACCCAGAACAACAAGAAAAGGAAGACAAGACAGACAATGCAGGCCTATGGCAAAAGCACAATGCCTGGCTTCACAAAATGGCTGCCACCCACATGGCCAGGCCACCCAAAATAACAAAAAGTGAAGACAAAGGACAGGACCAGGCAGTTGGAGACTCTGGGAAACTAGCTACCTCTTGGAAAAAATTGTAAAACAAAAAAAAATGACTCCTTGATCACCAAACTACATCTAAATGACAACCTGAGGAGTTTTTTGTGCAAAATGAACTAAATCAACATTTTCGAGAAGGTTTAATGATGCTCGAGAGATATTGTTCGCCAGATTGTAAATTTTGCGTGTTCGGCATCGCGATCGTCACAAATTGTCGTTATCGCGCGCGCGAAAACGTACATTGAGCGCGCGAAGAAGTTAAAAAGTGTAAGTCTGCGTTGTCGCGCAGTGCGGACTTGCCCAAAGTCCGCGAGCTGAACGCCCAGGGTTACCTACTGGCTGAAAAGGCCTATTTATTTAACAAACACCACAAAAAATAAAATACGCCCCAAAAACCACTTTTACCAATTAAAAACAATGCCATCCATGGCCTCAATTATGTTACAATTCAACAGACAACACAAACAGTTTTTATGCACCCATGAGGATGACTACCGCCGGGCCTACTGGCACACTAGGCCGCAAGCTTTGAGGCCTATGGCAAAAGCACAGTGGCTGTTCACACAAAATGGCCGCCAACACATGGACAGGCCACCCAGAACAACAAGAAAAGGAAGACAAGACAGACAATGCAGGCCTATGGCAAAAGCACAATGCCTGGCTTCACAAAATGGCTGCCACCCACATGGCCAGGCCACCCAAAATAACAAAAAGTGAAGACAAAGGACAGGACCAGGCAGTTGGAGACTCTGGGAAACTTGCTACCTCTTGGAAAAAATTGTAAAACAAAAAATAAATGACTCCTTGATCACCAAACTACATCTAAATGACAACCTGAGGAGTTTTTGTGCAAAATGAACTAAATTAACATTTTCGAGAAGGTTTAATGATGCTCGAGAGATATTGTTCGCCAGATTGTAAATTTTGCGTGTTCGGCATCGCGATCGTCACAAATTGTCGTTATCGCGCGCGAAACGTACATTGAGCGCGCGAAGAAGTTAAAAAGTGTAAGTCCGCGTATGATCGCGCAGTGCGGACTTGCCCAAAGTCCGCGAGCTGAACGTCCAGGGTTACCTACTGGCTGAAAAGGCCTATTTATTTAACAAACACCACAAAAAATAAAATACGCCCCAAAAACCACTTTTACCAATTCAAAAGTAAACAAGGCCATCCATGGATGCCCGGCCTACATGATGTTTAAACTTTAAATTCAACAGACATCACAGAAACATGCACCCATGGGTACCTCTGGCTCTAGTCTGGGCCTACTGGCTGAAATTCCAATCAAAGAAAAACAACTAGGCCCCTGCCGAAACTACAGGCCACAACAATACATTTTAAAAAATATGGAAATCCCCCAAAAAATGTAGGTACAAACAAGCCCCAATCAAACAAACAAGTACACCAATTCTCCAACTTACTTGTAAAATCTCAAATCCAAGAGTCCTCAAATCCAATCCAATGATATGATGCAGCAGACAGACACAAAAAGTGATCCTTCCAGCTCCAAATCCAAATGAAAGTGAACAGCACATGGACAAAACACTGGGAGGAGCCTGCTGGACAGGAACAGGAAGTTTGAGAATCAGGGGCACTTCCTTCCTCTTGGAAAAAAAGAAAAGGACTCCTTGCTCACCAAACTACATCTCTAAATGACAACCTGAGGAGTTTTTTGTGCAAAATGAACTAATTCATCATTTTCGAGAAGGTTTTATGATGCTCGAGATATATTCTTCGCCAGAATGTAGTTTCTTCGTGTTCGGGATCGCGATCTTACCAACACTGCCGCCGGAAGTCAGATGGCGCGTCCGAATGACGTGTTCGCGGTCGCACACTCTCGCGGGAACTTGCGGCCGGATTCCAAATCTCGTGGCGCCCGCGAACGGATAGGAAGTCGCGTCGGCGAACGCAGAATCACGGTAGGTCGTTACGCGCGCGCGAGAACGTATATTGAGCGCGCGATGAAGAAAAACAGCTACGCTACGCCGCAAATTGCGTAGTGCACGGTAACTTCGCGTTCTACGCGAATCGCGAAGTTACCGTAACTTCGCAAGCTTCGCGAGCGTAGCGAATTTCACCGCCCAGGCTTAGTTTTAATACCCTTCAGCTCACTTACACATACATACACATGAATGAAATACTCAAATCAATGGGAAATCACCCTGACTGATGTAGTTTTCCCTTTGTGCATTAGGTTCCACTAACACCAATCAATATTAGTACAATCATAACAAATCCTTATAGTCCCTATCTCAATGGTGCAGTTGACAGTACCTCGCAAATCTGCACCACAAACCTTTAGCAGACAAATAATGCCTTTTATTTCTCAACTATCTATCCCGGGATCTTAGACTACTTCAAATCTGATAATAACTTCAACTGCTCAACATTTAAGCATAAACAGCACTTTTATAGAAAACACATAGCTTCAGCAAAAGAAAGTTATCTCAAAAATGCAATAGTGACACATAACCCTATTGATACTCACACATCCACCACTGCAACCTCCTTTGAAATCGCAACTCATTCAGTCTTCAGGTTCGTCTGGGGGAACTTATTTCAGCTCCTCTCTCTTGCGACACTAACTATCTTGAGGGAGCAGGGTTTTCTATATCTCAGTTTTCGAGTGTAGTCATTAAATAACCCCTGCCACTGGTCATATGGTCCTTTGTTGGTCAACGAAGAGAAATGAGGAGCAATCCTCTACATCGCCAATAAATCGTTAAGACTTTAGATTTCAGTCAATAAAGAGAGGTAGTGTGAGTTGTAAGGTTTTATTTTCAAATCTTTTAGCTTTTCATCTATTTATTCATTAGGCATTCATTTTGGGATTTCAGCATTACAAGTTAATATATTCCATCAATCCATATTTGATTATAAAATACAGCAAAATATTAGGTAAAATCAGAGTCTGTATAGTAACTATACAACAAGTGTGTTCCATAAAGGTAACTCCCTATTCTAAATAAATTGATATAATGAGAGAAAAAGGTGTCAGTTCAAAAATCCAATAAAGAGTTCTGATGAAAGAGAGACACGCATATAGCCTTTGCAAATAAGATTGAGAATTATTCACTGTCACAAATCAGCAGACATCTAGAATTCAGCAAAATAACCTTTCATGTAGGGAAGGAAAAAAGATCACGGACAAGTATATAGTCAGAATGTCAAGGAGAGGAATTCCACCCTACATTAGGAACACATACTAATATAAACACATACATTCTATGTTACAACATTATTGTCTTTTGTTTTCTTCATTCACCAATAGAATATCAGCAGACTCCTGGGAACAAGTTCACTCCCCATGCACTAACCAGAGCATAATAGATTTTCAGGCATTAGTCCTAGAAAGGTTAAAATGTTGTTTCCTTATCTCCAAAACCTTTTCCCATAAATTATTCTCCCTGTCATCTTTATCTCCTCACTGAAAAAAACAATCTATCAGTTGTCTAATTTTCAGCAACTGTCTATTCACTAGCTAACAGTAGGATTCTGAAGCTTCAACATCTGAAGCAGGGAGAAAAAAAACATCTTGCACGAATAATTTATTTAAGGGCTGTGAGAAGTTGGCCTGGCATATGCTGTCCACTAATTATAGTGGGCACCTTGCACCAGTCCAAACAACCCCTTATTGGAGATAGGTTAAAGACAACCTTTATTGAAAGCTATCCTAGTGGTAGCTATGGAGAGCAGCCTTCAGGCTAAGTCTTGAAGGAATGTAAAGCAGCTTGCTTTACCAGTCTATAATCTCTTGAGTGACCAAATGAAAGAGGACCACACCAGGTATATATTCAAAATATATGTATTTATTACTAAACACACCCCTCTAGTCTCTTTATGAGGCTAGAGTTCGAAGTACATAAATTATAAGTTAGTTATCTACAGTAATAGCACAAATACACGTTTGAGCCCCAGGGGCGTACCAAACCATATACCAATAAAGTGGTATAAGAACCACGACTGAGCTAGACACAAGGCCTAGAGCCTGTAGAAGTGCTTGGACCACAAGGAACCACCCAAGGCAGTGACACAGGGGACCCACGGGGGACGCGTGCAGTGTATGAACACAGCCGCGAACCACCGTTAACTTCTATGGGGAAAGTCGCGATTAGAATTTAAAAGAAAAGGGACACTTAGAGGAGGACTTGGAGCAAACCCTTTGAGAACTAGGCTGTTCTAGTGTCAATACCCACGGGAGCACCGGAGTACTCGAGTTACCTCACCCAGGGGAGCCGGGTGCATAGGTGTCTTTCGGGGTCGGGTTTCGTCGTCGCTTTCAATGGCGATCTGCTGCAAAGTGCTGCTGGCGACCAAGTCGAAAGTGTTCGGGTGGATCCAAAGGTGGATCGAAGATCTGAAGAACCTGAAAGCAGAGGGGACAGAGTCTGG
The DNA here is from genome assembly GCA_963921515.1 of Calotriton arnoldi. Lineage (NCBI taxonomy): Eukaryota > Metazoa > Chordata > Amphibia > Caudata > Salamandridae > Calotriton > Calotriton arnoldi. Next base: position 460,828 of record CAWUFW010011569.1, read on the forward strand.
GTCACTAGCCAGTGACCAGGAAGGCGATGAGCAGATGCCCACCGATGTCGAGTGCTTCAGGTAGGTTGACGGTTGTCTTGACTCTTCAGCCACGAGGTCCAGGAGGCGTCGACGACAACCAGGAGCTGGATTCGAGCTGTCCCACGATGTCTGTCGATTGCAGGGGTGTCGGCGACCGGATTGGACCCAACAAGCCTTGGCAACGGCAAGTCTTGTGGAAATAGAAGAAGGACGATGTTGCAGACCAGCAAGGTCTGGGGGACTCACCCAGCAAGGATAAGTCAGGGCACACCTGGAGCAACCAGGGAGCCCAAGCAGAAAAAGATTGGCCTTCGGGAGGGCCTACTAGCCAACGGACTAGTGACCGCGAAGGAGCCTCGAGATGATGCACGTGGAGCTGGCTCACAGGACACTCGTGGAGTGGAGGCCAGTGATCTTCGGTGCAGTTGGTGCTGGAGGCTAGGGCTACTCGGAGCCCAAAGCACGACTTCGTGGGAGACCCAGAAGAGGATGCACTTGCAAATGCGATTGGTGTCCAGGGGTCACGGTTCCACGTTACCCACGACAGCTACGGGCCTCAGCTTTGCTGGGGACTCAGGGCAGCCTCGGGAAAGTCTGGAAATCCACCTCTGGTGATGCAAAGACTTCGGCGTCTGACGGGAGCTTCAGCGATGCAGACCGGACAATTGCTTCTTTGGTGCCTGCCAAGCAGGGGAGTCACTCCTTGACCCCAAGGGAGATTCTTCAGTCCTCTAATCTTAAAGTAGAGCGTCGAAGGTCCAGGATTCTGTATCAGAGTTTCATCCAGGTAAATCTAAAGTCCTAAGGACTGGGGTCCCCTACTTATACTAAGGTAGGGGTTGGACATACTCTGTTGCCCCACCTATGGGAGGGGCAGGGCAGAGGGGTGGTTACACCCCTTTCCCTTTGTCCAGTTTCGCGCCAGAGCAGGGGCTGGAAGCCCCTGAGCCGGTTTGAACTGGGGTATGCACAGGGACACCAAGTGTGCCCCCAGTGCAGGATTTCAAAGCACCCGAGAGTGCTCCCGCCCAGCCCCAATACACACTATCCTGTCTGGGGAGGTGGTCACACCTCCCTGGGACAGGAAACCTATTGTCCAGGCCTCCCTGCCGGAGTTTCGGTCAGCAGCAGGAGGCCAGACTCGTGTCTGTGGCAGCGGCATCCATTTTGTGATGCCAGGGCTCTGGAAAGTCAGTACCGGGTATACCGGTGTGTACATGTCTTTCCCTCTAGAAGGGTGGAATGCTACTCCCGCCGCCAGAACTGGCGGGGGGTAGTATTCCAAGATGTTTGACACCAAACACGACATGTTTCCATGCAGCCATCCCAAAGTTAGCATTTAACGCGAGGTTATAATGCGCTTAAGAGTATATGGTCAGGCTGCACTACAAACAGCATCAGAGAAGGGACTCCGAACGCTGCAGAGGGGCCCAGCTCATGCAGGGGCACCCTCTCACATAGGAACCACGTACTCTGCCTTCAGGATTGATAAGGCCTGCCATAGGAGTGACTTATAGGTTTATATGTGTGTATGTATTTAGTGATATAGGTAACCTATATCACAGTAAGGGGTGCATGCACCACCTTACCCAGGCTGCAGTAGCAGACCTGTGGTGTCAGTTTGGATGGCCTTCCAGGGGTGGCATATGTGAGAAGTTGGCCTGGCATATGCTGTCCACTAATTATAGTGGGCACCTTGCACCAGTCCAAACAACCCCTTATTGGAGATAGGTTAAAGACAACCTTTATTGAAAGCTATCCTAGTGGTAGCTATGGAGAGCAGCCTTCAGGCTAAGTCTTGAAGGAATGTAAAGCAGCTTGTTTTACCAGTCTATAATCTCTTGAGTGACCAAATGAAAGAGGACCACACCAGGTATATATTCAAAATATATGTATTTATTACTAAACACACCCCTCTAGTCTCTTTATGAGGCTAGAGTTCGAAGTACATACGTTACGAGTTAGTTATCTACAGTAATAGCACAAATACACGTTTGAGCCCCAGGGGCGTACCAAACCATATACCAATAAAGTGGTGTCTAGCTCACGACTGAGCTAGACACAAGGCCTAGAGCCTGTAGAAGTGCTTGGACCACAAGGAACCACCCAAGGCAGTGACACAGGGGACCCACGGGGGACGCGTGCAGTGTATGAACACAACCGCGAACCACCGTTAACTTCTATGGGGAAAGTCGCGATTAGAATTTAAAAGAAAAGGGACACTTAGAGGAGGACTTGGAGCAAACCCTTTGAGAACTAGGCTGTTCTAGTGTCAATACCCACGGGAGCACCGGAGTACTCGAGTTACCTCACCCAGGCGAAGCCGGGTGCATAGGTGTCTTTCGGGGTCGGGTTTCGTCGTCGCTTTCAATGGCGATCTGCTGCAAAGTGCTGCTGGCGGCCAAGTCGAAAGTGTTCGGGTGGATCCAAAGGTGGATCGAAGATCTGAAGAACCTGAAAGCAGAGGGGACAGAGTCTGGGTCACTAGTCAGTGACCAGGAAGGCGATGAGCAGATGCCCACCGATGTCGAGTGCTTCAGGTAGGTTGACGGTCGTCTTGACTCTTCAGCCACGAGGTCCAGGAGGCGTCGACGACAACCAGGAGCTGGATTCGAGCTGTCCCACGACGTCTGTCGATTGCAGGGGTGTCGGCGACCGGATTGGACCCAACAAGCCTTGGCAACGGCAAGTCTCGTGGAAATCGAAGAAGGACGATGTTGCAGACCAGCAAGGTCTGGGGGACTTACCCAGCGAGGATAAGTCAGGGCACACCTAGAGCAACCAGGGAGCCCAAGTAGAAAAAGATTGGCCTTCGGGAGGGCCTACTAGCCAACAGACTAGCGACTGCGAAGGAGCCTCAAGACGGTGCACGTGGAGCTGCCTCACAGGACACTCGTGGAGTGGAGGCCAGTGATCTTCGGTGCAGTTGGTGCTGGAGGCTGGGGCTACTGGGAGCCCAAAGCACGACTTCGTGGAAGACCCAGAAGAGGATGCACTTGCAAATGTGTTTGGTGTCCAGGGGTCACGGTTCCACGTTACCCACGACAGCTACGGGCCTCAGCTTTGCTGGGGACTCAGGGAAGCCTCGGGCAAGTCTGGAAATCCACCTCTGGTGATGCAAAGACTTTGGCATCCGACGGGAGCTTCAGCGATGCAGACCGGATAATTGCTTCTTTGGTGCCTGCCAAGCAGGAGTCACTCCTTGACCCCAAGGAGATTCTTCAGTCCTCTAATCTTAAAGTAGAGCGTCGAAGGTCCAGGATTCTGTATCAGAGTTTCGTCCAGGTAAATCTAAAGTCCTAAGGACTGGGTTCCCTTACTTATACTAAGGTAGGGGGTTGGACATACTCTGTGGCCCCACCTATGGGAGGGCCAGGGCAGAGGGGTGGTTACACCCCTTTCCCTTTGTCCAGTTTCACGCCAGAGCAGGGGCTGGAAGCCCCTGAGCCGGTTTCAACTGGGGTATGCACAGGGACACCAAATGTGCCCCCAGTGCAGGACTTCAAAGCACCAGAGAGTGCTCCCGCCCAGCCCCAATACACACTGTCTTTCCCTCTAGAAGGGTGGAATGCTACCCCCGCCGCCAGAACTGGCGGGGGGGGTAGTATTCCAAGATGTTTGACACCAAACACGACATGTTTCCGTGCAGCCATCCCAAAGTTAGCATTTAACGCGAGGTTATAATGCGCTTAAGAGTATATGGTCAGGCTGCACTACAAACAGCATCAGAGAAGGGTCTCCGAACGCTGCAGAGGGGCCCTGCTCATGCAGGGGCACCCTCTCACATAGGAACCACGCACTCTGCCTTCAGGATTGATAAGGCCTGCCATAGGAGTGACTTATAGGTTTATATGTGTGTATGTATATAGTGATATAGGTAGCCTATATCACAGTAAGGGGTGCATGCACCACCTTACCCAGGCTGCAGTAGCAGACCTGTGGTGTCAGTTTGGATGGCCTTCCAGGGGTGGCACAATACATGCTGCAGCCCCTGGTAGGCCTCTGAGGTACCTATGCCCTGGGTACATAGTATACCATATACTAGGGACTTATAAGGGCACTCCAGATTCCAATCAGAGATGTGCCTAAGGCACATGGAAACCATTTTATAGAGGAAGCAGATAGACTGGGGCCCTGAATAGCAGGATCCCAGTCCAACTAAGTCATAAACCAGCAAAACACCAGGAAAAAGTGGGGGCAACCATATAGTCAGATTCCACCTTCCTACACAACCCCCCCCAAACGAAAGGAGATAAGGCTAACCTTGGCCAGTTGAGCCTTTATTGACTAAGTGGCCATATAAGGAAGCACCTGCACTAGCATGGTTGCCCCCTATCTTATGGTCCACTAAGCAATCCCTCACCCTAAGGGTATGAGAGGGTCTCCACCATGTGGAATTACTACCTGTGGTGTGCTTTGGTAAAGTACAAGGCTGGTGAGGTGTCTGAGAAGGGAAGTGAGTCCCTAGGAAGGTTGGTCTCGGCTTCCTCAGATCACTGGTCACCATGTATGCCTGTATTTCCATGACTGAGTTGCACTGTGCTCTAAGGGTCAACCTTTGGCTGCCTACAGCTGGGGGTTGGGTCCCTTTGGATGGACCACTGGAGGGACAGGGCAGGTTTGGAACCTTTTGGTCCCAGGTTTGCCCTTGCCTAACAGAGTCCTTCTGGGTGAGGTCCCTACACAAAGGTATGGGGTATCCCTCAGTGTGTTGAGGAATTTTCACCTGGCTAGGGCTACTAGCCTGGGTGCCCCTAATCTGCTGATGGGGGGGTTCCTCTGGACAGGGGGCCCTGGGGGTCCACTGACCTCCCTGAACTCTGCAGCCCTGGGCTTACTGAGGCAGGGTAGAGAGGGGCAGGTTACCTGCTCCAGACTGGTTACCACCTTGGAAGGGTCCTCTGCCATCAGGGGTGGGGCCAGGCCAGGCCTGACTACCTCTGGGGCAGTTCCTTCACTAGGGGTAGGGTCAGTTCCCTGAGGAGGCTGACCCTTACCTACTGTCTGGAGGGAAGAAGACTTTTCTTCAACCCTTGTGCTCTCTTTTGGGGGAGAATGGGCCATTCTTCCAGGCTCCATCTCTCCAAAGTTTCCCTGGGCTTGGGCTGTGGCCATCACAGCCCCACTAACCTTACAGGGACGCCCAGCATTCTCAGATGGGTTTGGTGTTCAACTCCAGCCCAGGCTGAAATTTCCAGATCATTGCCCATCAGGCAATCTACAGGCAAGGTTGGGGACACTGCCACTCTTTTTGGGCCTGTGACCCCTTCCCAGCTGAGATTGACTATGGCCATGGGGTGATCTGTTCTGACACCATCAATGTTGGTCACCTGGTATTTAAACTCAGGTAAAAGCTGGTGAGGGGGACTAGGTTCCCTGCCACCATGGTGACACTAGCCCCTGTGTCCCTAAATGCCACAGCTTTCTGACCATTGATTATTGGCTCCAGTCTGTACCTGCCCAATGCATTGGGACCCATGGTAAAGGTGGCAAATCCTACACCACCATCAGAGTCAGAGGAGTCTGTTGAGTGGGTCCTGTCTAAACTAGGGCCCACCTCTGTTCCTCTTGCAAAAGCACCTAACTTTTTGGGTACACTACTCCCAACTGGAGGATTACTACTGGTAGTACCAGGAGGGGTGGTAGTAGTTGTTGGAGGAACATTTTCTTTATTGCCAATCCTGGGGCAACAGGGATCAGTTTTCCAGTGTCCAGGCTTTTTACAGACATGGCAATAGGGTTTCTTTTCAGGAGAGGAAGGAGTTTGGGACCCACCCCCAGAAGAGGACTTTTGGGGCCCTGTAGTGGATTTATCCTTAGATTTATCCCCACCTTTCTCTTGGGACTTGGTAGAATCTTTCTTCTGGTCACCACCCTGATTCTTAGTCTTTACTCTGGTTCTGACCCATTTGTCTGCCTTCTTTCCCAATTCTTGGGGAGAGGTCAGATCAGAGTCCACCAGGTACTGGTGTAAAAGCTGGTTTTGACAATTATTAAGGATCTGCTCCTCATAATCAAATTGTACAATCCTAAAAGTCATGCACCTTGTTGCCATGTATCCAACCTTCCAGAGCCTTAGTAGCACAATCTACAAAGTCCACCCAGTCTTGAGTCTGTGCTTTTTGGGTATCCCTGAACTTTAACCTGTATTGTTCAGTGGTTAGGCCAAACCCATCAATTAGAGCACTCTTCAAGACTTTGTAATTATCAGCATCCTCCTCTCTAACAGTGAGGAGCTTGTCTCTACCTTTGTCTGCAAAGGAGAGCCACAAGATTGCTGCCCACTGCTCCTGAGGGACCCTCTGTACTTTACAGGCCCTCTCTAGAGCAGTTATCCATTTGTGGATATCATCCCCACTCTGGTAGGGAGGGACAATCTTGCTCAGGTTTCTATGGTCATAAGACCTTTCCCTATCTTTGGGGAAACTGCTGCCACCATGGGACTCTAGTCCCAACTTTTGTCTCTCTCTATAGAGATCTAGGGACTCCCTGTCTATAGCCAATTGCTAGTTCCTGAGTTCAAGTTGAGCTTGCTCATATTGAATCAGTCTCTTTCTCCTCTCATGAGAGGATTCCCTCCTATGAGAGGAGACAGAGGTCCCTATTGAGGTGTCAGAGTGGTTAGACTCCCGAGAAGGAGACCTAGACCTTCTGGGCACACTCAGAACTCTTCCTGGGGGGACAAAGGGGAGGTCAGTCTGATCCTCTCCCTCCTCCTCCTCCACAGGAGGAATTGGATTCTCCAGGACAAGGTCATTTTCACCTTCCTGGCCAGTTTCAGAGGGGGGGGCCTGGGTTTCTTCACCCCTGGCCCCTTCCTCATCTTCTGCCCCACCCTCCTTGCCTACCCCTTCAGACCCTAGGGGCCTGCTGAGATCATCAGCAAGATCAACGACATACATAACAGCTTCGACGCACAGACCACGCACCCTACCGCCGAACCAACGCCCGCCACCACCACCCTCTGCAACTGGACCCCGATCAGCACCGAAGACACCACCCGCACGATGAACTCCATCCACTCCGGATCACCAACCGACCCCTGCCCACACCACGTCTTCAACAAAGCCGACGCCACCATCGCACCCCATCTCCGGGACATCATCAACTCCTCCTTCCACACCGCCACCTTCCCGGAGAGCTGGAAGCACGCCGAGCTTACCGCCCTCCTGAAGAAACCAACGGCGGACCCCACCGACCTCAAGAACTACCGTCCCATCTCGCTCCTTCCGTTTCCGGCCAAAGTCATCGAGAAGACCGTCAACAGACAGCTTGCCGCCTTCCTCGAGACGAATGGATCCTCGACCCCTCGCAGTCCGGGTTTCGGGCCAATCACAGCACCGAGACCGCCCTTATCGCAGCCACCGACGACATCAGAACCCTAACCGACAACGGGGAAACAGCAGCCCTCATCCTCTTGGACCTCTCCGCGGCGTTCGACACCGTCTGCCACCGCACCCTAGTGAAGCGCCTCAGCAACATCGGAATCCGAGAGAAAGCACTGGAATGGATCATCTCGTTCCTCGCCGGAAGAACCCAGAGAGTCCGCCTCCCCCGTTCAGATCCGAGGCCACCGAAGTCATCTGCGGCGTTCCACAAGGATCTTCACTCAGTCCAACCCTCTTCAACGTCTACATGAGCCCCCTCGCAGCCATCGCACGCCAACACAACCTCAACATCATCTCCTACGCCGACGACACCCAGCTGATCCTCTCCCTCACCAACGACCCCACCACCGCCAGAGCCAACCTACACGACGGGATGAGAGACGTCGCCGACTGGATGAGGAACAGCCACCTTAAACTGAACTCAGACAAGACGGAAGTCCTCATCCTGGGCTCATCACCCTCCACCTGGGACGACTCTTGGTGGCCCCCGGCCCTGGGCACCGCGCCCAAGCCAACGGACCACGCACGCAACCTGGGCTTCATCCTGGACTCCTCCCTGTCGATGACCAGACAAGTCAACGCCGTCTCATCTTCGTGCTTCAACACCCTGCGCATGCTCCGCAAGATCTTCAGATGGATCCCCACTGAAACCAGGAAGACCGTCACCCAGGCACTCGTCACCAGCCGACTGGACTATGGGAACACCCTCTACGCCGGAACCACAGCCAAACTTCAAAAAGACTCCAGCGCATCCAGAACGCCTCCGCACGACTCATCCTGGACATCCCCCGACACAGCCACATCACCGGACACCTGAAAGACCTGCACTGGCTCCCCGTCAGCAAGAGAATCACGTTCAGACTCCTCACCCACGCACACAAGGCCCTCCACGACCTGGGCCCCAAGTACCTCAACGACCGCATGACCTTCTACACGCCCACCCGCCAGCTACGATCAACCAGCCACGCCCTCGCCACCGTACCACGCATCCGCAGAGCCACCGCCGGAGGAAGATCCTTCTCCTACCTGGCAGCCAAGACCTGGAACTCCCTCCCCACTCACCTTCGGCGAACCCAGGACCATCTCTCCTTCAGGAAGCAGCTCAAGACCTGGCTGTTCGAGCAGTAACTTACCCCCTCCCCCAGCGCCTTGAGACCCTCCCGGGTGAGTAGCGCGCTCTATAAATGCCGTGATTGATTGATTGATTGATTGTAACACCTCGCTGAGGTGTTGGGTGCTGGCACTTTTGCCTGTCTTCAACTTCCTAGTAGTGCATAAGGCTCTCAATTCCAAGAATGGGAGTTTATCATACTTGGAGGGAAGAAGCCCACTGGCTTGTGGCAAGGACTCACTGGGTCCTGGCTTTGAAGACATCACTAGTGAGGTGTGGTGTATGCACTACCTACTCTAGTGTGGCCTACTAAACTCTCTTGAGTTGTAGAAAGGGTGTGCTGTCCCTTAACACACAACTCTAAGTTCAGTAGAACTTACTGTATTACTAAGCTTGATTATATGTACCTTAGGTACCCTTAGTGGTTTTCAGTTGATCAATTCAATTGAGATTATCTGGTAAAACAATAGCAAGCTGGAATCCCACACGTTGCACACCAATGTGAGAAGTTGGCCTGGCATATGCTGTCCACTAATTATAGTGGGCACCTTGCACCAGTCCAAACAACCCCTTATTGGAGATAGGTTAAAGACAACCTTTATTGAAAGCTATCCTAGTGGTAGCTATGGAGAGCAGCCTTCAGGCTAAGTCTTGAAGGAATGTAAAGCAGCTTGTTTTACCAGTCTATAATCTCTTGAGTGACCAAATGAAAGAGGACCACACCAGGTATATATTCAAAATATATGTATTTATTACTAAACACACCCCTCTAGTCTCTTTATGAGGCTAGAGTTCGAAGTACATCCGTTACGCAGTTAGTTATCTACAGTAATAGCACAAATACACGTTTGAGCCCCAGGGACGTACTCAAACCATTTACCAATAAAGTGGTATAAGAACCACGACTGAGCTAGACACAAGGCCTAGAGCCTGTAGAAGTGCTTGGACCACAAGGAACCACCCAAGGCAGTGACACAGGGGACCCACGGGGGACGCGTGCAGTGTATGAACACAACCGAGAACAACCGTTAACTTCTATGGGGAAAGTCGCGATTAGAATTTAAAAGAAAAGGGACACTTAGAGGAGAACTTGGAGCAAACCCTTTGAGAACTAGGCTGTTCTAGTGTCAATACCCACGGGAGCACCGGAGTACTCGAGTTACCTCACCCAGGGAAGCCGGGTGCATAGGTGTCTTTCGGGGTCGGGTTTCGTCGTCGCTTTCAATGGCGATCTGTTGCAAAGTGCTGCTGGCGACCAAGTCGAAAGTGTTCGGGTATATCCAAAGGTAGATCGAAGACCTGAAGAACCTGAAAGCAGAGGGGACAGAGTCTGGGTCACTAGCCAGTGACCAGGAAGGCGATGAGCAGATGCCCACCGATGTAGAGTGCTTCAGGTAGGTTGACGGTCATCTTGACTCTTCAGCCACGAGGTCCAGGAGGCGTCGACGACAACCAGGAGCTGGATTCGAGCTGCGCACGACGTCTGGCGATTGCAGGGGTGTCGGCGACCGGATTGGTCCCAACAAGCCTTGGCAACGGCAAGTCTTGTGGAAATCGAAGAAGAACAATGTTGCAGACCAGCAAGGTCTGGGGGACTCACCCAGCTAGGATAAGTCAGAGCACACGTGGAGCAACCAGGGAGCCCAAGCAGAAAAAGATTGGCCTTCGGGAGGGCCTACTAGCCAACGGACTAGCAACCGCGAAGGAGCCTCGAGACGGTGCACGTGGAGCTGACTCACAGGACACTCGTGGAGTGGAGGCCAGTGATCTTCAGTGCAGTTGGTGCTGGAGGCTGGGGCTACTCGGAGCCCAATGCACGACTTCGTGGGATACCCAGAAGAGGATGCACTTGCAAATGCGTTCGGTGTCCAGGGGTCATGGTTCCACGTTACCCACGACAGCTACGGGCCTCAGCTTTGCTGGGGACTCAGGGCAGCCTCAGGGAAGTCTGGAAATCCACCTCTGGTGATGCAAAGACTTTGGCGTCCGACGGGAGCTTCAGCGATGCAGACCGGACAATTGCTTCTTTGGTGCCTGCCAAGCAGGGGAGTCACTCCTTGACCCCAAGGGAGATTCTTCAGTCCTCTAATCTTAAAGTAGAGCGTCGAAGGTCCAGGATTCTGTATCAGAGTTTCGTCCAGGTAAATCAAAGTCCTAAGGACTGGGTTCCCTTACTTATACTAAGGTAGGGGTTGGACATACTCTGTGGCCCCACCTATGGGAGGGCCAGGGCAGAGGGGTGGTTACACCCCTTTCCCTTTGTCCAGTTTCGCGCACAGAGCAGGGGCTGGAAGCCCTGAGCCGGTTTGAACTGGGGTATGCACAGGGACACCAAATGTGCCCCCAGTGCAGGACTTCAAAGCACCAGAGAGTGCTCCCGCCCAGCCCCAACACACACTATCCTGTCTGGGGAGGTGGTCACACCTCCCTGGGACAGGAGAGCTATTGTCCAGGCCTCCCCTGCCGGAGTTTCGGTCAGCAGCAGGAGGCCAGACTCGTGTCTGTGGCAGCGGCATCCATTTTGTGATGCCAGGGCTTGGAAAGTCAGTACCGGGCATACCGGTGTGTACATGTCTTTCCCTCTAGAAGGGTGGAATGCTACCCCGCCGCCAGAACTGGTGGGGGTAGTATTCCAAGATGTTTGACACCAAACACGACGTGTTTCCGTGCAGCCATCCCAAAGTTAGCATTTAACACGAGGTTATAATGCGCTTAAGAGTATATGGTCAGGCTGCACTACAAACAGCATCAGAGAAGGGTCTCCGAACGCTGCAGAGGGGCCCTGCTCATGCAGGGGCACCCTCTCACATAGGAACCACGCACTCTGCCTTCAGGATTGATAAGGCCTGCCATAGGAGTGACTTATAGGTTTATATGTGTGTATGTATATAGTGATATAGGTAGCCTATATCACAGTAAGGGGTGCATGCACCACCTTACCCAGGCTGCAGTAGCAGACCTGTGGTGTCAGTTTGGATGGCCTTCCAGGGGTGGCACAATACATGCTGCAGCCCCTGGTAGGCCTCTGAGGTACCTATGCCCTGGGTACATAGTATACCATATACTAGGGACTTATAAGGGCACTCCAGATTCCAATCAGAGATGTGCCTAAGGAACATGGAAACCATTTTATAGAGGAAGCAGATAGACTGGGGCCCTGAATAGCAGGATCACAGTCCAACTAAGTCATAAACCAGCAAAACACCAGGAAAAAAGTGGGGGCAACCATATAGTCAGATTCCACCTTCCTACATATACCATATACTAGGGACTTATAAGGGCACTCCAGATTCCAATCAGAGATGGGCCTAAGGCACATGGAAACCATTTTAGAGAGGAAGCAGCTAGGCTGGGGTTCTGATTAGCAGGGTCCCAGCCAGACTAAGGTAGAAAAACAGTGAAGCATCAGCAAAAGTGGGGGTACCCATGTGAAGCAGATCCTACTCTCCTACACAACCCCCCCAAACGTAGGGACATTAAACTAACCTTGCCCAGTTAAGTCTTCATGTTCTAAGTGGAAGTACCTAGAGAGTCCATCTGCATTGGCATGGTTACTCCCAGGTCTATGTTCCACTGTGAAGTCCATCCCCTGTAGGGAAATGGACCACCTAAGCAGTTTGGGGTTTTCACCCTTCATTTGTTTTAGCCATAAGAGGGGCTTATGGTCTGTTTGAACAAGGAAGTGAGTACCAAACAAGTATGGCCTCAACTTCTTCAGAGCCCAGACCACAGCAAAGGCCTCCCTCTCAATGGCTGACCAACGTTTCTCTCTAGGTGTCAGCCTTCTGCTAATGAAAGCTACTGGCTGATCCTGACCTTCATCATTCAATTGTGACAGTACAGCCCCTACCCCCAATTCAGATGCATCTGTTTGAACAATGAACTTCTTGGAGTAATCAGGACTCTGTACAATGGGAGCAGTGCACATGGCCTGCTTCAGGTCATCAAATGCCTTTTGACAGCTAACTGTCCACTGAACCTTTTTGGGCATTTTCTTGGAAGTTAAGTCATTCAGGGGTGTCACTATTGATCCATACCCCTTGACAAATCTCCTATAGTACCCAGTCAGGCCTAAGAAGGCTCTCACCTGAGTCTGGGTAGTTGGAGCAGTCCAGTCCATGATGGTCTGGATCTTGCTCTGCAGTGGTTGAACCTGGCCTCCACCCACAAGGTGGCCCAGGTACACAACCTGACTCTGCCCTATCTGGCACTTGGTGGCCTTGATAGTCAGGCCTGCTTTCTGCAGGGCCTGTAAAACATTTCTGAGGTGGACCAGGTGATCCTCCCAGGTGGAGCTAAAGACAGCAATATCATCTAGATATGCTGCACTATAGGCTTCCAGACCTGTAAGGACTGTATTCACCAACCTCTGAAAAGTGGCAGGTGCATTCTTCAGACCAAAGGCATCACCACAAATTGATAATGCCCACTAGGGGTTGAGAATGGTGTCTTTGGCTTTGCATCATCAGCTAGTCTGATCTGCCAGTAGCCAGCTGTCAGGTCAAATGTGCTTAGATACTTGGCTGAGGCCAAAGTGTCTATTAGCTCATCTGCCCTTGGTATTGGATGGGCATCAGTCCTAGTGACTGCATTGAGACCCCTGTAGTCCACACAAAACCTCATCTCTCTTTTCCCACCATTGGTGTGAGGTTTTGGCACAAGGACCACTGGACTAGCCCAAGGGCTATCTGAGGGTTCAATAACTCCCAAATCCAACATCTTCTGGACTTCTGTCCTGATACAGTCCCTGACATGGTCAGGTTGCCTATAAATCTTATTTTTAATAGGCAGACTGTCCCCAGTGTCCACTTCATGAGTGCACCAGGTAGTCAGACTGGGTGTCAGTGAGAATATGTGTCTGAACTGATTGAGCACCTGTCTGCAATCAGTCTGTTGCTGGGTAGTGCAGCTGCCTGCCAAGGCTACACCATCCACTGACCCATCACCAGGGTTCTGTGAGAGCAGGTCAGGGAGTGGGTCACTCTCTTCCTCCTGTCCCTCATCAGTAGCCATGAGCAAGCCCATGTCTGCCCTGTCCACATATGGTTTCAACCTGTTGACATGGAGAACCCTGTGGGGACTCCTGGGTGTTCCTAGGTCTACTAAGTAGGTAACCTCACCCTTCTGTTCAACAATGGTATGGGGTCCACTCCATTTGTCTTGGAGAGCTGCTGGGGCCACTGGCTCCAACACCCACACCTTCTGTCCTGGCTGGTAAACAGTCAGTACAGCCTTTTGGTCATGCCAGGCTTTTTGAAGTTCCTGGCTAGCCTCAAGGTTTTTAGTTGCCTTTTTCATGTACTCAGCCATCCGGGAGCGGAGACCAGTACGTAGTCCACTATGTCTTGCTTTGGGGGCTTGAGAGGTAACTCCCATCCTTCCTTCACCAAGCACAGTGGACCCCTGACAGGGTGACCAAACAAAAGTTCAAAAGGGCTGTAGCCAACCCCTTTTGAAGCACCTCCCTGTACGCAAATAAAAGGCAGGGCAAGAGTATGTCCCATCTTCGCCTAAGCTTTTCTGGGAGCCCTTTAATCATGCCCTTCAAGGTTTTGTTGAATCTCTCAACTAAACCATTGCATTGTGGGTGATAGGGTGTGGTGAACTTGTAAGTCACTCCACACTCCTTCCACATTGCTTTTAAGTATCCAGACATGAAGTTTGCACCCCTGTCTGATACAACCTCCTTAGGGAAGCCCACTCTTGAGAAAATTCCCAGGAGGGCCCTTGCCACCACAGGTGCTGTAGTGGTCCTAAGGGGAATAGCCTCTGGGTACCTGGTGGCATGATCCACTACCACCAGGATAAACCTGTGCCCAGATGCTGTTTGGGGATCCATGGGACCAACAATGTCAATCCCCACCCTTTCAAAGGGAACCCCCACCACAGGTAGTGGTATCAGGGGGCCTTTGTAGTGCCACCTGCCTTGCCACTGGCCTGGCAGGTTACACAGGAGCGACAAAACTCCTTGGTGTCTTCAGACATGTGAGGCCAGTGAAAGTGAGGGACAATTCTGTCCCAAGTCTTGTTCTGGCCCAGGTGACCTGCTAAGGGAATATCATGGGCTAGGGTCAATAGGAAGCCCCTGAACTTCAAAGGTATAACCAACCTCCTGGTAGCACCAGGCTTGGGGTCTCTACACTCTGAGTACAAGAGTCCATCATCCCAATACACAGTATGGGGACCACTAGCTTTCCCAGCAGCCTCAGCAGCAGCTTGCTGTCTGAGGGGTTCAAGAGAGGGGCAGCTCTGCTGCTCCTGGCTCAGATCTGCCCTGGAAGGTCCCCTTGTCCCCAAGAACTCAACCTGTTCAGGTTCAAGCTCCTCTGGGACAGTTCCTTCCTCAGGACTGAGATAATCCCCCTCAAGGGACTGATCTTCCTTCTGAGCCAAGGGGGAAGGCAGTGCCTTTACCCTACTACTCCTCTTCTTGGAGGGCACTTGGTCCATTATTCCAGAATCCAAGGCCTGTTCAGTGCTAGACATTTTGGCTTGTGACCTGGTCACAGCAAACACATCTGCAGGGAGCCCCAGCATTTCTGCATGGGTCCTGAGCTCCACTTCTGCCCAAGCTGAAGTTTCTAAGTCATTGCCAAGCAAGCATTCAACGGGTAGGTCTGCACTTACCACAACCTTCTTAAGGCCAGTTACCCCTCCCCAGGAGAAGTTAACAACTGCCAGAGTATGGTCTGTTCTGACGTTGCTAGCATTGGTCACTTGGTACATTTCACCAAGTATAATCTGCCCAGGATTCACAAGGTCTTGTGTCACCATGGTGACACTGGCCCCCAGATGCTGCACGTGGATAGGACTTTGTGGACGTGCGCAAAACGAATGGGGCGATCAACATCGCTCCCCATGTTCGCAAGAAACCTCAAAACCTGGCTCTTCGACAGACCCCCTCCTTGATGGATGGAACCTGCACCCCCCCCCCAGCGCCTTGAGACCCTTACGGGTGAGTAGTCGCGCTTTAACATACCCTTGAATGATTGATTGTGTCCCTAAATGCCAAAGCCTCTCTTCCATTGATTAAAGGCTGTTGTCTGTACTTGCCCAGATTACTGGGACTCACAGAGGAGGTCATATCCATGCCTCCATCACAGACTAGGACAGCCTGAGTGAGTTCTCTGACTAGGTCAGAGCTCATCTCTTTACCCAGGGTCAACCCTACTAAACCCTTGGCTTGTGTAGTCCCACCACCAACTGTAACTGCACTAGGGGGAGCAGGTGCCTTAGGGGCATTGGTGGGGGCTGGAGTCGAGTCTTTGGACTTGGTGCAATCACTGGTCCAGTGGGTCTTTTGCTTACAGACCTTGCACCATGGTTTTCTTTGGCCTTTTCCTTTGGTAGACTGTGAATCCCCACCTGAAGAAGATTTGTGGGGGCCTTGTGAAGACTTTTGATCTTTACCCTTCTCCCCACCCTTATCAGAGGTTTTCGAATCTTGCTTCTTAGGGTCACCACCTTGGTTCTGTACCTTCTGCTTCACCCTGGTTCTGACCCATTTGTCTGCCTTCTTTCCCAATTCTTGGGGAGAGGTCAGATCAGAGTCTACCAGGTGCTGATGCAACAGCTGATTTTGACAGTTATTAAGAATCTGCTCCCTCATTATCAGATTGTACAATCCTGTGAAGTCACATACCTTACTGCCCAATAACCAACCTTCCAGAGCCTTGGCAGAACATTCAACAAAGTCCACCCAGTCTTGAGTCTGTGCTTTTGGGTATCCCTGAACTTTAACCTGTATTGTTCAGTGGTTAGGCCAAACCCATCAATTAGAGCACTCTTCAAGACTTTGTAATTATCAGCATCCTCCTCTCTAACAGTGAGGAGCTTGTCTCTACCTTTGTCTGCAAAGGAGAGCCACAAGATTGCTGCCCACTGCTCCTGAGGGACCCTCTGTACTTTACAGGCCCTCTCTAGAGCAGTTATCCATTTGTGGATATCATCCCCACTCTGGTAGGGAGGGACAATCTTGCTCAGGTTTCTATGGTCATAAGACCTTTCCCTATCTTTGGGGAAACTGCTGCCACCATGGGACTCCTAGTCCCAACTTTTGTCTCTCTCTATAGAGATCTAGGGACTCCTGTCTATAGCCAATTGCTGTTTCCTGAGTTCAAGCTGAGCTTGCTCATATTGAATCAGTCTCTTTCTCCTCTCATGAGAGGATTCCCTCCTATGAGAGGAGACAGAGGTCCCTATTGAGGTGTCAGAGTGGTTAGACTCCTGAGAAGGAGACCTAGACCTTCTGGGCACACTCAGAACTCTTCCTGGGGGACAAAGGGGAGGTCAGTCTGATCCTCTCCCTCCTCCTCCTCCACAGGAGGAATTGGATTTTCCAGGACAAGGTCATTTTCACCTTCCTGGCCAGGTTTCAGAGGGGGGGGCCTGGGTTTCTTCACCCCTGGCCCCTGCCTCATCTTCTGCCCCACCCTCTTTGCCTACCCCTTCTGACCCTAGGGGCCTGCTGAGATCATCAGCTAGTAACACCTCCCTGAGGTGTTGGGTGCTGGCACTTATGCCTGTCTTCAACTTCCTAGTAGTGCATAATGCTCTCAATTCCAAGAATGGGAGTTTATCATACTTGGAGGGAAGAAGCCCACTGGCTTCTGGCAAGGACTCACTGGGTCCTGGCTTTGAAGACATTACTAGTGAGGTGTGGTGTATGCACTACCTACTCTAGTGTGGCCTACTAAACTCTCTTGAGTTGTAGAAAGGGTGTGCTGTCCCTTAACTCACAACTCTAAGTTCAGTAGAACTTACTGTATTACTAAGCTTGATTTATATGTACCTTAGGTACCCTTAGTGGTTTTCAGTTGATCAATTCAAATGAGATTATCTGGTAAAACAATAGCAAGCTGGAATCCCACACGCTGCACACCAATGTGAGAAGTTGGCCTGGCATATGCTGTCCACTAATTATAGTGGGCACCTTGCACCAGTCCAAACAACCCCTTATTGGAGATAGGTTAAAGACAACCTTTATTGAAAGCTATCCTAGTGGTAGCTATGGAGAGCAGCCTTCAGGCTAAGTCTTGAAGGAATGTAAAGCAGCTTGTTTTACCAGTCTATAATCTCTTGAGAGACCAAATGAAAGAGGACCACACCAGGTATATATTCAAAATATATGTATTTATTACTAAACACACCCCTCTAGTCTCTTTATGAGGCTAGAGTTCGAAGTACATACGTTACGAGTTAGTTATCTATAGTAACAGCACAAATACACGTTTGAGCCCCAGGGGCATACCAAACCATATACCAATAAAGTGGTATAAGAACCACGACTGAGCTAGACACAAGGCCTAGAGCCTGTAGAAGTGCTTGGACCACAAGGAACCATCCAAGGCAGTGACACAGGGGACCCACGGGGGACGCGTGCAGTGTATGAACACAGCCGCGAACCACCGTTAACTTCTATGGGGAAAGTCGCGATTAGAATTTAAAAGAAAAGGGACACTTAGAGGAGGACTTGGAGCAAACCCTTTGAGAACTAGGCTGTTCTAGTGTCAATACCCACGGGAGCACCGGAGTACTCGAGTTACCTCACCCAGGGGAGCCGGGTGCATAGGTGTCTTTCGAGCTCGGGTTTCGTCGTCGCTTTCAATGGAGATCTGCTGCAAAGTGCTGCTGGCGGCCAAGTCGAAAGTGTTCGGGTGGATCCAAAGGTGGATCGAAGATCTGAAGAACCTGAAAGCAGAGGGGACAGAGTCTGGGTCACTAGCCAGTGACCAGGAAGGCGATGAGCAGATGCCCACCGATGTCGAGTGCTTCAGGTAGGTTGACGGTCGTCTTGACTCTTCAGCCTCGAGGTCCAGGAGGCGTCGACGACAACCAGGAGCTGGATTCGAGCTGCTCCATGACGTTTGTCGATTGCAGGGGTGTCGGCGACCGGATTGGACCCAACAAGCCTTGGCAACGGCAAGTCTTGTGGAAATAGATGAAGGACGATGTTGCAGACCACAAAGTCTGGGGGACTCACCCAGCGAGGATAAGTCAGGGCACACCTGGAGCAACCAGGGAGCCCAAGCAGAAAAATATTGGCCTTCGTGTGGGCCTACTAGCCAACGGACTAGCGACCGCGAAGGAGCCTCGAGACGGTGCACGTGGAGCTAGCTCACAGGACATTCGTGGAGTGGAGGCCAGTGATCTTCAGTACAGTTGGTGCTGTAAGCTGGGACTACTCAGAGCCCAAAGCACGACTTCGTGGGAGACCCAGAAGAGGATGCACTTGCAAATGCGTTTGGTGTCCAGGGGTCATGGTTCCACGTTACCCACAACAGCTACGGGCCTCAGTTTTGCTGGGGACTCAGGGCAGCCTCGGGGAAGTCTGGAAATCCACCTCTGGTGATGCAAAGACTTCGGCATCCAACGGGATCTTCAGCGATGCAGACCGGACAATTGCTTCTTTGGTGCCTGCCAAGCAGGGGAGTCACTCCTTGACCCCAAGGGAGATTCTTCAGTCCTCTAATCTTGAAGTAGAGCGTCGAAGGTCCAGGATTCTGTATCAGAGTTTCGTCCAGGTAAATCTAAAGTCCTAAGGACTGGGTTCCCCTACTTATACTAAGGTTGGGGGTTGGACATACTCTGCGGCCCCACCTATGGGAGGGCCAGGGCAGAGGGGTGGTTACACCCCTTTCCCTTTGTCCAGTTTCGTGCCAGAGCAGGGGCCGGAAGCCCCTGAGCCGGTTTGAACTGGGGTATGCACAGGGACACCAAGTGTGCCCCCAGTGCAGGATTTCAAAGCACCCGAAAGTGCTCCCGCCCAGCCCCAATACACACTATCCTGTCTGGGGAGGTGGTCACACCTCCAGGGACAGGAAACCTATTGTCCAGGCCTCCCCTGCTGGAGTTTCGGTCAGCAGCAGGAGGCCAGACTCGTGTCTGTGGCAGCGGCATCCATTTTGTGATGCCAGGGCTCTGGAAATTCAGTACCGGGTATACCGGTGTGTACATGTCTTTCCCTCTAGAAGGGTGGAATGCTACCCCCGCCACCAGAACTGGCGGGGGGGTAGTATTCCAAGATGTTTGACACCAAACACGACATGTTTCCGTGCAGCCATCCCAAAGTTAGCATTCAACGCGAGGTTATAATGCGCTTAAGAGTATATGGTTAGGCTGCACTACAAACAGCATCAGAGAAGGGTCTCCGAACGCTGCAGAGGGGCCCTGCTCATGCAGGGGCACCCTCTCACATAGGAACCACGCACTCTGCCTTCAGGATTGATAAGGCCTGCCATAGGAGTGACTTATAGGTTTATATTTGTGTATGTATATAGTGATATAGGTAACCTATATCACAGTAAGGAGTGCATGCACCACCTTACCCAGGCTGCAGTAGCAGACCTGTGGTGTCAGTTTGGATGGCCTTCCAGGGGTGGCACAATACATGCTGCAGCCCCTGGTAGGCCTCTGAGGTACCTATGCCCTGGGTACATAGTATACCATATACTAGGGACTTATAAGGGCACTCCAGATTCCAATCAGAGATGGGCATAAGGCACATGGAAACCATTTTAGAGAGGAAGCAGCTAGGCTGGGGTTCTGATTAGCAGGGCCCCAGCCAGACTAAGGTCGAAAAACAGTGAAGCATCAGCAAAAAGTGGGGGTACCCATGTGAAGCAGATCCTACTCTCCTACAAGGGCAGATTACAATGTCGGGCGGAAACCCTCCTCCTGACAGCCGGAATCTCCTCCACCGCGTCAGAGCCCTTCCGACCAACTCGGTCGGTTTACATTCTGACTGCCCGATTACGATGTACGCGGTTAGAATGCAAACCACGCGGTCATTCTGAATTGGTTTCAAGCGACTTGTGGAGTATTTCTTGGCAGTCGGAAATGCATCGTACACCCCTATGGACAGCGTTTCCGCCATCGGAATTACGATGTCGATTTCCTCGTCGACCTGTCCGACATGAAAAGGCTGTTGGAAAGTGACTTTGGGTGCCCCTAGCAGGGCCTCCTATGCCCCATCGCCTACGGTTGATGGCAGAGGGGTACCTAAGGTACTTCTCCGTAAATCCCTGCACTCTGTGCCAGGCACTGTGGGGTGTCTGCCACAGGGTGCAGGATTTTCTGCAAACACTCCATTTCCCCATAGGAGCCTGTGTTATGGCCGGTTGTTAGACGGAACACAAGTTCCCATAGGGAACAATGGGACTCCGAACGAACCATGTTCGGTCTCATCAAAATCAGGCTGTCGGAACCTCCAACCGCAAGTTGGTCGGTCCCGATTCACAGTCGATGTTGGGCGGAGGCTTTCCGCCAGACATCATAATGAGCCCCATAATGTGAAACACAGGTCTTTCTGTGTTAATGCATCATTTTCCAGTTAACATAACATCAACATCCTAACTTAATTTAGCACGTAAGGCCTAAAACATTCAAGTATGACTTACTGCTATAATTTGTCTAATTTTAAACATAAACTTGTGCACATTGCTATTATAAGTGTTTGAAATAACAACTGTGGGTTTGGAAAACCATTGCAATATTTTTACAAATGAATCTTTACAGTGCATTCATTTTCGGTTGAGTCTTTCTTTTTTCTTTTTGATGGTTTTATCTTCCTTCATCTTTTTATATTCTCTATTTTTTATCTCCTTCATTTCTAATTCTTCTCCGTTTTCTCTTTCTTTTTTTATTCTTCTTTTTAGTTAAATAGCATCTAAATCCTCTATATAAAGTGTATGAGATTATCAAACAAATACCAATGATAAGTAAAGGTCTCAATACGACCCTGAAAATTCCTCCACAGTTGCAAACTAAAGGCCTCATTACGATGGCCGTGGAACCGCCACCATCAGGCTGTCGGTGGCGGTCTCACTGCCATCAGACCATGCATGAACGCCCACCTCATTATGATGGCGGGCAGATGTAAGGCGGGCGGAGAGACCGGCCGCCACATATTTGATGGGCTCAAGGAGCCCATGGGTGCGGCGGAGGGACTGCAATTCCTACAACAGTGTCAGTGCCAGTTCAGGCACTGCCATAGGGATTACAATGTACCTTTCTGCTGGCTGTTTCATGCTGGTTAACCGCCAAGAAAAGGCAGACGGAAAGTGATTTGGGGGCCAGTAGTGGTCTCCCCTTACCCTCTGTCCCTTCAATATGGGCCCTGCAGCATGTGACAGGCACCGCATAGTGCCTGCCACATAGTGCAGGGATATGCGCAATGTGTTTATTTTGGACTGTGTCATGTGCTGCAGACCAGAGCACACTCCGCAACACAAAATATACAGATTGCGAACGCCGTGAAGGCAGTCGCATCCTAATCCTGATGGCGGGACCACCGACAGCTATTCGGGCGGTCCCATTCCCGACAGGATGGCGGTAGGACGCTCGTCATAATAAGGCCCCTTAAGCCAGTGGTTGAAACTCCTTTGCCTAAGCTCCCTTAAACACTATCGGTTTCTAAAGATTCTAATGCAGTTTCAGTATTCAGGCAAAAGATCGAAAATGTAATATTGAGCTACATAAATATCGAATTGGAAATATCGTGATTCAGAAACAGTGAGTGCAAGAATATTAATGGCAAGAATATCAATTTTAAGGTAAGTAATCTCGATTATAAAAATATACAAATTGTTAATTTTGTTTTAAAAAATATCTGTGTTAATATTGAGGTTAAAAATGTCTATGTGAATATCATTTACAGAAATATTGTTGTTAATACTATCGATTTTAAATTATCGTTATGTATTTTACTATATATTTTAATTGTATGTTATAAATTGTTTGTATAAATATTGTTAATGTTTTTAATATAGTTTGGAAATTATTTGTAGTTTTTAAATTTTAATGTAATAGTTTTTTGTCATTTTTGTACCACAGCGGTTTGTGGGGTTTATAGATGCACATGGTGGGAAGTAACTTAATTATAATGAATAAATAATGCATTTTAATTAGTATTAATTATTTAATTGATAAACATTTATGTTAATGTTATATATTTTTTAAGTTTTAGGTGCGGTGGTCGATTTTATAGGGGTATAGGGTGGGAAGTAAATTCATTATAAATAATTATTAAATATTTATTATTTAATATAATTATTTATTTGCTAATATATTTTGTAAATTGTGTAATAAACATTTTTTTATATTTTTATTTTAGTGTGAGTAGCTGTTTTTGTGTGGGTTAAGGGTGTGCAGGAAATTAAATATAATAATCTATAAATATTTTGTATTTATAATAATTGTTTAATTTATAATTAATTATGCAAATTGTGTAATTAAGATATTGCTTAAGTTATATATTTGGTGTATAGGGTGGGAAGTTAATTAAATACAATTACTTTGTTATTAGTTAAATATTATTAATTTTTTTATTGATGATTTATTATGTGAATTATGTAATTAGAAATGTTAATATATATATATATTAGGTGTGGGTTGTTAGTTTTGTAAGGATAAAGAGTAGGAAGGTAATTAAATATAATTATTTTACTATTAGATAATTAATATTAATATTTTAATTGATAATTATGTAAAATATCTAAATATAATTTTAAAATATATATTTTAGGTGAGTGTTGTGTAGGTTGTATGGGTATAGGATAGGAAGTTACTTAAGTAATAACAAATGTAAAAAAATACTTAAATATTTTTTTACAAAATTGCCATATTTATTATGTTATGTGCTAATTGTGTTGTGCTTTTTAATTTTAAATTATATTGTAATTATTTGTTGTTATTATTTTGAGAATATGGGTGTCCATTACGATACCGGGCGGTAAAAAATCCGCCATCCACCATAGCGGTAGAAATCCGCCCGCCCACACCGTCTGAATACCGACCGAGCAATTACGATGGCGCGAGCCGCAAACCGCCGGCGGCGGAAAATACACAAAAAATACCGGCCGCCCATGTCCGAATCCAAGTCCATCCGCCACGGACAGAAACACGCACGACAACCCAAAACCGCCCGCCCTGACGACCGAGATACCGGCCGTGAAATTAGGATCGCACCGACATGAGCGCGTAAATCCACAAATACACCGCCTGCCAGCGTAAACAACAGTGACGAAAATGGACATGGCGGAAGCTCAGGCGGCCACGTCCCTGCACAGAAATCATCCGCGGACAAAAACAAACACACACAACATGGCCAACAAGTCCACACAGCAACCCACGCACAAATACCCAAACACAGTACACATCCCGAAAACACATCCCCCTGGACAAACAAATAAACTACAAATCCCAGAACACCAGCCACAACACACCTGAAAACAACAGACCATCATGACACACCCACATAGGTAAGTACAAAAGCAGCTCCTTCACAGACCACAATCCCTTGCAACACTACAAACTGAGGACGAAAGCACAGAACACAGCAAGACAGAAAGGACAGCAGCACACCACAGACACGCACCCATCACACCCATCACCACCACCACCAAACACCTGACCCACAAACCATCTGCACATCACACACCACACACCGCACCAGCACCACAAACACCAAAACACACACCATGGCATCACACAGAATGCCCAAGTTCACTTCCACTGAGCTGACGGTCATGGTCGACGAGATCGTCAAGGTGCACCCACAAATCTATGGCAACCAGGTCCAACAGACACCACTATCCACCAGAAACCGGTTGTGGAGCAGGATCGTAGACCAGGTCAATGCAGTCGGGAACGTGCCACGCAACAGAGGTGAAATCAACAAACGGTGGAACGACCTGAAAAGCGTGGTCAAGAAGAAGGAGGCCAAAAATCAGCAGCTGGCTGCCAGGGCTGGCGGAGGTAATCCCGCGCTATTCAAGACCTTCAAGGCGTGGGAGGAGGAGGTGCGAGTCACCATACATCCGGAGATCCTCACCGGATTACCAGGGGGAGTCGAGGCTGGTAAGTACAAACAAACGTATACCAGCACACTGCTATGTACTCACATGCACTACCACTATGCCATAGCTCCGAGAGACAAACACCCCCATGTCCAGTACACAATACACAAGACATCACTCACTCATGCAACAGACACTCACACACACAGCCCAAACCTACCAACTGACATAACCATGGGGGCATGTGTACAGTCAGCCAGCACCGCAACTCCCACCAGGTCCCCTCGTACTCCAGAAGCGCCAGAAGGAGCACTCCCACACCCATGTGTCAGCCATAGCTGCACTAACCGACAAGTAACAGGTAAGTAGCCGCAACACAAAGGCAGTGGGTCGGAGGGGGGACAGCTGAAGTACAACAGCCACCAGGCCCCCAGTCCCACAGCGCAGCAAGGTGGAGCACCCCCCACACCCATGCGTCAGCCACTGCAGTGCACACCTGCATCCGACAGGTAGACATCTCACCCCACATGCAGGCGTTCCTGTGGGTGTCAGGCCATCACCACAACTCACAACACCACCCCCACTCCCACAGACCAGCAACATGGAGCACCCCTCCCGCCCATAACCATGTGGCATCCATTGCATTGCGCACTCAAAAACAACCTGTAGGTGGGAGACAGTACAGGGCGGATGTCTGTAGGCATGAGGACAGTATTACGACTGACACATGTGACATGTCACGTAGCAGAGGAACACGCAGCACTGCTCCCTGTCACAATCATGTGACCAATGTGCACACGGACATGTATCACAGAGTCATACCCCACATGACCCATCACAGATACAGCAACACCTAAGGAGCCACGTCTGCATGCACAAGTCCCACTGGAGTACAGACCCACACGGCAGGCACTGTGCCACCCATCACACACATCAGCAACACCATCGAAGTCTTGTCCATGTAGTCCACACTGCCTGTCACCCACACATCGTACAACAACGCCCATGTAAGACAAACCTTACTAGAAGTAACAGCGTGGAACCACAATATTGCACACAAACACCACTGGACCCATGAAACACACAGGCACACAATGCACATTCAACATATCATCCATCTCATCTGTCAGCCCCAGTGTCATGGAAGGTATGTCATCCGAACAGCTGGCCCTCATACAGCAGTCATGCAGAGATACCTGCCCATGACAAATCATGTGCCTGCAGTGACTGAAGCGCACGTCACACTGTGAGTAACAACACACATAATATTGTCAACACCCCAAGAGCACTGCATTGATGCACATGTTCGAGGGCAGCACGCACACCAAGGATTTTGCCCATCTGCAATACGTCGTGTGGCACACAACAAGCACAAACTCACAACAATGCCACCAATGTAATGTCCACAAATGATGACAGTCAGCAGATATGCCGGGTATGTTAGACAGACACACACCTTTGTCTATGCACTGTCATGTTGCCAGAACACATGTCACGTTCTGCACCCATGACTCACAGTATGTACCCCAAAACCATATTTCAAACCAAAAGCGTTGAGGGGGCTGTACCCCTTTAGCCATCTGTGTTTCTAAGCGTTCCATTTGAACCCCAAAACCATATTTCAACCCAAAAGCGTTGAGGGGCTGTGCCCCCTTTAGCCATCTGCATTTCTAAGCTGCTCCATTTGAACCCCAAAACCATAGTTCAACCCAAAAGCGTTGAGGGGGCTGTGCCCCTTTAGCCATCTGCGTTTCTAAGCTGCTCCATTTGAACCCCAAAACCATAGTTCAACCCAAAAGCGTTGAGGGGGCTGTGCCCCTTTAGCCATCTGCGTTTCTAAGCGTTCCATTTGAACCCCAAAACCATAGTTCAACCCAAAAGCGTTGAGGGGGCTGTGCCCCCTTTTGCCATCTGCGTTTCTAAGCGTTCCATTTGAACCCCAAAACCATAGTTCAACCCAAAAGCGTTGAGGGGGCTGTACCCCCTTTAGCCATCTGCGTTTCTAAGCATTCCATTTGAACCCCAAAACCATAGTTCAACCCACCATCGTCAATGGGTCTGGAGCCCGCATACACCCGAGCCACAAAATGTAGGAGCATAGCAACACACACCCATCGGCATTGCTAATCCGTCCCATGCCACATGTCCACATCACACAGTACCATTGCCTAGCCCATGCTTACACACATCGTACATCCACACACACGCCCCTGGGAAACCTGTGCACGACAGTGCACGAACTGTGAATGTCAGACAACCAATACATACTTTGCTAGGTGCAACACAATGACCTATCACATTCTCCCCACAGGTGCCGAACAGCTGGATGCTGGAGAGGGAGACAGCAGCCAGCCCAGCCAGCCCGCAAGCCCCCGACCCGGACTCACGGATGTAGAAGACCTGGACACCTCTTCGGACGAGGACCACCCACCAGGCCCGTCTGGAGTGGCAGGGCCCAACCTCTCCCCAGGGCCCCTCCTACCCACCAACACATCACCCAGGGCTGCTGACCAGTCACAGACCCCTGCTGCCACAGTCGTTGCGGCCACCACCACCGCCGCAACAACCACCACCACCACCACGCCATCCCTGGCCACAGCACCTGCGCAAGGGGTGGCACGCCCGTCGTGCTCGACCCTGGGAGCCAGACAGAGGACCGTGGTGACCAATGTGGTGAGTGGGCCGGTCAGTGGCAGCAGTACCGGTGGGAGGAGCAGGGTCAGGCCAACACCATCTGAGCCTGGGAGCCAAGCCCTGCCGCAAATCTCAAGAGTCCTTGGGGCCTATGAAGAGACACGCGGGAGGTCCTTGGGGTGTTGAGGTCCATGGACGCCCATATGGGCCAATTCGTGACCCGTATGGACCGGCTTGTGGACCTCATGGGCCAGCTGGTGGTGGGGGGGAGGGCCCAAGCAAGGCCAGCCACACCACCACCGCCACCACGTGCTGTGGCGCAGGCTCATGCAACATCTAGTTCTCCTGCGTCCACAGCGAGTGAGCAGTCCTCAGCCACCACCAGCAGCCCACCAACACAACCCCCCCTACCAAACGTGGAAGGGGCCGTCCGAAGAGGAAACAGGTGTCCAGAGAGGACTTCGCACGCACCAAACGCCAGTGAGTCAGCCAGCCACCCTGACCACCTACTGCACTGACTTGGACTACGATCCTACCCCACACTGCCATGTGAATGGCATGTGTCTGTTGGACTGTGGACATAGAACTTCATGGGTACACCTTGACCATCAAATCATTGCCCATGGCCGTCAAATCATTGTCACAGCATGCACCACTTTTGTCATCACCTTGCACACAATCACATGTCACCGCTGTAAATAAATACACCTTGATCACAATCTGTATTATGTGTCCTGGGTTTATTCAACGATGTGCAATCGCCACCATGAGCAGAAATGCATCTGCTGTGTGGTATGTCGATGGGACAGGAGAGGCTGTAGGGACCTAGTGGTGAAAAACAGAACAAGAGTACAGTCAATGAGTGTGTCACACACTCATCACACAGTACTTGTCACAAACTACAAGCAATGTACACACATCTCACACAGCAACAGGGCACAATGCAACAGCCACTGTCAGTGGCATACTAACCTGGACATGGACCATTGACACACAGCACTCAGTGAACAAAAGGCCTCCGTGACAGAGCACACATACACCTGCACAACTACAGCTACATCAGCCGTCGTACATGGACACTCACCGTCAAGTGAAGTAGCGGGCGATGAGCTGCTGACGCACATTCACAGCTCCCTCCTCCCCACTGTCCTCTTCACTCGACCCGTCCTGGTCTGCAGGCTGGGGCCCTGGTTGATCTCCGTCATCCACAATTAGGGGGATCTGCTTGCGAATAGCCAGATTGTGCAGCATGCAGCAAGCCACTACTATCTGACACACCTTCTGTGGGGAGTACGCCAGTGCGCCCCCTGTGCGGTCCAGGCATCTGAACCTGGACTTGAGGAGGCCAAAGGTCCGCTCAACCACACGTCTGGTCCTCCCATGTGCCTCATTGTAGCGGACATCAGCTGGGGTACGAGGATGTCGTAATGGGCTGAGCAGCCAGGGCCCATTCGGGTAAGCAGAGTCACCTGGGTGTGAGGGACACAGAGAATAGTTGCAATTCCAACTGGACACAATACAGCATCGCACAGCCAGCACGCTACACTACTCCACATACTCACCAACAATCCAAGCACGGTCCCGTTGCAGATTGGTCATCAGACGTGGTAGGATGCTGTTGCGCATGATGTGCGCGTCATGTGCCGATCTTGGAAACTTCGCACACACGTGTGAAATGACCATGTCCCAAGGCACACCACTTGCACATTCAGGGAGTGGGTGTGCTTCCTATTGCGGTAGAGGTGCTCAGTGGCCTGTGGTGCAACAAGGCCAACATGGGTGCAATCTATTGCACCAACAACGTGGGGGATCCGTCCAAGGGCATAGAAATCACCCTTCACTGCCACCAATTCACGAGCCCTGGGTAATCGTATGTACCTGTTCCTGTACAGCATCATAGCTGACAGTACATCCCTCAGCACCATGCAGAACATGGGCTGGGACATCCCACCTCCACTGCCCACTGTGTGTTGGAATGACCCACTGGCGAAGAAATGCAGTGCAGCCATCACCTTAGCCGTGGGGGTAAATGCAGTAGGATACACCCTGCGAGGATGGAGGTGGGGTTCCAACAAGGCACATAGGCGATGCAGGGTGGGTCGGTCCAGACGGAACTTCCGGATCACCTCCACATCCTCCATGTTTGACAGCAATTGGTAGGGGCGATGTATGTTTGGCCTCCTCCTCGGAAAGATGGAAGTGGACACATGTCAAAGCAACACGCCACAGGGCATTTACACATACACAAATCAGAACTGACTGACCAAGCAATTGAATCACAGAACAGCTGACAAGTAGGGACAGCACAGCCACAATACACATACACAGGTCCCCTACCAATAGCAATGGGCAGTGACACACACCATTGCTATGAGCATGCACATGGGGAGTTAGGCCTTAACAACTTGTAAGGCATGCTGATGGAAACAGACTGCATATTCGGAAAGCTGCAACACCACAGCAACATGACTAGCTGCTGTGCATCACACTGCTTCCGAGGCTGGGTGTGTATGGCACACACCAACAACGCTATGGACACAGGCTGAGCGGCCAAAACAAGTGGGACCTGTGGCACGAGGGGATATGAGACAGTCATTGATGTCCCTACTGCACCCTATGTACAGCACTGTACGGATCACACCTCCAGAAACATTGACAGGTGTACACATTGACAGCTCCATGCCAACACGGCTGTGTGATTGCAAATACACATCACAAGTGACACGTAACGTCGCACGTGCCAAGTGGCAGATGTACATAGTGAAAGATGGCATGTGTGTGCATATGCATATCCCATGCTCCCATGCCAATGTGTACATGATGATATGCCAACAGACATGTGGAGGCTGGCCACTGGCCGTCCCTGCCTATGCACACAGCATGTTGTGGCCCCGTCCATTGTGGACCTGCACCCACACACAAATCATGGCCACACCTGCAGATGCATTGCGCACATTAAACTGTGTGGTGCACATGGCATCAGCGGACTGTACCCGCCATGGGCCAGGCCCTTACGGCCAACTCCAATGACCCTCGCGGTTGCACCCTGCGTGTTCCACCATGGAGGTAAGCATCCCGGGCCAGCTGGGAGCAGGCCATCGTCTGCAATTGAAGCTGGCAGACATGGTACACAAATTGCAGCAGCTTGGACCCACTGAAACTGCCCCAGGGGGCTATGTGAGTGTGTGAGTGAGACCGGCATTACCACAGCTACCTGGGACTGCAGCCTGGCACCCCTCAACAACACCTGCTGCTGCCACCTCTCCACCTACACGTGGATGACGCTGAGGATATGTCCAGGTCCACTCACCAGCGAGGAGCTGGAGATCCTGGATTCCGAGCTCCACGCACACTGCACATGGCTATTCCTTGCGAAAGTTGTGTGTGAGAGACACTTGCAGTGTGTGTGGGAGTGCATGTGGGGGTCACACATGTCGTTGATCCGCAGCACTATGAGTCAGAGTCTGTGGTGTTCAAACATGCACTGTTCACCATGCTGACTGCAGGTGGCAGTGGTATGTGAGCGAGCTCTCGGGCACTTTGACATGTCTGTCCCTCCCGAGTGGTGGTACATGGCAACTTCATGTCAGACATCCAGTGACACAGACAATTGGCAATGCAGGTCTCAGTGCACTTGTTGCTCGTGTGCATGTTAGGCTGGGGCCATGCTGCCCTTCTCAGTCCCAGCAGGCCTGGCCTGCACATTGACTGCACAATGCCAGTAGGTGACAACACAGAATGACTAGTGGGTTACATGTGTCACCTGTTCAGCACTCTCCGGATGAGCGCAAACTCAGCCCTGTACATTGGTCACACCATGCCTCGTGAAAAGGATGTGTGTGTGAGATAGTGCCACTGAATGTGACCACCGTTGCGGGGTGGGCCATGCGCAGGGCGAGTACGTTGGTTGTTGCGCAGTGTTGGTCACAGTGGGTACACCAACACAGATGTGTTGCCTTGTGAACTTTTGCTAGGTCCGCCTGACAATGGACAGTAGATGTGGGCAGACTACACATTGGTCGATGTGCTGTCTATATGCATGTGCCTTCACACCAGGCACAGCTGCCCCTGCACATGTGACCCCTGCTGCCCTCAGTGCTGGGTCTGTTGAGCTGATGCGCCATCTGTGCGTGGGGCAGACAGCTCTCCTCACTTCCGTCATTGCCCATGACATCACTTTGCCGCAGGTGACATGGATCATGGAGGGCCCACATGTACGCGTGGGTGGACTACACAAGACTGTCCAATGGTTATCACCCCCAGTCAGTGCTTCGAATGGGAAGGATGTGGTGCTGGTACTCATTTTAATGTGTAGAGTGGGCGGGGCTAGGTGCGGGGCTACATGCAAGACATGGGAAGTTCATCGGCTTATCTACTAGTTGCAATACACACGAGACACGTCTTTTCATGACCACATCAGGGTCATTCCTTGAACTGACTGGAAGTCAAACAGTCATATTTTACCCTATCCTCATGGCCTCCCCTCGCTCACCAATATATGCGTTAGCACCTGGGAAGCCAGCGCATGCACAAGCAGCTCCAAGCACGCCCCAGAGAGGCCAAGGAGTGTATGTGTGGGTCCAGGTGAACAAGTGGTCTGTCTCGCGGCATAATAAGTGGCGGGACGCCGTCCACCTGCGTGGTGCCCCGATTCGAGACCTGGGCAACATTGACAATGCATGACATGCTCCGCAGTCCGGATACACCACCTGCAACACACAGAGGCTGTAGCTGCCCTAGCGGCCCAGGCCGCGTCCAACTGGAGCTCATGGACCCACACATTCATTCTTTGGCCTCTCGGGGGCGAGCTTGGAGCTGCTTCTGCACGCGCTGGCTTCTCTGTTGCAATGGCATGTAACGTGTGTGGGGATATAGGCAATGAGTGAGATGGTGCGAGCCACCTTCCGTGACGTCACTCCTGCTCGTGATGTGTGCGTCCCCCCACTACTTCCATTAGACTTGTGCCGTACTACTAATTGAGGATGTGTTGCCTGCGTGATGTGTCCAGGAGGAGAGCGCCATGACATCTCACCCACCATGCTCCACTGCCATCCCGTGCCCTGGATTGCCTGTGCAGGTGGACAATGTTGGGGATACACCTGGTCGACAGGGGATGTGAGTGCCTTGGCAAGGGCCTGGCGGACGCACAGCAGTATCCAGCATGTCCACGGAGGGTGGGCTGACATCTACACCTGATGCAGCATTGATCGTGTGCCCGCCTGTTGTGCACACACGAGTTCACATTCATCCCCAGACAGGTGGTCTTTACAAATTCCCAGGAGAGCAGCAATGTACTGTTCCAGAATCCTCCCAACACAGCGTGTTTCAACATTGCATGTGCGCACCTACCCGTCACACCCACCCACCTGAGCCAAGCGTAACTCCCGCTTCACATGACACATGTGTGTCATCCACACTTGTGCTACTCTCTCAGGGCCGGACCTGCAACTGTCCCATAGCACACACACAGCACCGACTCGTACTGGCATCCTGCTAGATTGGTAGGCACACTAACCCATCTCCTTCTGAGACAGTGGTGGCTGTGATGGATATTGTGACTGGGCACATGGCTTACTTTCAATGTGTGCATTTGGGAGGTGGTGGTGTGTGGTGTGTGATTGTGGTAGCGTTGGTGTGTATGTGTGTGTCGTGTCCATGTCGACTGCACACATATGTCACCCCGGGACATGGTGGATGTTTGTTACCGTGCTGAGGTCTTTGTATATGATGTGATGGGTGTGTTGTATGTCGCACAGTATGCGGTGTGTGGGTGTGTCCTTGCAGTTCAGGCTGACTCCTACTTGTTATGGTTCAGACGTGTGTGTGCAGGGTGTGTGACTGTCAAGATTGTGTCTAGTCCAATTGTGCATGTCAGCATTTCAGCAGTTCTTGCTCACTGTGCAGTGCTGCCCACCCACTCTGATGTCGTGTGTGTGTTTTGTCAGGCATTGCTGTGGCATGCTTTAGCGTGGCTCCCACTTTTTGTTGCTGAGTGTGTGGTCAGACTGTGTGGGTCATTGTAAACATGTGTATGACTGTGCTTTGTAGTGAGCAGGCCGTCAGTGTTGATGTGATGATCTTTCGGGCGACTTCAGAGTGTGACAAGTCCTGCTTCACGAGCTGTGGTATTTCCCTGTGGCCACTGTTGCGGCTACTCATTTGCTTTGACATCCAATGACAGTGGACTACATGGTCATCTCACGACTGCCGTGTACTTCACACACTCTCATCCTCTCTCATTCGTACTTGTGAAATGAATCAGCAGAGACACATTTTTGCTTCAAGCCATGTATTGGGACTTATGTCCTCTGTGATGCAGTATAGTGGACACTACTGGCAGCGAAATGCATGTGGAGGATATACTCAGCATGATTACACATAGCATAGGGTGTAGGGGTACATGTCATTAGTTGTTGACTGTGGGATATGTGCTTCAGAGTTACAACTGCTTAGCAGTTGCTGTGCTAATGTACATTTGCTAATTACTGTGGAGCTGCTAACTTTGACACAGACAGTATACATTTCGCCTACCAGACCGCTTGACATCATGGGCACAGTACATCTCAGTTCCATGTTACAGGTTTGCTGCTATGGTTACTCATACACACGTGCATGGAGGTGACATCAGGGCATGGGCTTACGTGCATGCAACGGCGTCCCACTTGTTGTTGCAATGTGGTGGCTACTGGACATGACACAGTCACTGGGGTCATGTTGTTGGGGGATGCACTTGTTGTCCATGCAAAAGTCCTGGCACGGAAGTTCAGAGGGAGGTGAGGTGACAGCTCTCACATACTACAGCCGAACGATTACTGTCCACTGACCGGTGCATATGTTAATGGACGCAGGATACATATTATGGCGTAGTTGTACGTGCAGTTATGTCCATGTGGTTGCCATACACAAATCCCATGCCTCTGCCTCCCCCTGTTCATGCAGAGTTACTGGATGTGATGAGGTACAGAGTGCATGTCCCGAAAATATCCGATGTCATGGCAGTGTAGTTGATGGTGTGGTGTTAGTTGCAGGTTGTGTGGTATAGTTGTTGTACTGGTAACTGCTCAGTCTGTGCAGATGCCAGGCATGGGTACGGTGTGGGACATCATTGTTCAATTGGGGGTGTTGCGTCGGGGCCCGACGAATTGACAGGTTGTCAGGAATGCGATACCTTCCAGCAGGGCTTCCATGGCATTGGTGGTAAACATGGATGCCATCCAATGTAGCGGATGGTGGCTGTCAAGGTGTTGGTCGTAAGTTGTCCCTTGTAGGAGCATGATGGGACATGTTGGATGACATTCGATGAAACTGTGATCCAGAATCCGTCGTGTGGAGGCACAGTGGTCCCATTGCAGTGTGGGTCCCATTGCAGCCACATACGCCATGCCCCCATAGGCTGAACAGACCCTGTCGTGGACGTCCAGGGGGTTGAACAGTTGTACCAGGTCTGCCATTGGACATGCAGGGTTGGAGAGACATAAATCCACAGGATAGTGGAAAGGACACCTCTGACAGTAGAAGACGGGGATGACGCAGCTGAACAATGCGATGCGGTAAGTTAGTCGGTAACTTACGTTCAGCAAGGCCAGATTTTCACATCCCAATATCTGTATCAGGTAATGTTTGTACAGCTTCATCTGTCCGGCGTAGTTGGGTAGGTGTGGTGCAAGTGCCATTTTGCTGAAGGGCGATGTGATGGCGTGCTCCGGCTGTCTGTGCAGTCTGCAGAGTGCAACCTCCGACGTTGCTGGGAATTCTGTTATGGTCGTAGGGTGGCAGGGCTTGGGTTATAGTAGCTTGTGCGAAGGACACGGGCCCTCATCCCACATGCTTCTATGAATGGTCAAGGTCAGTGGTGTCTGACTCCTTCCCGATAACTTGCATGTGAACCACATGGGGGAGTGGTATCATTTTTTTTCCCTTCGGAATGTTCTTTCGTGTTATGCGCTATCTGCCCAGTGGACGGTTCCCTCTGCATGCCTGTGTTGGGCTTTTTTTGGAATAATGACTGTGTTGTCCTGCTTGAATAGTTGAGCTGTGGTTTCGGTGTGGGTATGGAAGGCCATTCAGTGCTATCTCCTCTCCCGTGTGTGGGCGGCACGCTGCATTTCCGCTATACGTTGGGCCTTGTGTGTGGGTGTTGTAATTGGAGCCACCTGTTGTCGGTCCCCTGGGATCTTTGATGTTACGTATTGGGTGCAGGGTGGTATCGGTGTTTCTGTGTGGTACTGGCGTACCTTTTTCCGACGGGGTCCATATTCTGCTGGGTGATGTTGCCGCCGCTGTGTGCTTCCCCATGTTTTGCACACAGGGGTGTGTCCTAACTTGGCGTGACATCACTGACATGTTCGGGTCAGTTGTGTGATGTCAGGTTGGCAACAGTGAATTGCCGGTTGGCGACATGACTGTGGCAGGACTGTCACGTGACATGTGCGTTCTGGGTGGGGCTGGTGTGTTTGGTGTTTGGTTGTGACCCTGTGTTGTTTGTGTGCGGCGCATACAAGGCGCTGCCGTTGGCCTATGCGTTGTGCGCATGTGTGGCTGCGTCGTCGCCGCTGCGCTGCGGGGCCGTGACAGGGACGTTAGTTCCTGGTCCCAGGTGGTGTGTCCCCGGTTGTTGCGAGTTGTTACAATTTGCCCGATGTGACATTTGTGGGTGCAGTGGTGGATGTGTCGCGTCCACGCAGGGGTGTCGGGGGGGGGCCATGTACAGTTTTACCGCACTTGCACTGTGTGAGGTGTTTGCGTGCCCTTGTTGTGTGTCTGCCTACCTGCGTCTCCGCGGTGCATTGACTCCTAGGTTCTGCATCAGGTAGAGCATGGGGAGGGCCTGCAGTGCTGGATTCATGCTCGGGGGGTCCGTCTCTTTGGTATCCGTACTGTGCGGTCGGGTTTCCGCCTTGCTTTCACGTGCGGTGTCTCTTAGCCGGGGGAGCTGTTTGGTTGTGTCATCGTAATTTGTACGCCGGGCGGTACGTGATTCCGTCGGGCGGTGTGTCTCCATTGTGCCGCGCCGCTACGTGAATGGGCGCACTTTGATGGCTGACTTTTCACATCCTAATTGGGCGGGCGTGTGGGCTGCGGCGGGCGGACGGTAACTGGTGGTTTTTCCATCCGCCAGCACGGCGGTGGTGCTTCCGCCCGCCATCCTAATGGGCCCCATAGTTTGGTATTTTAATTATAAAAATATTTGTATTAATTTATAATATGTAATAAATATTGCAATAAACCTGCAATTTGTTTATTTAAAAAAATAATATATAATGTTTTTCTATTAACATATTTATATTTTTTATTATTTAATATAGTTTCAAAATATTTTTTTAAGTCAACTGAGTATAGTGGGAATAGTAATTTTTTCCCTTCTACAATTAAACATTTTCCCTACTGTTACATTGACTGGAGTGGGAATAGTAAAATGTACCCCTCCGCAATCCAACACTTTCCCCACTGTTGCATTTATTGTAATGGGAATAGTAAATTTTACACCTTCACAATCCAGCATTTTCCTACTGTTGTACTGATTGGAGTGGGAATAGTAAATTTTAGGTTTTTAAGTCTTTCATTCATTCAAGTTAACTTTATTCGGCTATTTTATCCTTAAAAGTAATGTTTAATATGCAGTATATTTTTAATAAATTAACTTTTTTATATAGTTTACTTTTTTATTTTCCTACTGTTATACTGATTGGAGTGGGAATAGTAATTTTTACCCCTCTTCTATCCAACACTTTCCCTACTGTTGCACTGACTGGAGTCGGAATAGTAATTTCTGTTCCTGCACAATCCAGCGCTTTCCATACTGTTGTGTTTATTGTAATGGGAATATAAATTTGTACTTGTCCTGAGTCCAACGCTTTCGGTACTGTTTAGTAAATTGGAGTGGGTATGCTATGTGTGTTATTGGTAGATGTTTATAGGTTAATTTATATTAATCTAATTTACATTATTATGTTTTTGTGTAGTTAAAATTATAATACTTTTAATTAGTAATGCTTTTAAGTCATTCATTCATTCAATTTAACTTTATTTGGCTATGTTATCCCTAAAAGTAATGTTTTTAACATGTAGTATATTTTTAATAAATTAACTTTCTTATATTGTTTACTTTTTTATTTGTAACTATATTGGTATGTTTTCAAAATGTCTTATGTTATTGGGTATATGTATGTGTGTGTGTGTATATATAAAAACGTAGGTCCTAATTGTGAGTTTGGCAGTCCCAGGACTTCCAACTCTGGTGGCGAAGTGGTGGCGGTCCAACAACCGCTTCACTGGTGGTCTTACTGCTGGATTGCAACTTGGGCGGTCGAACCACCATGGCACCACTGCAACCCCCATGGATCAGAGATCTGAGTGCCGTAATATGGTATGAGGGCCGCAATATGAATGGTGGTGCCCTGCGTCATAGCCAAGAATATTATGACTTTCCTCACCGCCAGCGGTCTCATGGAGATTCTTACTCCATGATACTGCTGGCAGTGAGGAAAGATAGGGGGCCCTGTGCACAAGGGTGCATGTAGGGGAGCACATGTTGTGCCCCTCGTGTGAATGCACCCCATTCCTGCCGACATGCACCTAGGGTTTCGCAGCTTTGCAGTTTAAAGCTCACATGTGAGGATTCAACTGCACTGCTGCTGTACTGACATGCCACCCACCCGTCAGACCACGATTATACTCGTAATCTGGCAGGCGGGGCAGCACTGTTTGGCAGTGTGGGTGCGGGACAGTGGCGTGTAGGCCCACTCCCACACTGCAAAACTCGTATTGGGCCCTTTGTAAATTATAATATAAATTAAAATTATTAGTTTAATTACATTTTTAATTTAAATATATGTAAATAAATGTATTCATTAATACATATGTGTGGTTTACTTGTATAAATAAGTATAATAGTTGTAAATATTTTTTAATTGATTAAATAAATGTAATTTATATTATATTAATGTTGTTTTTTAATTGATTTAGGGGCTTATTATGATGTTGGTCTGAGTTGCCTCCAACTGACACCGTGTCCAACTCAGGACCGACCGACCTGAGGTCGGCAGAACTGACTGCCTGATTATGATGTGACCGAACACTGTTTAGTTGGATTCCCACTGTTCTCTATAGGAGCTTGTGTCACAGCTGTAAACCGGCCATTATACAGGCTCCTATAGAGAAATGGGGGTGTGGGTGAAACCCTGCACCCTGTGGCACCGACCGTAGACCGCAGAGTCAAGGGATCCCTCCTAGGGACCCCCAAATTCGCTGTCCGACAGGCATTGTGGTACTGTTCCGACTGGTTGGAAGACTCCAAGAGCCGACATTGTAATCGGTCGGTCGGACCGCAAACAGACTGAGTCTGCAGTCGGAAAGCCTCCGACTAGTAGCCCATGCAATCTCTGCTATGTAGGGAGCACTAAACACATGACTAAAAAGAGAGTTTTGGAGCACATGAGGGCCATGGCCAATAAGGATCAACACTACCCCATAGCGAGACATTTTGAAAAACATCATTATTATGACAGCCCAAAGTTAAAATACTTTGCAATCGAGCAGGTTAACATCGGCACACAAGGAGGTAACAGGGCACTCCAACTTAGGAAACGCAAATCCTGACACCTTATAGATCTAGGAACTCCCTATCCAGGGGGACACAACATTGATGAAGAAATAGCTATCCATCTGCATACTGAGTAACTGCTGTATTGTTTACCTTCTTCTTCTTATGTTTCCTCAGCCCTCATTCATCTTTCAGTCATCTTTCAGTCTGCTACTCTGTATCTCCCGCCCTTCAACTTTCAACATGTTCCTTGATCTCTAATCTCCCTTCCTGTCTCTCTAGCTCATCAGACCATTTTTTTGGTCTATCTGTCTGTTCGACATCTTCTGCCCATGATGTCTCTGACATATATACTCTCTATTTTTGCAGGAGGAAAGGAAGGGGCCCTTGTATTCGTACTGGTGAGCTTTCGGGTTCCCTACCCTTTTCTTCGATGGATATGTCCACATGCTGTCCACTTTGCCCCAGATAAGGATTCCACCATTTTTCAATTTTTATTTTATTTCACTTATCTTTATGATTTCCTTTGTGTATCACTTTGTCCTATTGAGTGTCTTAGGCAATACTTTTGTTGTGCCTCCTCTACCCACTTGGGTATTTCTATTGTACACACAGTGGTGTGCTGTGTTTCCATTGGACTACCTGTGCTGCTGCATTTCGTAAGCAAGACACTATGGGGCTGATTACGATGGCGGGAGGTAGCACATCCGCGGTGCTGGCGGTGGCGGAAAATGCCCTTTCTCCGCACTCCATTGGCGGTCCTTGCGTCCGCCGTATTACGATGGGCAAAGATAGCCCATTTCCTGTCCGCTGCAGTGTTTCGGGAACTGCCAGGAATCCCCTTCCGCAGCAGTGGCGGACGGAGCCAAAAGAGAGGGACCGCCGTGCGGAATGCGGTTATGACCGCCGGTTGTATTACGATGCCACGAACAGCCCACCACACTGCTGCGGAGAATCCGGCCAATCGAGGATGGCGGTGGCAATACTGCAGATAGCTCCATGTGTTCCTAACCGCTGGGGAAACGGCGGTCTTTGGCCTTTCCGCAGCAAATCCGACCGCCGCGGACGGATTTTCAGCTTTTCCGCTGCTGAATCCTGGAATCCGACCGCAGCGGTAGGGTGTTTCTGGAGGTGCTTCCTAATTTGGCCGGTGGTTATGCCGAGGTACCTGCGGGCGGAACATTCCCGCTAGCACTGCGGTTGGAATGCTTTTCCGTCCGCCATCGTAATCAGCCCCATAGTGTCTTATTCTGCACCATTACAACTCATGCCCCAGGAGGAGAAGGTTTTGGGTATACTGAGGGCTTGTCAGGAATACATGGGGGACTGGACTCTGGTAAGTTACACTTCAAGAACTGCCACAATATCACAATGTCCTGTTTGCTTGTGTGCAAAGTATCTGGGATGTCTGCCTGTCTGTGGCAATGAGTATTGGTGCACATGACACAACATGCCTACAAATCTTTGATCTGCCACATGTTGCAATGGTGTCTGTATATTTTTCACAAAAAACGTACACATATAAGTGCGCGGTGTCCCAAGTGAAATAGAACCTTAAAAACTACCACAATACAATGGGCCAGATGTACGATGCCCAAAATAGCGCCTCGCAAATTGAGATGTTTTTTGCGACTTACAATTTGCGAGGCGCTATTTGGGATGTACAACAGTGTTTTCCACACTGTTAGTGATTCCCAATGGGGTCGCAAATAGAGAGGCTCATAAATATTCATGAGCCTCTCGCAATTTGCGACCCCATTGGGAATGGCAGGCCCTCCCAGGTATGGTGGCCTGCTGGGCTCAGCAGCCCACCATGTCTGGGACTGCTTTTAAATAAAGCAGGTTTTTTTTTAAATGCAGCCCGTTTTCCTTAAAGGAAAACGGGATGCATTTAAAAAAGAAAAAAATGAAACGTTTTCATTTCATTTTTTAAGGGCAGGCAGTGGACCCCATTACCACCCTCTTGAAGAGGGTGGTAATTTGCGAGTGTTTTGCAACCGCAATTGCGGTAGCAAAACATTCGTACATGGGGTTGCGCTCGCTATTAGGAAGGGTACCCCCCTTCCTAATAGCGAGTCGCAAAACCCTTTTTTGCGAGTCGCAAAAAATTGCGACTCGCAAAATAGGGTTTTGTACATACCCCAAGCAGTTTTTGCATGCGCAAACGGGTTCGCAAACCCGTTTGCGCATGCAAAAATCTTTGTACATCTGGCCCAATATGTTTAGATAAACAGTCAGTCCACTAGTACAACGCTAAAAGCCTGTGAGGGTGGTTTGTTTGTAGAGTGTGTCGACGACGTTTCGACCCCACGAGTAATGAGGGGGTCTCATCAGGACCTTATAGTATGGAACACCTGGAATAAAGTGATAAGGGAAAATGACTTGAACTGTCAAAACAGAAAAAAGAGGGACCTGTAGATGGCTCAGTTGGCGCCTATATGAAAAATACCTGAGTAGGGCCACTGGACTGCCAATGTGACCAGTGGAAACACCAGGGGATTAATGTAGTGCAAGACTGAGGTAGGAGAGAGAAGGAAAAGGATACTCACAGTGGGGCCCATCCGGGCACTGTTAGTAAGAAAGAGAGAAGCAACAATTGATTATAGGAATTTCATTAGTCGAAGCCCCTGGATATATATTGTTATCGAAGATACTCACTCACGGTGAGGTGAGAGTGACAGTCCTGGTTGCTGGTAAGGTATGGTCCTTCCAATCGTGGTACCTTAGTTATGAGGTACGAAAAGTCAACAGGGGTGCGGGCAGCAGTCACCTGGATCAGAACTATACGAGGAGCAATACCTGTAACCTTCTCTACCGCAATTGTGGTGGGTAGGCTATATGGTGGGGGAGGAAAAACAAACCACAACCATCTCTCATGGGTAAGGAGGTTGTCTGCTGCATCATAGGAGTCAGACAAAACCACAGCCTCTGCACGAAGTTTGCCACTGGTTTATACAAGTATACGGTGATAAGGGCTGTACAAGTGTACATTGAATGAGGGGAGGGGAAAGGTGCAGATCTCTGGATGTGCCTGTAGTCTATGTGGGCCCACTGGCTATGTATATTTGCTATGACTTAAGGGTTAATCCGCCAGTGGTCCACTTGTGGGCACGGTATTGCTGATTATAATGCAGTAGGTCAAGAACATCTCACATAACTGGTAAGGCAATTATTCAAGGTGCAATAGAGGTTCACGATCAGAAAAGCATAACCCTCTATGTGTGCCTTTTAGCATGAATACACACCCCGGGGCACTCATTCCAACCCGTGGTTACAACCACGTTAAATTCGGCTCCCTCCATGTAAAGAGGTGACTGGCATGTGGATGCCGACCTCTGTGTATGCCTTATTGCAATAGAATATAGACCGGGTCATACTTATCACCCCGTAGTAAATCCCCGCGATATATGAGGCTTCCCCCACATGGAGAAGTGACTGGCGTGTAGATACCAAATTTACACTTATTTTTAGGCAGGTTGTATGCACTCAGTATGTGCCATACTCATCAGACAATAAATCTTCTACCACAATATTGGGTCCATATCAGAAAAAAGGGGGAGGTACATGATGACTAGGAATTGTCCATGTGATCCGTGCACCTAATTGGTCAAAGTTGTCACAAAACCACGCCATTCTTCAACGGTATTGAGTCCATGGGTAATAGAATCCACCAGTTCTATCCAGTGGCATTTCAGTCTTTGGAGAATCTGTGCAATGTTACCACCTCGTTCTGCTACCGTGGCCACGTTGATCACCTGCCATTTGATATCATCAGCAGCGTGGCCCATTGTATGAAAGTGTGTGACCAAGGGTGTGTACAGTACTCTGCATCTTATTCTGCTGTGATGTTGATTGATCCGCATCTGGATTGGTTGCGAATTCTGACCAATGTACAACAAATTACAAGGACACCATATGCAATAAATTACATTTCGTGAGTTACAATTAGAGAAAGAATCAAGTTTCTGTTTGTTGTTTACGTAATCAAAGACCTTTGTATCAAAGGAAAAAATCCAAGCTATGCAATTTCCGCATTTGAAGTGACCCTTTATTTGTGTGAGCCCCATAATCTCTCTTTAGTTCTCATCTTGTTCCCTGAAGTACTAGATGTTGATGAGTGTACTAAATGATCTTGAATGTTTTTGACACATTTGAATGCAAAAAGGGAGTTTTCTAAAGAGGGATCAATGTTCGTAACCAAGTGGCAGTTTTGGTTAATCAGCTTGCGCACTTTGTTGGTATGGGACCAAAGGTGGTGACACCGATTAGTTTGCTACATGGGGACTTTTCTTTGGTGGCCCACAGTTCTTCCCTCGGGCAAAACCATGTACGTTTCATGCAGTTCCTCACTATTTTGTTTGGGTAGCCTCTACTGACCAATGTTGTTTTCAGAACTAGGACTTCTCGCAAATAGTCTTCTTTTTTGGATCAGTTTCTGTGCAGCTGTAGAAATTGACCAAAGGGTAGCCCATCACGTGTTAGGTTTGAAAATCCCATTCCTGCTATGCATTAGTATTATGCTACATTAGGTTAGCAATGTGTGGCTAAATAGATGTCATTTGTATTCACGTTATGCAGACCTCTGAGTTATCCCTGCAGCGTGCAAGCTTTAGTTAGCAAGTGTGACTTCATTTTGTATTTCGTAATCCCTATTAGGCTGTGTCTGAACTAGGCCTCATTATTCGTACTGCTTGCCTCAGCAGAATACTGTATTTAGTTATTATTTTTCTTTCCTGTTCAAGGCTGCTTCCCGACTTACTAATGAATAAGCCATTCTGCCCTCGCATGCCTATCCGAGTGTGTAGTCCTGCTCCCACGTTAGGAGACGCTGAGACTCAGCGCGGTAACCTTGAGTTGCCAATAGCATGTACCCATCTGGCAGGTGGTAGCCCATCCTTCTGTCCCTTCTTTGTTCATGTTCGGCTCAGGCCGGTAACTTTCCACTGTGGGCGTGGTTGGGGGGTTCTTGGA
This sequence comes from Calotriton arnoldi, assembly GCA_963921515.1. Taxonomy (NCBI): domain Eukaryota; kingdom Metazoa; phylum Chordata; class Amphibia; order Caudata; family Salamandridae; genus Calotriton; species Calotriton arnoldi. The sequence continues at coordinate 504,292 of CAWUFW010011569.1, forward strand.
GGAATGATCATGCATTGCAGGCCATTGGGGAGCCAGTCCCTTGGCAGACATCTTAGGGTGCAGGTCAGATTGGACTCCTCTGCACAGTATTACTAATACATGCTTGTTTGTATTCTCTACTGTCTGACCGACTCTTCATTTCTTGGGAAGGCATAGCAGGTGGTAGTAAGTAAACCGGGTGGCCCCTAAGGGCCACTTCCTTCACACGTAGTGCTCTGGGATGGTTGCTTTTATACAAGAGAAGGGTATTCCTTTCAGTTGGCTTTCTATAAAGGCTGGTATATAGTCTACCCTCCTCATGTCTAATGGATAAGTCAAGAAATGAAATTTCAGATTTTTGTATGGTGGCAGTAAAGGTAAATTGTTTTTGGACGTTATTGAGGTAGAACACAAAGGGGCCGATTCCTATCTCAGCCGGTTGGGCTCCGAATCGGATTCGGCTTAACCGGATCCGATTCGCAGCCCTATTGCCCGACCGATTCGTACGCGCGTCCGGGCGAGCGAGTACGATGCGAAATCGCCGACCGACTCGTCCGGGCGTCCCGACCGCTCCGACCGACTCGTTCCCGGGTCTAACCGCACCGACCGACTCGCTCGGACTCGACTCGCACCGCGCAATGGAGACGTTTCCCGGCCGGGTAAGTACGATGCGCGCCGCGAGCAGTCCGACCGAGCCACGCACTCCGGCTCGAAAGAGCAGTCGGAGCCGTACTTTGGGGGTCCGTGTCGGACCCCCCTGTACGCGTAGCCGTGCGAGTCGCACACAGGGGGGACCCATGGGTCCCCCCTACCTGTGCGTGTACGGCGCGAGTCGCTTCGCCGCGTACACGCTGTAGGGGGCGCCCTTGTCCGCCTCGCACCCATTGAGTCAATGGGAGCCCGCGTACGCGTTGTACGACCGGCTCCCATTGACTTCAATGGGAGTCCAACCGACTCGAGTCCGATGGCATACATGCGCATCGTACTCGTTCGATCGGGCTGCACGGGTCCGATTCGGTCGGAAATCTCTCCAGGTCCGGCTCGGTCGGAGAGATTTCCGGCCCGAATCGGAATCGGCCCCAAAGTCGTGAAAATCGGCTTAAGTCCCTGACCAGATCAGGAAAATGTCATCAATATACCACTTCCACACAGAGATGTAAGAGCGATTTCTGTTCTGATGAGACAGAACATATCTGTGTTCAACATGATCCATGTAGATATTCACCAAGTTTGGTGCAAAAACTGCCCCCATCGAAGTGCCACAGCATTGTTGATAAAACTGGCCTTTGGAAAGAAAATAATTCTGTTGAAGTGCTATCCTCAATAATGATATAATAAAGTTAGCTAACACTTGTGTGGGTTGTGTGCGTGTGACTAGTAAGTTATTTATTAGCATGATGCTTTCCTCCTGTGGTATGTTTGTGTACAATGAAGTGATATCCAATGTAGCAAGCCAATCTGTGTCGATGTTAAAGGGCATGTCTTCAACAAGGTTTATCATAAACGTGCTGCCTCTCACTTAGATTTCTTGTATAGGTACAAAGTCTTTGAGAAAGAAATTGATGTATCTGCCAATTGGTTCGAGAGCTGACCCACAGCCTGGTGGATTGGTGACACTTTTATGTATTTTGGGAATGGTGTATAAGACCAGGGCCTGGGGTGTCTCAATGTTACGGTATTCAAATTCTTTCTTAGTCAAGAATACCTGTTCTTTGCCCTCAATGGTCACTTTTAATATTTTGCTTCTAATCAATCAATCAATCAATCAATCAATCACAAGATTTGTAAAGCGCACTACTTACCCACAAGGGTCTCAAGGCGCTGAGGGAGAGGAGGGGGGGTGTTGCCGCTACTGGTCCAATAGCCAGGTCTTGAGTCGTCTCCTGAAGGTCAGCAGGTCTTGGGTCTGTCGTAGGTTGAGGGGAAGGGTGTTCCAGATCTTGGCGGCGCGGTGAGAGAAGGATCTGCCTCCGGTGGTGGTTCTCCGGATGCGCAGGACGGTGGCCAGGGAGAGGTCGGCGGAGCGGAGCTGACGGTTGGGAACGTAGAAGGAGAGTCGACTGTTGAGGTAGGCTGGGCCGGTTTTGTGGAGTGCCTTGTGTGCGTGGATCAGGAGTTTGAAGGAGATTCTCTTGTCGACGGGGAGCCAGTGCAGGTTTTTCAGGTGGGGGTGATGTGGCTGTGGCGTGGAATGTTGAGGATCAGGCGTGCAGAGGCGTTTTGGATTCTTTGCAGTCATTTGATGAGCTTGGTCGGGGCTCCTGCGTAGAGGGCGTAATAGTGGAGAGGGGATTTGATGTCAATTTCCTGTAATGTTTTGGGTCTGCAATCTGTTTGTTAATCTTAGTGTCATAATCTGCAGGATCTTGAATAACAATCCCACCCCCTTTATCTGCTGGTTTAAGGATTATTGAATGGTTGTTTTTTAGAATTTTCAGTGCTTCTCTTTCGGCTAAAGAAATATTGTGAGGGATGAAGCACCGTTCTGATTTTAGTTTGTTTATGCCACTGAGAATCAATTTCTTGAAAGTTATTAGTTCCGGTGGCATCATGGCATTTGTAAGGTAAGAGGTAGATGGTGGTTTTAAACCTGAGACCGAGTCTTGTGTGGAGTAGTCGTTATACATAAAGTAAAGTCTTAGGGCCTGATTCTGATGCGGTTAGGAAAGCAGTCCCACCTAGGGCCTGATTCTGATGCGGTTAGGAAGGCCTCCTAATGGCATTTGCTCCTTCCAAATCGGATCGGGAAAGTGTCTTCCCGACCCAGGGCCCAATTATGATGCGGTTAGGAACATATGCTCCCATTGAAGTCAATTAGAGTCCAACCAAATCGTATCTGGAAGCATCCGGATGCATCGTACTCCGTCGATCGGACTCTCCCGATCCGAGTGGGTCGTAAACCATTTCCAAACCGATTCTTTCGGGAAGCTTTCCAACCCGTATCAGAATCAGGCCCTTAGTCTTATCTTTCGGAAACATAGGAACAGTTCTGATTTTAGAGTGAAGAAATCTGTTTTTTCTGGAATTACAAATGACAGACCCTTACTGTTAGACCTGGCATCATTGGCGCGGGTCTCCCTTCCTCTTTTTGCTTCATAGCTTTTATGTTGGCTGGATTTAGATGCTCTGGGCGCTGTGCCACTGCCAATCAGTGACACAGCGCGAATGCTCCCTGTGTAAAGATAACTGTATGAATTGGGATACCCATAATTGGCTCGTTTGGTTTTCCTGTCAGCCCCTAGTATCAGTGCACTGTGTGTGCCCAGGGCTGGTAGACCAAATACTGCTGGTGGGCCTGCAGCGCTGATTTGCGCTACCCGCCCGAAGCAGCTTTTAAAGTATGTCTGTGTAGCATGTTCTAATAGCGAGTTACCCTCCATTTCACTGTTTACTAATTGTGAGGCTATCCGTTCTCATAGGCCAGAATGGGCAGGCTGAGTATTACATGCCCTAATCCTACCTGCCCCCAGGAACCTGATAGGAACGTCGAATTTGATATGTTTAAGCTCAGAACACTGAGATACATCTTTTAGTAAGGATTATTAGCGTAAGTCGTGTTCGAAAATGCCTCTACTAGAAACGAGGTATTTTCTGGCCTAAGCTTTCCTATAGGCTTTGCTAGCATGTGTATTGGCCGTCTGGTTTTGGAGCAGCAGGGCCAGCTGGGTCAGACCTGGCTGGAGAGAGAGATCAGCATTTAGAGTATGGAGAGGGGTGACTCTTTGATCTGAGCAGGGCCGTGCCTGGCAAGGTGAATGATGGCTCCACTTCCCACTGGGTGTCTGATAGCAGACCCCCAGATTCTCAAAGGGCAGGATGTCGCCTCGTAAACCAAGTGCTCCCCGACCCCACCGAACTGGTTCTGGCTGGATGCAGTGATTTGTGACTGCAGAGAACAAAGACTTTTTAGGTATAAAACGCTGCGCTGAAACCTTTTGCAAGTGTGTTCCTTCTGGATGTCAAGACGAAACTCTGTCCGAGTGAACAGAGGAAAGGACTTTGAAACTTTCACTAAGCTTGCTGAAGAAACTACCCGAGGGCCTGAATTGAGAGCGCCTCCTGCTGAAGTCTCAGGGACATTAGACTTCAACCTGTCAGCCATCTGAATTCCTGTGCTAGGGATTCTACTTGCAGGTGAGGCCTCTGTCGAGTAATCCGGAACCTCTAGTTCTACTGTGAGGAACGCGGACTGGTAACCCTTGTTAACTCTGTGTGTGGGCCGCCGCAGCTAAGAGAGAGCTGCTGCCGCTGAGTGCCCGCCGTAATTTGAACCTTCAGAACCTTTGCTGGATCTGTGTGGGCCGCTGCAGCTAAGAGAGAGCTGCCGCCGCTGAGTGCCCGCCTTAATTTGAATCTTCAGAACCTTCGCTGAATCTGTGTGGGCCGCAGCAGCTAAGAGAGAGCTGCCGTCGCTGAGTGCCCGCCTTAATTTGAATCTTCAGAACTTTCGCTGAATCTGTGTGGGCCACCGCAGCTAAGAGAGAGCTGCCTCCGTTGAGCGCCCACCTTAATTTGAACCTTCGGAACCTTCGCTGAATCTGTGTGGGTCACCGCAGCTAAGAGAGAGCTGTAGCCGCTGAGTGCCCGCTGTTGTGCCAGCCTGGTCGAGATCATCCTTTGTCCTGTGGGCCGTCACAGCTAAGAGAGAGCTGCTGCCGCTGAGTGCCCGCACCTTTGCCAACTTTGCATCATTGTGATTTGTCCTGTGGGCTGCCGCAGCTAAGAGAGAGCTGCTGCCGCTGAGTGCTCACACCTTTGCCAACTTTGCATCATTGTGATTTGTCCTGTGGGCTGCCGCAGCTAAGAGAGAGCTGCTGCCGCTGAGTGCTCACACCTTTGCCAACTTTGCATCATTGTGATTTGTCCTGTGGGCCGCCGCAGCTCAGAGAGAGCTGCTGCCGCTGAGTGCTCGCACCTTTGCCAACTTTGCATCAATGTGATTTGTCCTGTGGGCCGCCGCAGCTAAGAGAGAGCTGCTGCCGCTGAGTGCTCGCACCTTTGCCAACTTTGCACCTTTGTGATTTGTCCTGTGGGCCGCCGCAACAAAGAGAAAGCTGCTGCTGCCGCCGCTGAGGGCCCGCCTGCCCCCGAGTGCCCGAATCATTGTGAGTGCACGTTGCGGACCACTGCGGTCGAGAACTGTGGTCGCTGGGAGTCCGCCTGTCACCGTCTCCGCTTCTTCGAGAAGCTACGTGCTGTGTCCCCATCCAACGGCAGGTATCTGGTGTGCAACGAGTCGCGTAGACCTAGGCCTTGAACTCAGTCAGCGCCACGTTCTGGTGAATACGTTATTGCCTTTTTACGTCCCTACTGATTTACGTGCATTGTGACTGGTTAAAACTCTTTTGAGAGTCTCGTGCTAAACCTTAGATAAAGATACTATTTTTCTATACCTACTTGAGTTGTGTCCTTTTGTGGTGTCTTTACTGCCTGATTGGGCATCCTCGCAGGCAGGTCGCTCCCCACGCTGCTGCACGGCTCTGCCTGCATTGTTTTTGCCTAATCCTGTACTTTCCCCCTGTGCCTAACTTGCTTTCTTGCCCAGACTTGTTTTTATTCCCCTGTGCCTAACTTGCTTTCTTGCCCAGACTTGTTTTTATTCCCCTGTGCCTAACTTGCTTTCTTGCCCAGACTTGTTTTTATCCCCCTGTGCCTAACTTGCTTTCTTGCCCAGACTTGTTTTTATTCCCCTGTGCCTAACTTGCTTTCTTGCCCAGACTTGTTTTTATTCCCCTGTGCCTAACTTGCTTTCTTGTCCAGACTTGTTTTTATCCCCCTGTGCCTAACTTGCTTTCTTGCCCAGACTTGTTTTTATTCCCCTGTGCCTAACTTGCTTTCTTGCCCAGACTTGTTTTTATTCCTCTGTGCCTGTACTTCTTTTCTTGCCCAGACTTGTTTTTATTCCTCTGTGCCTGTACCTGTTTTCTTGCCTAAACTTATTTTTCCTTCCTGTGCCCAGTTCTCCCGCGGCCCCCGCCCGTTTTTCCCGCCGCTGCGTCCCTGCGGCCCCGCCCCCCTGCATTCCCATTTGCCGCCCCGCTCCCGCCTCCCAGCTGCTCCTCCCTCCCACATCCCCTTATATAAAGGCCGCGCGAAGCGGGCGCGCCGCTGGCGCGCCGAAGGCGCGCCTAAGGCAAGCCCGTCTGCGCCCGTCCGCGCCTGGACCGCTACCAGCGCCAGGACCCCTGGACCCCGCGAATGCCACGACGCCCGACACCACTATGATGACAGATCCCTCCATGCACTGAACACCGGACGATCACACACCTGCTTCCTGGCCGCCCCGAAGCGCACCCACGGAGATTTCACCTGCCGGAACTGCAGCTTCACAAGCATCCGCCCCACCATGCCGCCGACCAGGAAAGAACCCAATCACCTCAGATGCATCCTTCTCAACACCCGCTCCGCCCGCAAACACGCCGTTGAACTGTGGGACCTACTCGACTCGACCTCCCCAGACGTCGCCTTCCTGACGGAGACCTGGCTGAACCCCGCCTCGGCACCCAACATAGCTATAGCCGTCCCGGAAGGCTACAAGATCACCCGCAGGGACCGCACCAACGGAGCAGGAGGAGGAATCGCCATCGTCCACAGGAACACTCTCAGAGTCTCGACCAACACCGACGACACCCTCAGCACCGCCGAACACCTGCACTTCCAGATCCACACCGATCCCAACACCACCCTCAGAAGAACCCTCGTCTACAGACTCCCCGGAACCCGACCACAGTTCAGCGACTCCATCGCCGACTTCGTGAGCACACACGCCCTCTCCTCCACGGACTACATCCTCCTCGGGGACCTGAACTTCCACCTCGAGAACAACAACAACACCAACTCCACCACCCTGATCGACAACCTAGCCAACCTCGGACTCAGACAACTCGTCACAACACCCACCCACTCCGCCGGTCACACGCTTGACCCCATCTTCTCCGCAAGCCCCCACGTCTCCTTCAACCACACCACCGAACTCCACTGGACCGACCATCGCTGCATCCACTTCACCTTCAAGAAACCCACCACGCACCGCCGCACCCAACAGATGCCCCGCCGCTGCTGGAGCAAAGTCTCCAAAGACCAGCTAACCACCACCCTCGCCCAGAGCCCACCCGCCGACCCCACCGACCCCGACACCGCCGCCCACAACCTCAGACAGTGGATCAACGACTGCGCCAACACCCTCGCCCCGATCAAGAAACCCTCCAACAGACACACCAACAAGAAAGCCAGCTGGTTCACTGAAGACCTCCGGGCCTCCAAGCAAACCTGCCGAAAGCTAGAGAAGAACTGGCTCCATGAACGAACACCGGACAGCCACGCAGCCCACAAGAAACCACCCGCAGACACCATCACCTCATCAGATCCGCCAAAAGGGCCTCCTTCAAAGACCGCCTAGACAACAACGCGCACAACAGCAAAGAGCTCTTCAACATCGTGAAGGAACTCTCCAACCCCAGCTTCAACACCAACGACGTCCCACCCTCGCAAGACCTGTGCGACTCGCTGGCCACCTTCTTCCACCGCAAGATCGCAGACATCCACGACAGCTTCAATGCCACGACCGCCCCGACAACCACTGAGACCTCCGCCCCCACGACCACCATCCGCACCAACCGCCTGCTCTCCTGAACCAACATCAACGACGACGACACCATCAAGATCATGAACACTATCCACTCCGGATCTCCGTCAGACCCATGCCCACACCACATCTTCAACAAAGCCAGCACAGCCATCGCACCCCATCTCCGGAAAGTCATCAACACCTCCTTCGAGACAGCAACCTTCCCGGAGAGCTGGAAGCACGCCGAGATTAACGCCTTACTCAAGAAACCCAAGGCGGACCTCAAGAACTTCCGGCCCATCTCCCTGCTCCCGTTCCCGGCAAAGGTCATCGAGAAGACCGTCAACAAACAACTGACCTGCTACCTCGAGGAGAACAACATCCTGGACCCTTCCCAGTCCGGGTTCCGCAGCAACCACAGCACCGAGACTGCCCTCATCGCCGCCACCGATGACATCAAGTCCCTGCTGGACAACGGAGAAACGGCGGCCCTCATCCTCCTGGACCTGTCAGCCACCTTCGACATGGTCTGCCACCACACACTATGAACACGCCTCCACAACGCCAGGAACCAAGAGAAGGCCCTGGACTGGACCACCTCCTTCATCTCCGGCAGAACACAGAGCGTCCGCCTTCCCCCCTTCCGCTCCGAAGCCACCGAGATCATCTGCGGCGTACCCCAGGGCTCTTCCCTCAGCCCAACTCTGTTTAACATCTACATGGCACCGCTCGCCCACGTCGCCCGTTGGCACGACCTCAACATCATCTCCTACACCGATGACACCCAGCTGATCCTCTCCCTCACCAAGGACCCCCACACCGCCAAAACCAACCTTCACGAAGGAATGAAGGCCGTCGCTGAATGGATGAGGAACAGCCGACTGAAGCTGAACTCGGAAAAGACGGAGGTCCTCATCCTCGGATCCACCCCTTCGGCCTGGGACGACTCCTGGTGGCCGACCGCACTGGGAACCGCCCCAACACCCACCGACCACGCACGCAACCTAGGGGTCATCCTTGACTCCACCCTCTCCATGACTAAACAGGTCAACGCCGTCTCCTCCGCCTGCTTCAACACCCTCCGCATGCTCCGCAGGATCTACAAGTGGATCCCCACTGAAACGAGAAGAATGGTCACCCAGGCCCTCGTCAGCAGCAGGTTGGACTACGGAAACGCCCTCTACGCAGGAGCCTCGGCCAAACTCCTGAGACGGCTCCAACACATCCAGAACGCCTCTGCACGCCTGATCCTCGACATCCCTCACCGCAGCCACATCACACCCCACCTGAGAGACCTGCACTGGCTCCCGGTCAACAAGAGGATAACCTTCAAACTCCTCACCCACACACACAAGGCACTCCACAACACCGGACCAACGTACCTCAACAGACGACTCAGCTTCTACACCCCCACCCGCCAGCTCCGCTCCGCCGACCTCGCCCTCGCCACTGACCCCCGCTTCCGAAGAGCAACCTCCGGTGGCAGATCGTTCTCCCACCTCGCCGCCAAGATCTGGAACACCCTCCCCATCCACCTATGGCAGACCCAAGACCTGCTGACCTTCAGAAAACTCCTCAAGACCTGGCTTTTCGAGCAGTAGCAGCATTCCCCACCCCAGCGCCTTGAGACCCTCACGGGTGAGTAGTGCGCTTTACAAATGATATGATTGATTGATTGATTGATTGATTGATTGATTGCATGGTCATAAATGCTTCACACACTGCCTCTGAGATAGGCCTAACTGCTCGTGCTACGTTACCACAGGGTTGAGCAGGGGTTATCAAAGGGGGTAGCCCACTTGCCCTGACTTAGGAAGAAGGGTCCCTATTTGGACATTGGCGCCAGCCATGGCCAACTAGAGACCCCCATTTCTAACACTGGCGGTCAGCGGTGAGGATCAGGACTTGCATTTATGATCCACGAACAATAATTGGTAGACACCACTAGTGAGTACAGACCAAAGCGCAGACACGCGCGGATTTTTTTCCCTCTTTGAATTTCTTTTTGGTTGGTTGTTTTAGTATTGAATTGTTGATCGCAGCCATGAGTACTGCTAATATGGGAAGGCCAACATCCAATGCTTCGGAGGATCTCGCCTTTGAGGAGGAAAGATTAGATACCTATACAGCCAAACAGCTGAAGTCATTTTGTAAGCAATTCGCAGTCCCCGTGATAGGTCTCTCTAGGAAGGAGGAGTACCACAAGGCGCTGAAGGCCTGGTGGGAAGCGAGAGAGTCTGCTGGGGATGAGGAAGAGAATGCTGGAGGGCAGCAGGATGATGCAGTAGAGGGAGGGGGAGATAGGACACCCTCCAATCCAGGTACTAGTGTATCCCAAAGGAGCCTGACCCCAGAAGAGTTGGAGGACAGGGAGAGAGATAGGAGGCAAAGTTTGGAGATGGCTAAATTGGAAGGTCAGAAGGACCTTGAGAGGAAGAAGTTAGACATTGAGAAGAATCGATTGTCAATTGAACTTGAGAAAATGAGAATGGAACATGAGAGAATGTTGAGGGAGATAGAGATCAGGGCGAGGAGTGTCCCGGTCTCCCCCTCTGGTGGCAGCATACCTTTAGTAACTCCTGAGAGTAGAGTTTATATTCCTAAGGATCTCATTAAGTGAGGATATCGGGCAATGGTTTGCCGCATATGAGATAGCAATTGTGTCCCACCGGGTCCCTGAGCAGGATTGGGGAGCGGGATTGTGGGGGCACTTTGTGAGTGATGGTAGGGATAACCTGTTGGACCTGCCTGAGGGGAGCAGGATGGTGTATGCCCATATGAAAGAAGCTTTGATGACCCATTATGGTTTGATCCCAGAAATGTACAGGCAGAGGTTTAGGACCTGTAAGAAGTTAGAGGGTACCACGTGGGTTGAATATGTGTCTTTTTTCTGCAGAGCAATGGATCGCTGGGTAAAGGGTAGCAAAGTGGAAACTTTCGAGCAATTGTATGATTTGTTTGCATGGGGGCATTTTTCTAGTAACAGTTTTCCAGAGCTACGCTAGCCCCTGATTGATAGCAAGCTGACTAACCCTAGGAAGCTTGCTGAGGAGGCGGACCGCTGGGTGAACACCCGAGTCCGCAAAGGTTTTGTGGGAAACTTCACCAGAGGTGGGCAGGGTCCCCAGCAGAGAAGTGGGGGGACAAGGGTAAGCCGAGGGAGTTCCAGAGAGAGCCCCTAAGTAATTCCCAAGGGAACCAAGAAGTGGTGTCCCAGCCTCCCCCTGAGAAGAAGTCAGTGTCCCCGACAGGTAGGCCTGTTCAGAGGGGGCCACTCACTTGTTTCAAGTGTGGTCAAGTGGGCCACCGGTATTATGATCCCCAGTGTCCCCAGAGGGACCCCAATGCATCCCCTCATGCACCACCCTGTGCACGATCCCGCCAGATTGCCAGTGTAGCCCTGGGGGGAGGAGGTAGAGGTCCAAGGTGGGTGGGATCCCGTAGAGTTAACCCTTGTCTCGCTAGGAGACTTTGAGAAGGTCCCTAACCCCACACTGCCGAATAACACTCAGAAGTACCGGCAGTGGGTGACCATCAATGGCCATAGGGTGGAGGCTCTCAGGGACACCGGAGCTAGTGTGACTGCTGTCAGCTCCCAGTTGGTGTCCAAAGAGCAGGTTGTCCCCCATGCAGTCTGCCCCGTAGTGTCAGCGGACAACTCAGGGAGCCAGTGTGAAGTGGCTCAGGTTCCCTTCAAGTGGGGGGGGGGTCTCAGGAACTCTTCAAGTGGCTGTGAGGCTCGCCATGCCTGTAGACTATCTGTTGGGCAATGATCTAGAGAACTCCCCGTGGGCCACGGTGGAGAGAATGTCTCATTTGGAAATGTTGGGTCTGCCTGAGTGGGCGTGTGTGACCACTCGGTCCATGACAGCTCAGAAGGATGTTCAGGAGGGTCTGGAGCCTGATGTGAGAAGTTGGCCTGGTATATGCTGTCCACTAATTATAGTGGGCACCTTGCACCAGTCCAAACAACCCCTTATTGGAGATAGGTTAAAGACAACCTTTATTGAAAGCAATCCTAGTGGTAGCTATGGAGAGCAGCCTTCAGGCTAAGTCTTGAAGGAATGTAAAGCAGCTTGTTTTACCAGTCTATAATCTCTTGAGTGACCAAATGAAAGAGGACCGCACCAGGTATATATTTAAAATATATGTATTTAGTCTTAAACACACCCCTCTAGTCTCTTTATGAGGCTAGAGTTTTAAGTACATAAGTTACAAGTCGAATATCAACAGTAATAGCACAAATACACGTTTGAGCCCTAGGGGCGTACCAAACCATATACCAATAAAGTGGTATAAGAACCACGACTGAGCTAGACACAAGGCCTAGAGCCTGTAGAAGTGCTTGGCCCTCAAGGAACCACCCAAGGTAGTGACACAGGGGACCCACGGGGGACATGTGCAGTGTGAGAACACAGCCGCGAGCCGCTGTTGACTTTTATGGGGAATGTCGCGGTTGGAGTTTTAAAGAGAAAGGACACTTAGAGGAGGACTTGGAGCAAACCCCTTTAGAAATAGGTTGTTCTAGAGTCTATACCCACGGGAGCACCAGAGTACTCGAGTTACCTCACCCAGGGAAGCCGGGTGCATAGGTGTCTTTCGGGGTCGGGTTTCGTCGTCGTTTTCAATGGTGATCTGCTGCAAAGCGCTGCTGGCGACCAACTCAAAAGTGTTCGGGTGGATCCAAGGGTGTATCGAAGATCTGGAGAACCTGAAAGCAGAGGGGACAGAGTCTGGGTCACTAGCGAGTGACCAGGAAGGCGATGAGCAGATGCCCACCAATGTCGGGTGCTTCAGGTAGGTTGACAGTGGTCTTGACTCTTCAGCCACGAGGTCCAGGAGGCGTCGACAACAACTAGGAGCTGGATTTGAGCTGTCCCATAACGTTTGTCGATTGCAGGGGTGTTGGCGACCGGATTGGACCCAACAAGCCTTGGCAACAGCAAGTCATGGGAAAATAGAAGAAGGACGGTGGTACAGACCAGCAAGGTCTGAGGGACTCACCCAGTGAAGGTAAGTCAGGGCACGTCTGGAGCAACCAGGGAAGCCCAAGCAGAAGAAGAGTTGCCTTTGGGAGGGCCCACTAGCCAATGGACTAGCGACCGCAAAGGAGCCTCAAGTGGACGCACTTGGAGCTGGCTCACAGGACACTCATGGAGTGGAGGCCAGTGATCTTTGGTGCAGTTGGTGCTGGAGGCGGGAGCTACTCGGAGCCCAAAGCACAACTTCGTGGGAGACCAGAAAGAGGATGCACTTGGAAAAGTACTTGGTGTACAGGGGTCATGGTTCCACGTTACCCACTACAGCTACGGGCCTCAGCTTTTCTGGGGACTCAGGGCAGCCTCGGGGAAGTCTGGAAATCCACCTCTGGTGATGCAAAGACTTCGGCGTCTGGCGGGAGCTTCAGCGATGCAGACCGGACAATGGCTTCTTAGGTGCCTGCCAAGCAGGGGAGTCACTCCTTGACCCCAAGGGAGATTCTTCAGTCCTCTAATCTTCAGGTAGAGCATCGAAGGTCCAGGATTCAGTGTCAGAGTTTCATCCAGGGTAATCTAAATTCCTAAGGACTGGGGTCCCATACTTATACAAAGTTAGGGGGTTGGACATACTCTGGGGACCCACCTATGCGAGGGTCAGGGAAGAGGGGTGGTTACACCCCTTCCCTTTGTCCAGTTTCGCACCAGAGCAGGGGCAGGTAGCCCCTGCAACCGGTTTGAACTGGCATATGCACAGGGACACCAAATGTGCCCCCAGTGCAGGACTTCAAAGCACCAGAGGGTGCTCCCGCCCAGCCCCAATACACACTATCCTGTCTGGGGAGGTGGTTACACCTCCTTGGGACAGGAAACTGATGTCCAGGCCTCCCCTGCCGGAGTTTCAGTCAGCAGCAGGAGGCCAGACCCGTGTCTGTGGCAGCGGCATCCATTTTGTGATGCCAGGGCTCTGGAAAGAAGTTACCGGGTAGCCCGGTGTGTACATGTCTCTCCCTCTAGAAGGGTGGAATGCTACCCCCGCCACCAGAATTGGCGGGGGGTAGTATTCCAAGATGTTTGACACCAAACACGACATGTTTCTGTGCAGCCATCCCAAAGTTAGCATTTACCGCGAGGATATAATGTACTTAAGAGTATATGGTCAGGCTGCACCACAAACAGCATCAGAGGATTGACTCCGAACGCTGCAGAGGGGCCCTGCTCATGCAGGGGCACCCTCTCACATAAAAACCAAGCACTCTGCCTTCAGGATTGTTAAGGCCTGCCATAGGAGTGACTTATAGGTTTATATGTGTGTGCAATTGTAGTGATATAGGTAGCCTAAATCACAGTAAGGGGTGCATGCACCACCTTACCCAGGCTGCAGTAGCAGACCTGTGGTGTCATTTTGGATGGCCTTCCAGGGGTGGCACAATACATGCTGCAGCCCCTGGTAGGCCTCTGAGGTACCTATGCCCTGGGTACATAGTATACCATATACTAGGGACTTATAAGGGCACTCCAGATTCCAATCAGAGATGTGCCTAAGGCACATGGAAAGCATTTTATAGAGGAAGCAGCTAGGCTGGGGTTCTGATTAGCAGGGCCCCAGCCAGACTAAAGTAAAAAAACAGTGAAGCATCAGCAAAAAGTGGGGGTACCCATGTGAAGCAGATCCTACTCTCCTACACCTGAAAGTATGGCCCAGGCCCTGCCTTAAAGAGAAGGGGTAGGGGGCACGGGAAACCGGCCCCCGCGGTTCAAACTGTCCCGGAGGGAGCAGACCTTGAGGGGGATGCCCTGGAACCTACAGGGGAACAAGTGGCTGAACTGGGGGACCTACCGGAGCTGACCCATTTGCAGGAGGAATCGGGGGCCCTCTAGGGAGGAATTTTGCGAGCAGCAGAGAACCTGCCCTTCTCTTGAGGGGGGCGGTGACAGGCCGCCGCCCAGGCAGTAGGTGACCAGACAGGGTCACATTGGATCTATTGGGAGAACGACCTCCTTTACAGCGAGCCTAAGGTTGCTAAGCCTGGGTCAGCCCATGTGCTGGTGGTACCCCAGCGCTTCAGGACCTTCCTACTGGGGTTGGCTCATGATGTGCCACTGGCCGGACATCTGGGGCAGACCAAGACCTTTGAGAGGCTAGTCACCCACTTCTATTGGCCCCAGATGCGTAGGAGCTCAGATGCTCACTGCAGGATGTGTGAGACTTGCCAGGCAAGTGGGAAGAGTGGGGGGAAGATTAAGGCCCCACTACAACCCTTTCCCGTTGTGAGCACCCCATTCGAGAGAGTGGGCATTGATATTGTGGGGCCTCTGGATCCCAAGACAGCCATGGGCAACAGGTTCATCCTGGTCCTGGTGGACCATGCCACCCGGTACCCTGATGCCATCCCGCTCAGGACAGTGACGGCCCCCGTGGTGGGACGGGCACTGATGGGGATTTCCTCCCATGTGGGATTCCTCAGAGAGGTGGTGTCCGATAGGGGAACTAACTTCATCTCCAAGTACATGAAGTCTCTGTGGGAGGAGTGTGGGGTAACCTATAAGTTCACCACTCCTTACCACCCCCAGGGTAATCGGCTGGTTGAGAGATTCAACCGGACCCTCAAGGGCATGAGTATGGGCCTAGGTGAGCCCATGAGGTATAAGTGGGACGTCCTCTTGCCATGCCTGTTGTTTGCTTACCGTGAGGTGCCACAGAAGTCGTTAGGGTTCAGTCCCTTTGAGCTGCTCTATGGTCACCCGGTAAGAGGGCCTCTGGGTCTGGTCAAGGAAGGCTGGGAGCAATCCCCCAGGAAACCTCCCCAGGATGTGTTTAGTTACATGCTGGCCTTCAGGAACCAGACTCGGAGTTTAAGGAAACTTGCTGAGGCAAACCTGGAAGCCAGCCAGAAAGAGATGAAATGCTAGCACGATCAGAATGCCACTCTGATCGAGTTTCAGCCTGGACAGAAGGTTTGGGTCATGGCCCCGGTCGAGCCCTGTGCGCTCCAGGATAGGTGGACCGGCCCCTTTGAGGTGGTGGAGCGCAAGAGTCCTGTTACCTACGTGGTGAACTTGCAGTCTCCCAGGAACCCCTTGCGGGTCCTGCATGTTAACTGCCTGAAGCCCCACTTTGAGAGGTCTGAAGTGGGCATGCTTCTGGCCACAGATGCTGGGATGGAGGAGGAGAGCGAGCCCCTTCCTGACCTCCTGTGTGCAGGGGAGCGAGATGGGTCAGTGGAGGGTGTGGTCCTCTCCACCACACTGACCCCTGAACAGCAGGGTGATTGTCGCCAACTGTTGGGGCAATTCAGTGATTTGTTCTCCCTGGTACCTAGTGTCACTGATTGGTGTGTCCATGACGTGGACACCGGGGACAGTCCTCCCATCCTGTTTCCGGTTAGAGCTCAGAGGGAGAGTTGGACGCCACGCTGCTTCCCGCCGCGGCTGCTTTGCAACCTGACGACCTCGCTCTGTTTGGCTCCCCGGACGCGCTAAGCCAAACAAAACGAGCAGAAGCCGCGAGTAACTCTAAACGCAGCTGGAGCCGCGAGTGAAGTCGGGATCGCGGCCGGAGCCGCGAGTGAAGTAGGGATCGCGGCAGGAGCCGCTAGTGAAATTAAAACGCGGCATGCCGCGAGTAAATTCTAAACGCTGCATGAGCCGCGAGTGAAGTCGTGGACGCGGCAGGAGCCGCGAGTAAAATCCAAACGCGGTAAAAGCCACGAGTAAAGTCAAAACGCGGCAGGTGCCGGGAGAGTCTTCCTAAACGCGGTAAAGCAGCGATTAACCTCAAATGCGGCAGGAGCCACGAGTGTGCTCTTGAAAAGCAGCAGGAGCCGCGAGTGAATTACCTGCCAATTGAGGTGCGCGGCTGGGGCCGGCAGCCTGAGTTTGTGCTCATCTCACTGTGCCAGCGGTTCTTTACAGGGATATCTCTAGAGGCGCACGGCTGGAGTCGGCGGCACCGCCTCCAATGAGAGGTAACTTTTGGTATTGCTTTTGGTTTATGGCTCTACCACGGAAAAGCGCCCACAGGAGTAGTCAGTGCTGTGCCCCAAGTTTCATGTAATTAAACCCTTGGGATGAAGCCTTTGTCTTGCCTCCCCTGTACAGAGTGAGCATTATTCTTTCCCCTTCTTTTTATTCACCTCTGTGCAAGAGCTTACTGTACTACCTTGTGGGGAGTTCTTTTCCCCTTTCCAATACCCACTCTGCTGTGCCGTACATCGAATGCCCGCTTCCCGCTTGCAGTAGCTCCCGGGTAATGGCGCGCACAACAGAGGCAAGTGCTGGAGTCCACGTTTTGGTTTAAGTCTATTGAATAACGTATTGTTTGACAGCTTGCTGGTCGGGTTGTCTGTAGATCTCCCTGCTCTCCCAGAGCCTTTAAAGGGCTAGGACCTAACCTGGGCATACGAAGAGACTGTAATTCCAGAGTTGAGCATCGGGAATGGCCCCCAAGAAAAACAAAAGTACCCTGGAGCATAAACTGAGGTCAAGGGAGATCTCAATGGATCTGAGAGCCTCTGGAGAAAGTGGAGGGAGCCCAGAGCCGAGACCAGAGAAGGGAACAAAGAAAAAAGCAAAGAGAAGCGTGGTCATAAGCAAAAAACGGGGTGGTACCGCTTCAACTTTGATAAAAATTTTTGTGGGGAAACATTTTTAAAACGTTTTCTCACCAGCGAAGGCCCCAGATATAGAGATAATAGAGGACGCTCCGCA
Source organism: Calotriton arnoldi (assembly GCA_963921515.1). Lineage (NCBI taxonomy): Eukaryota > Metazoa > Chordata > Amphibia > Caudata > Salamandridae > Calotriton > Calotriton arnoldi. The sequence continues at coordinate 521,524 of CAWUFW010011569.1, forward strand.
GAATGAGATTGGGAGTGGGAATGGGAATGTCTCATTACCCCTTGAGGAGCATACAACAGAGTCGCTAATCTTGGCCAATCAGTCTCTACAGCTCTTACTGGACCAAAAGGGATTATTGTCACCACGGTTGTCCTCTTCACCACGCGGACTGTTTACTTATGATCCGGAGATAGGATCACGGGTTTGCCTGATCTCAAATGAGGATACAAGGATAGAAGAAGAGGGTACACCTGATAGGGGGATAAGGCCGAAAAAAATGAAAGTCAAAACCGGCTTGATAACCAGAAAACAGCGGCAGAACAGAGCGCGGAACTGAATCTAACCCCTGGGTCAAATCTGGAACTCTCTGCATTGCCCGCGTCTTCAATGTTGGACCTTATGTTGATATTACAGAGAACTCTACAAGGGCTTCTAGAAGTTACGTTGTCAAACAATGACATTTTAAAAGAACAAAAAAAGCATTTAGCTAAGATAGAGGGTGAGTTACAGGGGATTAGATGTCAAATGCCATCTATGGTAAGACCAGTCCCAGACTCTGACCCGCAGCCCTTTGTAGAGGAACAGGCCGAAACAGTCGATTCACCTAAAGAAATACATGAGGTTTACATCTCAAGACAGCCAATGAGAGTAATAAGAAGAGGCGAGGTCCCCAGATTTGGGCTAGCAAACCAAGTGGGACGAGTAGGAAGGAAGCCACAAAAAAAGGGGAGTGACAAGATAGTGAAAAGATCTAGGGTTGCAGAGGCGAGAGGTGGGGATAGGTTGCAAGAATTAAAGTCACCCAGCCCTATTAGGGGAATAACGAGGAAGAAAACCCCAAAGAAGCAAGATAAAAGCACGCAATCAGATGGTAATTCATGTATGCAGGAGAAACAAGTAAGGTACATAACCCCAACTGAGCCTAAAACCTCCGGTAGTCATCCTGATTACGGCTACGGAGGAAGGTTACAACCCGGTAATATTCTGGAGGCAGGAATTAGAAGGCTCAATAATCAGACAAATATGGCATACATGGCACAACAACTGGCAACACAAGGGGTAAGGAAGGAGGGTAAAGAGAATAAGTGGCTATATTTTGAACCAATCCCAATAGGTAAAGGTGGTAAGAAGCTAAGGAAGAGGTTGCCGCTAAATAGGTCACAACTTCTGCAAGCGTTTGCCCAGTGCCCAAACTTGAAAGGTATAGGGTCAAACGACTTAAGGCAAGTGGGATTTAAGCTAAATAAGGAAGGAAAGGAGGTGACCAGAGTATTGGTGTATTCGGATCTGGTAAAGATTATGATTGAAAAAGCGGTGAGAGATGTACATAAGGAAGGGATACGGATAATACCCGAAGAGGAAGTGGAAATAGATGTAGAAGGGAAGGAGTTGCAGGAAAGAATTTCCTAAGGTGCCACGCAGGATTAAGAAAGAGAGAGGTAAGGATAATTGACCTGGAAGAAGATGAAGGAGTAGGCTTGGGAAATCTTAAAATAGTAGCAAATAATTCAGATGTGGAAAATTGGTGGGGAAACTGGAGCCAAGGAATAAGCCACGCAGGCACCTCAAATAGATATACCGAGGTGCTTGGGGAGGAAGGATTTCTAGACGACGTCGAATAGGTAAAAGGTCTGCCGCATGGCATAAGAATAGTTTCCTGGAACATAAATGGCCTCGGAGATCAATCAAAACAAGAAAATATAAGGGAATTAGGAAAAAATACCGAGATCATCTGTATCCAGGAAACTTGGCTATGCGGCAAGACCCCGACATTCGATGGTTTCCGTCAGTTTAATCGCTTAGCAAAGAAGCAAAGATTTTGGCGCCCAGCGGGGGGAATAATGACATTGCTGTCAACCAAAATAATGAAAAACGTAACTGAACTAACCGTAAAATGTAAATGGTTGCTTGCATGTAGGTTAAAATTATCTACCACCGATAAAAAGAATACAATACTGATGCTTTTAAATGTGTATATGCAATGGGGGAGTACAGAGGAATATGCCGTAGAAATGGGATATTTTAAAGAAGACATGGACTTAATATGTGAAAAGTATGGCATGGATTTGATTATATTAATGGGGGATTTTAATCATAAACTGCAGCCAAAGAAAGTAGATTGCTGGTTCCAAGAATTGTTGGAGGCTTATGATATAACTCAAGCAACTTTCCCAGATTGTGTGTCCACAACCTATGATATTCAGCTGGGAAACTATATGGGGACTAAAAGCCTCTTTTGCCTAAATGGAAGATTAACCCTTGACTGTCCAGCGAAGAAAACCTTTAAAATTGGCTCACAAAATTGCCCAATAGATTACGTCTTTATGTCACCCTGGAACTTTCATTTAATTAAAGGATTTAGGATTACTAACAGAGAAGGGAGTGACCACTACCCCTTAGAACTAGACCTCCTAGATGTTCATTTGAATCCCTGTAATAAAGTCATCGAACAACAGGTGGGATATCCCAGACGGATCACAACGAGGCTAACAGAAGCCTATATAGCCCGGTTAGTAAGACTGCAGCAGAACCTAGATCTGGGCACAGTAAGTGGTCAGTGCTTGGATTGGTATGTGGGAAAAATTGAAGAAGTGGTCCAAAGCCTTTGCGATGATCTGAGAAAAGATAAAATAAATGTTAAAATGAATCAAAAAAAGTCGGAGAGACAAAGAAGGTGGTTCTCAAAGGAATGTTTGGAAAAGAAGAGAGAATTAAGGAGAGTAGCACGTAGCCTTAGCTTAAATTATGAACAGGGTAGGGTCGATATGCTCACAAAACTAAAAAGAGAATATAACATGTTAATTAGGAGGGCAAAAAGAGCTTATAAAGAAGACTGTTGGACAAAGCTGCTAGAGGCAATAGAAACAAAGAATACACGTCAGTTCTGGAAACTGGTTCAATCAGCAGCGGATCGCCCGGCGGCCATAATGAACTGTGTGGTAGAAGAAGCTGCCTGGGAGGAATATCTGCTGGAATTATACAGCCCAGGGAGAGAACCGGAAGAGGGTGTGCTACCAGATTGGAGCGGCCTAGTAGCGGATTTAAAACCCGACTTTTCGGCCACAGAAGTGGAAAACACGATAAAATCTCTGAATTTAACTAGGGCAGCCGGTCCAGACAACCTTCCAGCCCAGATAATCAAAACCCAGTTGAACTGGTGGGCAGAATTCTTTTCTAAGATGTTTCAAGTTATTCTAGATACGGGGAAGCTCCAAAATAACTGGAAGGGTGCAATAATTAGGCCTATACACAAGAAAGGCGTATATGCATGCCCCAAAGAACTACAGATTAATTAATCTGATAGACATTGGGGAAAAGATCTTCTCAAAAATAATACTAGGTAAACTAAAAGATTGGGTGGACCTGAACACAGTGATACCGGTTGAACAGGGGGGTTTCAAAGAAGGTCATTCCACCATAGACCATTGTTTTGCCCTCTGGGCACTCGCCCGGAAATCAATAGAGCAAAAGGGGAAAATGTACTGCTGCTTTGTTGATTTTCGGGCAGCCTTCGACTCAGTGGATCGCAAGAGCTTATGGGAGTGCCTGATAAAATATGATATACCGGAAGGTCTACTGGCCATCCTAAAGGAACTACATAGAGGGAACTGGGCCCAAGTAATTAAGGATACACAAGGGTCATTGACACAGAAAATAGCCATAGGGAATGGGCTAAGACAGGGTTGCGTCTTGGCCCCCCTGCTTTTCGCGATATTCCTAGCTGACTTACCAGCAGCACTGGAAGTGGAAAGAAGTGCTAGCCCCAGAATGAGTGGCAGGAAAGTATCAAGTCTCCTATATGCTGATGACCTCGTGATAATTGACCAAACGGAACTTGGGCTCCAAAGGAAATTAAATGTTTTTAGAGAATACTGTGAGGCAAAGTTTTTAGTAGTAATCTGGGCCTTTGGGTCGACAACTCCCTAAAATGGTGTACCCACCTAGAAGCCCAAAAACAAAAGCCTTTTCATCCATTTGTGGGCTGAAAAAATGTAATAAAGATTATGGGGATATGTCGCATAGACCAATGTTAAAAGCTTATGAAGCTATGATTGCACCTCAAGTATTGTATGGGGCAGAAGTTCTCCTTCTAAGTGGTAAAGGAGGGTGGTATCGGGAAGAAGGTAAGGCCCTAAAAACGCTATTGTCCTTACCAAGCTCCGCAATGATACAGGCAATTAGAATGGAGACAGTAACAATAGCGTGGAGCAGCCAGGTCCAAATGTCTCTGTTAAGATTTTGGAAACGCCAGGATCCAGGGGGAGTGCAGAAAGTCTCACTCTGGTGTAGTGAGGAGATCCGGAACAGTAGTTTAAAATGGGCCAAGGAAGCGAGAAGGAAAATCCAGGTAATAGCAGGGAGTCTAAACGTGAGTTCAGCACAGCACCCTCTGGATGTAGAATTTTCCAAGAGATCGCTCAGGTACCAAGGCATGGAGCAGTCTAGGAATCACGATCTGGAGTACCTGAGTAAGAAAAAATCAGTTCAAGGTATAATAAATTCCTGGGTAAATGCTGCATGGTATCCGTATCTGGAAACTTTGCCTAACCACGGGCTTAGGTGTGAAATCCTAAGAGTACGAATCGGTATTAACCCGTGGCTAATGGAGGGAAAAATAAACGCAGAAATGTTATATCCAGACGGAACATGTAAATGTGGGCTTGGGACCAGATCTGAAATTTTGCACATATTGCTAGATTGCCTAGCGGTTTTAGATTTGAGAAAATTGTTTTTACGCCCAGTATTTTTAAAATATGGAATAAGGTCACGAGCCCAAGCTATTGTTTTACTGACAGAAATGACAAGTCTTGATATTGCTATTGCACTAGGAAACTACATGAAAGGCATAAACAGTTTTGTACGGGATAAACTCAAGCGAGATTAGAATGTGATGTATTTTTAAAATCCCCCATTCCGAGTATTTAAATATCTTAGACGTAATGAACATTTTATGGATCCAAATGCTTTAAAATATCGCCGCTATTGGGGAAAGGATATGGATAATGTACCCCTTTAAATGAGAGTATTAATGGTACCGCTGTTTAATGAATTTTATGCTATTTTAATTATTTAATTAGTGTATATAATATTGAAAACGTCTATGCCATCGGGAGAGATGGTGGATATCAGACTTTTTTTTACATATGTACTAAGCTAAGATAGTTTTAAGGTATTGTATGATTTTATTTGTTTTTATGCAATTTTTTTTTGTTGATTTTTTTTGTTTTTTTTTGTTTTGTGTGTTTAAAGACTAGGGTCTAAATAAACAGAGTTCTCTCTCTCACAAGGCTTACCGAGTGACTGACCGGGTAAGGGCCTACATTAAGGATGCGGTTACCAAAATGTTTGCTCTTGGGGTGATTGAGTCCTCTAGCAGCCCGTGGTCCAGCCCAGTGGTCCTGGTACCAAAAGCTGCAGCGCCTGGTACCATCCCAGAACTTTGGTTCTGCGTGGACTATCGGGGCCTCAATTCAGTCATGAAGACTGACGCGCACCGCATCCCCAGAGCTGATGAGCTCATAGATCGGTTAGGGGCTGCAAAATACCTCAGCACATTTGATTTGACGTCTGGGTATTGGCAGATCGCCTTGACCGAGGGAGCAAAGGAGAGGTCAGCCTTCTCCACACCCGATGGGCACTACCAGTTCCGGGTGATGCCCTTTGGAATGAAGAATGCCCCTGCCACCTTTCAGAGGTTGGTCAACAGGGTGTTGGTTGGGCTGGAAGACTTCAGTGCCGCCTACCTGGATGACGTTGCGGTGTTTAGCTCCTCTTGGGAGGACCACCTGCTCCACCTCTGGGAGGTATTGATGGCACTGCGGAAGGCAGGCCTCACAATCAAAGCCCGTAAGTGCCAGATTGGGCAGGGTTCTGTAGTGTATTTGGGGCACCAGGTGGGGATCGGCCAGGTGGTGCCCCTTCAGCCCAAAATTGAAACTATCCTGGCGTGGGAACCCCCCCAAGACTCAGACGCAGGTGAGAGCCTTCTTAGGACTCACAGGGTACTACAGGAGGTTTGTCAAGGGATATGGCAACATAGTTGCACCCTTGACTGAGCTGACTTCTAAGAAGCAGCCAAAGAAGGTAAACTGGACTGACACCTGTCAGAACGCTTTTGACGCCCTGAAGACTGCCATGTGCACCGCACCCGTGCTTCAGGCGCCCGACTTTTCAAAGGAATTTGTTGTCCAGACAGATGCCTCAGAGCATGGTATAGGGGCTGTTCTGTCACAGATCAATGAGGAGGGACTAGACCAACCGTTAGCCTTCCTAAGCATGAGGTTACTGACCCCGGGAACAGAGGTGGAGTGCAATTGAGCGTGAGGCATTTGCTGTGGTCTGGGCACTGAAGAAGCTGAGACCATATCTGTTTGGGACTCACTTCCGGGTTCAGACAGACCACAGGCCCCTTAGATGGTTGATGCATATGAGGGGTGAGAATCCCAAGTTGTTGAGGTGGTCCATTTCCCTACAGGGTATGGATTTCACGGTGGAGCACCGCCCTGGTACAGAACACGCCAATGCTGACGGTCTGTCCAGGTTTTTCCGCTTTAGTGATGAGAACTCCCAAGGGAATGGTTAGTTCTCCCCACATTTCAGCTGAAGGGGACATGTGTTAGACCTGGCATCATTGGCGCGGGTCTCCCTTCCTCTTTTCGCTTCTTACCTTTTATGTTGGCTGGATTTAGATGCTCTGGGCGCTGTGCCACTGCCAATCAGTGACACAGCGCAAATGCTCCCTGTGTAAAGATAACTGTATGAATTGGGATAACCATAATTGGCTCGTTTGGTTTACCTGTCAGCCCCTAGTATCAGTGCACTGTGTGTGCCCAGGGCTGGTAGACCAAATACTGCTGATGGGCCTGCAGCGCTGATTTGCGCTACCCATCGAAGCAGCTTTTAAAGTATGTCTGTGTAGCATGTTCTAATAGCGAGTTACCCTCCATTTCCCTGTTTACTAATTGTGAGGCTATCCGTTCTCATTGGCCAGAATGGGCAGGCTGAGTATTACACGCCCTAATCCTACCTGCCCCCAGGAACCTGATAGGAACGTCGAATTTGATATGTTTAAGCTCAGAACACTGAATTACATCTTTTAGTAAGGATTATTAGCGTAGCCCGTGTTCGAAAATGCCTCTACTAGAAACGAGGTATTTTCTGCCCTAAGCTTTCCTGTAGCTTTGCTAGCGTGTGTATTGGCCGTCTGGTTTTGGAGCAGCAGGGCCAGCTGGGTCAAACCTGGCTGGAGAGAGAGATCGGCATTTAGAGTATGGAGAGGGGTGACTCTTTGATCTGAGCAGGGCCGTATCTGGCAAGGTGAATGATGGCTCCACCTCCACTGGGCGTCTGATAGCAGACCCCCAGATTCTCAAAGGGCAGGATGTCGCCTCGTAAACCAAGTGCTCCCCGACCCCACCGAACTGGTTCTGGCTGGATGCAGTGATTTGTGACTGCAGAGAACAAAGACTTTTTAGGTATAAAACGCTGCGCTGAAACCTTTTGCAAGTGTGTTCCTTCTGGATGTCAAGACAAAACTCTGTCGAGTGAACAGAGGGAAGGACTTTGAAACTTTCACTAAGCTTGCTGAAGAAACTACCCGAGGGCCTGAATTGAGAGCGCCTCCTGCTGAAGTCTCAAGGACATTAGACTTCACCCCGTCAGCCGTCTGAATTCCTGTGCTAGGGATTCTACTTGCAGGTGAGGCCTCCATCGAGTAATCCGGAACCTCTAGTTCTACTGTGAGGAACGCGGACTGGTAACCCTTGTTAACTCTGTGAGTGGGCCGCCGCAGCTAAGAGAGAGCTGCCGCCACTGAGTGCCCGCTGTAATTTGAACCTTCGCTGAATCTGTGTGGGCCGCTGCAGCTAAGAGAGAGCTGCCACCGCTGAGCGCCCACCTTAATTTGAACCTTCGGAACCTTCGCTGAATCTGTGTGGGCTGCCGCAGCTAAGAGAGAGCTGCCGCCGCTGAGTGCCCGCCTTAATTTGAACCTTTGAAACCTTCGCTGGATCTGTGTGGGCCGCTGAGTGCCCGCCGTTGTGCCAGCCTGGTCGAGATCATCCTTTGTCCTGTGGGCCGTCGCAGCTAAGAGAGAGCTGCTGCCGCTGAGTACCCGCACCTTTGCCAACTCCACATCATCGTGATTTGCCCTGGGGGCTGCCGCAGCTAAGAGAGAGCTGCTGCCGCTGAGTGCCCGCACCTTTGCCAACTTTGCATCATTGTGATTTGTCCTGTGGGCTGCCGCAGCTAAGAGAGAGCTGCTGCCGCTGAGTGCTCGCACCTTTGCCAACTTTGCATCATTGTGATTTGTCCTGTGGGCTGCCGCAGCTAAGAGATAGCTGCTGCCGCTGAGTGCTCGCACCTTTGCCAACTTTGCATCATTGTGATTTGTCCTGTGGGCCGCCACAGCTAAGAGAGAGCTGCTGCCGCTGAGTGCTCGCAGCTTTGCCAACTTTGCATCATTGTAATTTGTCCTGTGGGCCGCCGCAGCTAAGAGAGAGCTGCTGCCGCTGAGTGCTCGCACCTTTGCCAACTTTGCACCTTTGTGATTTGTCCTGTGGGCCGCCGCAGCTAAGAGAAAGCTGCTGCCGCTGAGTGCCCCCATTTTTGTCAACTTTGCATCATCGTGAGTCGTCCTGTGGGCCGCCGCAGCTAGGAGAGAGCTGCTGCCGCTGTGGGCCCACCACGGAACTGCACGACGCGAGTCATCGCCACCACCAGCCCGGGCTGCCGCAGCCGAGTGCTGCCGCCGCTGAGGGCCCGCCTGTCCCCGAGTGCCCGAATCATTGTGAGTGCACGTTGCGGACCACTGCAGTCGAGAACTGTGGTCGCCGGGAGTCCGCCTGTCACCGTCTCTGCTTCTTCGAGAAGCTACGTGCTGTGTCCCCGTCCAACGGCACGTATCTGGTGCGCAACAGGTCGCGTAGACCCAGGCCTTGAACTCAGTCAGTGCCACGTTCTGGTGAATACGTTATTGCCTTTTTAAGTCCCTACTGATTTACGTGCATTGTGACTGGTTAAAATGCTTTTGAGAGTCTCGTGCTAAACCTTAGATAAAGATACTATTTTTCTATACCTACTTGAGTTGTGTCCTTTTGTGGTGTCGTTACTGCCTTATTGTGCATTGTCATAAATGCTTCACACACTGCCTCTGAGATAGGCCTAACTGCTCGTGCTACGTTACCACCGGGTTGACCAGGGGTTATCAAAGGGGGTAGGCCACTTGCCCTGACTTAGGAAGAAGTGTCCATATTTGGACATTGGCGCCAGCCATGGCCAACTAGAGACCCCCATTTCTAACACTTACTGAGTAGGGAAACCTCTGCAGAGGAGAGCACATGACGTGATAGATTGAAGATGGGTACTTGTTTCAGTTGTTCACCCGTGTTTAATAGTTCTGGGGGCCCCATTGGTAATGTTTCCTCCTGGTCTGGCACTCACCTGGATACTGACACCAGGCTTTCCCTCTGCCTTTCTGGCCTTTCTATAAAAAAGGTTGTCCTGGGTGTGGGTCTAAGCGGCATGGTCCCGCCTGTGCGTCTAAATCGTCTGAGCCACGTGAAGATTCTAAGAAAGAAATGGGTTGATTCTTTCTGAATATGCCCCACGTATTCTGCCTATTGTAGCTTGTTGTGCTGGATTAGTAGTCCTCTCTCAGGTAAGGGTAAGCCTTCTCCTTTGTGAAGTTTTTTATATCTTTGGTCACTTTATCAACCTTCTTCTTAAGTTCGTGGGAATTGAATTCTTCTACACTTTTGTTCAATTTATCCGGAAGAGCCCTTGCTCCTGCTGTCCCTTCACCTCCCAATAGTTCTTTTTCTAACTCTTCTATCTCTTATAGTTCTGATTTTGCGTGTTCAAGTATTGTCTCCCCACCAAGCACCATCCAATGGCGTGAGCAGGTCATAGAGATCTGACTGGACCTGTTCTTGAATTTGGGGTCTTCTCTAAAGATCCCTGGTACGTTTCTCACTTGCAGCCCTTGTGGTATGATTCCGGCTTTTAGGTACTCAGTGAGCATTCGTGCATGTAGATCGGTTCACATGCTTTTTCTTGGCATTCTCTAGTTTTTCAATAAGAAGCTGTTTTGGACTTACTGATCTACTTGGTTGTGTAGAAAATAATTAGGGGCCACTTATAATCTTTGCAATGTACTCATCAGTGTATAGTGGTGCTTCTCTGTCTGACATTCTACACACAAGGGAACAAGTTAAATCCTTTGTTGAACAGAGTAAGTTAAAATGTTCAACACAATTAATTCCCTTGCGGTGCAGCCACCGCTCAACTTATGTATCTGAACAAGGGTTACCGTTCTCAAAAGGAACCAGGGTATTAATATTGTAACAAAGAACAACGGTTTATGCGGCCTATGTATTTAGATATGTGTTAGGTAAGAAGCCCGATGGCAAATATTTGTGTGGGCGGTGAATGTCAGAAGGAGAAAAATTATACTTTTCACACAAAAAGTACACATAAAAGTGTGTGATGTCCTAAGTGAAATAGAACCTTACAAAGGGGAGGGGTGTTGATGAATGGTAAAATGGTTTCTATGTAAAACAAGCGACCACAATACAATATGTTTAGATAAACAGTCAGTCCACTAGTACAATGGTAAAAGCCTGTGAGGGTGGTTTGTTTGTAGAATGTGTCGACGACGAGTATCCTTTTTCCTTCTCTCTCCTACCTCAGTCTTGAGCCACATTAATTCCCTGGTGTTTCCACTGATCACATTGGCAGTCCAGTGGCCCTACTGAGGTATTTTTAATACAGGCGCCAACTGAGCCATCTACAATTCCCTCTTTTTTCTGTTTTGGCAGTTCAAGTCATTTTCCCTTATCACTTTTTTCCAGGTGTTCCATGCTATAAGGTCCTGATGAGACCCCCTCATTACCCATGGGGTTAAAACGTCATCAACACACTCTACAACCGACCCACCCTCACAGACTTTTAGCATTGTACTAGATGACTGACTGTTTATCTCAACATATTGTATTGTGGTCATTTGTTTTACATAGAAATCTTTTTACCACTCACCAACACCCCCTCCCCTTTGTCAGGTTCTATTTCACTTGGGACACCGCACACTTATATGTGTACGTTTTTTGTGAAAAATATCATCACTCAGTAAAATTGTCTGTTTGATAACCACATCTAGTGTATGACTCTGATTCTCCTTGTGACATTCACCTTCCACACAAATATTTTCCATTGGGCTGCCTACCTATCAAGTATCCAAATACATAGGCAGCAGGAACCGTTGGTCTTTGTTACAACCTTCTCACTTGTCAGCTTTGTTACTCCTGATCTACACTAGTCACGCTGTTACCATTTCTCAAGTGTTGGTAAGTAGGGATAGAAAAGGTACCCCAACTACCATGATGCCTTGCAAATCCAGCTCAACACAAGGTACTAGACTCCTTTTGCCCCATCTTACTTGTCAGCCATTTTACTACTGATCTACACTAGTCATGCACCTTACCCTTTCTCAACTGTTGCTAAACTGATATTGAACTGTCTACAACAGTTCAATCTGATATTGAACTGTCTACAACTACCGTGAGGCGTTGTCATCTCAACTCTAACCAAGATGCTAGACTGCTTTTGCCCCTTCTCACTTGTCGGACATCTCACTACCCAGCTACACTAGTCATGCGGCTTAACTTTTTCCAACTGTTGCTAAAGTGAGATTTAATAGCTACTACTACTACCATGAGGACTTGTCACTCCGACTAAGGGCCTGATTACGATGTCGTTAGAAAGGTCATCCCAGAGCCGTCCGGAGTCGGACATTCCAACCGACTCATACTGGGATCCGGTTTAACCAAACAACGCAAAACCCTTTACTTACCGAACAACTCGGTCACTCCGAATCCATCTTCATTTTCCAAGCGAGAAGCCTCCAGATACGTAGAATCTAGTCATCTGGAGGCATTTTCCAGGGCCAATTCCGAATGCCCAAGTACGATGTGTACTTCCTATGTGCCGAATCGGTCGCCACAACCAACACGTCAGATCGTCCGGAAGGGGAGTATTTCAGCTCCGAATCACACCACAACACAAATCCTGCAAACAAGACAGTGCAGCCATGTATCCCATCACGACATCAGAACCATGCTAGACAATGGTGAAACCGCGGCCCGCATCCTCCAGGACCTGTCGGCCGCCTTCGACAGGGTCTGCCACCACACCCTACGCTCGCCCACACCACCCACTCGCCCGCATCTCCCGACTGCACAACCTCAACATCATCTCCTACGCCGACGACACCCAGCTGATCCTCTCCCTCACCAGAGACCCTCAAACAGCCAAAACCAACCTCCACGAGGGAATGACGGCCATCGCCGACTGGATGAGAAACAGCCAGCTGAACTCAGATAAAACGGAGGTCCTCATCCTCGGGTCCACCCCCTCGGCTTGGGACGAGAGCGTCCGTCTTCCTCCCTTCCGCTCCAAAGCCACCGAGATCATCTGCGGCGTACCCCAGGGCTCATCCCTCAGCCCCACGCTGTTCAACATCTACATGGCCCCGCTCGCCCGCATCTCCCGACTGCACAACCTCAACATCATCTCCTACGCCGACGACACCCAGCTGATCCTCTCCCTCACCAGAGACCCTTAAACAGCCAAAACCAACCACCACGAGGGAATGACGGCCATCGCCGACTGGATGAGAAACAGCCAGCTGAACTCAGATAAAACGGAGGTCCTCATCCTCGGGTCCACCCCCTCGGCTTGGGACGACTCCTGGTGGCCCTCCTCACTAGGAACGGCCCCCACACCCACCGACCATGCACGCAACCTAGGGGTCATCCTCGATTCCACCCTCTCCATGACGAAGCAGGTCAACGCCGTCTCCTCCTCCTGCTTCAACACCCTCCGTATGCTTCGCAGGATCTACAAGTGGATCCCCACCGAAACCAGAAGGACGGTCACCCAGGCTCTCGTCAGCAGCAGACTGGATTACGGAAATGCCCTCTACGCCGGAGCCTCGGCAAAACTCCTCAAACGGCTCCAACGCATCCAGAACGCTTCAGCAAGTCTGATCCTCGACATCCCGCGCCGCAGCCACATCACACCCCGCCTGAAAGACCTGCACTGGCTCCCTGTCAACAAGAGGATAACCTTCAAGCTCCTCACCCACGCACACAAAGCACTCCACAACACCGGACCAGCATACCTCAACTGCCACCTCAACTTCTACACCCCCACCCACCAGCTCCGCTCCACCGACCACGCCCTCGCCACCGTCCCCCGCATCCGAAGAGCAACCACCGGCGGCAGATCCTTCTCCCACCTCGCCGCCAAGACATGGAACACCCTCCCCCTCCACCTACGGCAGACACAGGACCTACTGACCTTCAGGAGACTCCTCAAGACCTGGCTATTCGAACAGTAGCAGCCCCCCCCCCTCCCCTCAGCGCCTTGAAACCCTCACGGGTAAGTAGCGCGCTTTACAAATATAATGATTGATTGATTGATCACTCACGTCATCGCCATACTCTACACCTACAAAGAATACTACCACCCCAACCATCACGATCGTCGCAGAAGGTAAGTCCGACACCTACCTATACAGAATAACTTAACTACCCCAACAAAGACAACAGAAGAGAAAGCAGAGGTGAAACTACAGTTAATTTTGGGGTGGGTTGAATACTTGCAGCAATGTAGAGGCAATTGGGGTGGGGAAATAGTTCCAGCAATTCAGACATAAGGGGGGTTCAGGGGGGCTAATACTCCCAGCAATGTCCTGCCAAAATTGGAAGGTGGAGGTCTAACACTCTCATCAATGCAGAGGTAAAACTGGGGTTGGAGGCAAATACCCCGAGCAATGTTTTGGCAAATTCTGGATTGTGGGGGCAAATACCCCCAGCAATGTTGAGCCAATCTGGGCTTTGGGTGGCAAATACCCCTAGTAATGTAGATGCAAATACCCCTAGTAATGTAGATGCAAATCTGGGGATTGGGGGCAAATAACCCTAATAATGTAGGTACAAATTTGAGGTTTTGGGGCAAAACCCCCGGTAATGTTGATGCAAATCTGGGGTTTCGGGGCAAATACCCCAGTAATGTAGGTGCAAATCTGTGGTTTGGGGTACAAAACTCCCAGTAATGTAGTTACAAATCTGGGATTTGGGGGCAAACACCACAGTAATGTTGGTGCAAATCTGGGGTTTGGGGTGCAAAACCCCCAGTAATGTAGTTACAAATCTGGTGTTTGGGGGCAAATACCCCCAGTAATGTAGGTGCAAATCTGTTGTTTGGGGTGCAAATACCCCCAATTAATGTAGGTGCAAATTTGGGTTTTGGGGGAAAAAAAACAGTAATGTAGGTGCAAATCTGGGGTTTGGGGCAAATATCCCAGTAATGTAGGAGCAAATTTGGGGTTTGGGGGCAAATACCCCTAGTAATGTAGATGCAAATCTGGGGTTTGGGGGCAAATACCCTAAGCAATGTGTACGTGAACAATGTAACTGGTGCACATGCAAAGTGCCTCAATACATACAGATGGAGGACATGCTGCAGGAATGTATAAATAAACAAAAACAAAAGTCATTTTCCATTGAATGCATTCCCATACTGTTGCAGCAAAATTAACTGGCAACTTTGAGGAATGGGCAGAGTGGAGATGTAAGTGCTCTAGGAACCTTTAAAAAACAAACAAAGCATCATCATCTACTAAGTGGACCCTTAAAAAGCTGTGAAATACTAGGGGGCTAATGCGCAAACAAGACAGACCAGCCACCTACAGCAGCTCAAGTACTGTGTGTGTGTGTGTGTGAATCTCAACCTGGGCTGACACACACGATGGGGGGGTCAAAGACCATACAGCCCTCTGGGTGCTGAGTCCAATCAGAAAGTGTTCACCATACCCTTGGATTGGCCATGCTGGCAATCGAGCACTGGTTGATGGTCTGGTGCACCCAGGTCACCTGTGGGCCACGTTTTTTGGGCCTTCATAAACCACACTAAGAGACTGACTCCTTTACACAGTCCCCACCACGCCACTGCAATGTGGTGCCAGGATTTTCTCAGCTCACCACCTGTGCTGTAAATTGATGCTGGGGGAAAGCCTTTGGAGCTTTCTCATCTTGGTGCACTGCCTTACATGCCTTGACAGAGGTAGTGTCATCTCCCCCACACAGCCATCACTTTCAGGTCACGGCAGGTGCAGGGAGGCTGCGTTGTATGTAGGGGCCTTGCAGGGAGGCAAGTCACATCTGGACAGTCTGACCTACACACCACCCCCTTGATCAGCAGCAGTGTGCCTTATTTAAAAAAAAACATTTCACAGGTAAAACCACAGAGGCCAGAATAAATGAGATGATCACAGATTGTGTGCCAATTACTTTCAGAGTGCCTGAGCATCATTGTGGTCCCAATCAGAACATGGGTCCATAGCATGTTGTGTATGTACAATGATGGAATTTCATCTCAGGTAGGTAAATTTACCAGGCTAAATACTAGGGGAAACACATATTTTACAGTGGAACAGGAATTGCCATAACCACACATATGTATGTATCACAAACTGAATGAATGACTCCACCACAACACACACTGAAACATTGCAGGGCAACAGAACTGCAATGTACTCACATTAGTATGACATTGTGATGTGCCTGTGTACAGTAAAGCACAGAGGATATTGCCCCAGACAACACACATGTCCACAGACCCAGCTACTCTGTCCGGGCTTCAGTATCTCCAAATACAACAACACAGAAGTGGTTGTGTCACAGTTGTCAGGTGAAAGATTTGTAGACCAAATCCATCATGGATATGAAAGAAGCATGAGCTAACAACAATGTAGGATATAGCCACCATGTGTGGACTGGTGCCTCTGCACACAATTCCCAATCTGTATGCGTCTACGGTCATCTTTGGAAAATGTAATACGAAGCAAGTCAGCATCTAGCTTTCAGGCTGCAGTGTGTGCAGGAAAATAATAATCCCATTTTGAATTTGCAGATTGTGTCCTGCACAGCAGTAGAAGCAAGCAGGAGTCTCAGGACGTAGGATTCACAAACAGTATTGGTGTGTCTAGTGCACAGCTCATTGTGTAAGGTAAGCTGCCAGCACGGGTGAGGATGCTAGGGGGAGGTGGCTCAATCTGTGGCTCACCAACACAATTGACAGAGTCATTCTCAAGCCAGGGGATATGGGTATATCTTGTGAGGATGAAAGACATGTGCAGAATGAAGTCTGCCTTGTCCACATTTGGCACTGAAACACTGTCAAAAATTCTGTAGAAACATCAAGGAGACCTTCAATAAACACAGATTACCATCAGGCCCCAGGGAAGTATCTAATGGGCACAATGGGAGCCCTCATGGACACACACAAGGGCCACCCTTGCAAAACCAGATCAGAGGCACCAACATTTTGAGAATACAAACACTTATGGAACAGGGTGTACTGTTCTAATGTCACATGTGTGTTTGCTTACAGTACAATGTGTTTTCCTCAGCACAGCCAGAGAGATCATCACAATGACTCTATCTCCCTTGGTGTCCCCATACCTCAGACATTCAAAGTCAGAATGCCAGCAATACCCATGTGTGTAGTGTGCTGGCAAGTGTGGCGATGCGTTTTGGAGTAGTCTGACCCCAGCTGGCACAACAACACACATCCATGACTTGAACATTGATGGGGCTGTACCCCTCTAAGGAATGGACTGTCATACAGTGTTCCAGAATCATGATATTGCAAATTTAACAATCACCACATCCATCCCAGGGCAGTTTCCATTGGCAAGAATGACCAATAACTGAGTACAACTACCTACAAAGGGTGAAATGACACATATGCCAACACACTCAGATAAGGCTATGTGGAGCATACTTTTCCTGTGATGCCAATAGGTCTTGCATATGACAGTGTACTCAAAGTGGCCATTAAAACAATAAGTCATGAACCTCCATTGGCAGACAGCAAGCTGCAGACAACACATTCCACATCTTCATATTTACTCAGGCAACTGTTTCTGACTACTTACATACACAAATTCTAAACATATATACATAGCAACATTACCTCATGGCCTGCATGAACTCTACTTGTGCAGGTATGAACCCTCTCATATCCGATCCAAAACCCCATCCGCCTTAGCTGCATTCAGCCGCAACCTAGCTTCCAGCTTCCCCTGCCACCGAGCCACCTCCCGAGACAGCCGAGCCGGTGACAGCCATTGCGGTAAGCAAGGCGAGCGCGGCTGTTGTTAGTTGGCGACTGCAGAGTGCGTGCCCTAGGTGGTACCGCGGAGGTGGCACAACCAGGCATGGGCGCAGCCTGCGGCACTGCCTGGTGGGCCCCGCTGCTGGGGGTCCGGCTCAGCACACAGCACTGGGCACTGGAGGGAAATGGGAAAAGCACTGAACTCAGAGGCAAAAAGGGAAAGGGAAAGGGGAAAGGGCTGCAGAGCAAGAGCGGCAAGAGTCTTTCCCTTCATCTTCAAACCCTTCCCCTAAACCCCCACTCTACCGAGCCAGTGATGATGTTTCCGGTGTTGGCAGCAGTAGTGTGGGGGGCAGTCTGTGTTGCTCCACCTGCCTCCAGCCTCCACCAGCCACATTTGTGCCGCAGCTAGGCCCCCCTCAGTAGTGCAAGTAGCACAACAGGCCGCTCGCCGCTCCCCAAAGCCTCTCACAGCTGCCCAAATGTTGCCTATAGCCCTCCAAACAACTTCTACCGCCTCAGTATTCCCTCCAGACACAGCAAGGAGGCAACCTGTTTACCCTTTCACCAACTGATCTCTGGAAACTGCATTATTGAACATCGCTTGGTGTTTGGCGCCAGCCCTCTCAGCAGACAGCAGCACTTGCCCCTAGCAATGCAAGTTGCAAGACGCACAGCACTGACCACGTGCCCACTGTCCAAAAGGGACAGCAGCTGGTGGCCGCTGAAGAGTGAGCCCTCATTAGGGCAGCAGAGGCAGTGGAGGTGCCCACCCAGGCTGGGTGCAGCTGCCAAGAACACACCAAGCTTCATTCATATCAGATCTCCACAGCATATCATGAGATCAGGTGCATACAAGGAGGCCCCACCCTCAAAAACAACTCACAAAAGGAATCACCAGCTATTAGAGGGCACTATGGACAAACCACAGTTGAAAATCAGGCCAGATCCACAGTTAGACAGTTTCTTAATAAAAATAGACCCCGACACAGACACCCCTAGCACCACTGCAGCCCAAGGCCTTCAGACACCTCTTCAACTGCTTCAAATACACCAACCACACGATAGTGGCAATAACAGGGAAAGCCCAGGCACTGGGGTGGAACAATTTACAACAGCCGCCACAGGGCCGAATCCGCAGTGCCAAATCACATGCCGGTCTCAGAATCCCCAGCTCCCAGTCAAGCTTGTCGATGGCTGATGTAACTGCAACCTAAGAGCATGGTCCAAAGCAAGCGAGGCGACCCTCCCCTGAGCGGGCTGATGGCAGCAAAACAGAGCCGCTCACCCCTGGAAGCACGCACCAAAGGAGGAATAAGGGAGGCAATTGCACCACAACTGAGGCACTAACTATATGGGAGTTGGACAGCCCGTGGTTGCAAAAACTGCAGCACAAACTTAACCGGACCTCCCGAAGGAATTGGAGCCTAAATCCACACTACCAACGAACAACTCTGAAATAGAACACCAAACACCACCACCAACAACTAAACCAGTGAGGACACAAAGATATGAGCCTGAGGACCAAGAACTGCTTTCGTACCTCGGTGCGAAAGAATGGTAGGACCTGCTGGCGATCTACACTCAGGACTCACCAGCTAAATACGAGAGCGTTGACTTAGAAGAACCAAATGCACGAGGGCATCAGGAACCAGGAGAGACCCACGTGGTGGACATACCAACCACAGACACAGGACCAGGAGGGCCACCGGAGGAGGTACACATAACAGAACCTATAAGTGCCTGGACAAGCCTGCTAAAAACAGTGCAAGTCCTGGTGGAGGCTCTTCAATATCAATCAGATAAAATGGACAAGCAGCTAACCCTACTGAACACCTTGGCAGTTTTTGCTCTAAATACCTTTCTTCAAACCACACAGGAACACACACAAGCCAACTAACCAAGCTGTGGATGTGGCCCCATTATGGACAAACTAGCTCCCCTCCATGCTGAGCAACCTGTGCACACAACTAAAAAGAGCATCCCAGTGCCCAAACACGCTGTCTCCAGAAGACAAACTCATCCCAGTGACACAAGAAATTACGGCAACACATCAGGCTACACACAAGGCTACTACCCAGGAAGAAGTGCCCCACTCCACCGAAACTGCCTCCAAATATAATGCAATAAAAGAGGGCCAGAAAAAAGAAACAACACTTAATCAACCTGTAGGACCTTTCCTGAGCCACCAACAGGATAATAAAATAAGCGCAAGGCAAAGATGCGCCCAAAGAAGGAAAGGTTGAAATCAAAAACCAGGCCCAAACCATGAAGGCCTTATGTGCCTCTTTAGGCCAATATCAGCTCAAAACCAGACAACTCAAGAAACTCCAAATACACCGGAAGAGAGCCATAATCACACCATAGACGCAGAATCAGGATCTAACTAAAACCACCCCAGAGAAACTTCCTGTGCAGAAACGCTGTGGCTATCCATGAAGGACGTGAAGGAAGATACACAACCTTTCTACTTCAACAGCAACATCAATAACTGCCGAAGCGAGGGATATGCAGCAGGAAACACCACTAACAGCCCACTGGCCGAAACAAACTCAACACACCCGCAACCTAGCAATTTATTAATAACATCCTCCAACTATCGAACTGACAAGGCCCTCCAGGCAATCACGACAAGCCCTAATAGCCACAACCACCTACACACAGACTCCAGGGAGCCAAACTGCACAAAGAATAACAAACCTCACCCCACAAGCACAAGTAAAACTCCAGCTGCTTCCATCACACAACCAAGCATTTAAGGGAGGCCGGAAGCTCCGGCCCTACCAAAGCAAGATCGGAACAGCTTGGGAACCCTCCGGCTGGAAAACATGGGTCAATCACCCTGAA
The DNA here is from genome assembly GCA_963921515.1 of Calotriton arnoldi. Taxonomy (NCBI): domain Eukaryota; kingdom Metazoa; phylum Chordata; class Amphibia; order Caudata; family Salamandridae; genus Calotriton; species Calotriton arnoldi. The sequence goes on from CAWUFW010011569.1 coordinate 541,528, forward strand.
TCGAACCCAACCTAAACAATCACAACAGAGAAAGAAGTACAGCAGCCATCACGCACCCGGCCTTACCAGGAGCATCAGGCAACAAGATTATCGTCCAGTCCTTAAAAAAACATAAGACCACCGTGACCGGGAACCCTGGCAGGGAAGCCAACACCCTCACGTTCAAACCTGAATATACATCAAAAGGCCCACACAACATCTTGAATCGAGGGAATATATTATGCTTGCTGTCTCACATAACAACTTTGAATGATGGTTTCAATAGAATTCATCCAATGCAAAGACTCCATGGTAGGTGAAGACACAAAGACAACATGGAGAACGTCATCCACTGCACAAAAAATACTCTCAGAAAGCTGCATCTTCAGAAGCTGGGGGATAAGCATCACTCCTTATACCGAGCCCGGCTTGTTAATCCCAGGGCACATAAATACCGCACAAGAAGACCCAAAAAGAACTGTAACATCAGTGCTTAGAGAAGCAGCAGGGCACTCTCCAACTAATAAAGAACATCCTCAAGACATTAGCAGAAGCTGCCTGGAACCCACATCGCCACTGTTTTGGCAAGCAGACCTGAGATGGATTTCAAGGACAATTTCCAATCACCAATTATCAGCGCCAAAAGCTCCCTACGGATATGCTCATGGAACGTCAAAGGACTGGCCAGCAAAATGTCAGACCCAGATTTTGCCACCTATCAAAGGACATTTGACATCATAGCACTACAGGACGCCTGGCTGACAGATCCTCCTCAACTTCAAGGATATCTGTGCTTCTTCACCCCAGCCCTTAGGGGGGCAAAATTCGGCCACCGCCAGGGCGGCCTTCCAACTTACGTCTCCAATACAAGTACATCAACAGCCCGCGCAATCGGTCCAGCCTCTCCAGCAACCATGGAAATACATTTTCTAACCCCGTCCACAACACCAGGAAAAAAGAGAACTGACATCATAATAATAAACGCTTATGTCCACCCAAAAAGGAAAACCAAGGCAGCAAAAAACTTCAGCGAGTTCCTGGAGGCATGCATAAGCGGAGGGGCAACAACAGACATTATTCTCACTGGGGACTTAAACCTTAACCTAATGGGGTCCACTACAGATGACGAAATGTCCACTCAAAACTCAATCTGGAACATTCCTCCGCAGGGGAAACTCCCACCAGCCAAAACTGGCAAGCACCTACTTGAGGACATTTGAATACCTCAACCTCAGAGCAATTAACGGCAGATCTGCCGGCGACAACCCTCCTGCAATCACTCACTATTCATCATCAGTAAATTCTATATAATATTACACTTTTGTCTCCTTATCTTTATTCAACCAAATCTCCTCATTCCAGCTGGGCGATAAAGCTGACAGCGATCACCGCACTCAAGAAATTACGCTCCGAACAAACATGCCTGCACTTGATAGGTCTCGGACCCTCCGTGGAACAGAGTTTACAACCAACTACAGAAGAATCAAATTTGCACAAGCAGCAGACGGGAGCCTGTTGCAAAATGCAACATTCCACTTTGAGTTACGGGTCGGATCTAGCAAAACTGAGAAGTGGGAGAACTTCACCACAACAATGGCATTTTAAGCCGTCCCGATGTTATGTTATGTTATGACTGAGTTTTGTAAAGAGCGCAACTGCCCCAGCTAAGGGGTGTCCCAGCGCTGGCAACTGCAGATGTTGAAAAAGGCGACTGAGAGAGAGAACACCGGGCCTATAGTGTCGGGAAGAGATGAGTTTAATTGCTTTATGGAATGCAGTGTGATTGTTGATACTTCTGATACAGACAGGAAGAGAGTAGAGTTTCGCAGCGAGGACGCGAAAAGAGCGCCCTCCCGCACGCACTTTCCTAACCTGGGGGAAAACAGAAAGATGCTGGCCCATAGATCGTAATTGTTGTGTGGGTGTGTAAAGTGAGAGGAGATTCACCAAGATGTCCGGGGAGTGGAGATTCAGGATTCTGTGAGCGATGCAGAGAGACTTAAACTCTATGCATATCGCCACCGGCAGCCAATGTAGTCTGCGGATGGCATTAGTTGTCGGACAGGCTCTCGGTAGGCCAAGTAGAGTCCTGGCAGACACATTTTGTGCCCTTTGCAAGCGGAGGATCTCAGCTGTATTAGTCCCTAGATAAAGTGAACTGGCGTAGTCCAGCCTCAATAGAATGGTGGCCTGGATGATGACTTGACGGACTGTGGGGTCAAAGAAACCCAGCAGTGGTTTGAGCCCGTGCAGAAGTCCGAAACAGGTCCCAGTTACCATTTTAGTTTGGACCTGAAAGTTAAGGGCAGAGTAAACCCATACTCCCATGTTTTTGACCGCCTTTTTAGGGGCGGGAGAACCGCCCAGAGTTGAAGGCCACCAGTGCTCGCTCCACAGCTCAGTGTCTCTCCCCACTAGCAGAATCTCAGATTTGCTCGCATTTAGCTGGAGACAGTTGGTAGTCATCCAATCAGCTATGGCTGTTAAATTGCTCCTGAACTGAAGCATGTCCTGCCCAGAGTCGTCTGATAGTGCCACCACTAGCTGGGTATCGTCAGCATAAGATACCACAGTTAGACCTCTACTCCTGGCTACTGCTGCTAATGGTTGAACGTGTAAGTTGAATAGAGTTGGGCTCAGAGTTGAGCCCCGCGGAACCCCTTGTTCGATAGCTTATGCCTGGGAGCTGAAACGAGGGACCGGCACTTGAAAGGTTCTCTCAGATAAAAAAGAGGCAAACCAGCCTAAAGCCGGGCCTCAATGCCAGACTCCTCCAGACGCTGCAACAGAATCTGGTGGGATACAGTGTCGAACGCAGTGCTCAGATCCAGTAATATCAGTGCTGACGTTCGCCCGGCATCTAATGCATCCCTCAGATGTTCGGTTACAGCTAGGAGGGCAGTCTCCGTGCTATGACCAGGGCGAAAACCATTCTGAGACGGGTCAAGCAGATTGTTATTTTCTATGAATATTGTAAGAATGGAATTGATATAGGTCTCGGTGATCTTAGATACCCATGGCAGGAGAGAGATAGGGCGAAAACTCTCAGGTTTGGATGCATCCAATGTAGGTTTCTTTAATAAGGGAACCACCATGGCCGGTTTCCAGGCCCAGGGGACTACCGCTATGGATAGGGACATATTGATCAGCTTACAAAAAGGCGAGAGAAGCAGAGGCAATGATTTAAGGAATTGCTCTGGTTTAAGAGGGTCTGCAGGAGAGCCTGATTTAACTTTCTTACATATCGTATGCATCTCCTCTTAGGAGATTGATGGGAAGAGAGTGTGGGGGTAGCATGAGGCCTATATACAGGGCATGTTCTAATTGTGGTGTGGGAGAAGGTCTTGTAGATGTTCTCGACCTTATTAATGAAGAAGGTGGCGAGATCTTCACATTGCTGGTTGGAGGAGAGAGGGGGGCTTTGGGTTGCCCTGCAGCTTTAAGATCTTTAAGTATTGTGAATATGCATTTAGCAGGGTTACTGCTATTTCTGATCTCGTCGGCAAAGTAGGCCGCCCTTTTCTTCTGGATGGCCCTGTGGTAGTTTTTAATGGCTTCCCGATACTGCCCGTTCAAAACTGGGTCGTAGTCCCGTCTCCACGCCCGTTCCAACCTTTTGCAGGCTTTCCGAACCGTGGCCAGATTACTATTATACCAAGGGCTGGATTGGCTGTTACGGCTCTGCGACCACTTGACAGGGATAAGCGTGTCAAGGGAATGCAGAATCCAATCAGATAAGGCTTTTTCGGCCGCATCTGGGTCATCTGGCAAGCTATGTGTATGCATGAGGACGAGGGCATGAAACTGTTCAATGTCAAGTTTATGCCAGGGGCATTTTAGGACCGAATTCCGGGCTGCCCTCTGGGGGGGCTCTACTCTCAGAAGTGCCATGGGTACAAGGTAGTGGTCAGACCAACTCATCGGGATAGGTGGGTTGACTGTGAGCATGGATAGATTGGAGAAGACAGGATCTAGCAGGTGTCCAGCAGAGTGCGTGCAGCCTAGGACATGTTGTGTAAGCTGGAGGGCGGCAAGATCTGCTAGAAAACTGCCTATGTCACGATCAAACCAGAGCCACATTAGCATGAAGCACATGCAAAATCACAAAAAAATGAAATTAAGCTCATCAAAAACTCAATCTATCGCACAATGAGACATCGCTGATACAATCCAACCGACAAAAGACACCTAGCTTTGCTATGACAGCAAAAGGTGCAGTTAAGAAGACAAACATGGGAGGCTAACAGATCCACAGAGGATGAGCTCTGGGCAAAACTACATGCTGACACCAAACAGAATAATAGTGCAAGATTCTGGGGAACAATAAACTGCTTCATCCACCCCTCACATGAGGGAATCTCATCTAACATCTTGGAAGAAGACTGGGTAAGCTACCTCATGGCCCATTTCCATCAAGAAAACAAACCCCTGGCCACAGAATCAGAAACCACACTTAACCCAGGAGGTGTGCCACTGGAGATTCACCAGGTGGAGTGCAGAGCCACAGATCCTGAAGCACTAGGGGGGAATCTGCCAATGGCTGCAACCTTAAGCAGCAAAATCAGGACAATCAAGCAGCAAATAGGAAAGGGAAGGAGAGAGGGGGCCTGGGCCCTAATGGTATTCTACCGGTTCTGTACAAACAGGATGCAGACCTCTGGGCCAAGGCCCTTTGACCTTTCTTCACCAAAATAAGACTACTAGTCACACTCCCACGCTCCTGGAGAGGATCGATAATCTCCCCAATCTTCAAGTCAGGTCACAAGTCTTTGCCAAAAAACTACCGACTAGTGGCACTCCTGGATAACGAGGCAAAATACTTTGCGGGAACACTATTAGAAGAGCTGCAGGCTTGGGTCGACGAGAAATCAGCTATTCCCCTGAACCAGACTGGCTTTGCAAAATCCGTCAGAACAACAACAAACATCCTAGCCATGGCAATGCTAATCGACAAGGCGGTATCAAGAAAAATGCCACTACACCTATGTTTCATTGACTAGAGGGCCGCCGTTGACCATGTAAATCATAACAACCTGTGGGCTAAATTGGTGAGCTGGGGCATGCCACAGACTCTGTTAAACCTGATAATTAATTTGCACACAGACACATGGCTACAGATAAAGCTGGGTGACGGATCCTTTCTGTCAAGGCGCATACCGACTGAGAAGGGGCTCAAACAGGGATGTGCTTTAGCCCTGATCCTGTTCAACCTGTTCCTAGCAGACCTCGTCCCGGCACTAAACAACTGCGACTCACAGGCACCAAGACTAGGGGCCATATGTATCAAGCCAAATTGCATTCGCAAACGCCGAAATTCGCAGAATTTCGGCGTTTGCGAATGCAATTTTGCTTAGAGGTATGTATGAAGTCAAAACTGCCTCGCAAAATAAGGAATCGCAAAATTTGCGATTCCCTATTTTACGATTGCATTTAAGGAATCGCAAATTGCGATTCCTTAAATGCAATTTAAGAAGCACCAAAAAAGTGCAATTTGACCTTAAGGAATCGCAAATTACCACCAACTTCAGGTTGGTGGTAATTTACGATTCCTTTGAAAAATGCACTTTTTGCATTTTTCAAAGTGCCATGTGGCGCACATACATGCCCTTAGGGCATGTATGTGCGCCACATCTGCACCCATGCTCATTTCAGGGGTGCAACAGGGTGTCCTTTAGACACCCTGGCACCCTTGAAATTGCATTCTCAATTTGCGATTCTCTAATTGGGAATCGCAAATTGCGAATGTCTTCCCATTCATTCCTATGGGCCTCTAGGCCCATAGGAATGAATGGGGAGGTATTCCTTAATTGCGAATCGCACTTTGCGATTCGCAAATAAGGAATATGTAGGATTCGCAAAATTTATTGCAAATCCTACATACATCTCGTTTTGCGATTCTCAAATAGCGATTCTCTAAAATTCGCTATTTGAGAATCGCAAAACCAAACTTTCATACATATGGCCCTAGGTGGCTTAGTACTGCCATGCCTCCTCTATGCGGACGACATAGTCCTGATCAGCCATACACAGGTGGGTCTACAACATCTCTCCACCATGCAGGAATACTCCGAAGGCATCGGCCTAATGATCAACCTGGAGAAAACAAGGACTATGACGATCAGAAAAAACCTAAAGAAATCTTCAACTTGGTCCTGGGGCAGCACACACATAGAATCTGCACCGGAATATAAATATCTGGGTGTGACTATTGATAAAGAAGGCCACTTTACTCCCCCAAAAAACTGCATCAGACACAAAGGCCTCGCCCTGGCAGTCTCAATAAAGGACCTTAACTCCAAACTGAGCAGCCCATCGATATTGCCCTTGGCCCAGGTGGTACGCGCCAAACTCCTTCCAACAATCGCCTACGGCTGCGAAGCACAGAGGGGCAGGGACTCAAAAGTACTGGACAATGCAGTCACAACACCGTACAGGATCATTTTCGGCCTGCCCAAATACACCCCGCCCGCACAGATAAGGCTAGGATTTGGCCTACAGAAACAGTACCTGGCAAGACAAAGGGCGTATATTACCACCTGAGACAAAGTCCGGAATGCCGGCCCAGGAACTCTAAATCAATACTTGTGAAAAGAGCTACTACTGCAAGCTGCATCACCCGCTTCAAAATACCTCAAAAACAGCCTAACTCAACTTTGGGACACTCCCACCAACAATACTATTTTCAAAAAACTGGTATGGAAAACGGTCAAGCATCTCTCGTGGATTGAGTACAAGGCTTCCCTCTCAAAAAGGGCTCATGGTTGGATGACTCTAAGCACCTATACAGCCCCAGATACTCAGAATTATTTCGATTTTGTGTACGCCAAAGCCACTAAAATTAAGTTTTTGAAGTACCAACTTGGCCTTCTACACTGCATACAACACCTCCCTCACTGGCTCACCTGCCGCTTATGTTGCTTAGCACCAGAAGACCTGCTGCACCTCCTATGCTCATGTAAAGAACTTTTGGAAGAAAGGAAACAACTGCTAAAACCTCATTTAAACCAACAAGGGATACGCACTCGGAGACAAGCAGCGCTGGCTTGTTTTGCACCTGGAGACCTACAGTTGAAATGCCATCTGGTGAAGTTTCTGAGACTGGTGGAAAAAAATGCCAGAATAATGGATGACCAAGAAAAGTTTCCTCTGAACAATTTCAAGCCTTTCCCGCAGCAAGTACTGGGCCTCAAGGTGCACTACTCCCACACAGGCATCAAAATATAATATTTCCAAGTGAAACACCATGCTCGCAAAGGTGCAACAAAACAAAAGAAGAGGCCTTAATCGACTTTTCAAACACGCAAATCAAAAATCTGTGCATCCGAAAGACTGCAATACTGCTTCCCCTTAAAGTACTGGGCACCATTAATCGTGCAGTAAATCTACCTCACTCAAATTTACTTATTAGTCAGTCTACACTCTAGTGGGGAGCAATTTCAAATATTATATTCAGCCCTGACCAACGTCACTTAGCCCAAGTTAATCATGCTGGGACAAAACATGAGACTAGCACTTCAAAAATACCTCAAACAATTTTTGCACAAAGAGCACTTTGTAAGATCAGGTCGGACGTGAAGAGTCGGATTGTAACCGTCAATGTTGCTCCCTCCAACTGCATTGAAGCAACAATAGAATGTTTTATGAAGAATTACTTGTTTTAGCTACCTTAAGTCTGCAAAGGACATTTTTAGCAGACATGACAGTGCAGCTGTAATTTTATTATTATGTGTATTCATGATTTTATTGGTTGACTCATTGTATTGCAATGGTTTTTGGTAAGTGTGCAAACAAATTAAACTTGAACTTGAAACACTCTCACATCCACATCAAAGTACATGATTAACTTTCAAAACTAACATACACATAAGCACGTCATAAGCCCAATCTGGTGCAGCTAGATGGAAATACATGCCTGCCACACAAGCTACAGCCTTGTACTCAAACTCTTCAAACACGATTGTCACAATCTCACACTGGTGCTGCCCTTCTCACATCCACATCTACATGCACCGCACCACTCTTCATCACTATGTACACAACAACTCTCACATACATGACATGCACACAATGTTCTGTACTCATCTTCTCCTCAGCAGACGTCAAAAGTAACATGTCAAATGGACCACCCTCATCACCAGTTGCACCCTCAGTAATGTCTTGGACTGCACTCATATCACAACGTGCAGCATCACCACCCACTGTGACCATAAGGTCTTGCACTAGGCGGAATGCCCTCGCTAACCCCCCTTTTCACACTGACCAAACAATGCTTTCTAAACACCCAAAGCCCCAAAATGCATATTTCTATTGCAAGTCTCTACATATACCATTGCCCTCAGCATCTAACAATCTCCAACGAAGGTACTGTTTCCTACCCTACAGTAAGATTCTCGTAAAACAGCACTTTTAGCACATAGCACTTTACCCTGTAGCAAGTTAGGTCGAATACCGTTGCCCCTCACTAATATCTTGTAGATGCAACATTTGCTGTTTAGCACCTTGCACCTTTATCTGCATGACGCATCCTTTCCAGCTCTTCCCCTCTATTCAAACTCGCTGCTAGGCACCAGACCAACGCAGCTGTGCACCATACGCTGCCTTTCAAGGTACGCACTGCTCCCTTGTTTTACTCCATAGCAAGTCTATAGTCACAACTGCCCAGCTCTCTGCTCTCTCTACCTCCCCACGGCTCTATGCGTATACCGCTTTACTACATAGTAAAACCTGAGCAAGCAGACGCTGTAATCAGTATCTCTATCTGTCGCAAGACAAGTAGAACACTTATGATTTTTTACAAGAATCCTGTAGAAATAACAACTGCTTCCTTGCATACCGCACTTCAATCTATATTCCTATTCCGTTCTTTGCTGCTCAAAACTACTCTTGGGTTACATTTTATCGAAATTTTATTGTGTTTTAACAACGATCTATTTTAAGTCACTAATAATGTTAAAAAAAAAATGTAATGTATGATTGTAAAGGTTTTAATTAACTGTACAATAAACTCAACTTCAACTTCACTCTGACATACAACCTTTACTCATCACCACATCTCAAAACAAGACACTTACATTGCTCAATGGATCTGTCCTTAGTCATTCACATATCGCCACACACCCACCATACTCTGCTTAAGTTCTACAGATTGTCATTTCTAAAACAGATGCATACACAGATGCAATATCAACATACATCAACTTTACCACACCTCACATTTAACCGTTCAGCACCCAAAATTATAAAACTGGTATATACCCTTTAAATACATGTTAGAAATGGGGATCTCCAGTAGGCAATGGTTTGCACCTTTGTCCAAATAGGGACCCTTGCTTCTAGTCAGGGTAAGGGGGATACACTCCTAAAATAACCCCTGCTCACCCCCTTGGTAGCTTGGCACAAGCAGACAGGCTTATCTCAGAGGCAGTGTGTAAAGCATTTATGAACACATACAGTAACACAGTGAAAACACTATAGATGGACACCACACCAGTTTAGAAAAATAAGTATTCTTTATCTAAACAAGACCAAACGCCAAAAATCCACAATACAATATTAAAAATAAGACTTTCAAATGGTAGAATTAGTTCAGTTCAATGCAAGTTGTAAATGCAACACTTTTCCAACAAACTACCTCAGATGCGTCACGCAAAACAAACAAAAGCAGAAGCCGGCCGGCTGACCTGCCCACGATGTAACACCACATCCAAAGGGGGACGAGCGTTCTCGGTCCTTCTGCCACAACTTTGGAACCAGTTGCCCATTACTCTCCGTAAAGAACCCGGTCTTCTTCCCTTTTGGAAACAGCTAAAAACTATTCTTTTTAGGGAAGCATTAGATACGGCCTAAGACCTTTCAGTACCATGGAGACAATCCCGCCTTTGACTGTGTTTTACTTCTTCCAAAGCGCTAAGAGACCTGTCGGTGTACACGCGCTATACAAGAGCAAATTAACATAACATAACATAACAAAAGGGTCGCAGGGTAGGTGATGCGCCGTTCCTGACACTCAGGGGAGGTGATGCGTCGCTTCCTTACTGTGTGGGGAGTTGATGCGTCAGTTTCTTACTGCGTTCCGGTTACGATGCGACAAGATGGCGCCTCCATGCGATGCGACGATCTGGTGCTATGCGACAAAATGGCGTCTTTGATGCGATGCGACAACTTGGATACGATGTGTGCACACCCGATGGCCGTGCGGCGAGATCGGTGGTTTCTTGAGCCGCGACGGGCCCTGTGACACGCTTCTCCGGTGATGCGATGGCAACCACTGCGGCGGCGGCACGCTTCTCCGGTGATGCGACCCGCTTCGCAAGCGATGCAACAGCAAACAGCTGCGGCGGCGGCACGCTTCTTCGGCAATGCGACGGCAACAGCTGCGGCGGAGACACGCTTCTTCCTCGTTGCGTCGCGCTTCCAGCTCCCAGCAACACGCAGTCTCTAGAGGTCCTAAAGCAACAGTAGGCACCTCTCTGCAGGCAGAATTCCCAGCAAGGAAATTCAGGGGAGCTGGTGGTGAAGTCTTTGTGTCCCTGAGTCTTCAGAACAGGAGGCAAGCTCAGCTTCAAGCCCTTGGAGATCTTCCTCAAGATGACAAAGCAACAGCAAACTCCTTTTCTCCTTTCCTTGGCAACAAGTAACCACTGCAGGCCAACCCAAACAGCAAACAGCACAGGGGCAGTAATCCTCCTTCAGCTTCTCCGTTTTTTTCTCCTTGGCAAAGGTTCCTCTTGATTTCCCAGAAGTGATCTAAAGTTCTGGGGTCTGGGTCCCCCTTTTTATACACCCAAATCCTTTGTTCTCTGAAGGCAGAGAGTGTCTGTACCTAGTCAAAACCAGTTCTGTCCTCCCTGGTGCAGCTTCCTGGCAGGAGGTGGAGACAGCATTGTTGAAAGCAGACCTGGCCCAGGTAGCTGAAAGGAAAACTCCTCCCCCTACTCTCTATTCTATGAAGGCTCAGGCAAGTGAAAGGAAATCTCCTCCCCCTACTCTCTATTCTATGTAGGCTCTGACAACTGAAAGGAAATCTCCTCCCCCTACTCTCTATTCTATGTGGGCCCTATTCAGCCCAGCCCTGACTCATCAGATTTCTGGAGCCAAGGCCCTCTCCAGCCCCCTGTCACTCACAAACCAGACATGGAATACACAAACCTAGCAGAGACATACTGGATGGTTAGGCAAGAAAATACCTTCTTCTTAAAAGTGGTATTTTCAAACACAGAATGTAAAAATCACCCACACTAAAAGATGTATTTTAACATTCTGAGTTCAGGCATACTAAACTTTATTTTCCTATCTTGTTCCTGGGTCAGTTAGGATTATAAGTTGTTATAATCAAACTGCCCATTCGCCAGATTTAAAATATTGGATTTACCCAAGTTAACCTTAAACCCTGATACTTCTCCAAAAGAGGATAGTTCCGCAAGCAGGGCAGGCAGGGTGGTCTGCGGCTGCATGAGAGAGAGGATAACATAGTCAGCATAGAGACTTATTTTATGGACGTCCGCTCCAAATTTCATACCTACAATGCGTTCATCCGCTCTAATATGCTGAGCCAAGGGCTCCATATAGAGCGCGAATAAAAGCGGGGATAAGGGGCACCCCTGCCGGGTCCCGCGAGATATTGGGAAGGATGTCGATCTGCTGCCATTGACCTGCATGAAGGCCATAGGAGCACTATATATGCACCAGATCCAGTGAACGAAATTTTCTCCGAACCCATAGTAACTCAGTGTCTCGAAGAGATAAGGCCACCTCGGTGTCTATTGCCAACAAAAATGCCTTCCTGCCCGAACTCTGCATGCTATCAAGGAGGTGGAAGAGCCGCTTGGTGTTGTCCCCTCCTTGATGTGTGGGAATAAAACCCGATTGGTCAGGGTCTATTATGTCTGCCATGAGAGGATTGAGTCGTGATGCTAAAATACCCGCAAAAATCTTCGCATCTATATTAAGGAGGGAGATAGGTCTATAGGATCCACATTCCCGCGAGTCTTTTCCGGGTTTCTGAATGATCGAAATCTCCGCCTCTGACATGGAGGGTGTTACCGTACCCGTCTCCAAAAAGGAGCTAAACAATTTGGTTAAAAAGGGAGCCAGCTCCGCACAAAAGGTCTTATAAAAGGAAGCCGAGAACCCATCGGGACCTGGTGATTTGGCCAATTTCAATCTGGAGATAGCTGTGATCACCTCCTCTATTCTGATCGCAGAGTCAAGCCCCTCCACCGTAGTCTTAGAAAGAGGTGTGATCCCGCAGGCATCCAGGTAAGCACTAGGGTCCTGCATCGGCGGATCCTGCCCAGTGTAGAGAGTGCTGTAAAACATGCGGAAAGCATCCATCATCTGTTCATCCGCACTCTGCTCCTTCCCAGTGTGGTCCCGTATTGACTGGATCAGAGATGCTTGCATTCTGGCTTGCAGTCTATGGGCCAGCATCTTACCGCATTTATCGCTACTAAGGTAGAATTTGTGGCGGAGGCGGAGAAGGGCATATTCTGGCCTGTCCATGTCTAGATGTTTTAGCAGGCACCTGCAATTTTCCAGTTCCCTCCAAACCCTCGGAGCCCCAGTGCGCTTGTGAATCGATTTGAGTTCCCCGACCTCTTTTTCCAGTGCGCTACGCTTCTCCTTGCGAAGGTTATTATACGCCGCAGAAATAGCAATTAATTCCCCCCTTGTAACTAGTTTCAAGGCCTCGCAGACGGCGGACAAAGGCGTAAAACCCACATCATTGAGCACTAAGTAATCTTTTATTGTCTGCTTGATGCACTGCACCGTATCGTCCGAGTGTAAAAGATTCTCCCGGAGGTGCCATCCGGGGGGAAATGCCCGCGATCGATGTACAGGGATATGAACAGTGATGAGGGCGTGATCTGAGAGAGAGCGAGGCTCTATCGTGGCCGTGTGAAGGTGAAGTAGTAGGGAGGTAGAGGTCAGAAAGTGATCTAACCGCACATATCTTTTTTGGGACGCGGAGTAATAGGTATAGTCTCGTTCCCCAGGGTGCTGTGTGCGCCAAACATCATTTAACCCATTATCCCTCAACCATTCCTGCCCCTTTAAAGAGAGTGCCCCTGTTTGATGTGTTCGCTGTCTGGACCTATCTAACTCAGTATCCATAACAAGATTCAGATCCCCCCCACCAAAATCGCTGCATCTGGAGACGTGAGAACTTCTGTCAGTGCTGAGAGGATGAAGGGTTCCTGTTGTGTATTTGGAGCGTAAAGTGATGCTATGGTGAGGTGAGTCCCGCCCCATTGCACTCTAATGGCTAGCAAGCGGCCCTTTATTTCGGCAACAGTCACTAAAACTTTACCCGTGAAGCGGGCCCCAAGCAGAATTGCTACACCATTCCTTTTAGACGGCCCGCTGACCAAAATTGTTGTGGGAAGCGCCTATCGCGCATCCGTGTGGTATCTTTGGAAAGGAGATGTGTTTCCTGAAGGAGACATATGTCGCCCTTGGCACTTTCGAGGAGGGACAACACTGCTGCTCTCTTCACTGGGTTGTTTAGGCCTCTGACATTGAGGCTAACTATTTTAAGGTCTTTCCCCATCTGAGGAGTATGGCAACAAAGCTACTGGGTGCATCGGTGTTCCGGTGTCCGACCCTATGCTGCCTGGAGCACTGTCTAGCAATTCCCCAGAGGCAAGACCTACATGGTGGCTGGTGCGGAGTTCCCCAACTAATAACCCCAACAAACTCCCCCCAAAAAAAGAAACTCATTTTCAAAACAATTATCATAGGTAGAATATGACCAAAGTCTGTCAAGACATGAAAAACCCAGGGGGACATGGCTCGGGCAGCTGCCTGGCCCATAGTGGGCCTGGGTCGTACCCACCCACCTGCGGAGAGGTCATCAACAATCATCTTAGGACAACCCTCCCTGTCCCCCCGACACCCAGCTAGGCACCCATCCCTGAGCCACTCATTGAATAGCTCACGGGGTGTCCGGACGTTCCGATGATTGCGACAGCGAGGAAATCACTGCCTCTCGTTCTCTGTCCCTTGTGGCCTGATCGGGCTTCTGGACAGTGGCTGCCTTTCCCACTCTCTGCCATCTTGCTGTGCGGCGGGGATTTAGGTATTTAGGCCGTTCTGCCTGATCCATCGCTGTGGTGCTCTCCAGGCCGAGGATCTCCATGGCCTCGGCTAGAGAGCGGATCTGGAGCAGTTTCTCTCGAAATTTAAAAACAATGCGGAAGGGATGGCCCCACGAGTAAGGTATGCCTTGCTCATGCAGGTGTGTGGTGACTGCCTTGAATTCACGCCGCTTGATGAGTGTGGAGGCAGCCAGGTCTTGGAATATGGCCGGTGAGTGGCCCCAAAACTGAATGGGCTGGGTTTCCCTCGCCTTTTGTATGATGCGTTCCTTCAATTGAAAGTTGTGCACACACACGAGAATGTCCGGCGGGGGTGAATTGGTGCCACGAGGGAGACCCACTCTATGAACACGGTCCATCTGGATGTCCATCGACTCCAACTCTCCCAGCACTTCCTGGAATAGCGCACCCACATAGGCCCTGAGGTCATCCCCTTCCTCTTTCCATGGAACACCTCTGATCCGCACATTGTTCCGTCGGGATCGGTTCTCCAAATCTTCAGCATGGGCCTGTAGATCAAGGTGCTGCTCCCAGAGGCGCAGCATATCTTGCTGCAGTTGGTGGAGTTCCTCCTCCCGATTGACATCATGCTCCTCAAGCGTGGCTACGCGCTCTCCGATTTTGTCCACATCCTTCTGCACTTCCCGAAGGTCTGTGGCCAGTTGATCCTTGAGCTCCTGTATGTCCTCTTTGATGGCCGCAAAGAGTTCTAACATGAACGTCTTGGTAGCCGGGTAGTCATCACCATCCGCCGCTCCCGGATTTTTCTCGCCAGACGTAGAGGTTGACCCCGACTGCTTCATGAGCAGTTCCTTCAACGTCTTTTCCTTCTTGTTGCGTGCTGCCGCCATGCCACACTAGACCAATTATCTGCATCCACTTAGACTTATCTCAGAGCGGTAGGCCCAAGGGTGCCGCCCGGGCCAGAGGGCTGCTGAACCGGCAAGGTCCGTCGCCCCTCCTATACTAGAGAGGGCAGCAATCCCACCATCCGTGTATTCTCTGGTAGGCCGGTCGTAGGACGGCTGGGCCTGCCAATGCCGTGTGTCTCCACACTTCTCAACCCCAGAGATAGTTTCACCCCCAGGTCACCGCTCTGACTTAACAGGTGGTGCGCTCAGGACTCAACCAGGCCCGCAGTGACACCGTGCTGTTAGGGCCCCCACTACAGTAAATCAGGCTATTTCGTTCTCCCAGGTTAGGGACTGGTAACTGTCACTGTGCCAAGCAAACTGATGCTCCTACATTAGCCTTGCTCCTACATTACTCCGGTTCCGCTGTCCCCCAGGTCAAAGATTTCCGTCTCCAGGCCGTTCCGCCCCGCACCTTGTGCCTAGCCGCTGCTCCCCACTTACGCTCGTCCGCGCTCCAAAATGGCAGCCGGCGCCTCTCACACTCCGGGCAGTACTCACGATTTGCTGGGGACGGCTGCCGACCGTCCCACACAGATCAGCTCCTGCAGGGCCACGGAACCTGCTGCACTGCGTAGGAGCCTGGGTTCACCGCTGCATTGAAACCCGTACGTCCGCCGGACACTCGCGCCCCACCGGGGCTCTGATGTGGCAAGGAGCGTAAAATGGCGTCTGCCCGTCCACCTCCACTCCGATGGCAGCGTTGCTTCGTCCTCTCCGCCGTTCGCCGCAGTCCGCTGTCAGGTAACCACCACCTCCTCTGTTTCAAGTATTTGTTACCCAGCAGCTCGCAAATCGCCGCCTCCAGGCCTCGCCACCTCAGACGCGTCCCCGGGCCGGCGCTTCGCGCTTTCGCAGCCCTGCTAGGCCCCTGCCTCGCGTCGGTGCCGTCCACTTGATGTCTCAGGACCGGAAACTCGCTCTGCTGGTGCAGCTTGGCTCCCTGGAGCTATCTGGACCCAATATGCGAATCGAGGGCCCCAGGGGAGAGGTGATATAACAATGCTTTAGTGTAGCGGTGTCGGAGGGACACGATCCTGCGTCCTACCGAGCCGCCATCTTGGCCACGCCCCCAGGTGAATATTTAGACACATTTTTTCAACCTTTCGTGGAATCTTGGATGACCTACATCAAGGATACCACGCATTTCCTCAACAAACTTGATGCTTTACCAATAGAGGATTTTGAAAATTGGGTACTATGCACCATCGATGTAACTGCAATATATACATCAATCCCACATCAAGAAGGCTTAGATGCAGTAGAGTGGGCTCTTTTGCAACAGCCGGAAGTCAAGGCTCATCGGGTCTTTCTACTGGAACTCTTACATTTTTGCCATTATCATAGTTATTTTCAATGGCAAGAGCGTTTCTTTCTCCAACTACGAAGGACATCCACAGGCTTTGCTGGGGCCCCATCTTACACTAATAATTTGATGGCGAATTTCGAAAAAGAGAACATACTCGATAACCCTGCATGGCGACAAAATCTGGTGACATACAATCGATTTATAGATGATATCTTCTTGATTTGGAAAGGTAGTCAAGAAGCATTGGCCCTTTCAAATTACCACACTAAACATGATAGACTCCAGGATACAATTCACCAGCCAGATCAGTCAAACTGATATCACATTTCTGGATGTGAAGATATCAAAGAAAGAAATGGGATTAAGAACATGGGTGCACGTGAAACCCACAGATAGAAACAACGCATTACTATTTTAAAGCTTCCATCCTTCCATTTTCAACATTTTTAAGAATTAATCCAATCCAATCCAATATTTCTTTATGTCTGTGTTATATTTTAAAATTCTAAATGCTTCCATGCAACGGGTTGTACCTAGATTTTTACACAACTGGCCCAGCCATTTTTGTCTTATTAGATGATATCCCGGGCAAAAGAAGAACACATGTAGTTCAGACTCAACACACGTGCTACAGGCTGGACACCCAGTTGGATTACCACCTGACCATTTACAAGTAAAAACACGCAGGGGGAGACAGCCATGGCGAAACTGCACATATAACTTCCTGCCTGATGCCGGGCGGATTTCATCAAGACATGCCTCCATACTGGGGGTGTCTTTAACTTCCAGGAAAAGTGAGGTAAGAGTGCCATGGCAGGTTCTTTATGGAGTTTAGCGGTTAGTCTCCCCCAATAGCTGGAAGTTAAAAGTTTGCGTGATGTTCTCATACAGGCAGTGTCAGGGTTTTCCCATAATTCTTTTAATCCTATTGCTTTTAGGCTCTCCCTGATAAATAAAAGCCATGGCAACTTTCCTGAGCCGGGTAGTCTCAAAATTTCCTGTAGCTCTGATCTATACTCTGACAGTTCTGGTGTTATCCACAGGCGCCGCCAGAAAAGTAGTGGCCTGCACCCAATTTCCTCAGCGATGGATCTCACCCCTAGGTCCATACGCAGTGGGACCAGAGGGGAGCTTTTCGGTAATCCGAATAGTTGTCTAAGGAAGTTGTTCTCGGTAACAACCAGAGACCTATAGTCAGAGTGCCCCCAGAGTTCAACCCCATATAAGGCAGAGCTCCTTGCCTGGCTTTTATAAATCTCCATAGCCGGACTCACTGGTTTGTGGAAGGTCTTTCTGAAAAACAGCCAAGCCACCTATGGTTTGTGTCAATTTGAGGTTAGACGTGTTTATCTGGGCCCCCCAGGTCATGTTTTCATTGAGAGTTAGGCCCAGATAATCAAATACAGTGACCTGCTCCAGAGGGATTCCGTTCATGTACGGGTTAGAGCTTGTGGATTTGCTAGGGTTAAAGATCATACATGTTGTTTTGTTTATATTGATCTCTAGTCCCCTAGTTCTACAAAACTCACAAAATCCGTCTAAGATTCTTTGTATACCCATTGGCGACTTAGAAAGGAGGAGAGTATCGTCTGCAAACATCATGGCGGGAAAGTGCTTGTGCGCAATTTTGGGAGCATCTGTGTCCTTGCAGACTCTCAGTGCATCAATCAGGCCATTGATGTATATGCAGAACAGGGTGGGGGCAAGCACACATCCCTGCCTGACCCCCCTATTTACAGGAATGGGCTGCGTCAGTTCCCCATTCTTCCCGTATCTAACTTGTGCAAAGTTTCCATTGTGTAGCCTTCTAAGTATATTTAAAAGGTGGGGGGGAAGTCCCAACTCACTTAAAACCCTCCACAAAGCATCTCTGGGTACCAAGTCAAAAGCACTCTTAAGGTCAACAAAGACCAGATACAGGCTACCCCCTTCTAGATGGACTGTTTTCCAATAGAGAAGCTGGAGCCTGAAGATCTGGTCTATTGTTGACGTTTTCTCCCTAAAACCAGCCTGCAGGGGAGTCAAGATCTTGAACTCTTCAAGCCAGGATTGAAGCTGTTCTAAGAGTATCCTAGCAAAGATTTTCTGCGAGACATCGATCAGACTGATCGGTCTATAGTTTGCCGGGGACAGGGGAGATCCCTTCTTATACACAGGGATGATCTCAGCACCTAGCCATGTTGCGGGAATATCCATTCCCAGCAGTATGGCATTAAAGATCACCCAAAAGTAAGGGCCCCAGATCTTAGGTTCAGCCTGATAGAGGTCCCCTGGGATCTTGTCCAGGCCGGCAGCCTTGCCAGGTATTATTTTCTTTAGGGCTTTATGGACTTCCAACAGGGTTATCTTGGGAGTGACTGTCTCGGGCCCCAGAGTTGTCAGGATTGTTAAGGTCTGGCTTCTCTCTGCATCATCTTGTGAGGCATAGAGGGCTAAAAAGTGTTCTCTCCAACAGTCAGCCGCGATATTTGGCTCAAGAGCCGCTTGGCCTTTATTACTGCCAGTGGTGACAATGCTCCAGAATAACTTCATATCTTTAGATTCTAGAGCCGATTTCAGGTTGTCCCACTGTTCTGTTTCCCATAAGGATTTAGCAGCTGCAATAGTAGATTTAAAATCATATCTGGCTGCTTTTACTGTGGTGTTGCACATTGTTTTAATGGCCTCTATTAGTGCCTTTTTAGCCACCCGGCAATCCTCATTATACCAGGATTGCCTTGGCGTCCTCCCACGGCCCCTAGTACACGTTGACCAAAACTTTATGAATGTGGATTCATTTATAGTTTTGACCTGAGCTAGAGACGCAGCTAGGTCTCCAAATTTGACTAAATCTGATAGGGCCTCAATGTTGGGAATGATGGTAGTTAATAGAAGGGCCATTTTCCTGTCAGATTTTTCCACCCAGGTCCACCTAACTTTTCTCCTATTATTTGAGAGGGTTATACTGTAGTCACCATCAGAATGGTTTGCAGAAGAATTAAACATATAACTTCAGATTCAGTGACAGCTTTAGAAACAATCAAACAACAAAAAGAAAAATACCAACAAAGGAATTATCCTACTAAGCTATTAGACGAAGCAGAAGAGAAGGTTATGGCAATGGATAGACAGATACTTCTAGAATAACAAAAGAAGAAGGAACAACAAAGACACGTTTTTGTATGAAAATTTTCGACGCAATCCAAAAACATAAAAATAATTATTCATCAGAAATGGAAGCTTATACAATATGAACCAGAATGTTATGGTCTATTAGCTGACAAACCTTTATTTGCATACACCCGATCAAAGAATAACAAAGAAAGACTGAAACCACCAAGAGAAATTTGCAGAACTAACTCGACTGGCACAAACCGCTGCCACAATTATATACATTGCAACAATGTGATCGTTGAAGACAGAATTTTACATCCCAGATCAGGGGCACTCATCACACTTCGACATTCAACTACCTGTGATTCAAAAAACGTAATATACACTATCAAATGTCCCTGTGGTTCACTATACATAGGCAAAACAGAGCGTAAGGTTCAAATTCGTATCACAGAACACAAGATCACAATTCGGAATCAAAATAAAAATTCCAATCTAGCAGTTCATTGGGCAGAATTACACCACTCAATATCACAGTTGAGGTTTCAAATTATTGAAAAGGCAGAGATACGCTCAGGCTTCAATAATGCTCAAATTCTTTCCAAACGTGAAATCTATTGGATTAAACGTTTAGACACTTTAACACCTGGGGATTTGAATGATCAAATAGATATGTCATGTTTTTTGTAAATACATCTTCTAATCGCAGATCAATGAGCTTTGTTTAACCCATGTGTTCAGTGCAGAATAGCAAGACAAAAATGATCTTGTTCTGGAGAGAGTCTCTCTATTTTTCATTTATTTTTGCTTCATTTTTTCTTTATTTAATTGTTTCTTTCTCCTTTTTATTTAGTCATAATAACATTATTTTGGATGTTTGTAGAAGGGTGTGAAACTCTTTAGATTTTGGTAATAGACATTTTAGCACAGGCGCACATTCCACTTTTTCGATTCGAGCACTGTTTCTTCTGAATCCCTGACTCAACTTTCACTTGCAGACTTGTATTATTCAACTGCTTTTTGGAGTGTTCAGTTAGAGCGTTAGACAATAATTGAGGGGAATAGATAGAGTCAGCAGGGGGATGTCGCAGTTTTCAATGACCAGTTTTTTGGTTAGCCAGTGGACTTGTTGAGTACAGAGGATTTATAAAATCACATCAAGTATTTAGGGGATGGAAACCATTTTTCATATAATAGCTTTAATGGGATTATAAAGCAGAGGAAGTTTCTTTAAGATAGTGACCACAAGACCATACTACATTTGGCATCCACGAGCACGGCAGGTGTAGTCCTATTTTCATTTCAAGCTTTCATAACGAGTGCTTGAATGCCAGTCGCAGTAAACTTGAGAACGCACGAGTAACAAGAGCATCAGCTCTTGCAACGAAGAGAGGTGAGCCGATCGATTTAAACATTGAACAGAGCCAGTATTACTGGGCTTTTCTGTCCGATGGTTTGTTCAATGTATCTGCATATTTTCACAGATCAACCACTCAGACGAATGGAGAGTTTACTTGTTTTTGATTAAGGGCACCATCCGGTATTGAAAGGGACAGCATTTCGATGAGAGTAGGTACGTTAGAATCTACAGCACATTTCAATTACATACACATTAGAAACTGTTTCGGGAATTAATTGTTTTTTCTCATATCTCATAGATAATCGCATGAGGTGACTATTCAGGAGCCAGTAAGTGTTTTATTACACGTAGCATATATACATTGATTTACATAAACACCCGTTTGGGGACAGATCACACAGGAAGTTTTTGGAGCACCTACACATGGGTTGTCGGCTTTCTTCTTTTTGAGTTGCAGTTTTAATTGAGTTTTTGTGGAAAATTTCCGTAGACACTTAAATATTGAACTGGGTGCACACATTCAACACGGAGTTGTATTGACACTTTTCACCACTTTTTGGTCTTCTTTTAAGAATTTTATGTTGTGCAACTTTGGCTTGATTTTCTGCACTGAGCACGGGGTCAGTATTTTTGCATGTTGCGCTAAAGAGAATCAGTTTGCCATCTGTTAGAAATGCTTATGTTTGTCTTATTCGTTTATCTTTTTAGTCAAGATTCGCCAGCCCCTGAGGAGGGGAGTGCATCCCGAAATGCATTGGGCTAAGGGCTACTGAATTTTTGTTATCAACATTATTGTACAAAAGTGTGATTCACTGTGCAACATTCTTTTTTTTTTTTAAAACAATATATATGTGACATAACTTTACTGTCAAATGTCATGTATCAGGTTGTTACAATGAAGCATGATGTTATAGTGAAATACATATGACGAAATATGTCAAAGATTTTGGTTTGATCATTTTTTGAACACAGTTTATTATCAATCAATCAAGATTGATTGATTGATTGATAGGAGTGCACGATATTCCCCCACATAGGGTAAATGTGGGCCCACAGAGGGAGCCCACTTAGGGTACGAACATCCATGCTACCATCACACAAGACCAAAGACTATACCAGAACTCCTACAGTGTGCTAGGCCCAGTTGTTACAAAGATGAGCGAAATGAAAGAGCTGCACAAAGGCATATGCCAGGAGGTTGCTGGGATACAGGTGAAGGTGGGTGGAATCTACACCGGTGTTATGTACGCACTGAGGTGGCTGGTGTCCGCACTGAAGTGGCCGACCTCCATTTTGAAGTGGCCTCTCTGGTAGGGGTGCTGCAGGACATTAACACCACCCTCTGCAGGGCTTTTCCTCCATAATCTACCCCTCGCTGTGGGCCCATTACATCCACAGCATCAACATCTGCTGCAGCCACTGGAAGCAAGGCACGTCTGGCCTAGCAGCTCAAGATCCCCCCTCTGTCCAAAAGAAGAGATGTCCATGTAAGAATTCAGAAGTGAAGGATGGCAAAGATGGCAAGAAATACACCACCGCCAGCAAGAGAGATAATTCCTAATGCCGCCCTGTGTGTGTGCAACACATTCACCTTCTTGATTTTCTGACCTACATTTCCATTTCTGAAGGGGGGAGTATGTTGGACTTTGGGCTCCAGGACTAATGTACTCTACTCCAATGTTTTCAGCCACCATGACTGAATCTCTCAGTTTGTTCAAATTGTGTTACTGATTACATTTCAGTTTAATACTTTGTTCTGTTCACTCAATAAAAAATTCACATCACCTAAGATTTGACTCCTGTTGTCATTCTGAGATATTGCAATGTGAAAGTACAACAATGTGAACTTCGCTATTTCAAAATTAGGCACTGTATATGTTGTCTGTTAAAAAAGGAGCAAATCAGTAACACTACCATATCACAACCAGGCATACATACGAGTATCTGGGCTTACAACATCTTTAATATATTGGTCGATTCATAGGCTTACATGATGTCAGACACATATAAAAAAGATTGCATGACTCAGTGATACAGGGTCAATGATCACAACATCTCCTGTAGACTTACAGAACATGGTAGGAGGCTACACATCTGCCAACATCCCACACAATAACCAACAACAAATTAGAACTAAATGATCAGATTCAGGCATGTTGATTACCTCACAAAAAAGAATATTACATCAAATAAAATTAGTACACAGAGACAATGAGGAATCAGACAATGTCAAGGCAGGATAGCATGATTTGGCCACAACACTACCATTTGTAGGATCACATGATAGCACACATATTGCATTAGGATCAACGCACAATAAGAAAAAAGTCCAATGGAAGCCAGGTAACTTCCATCCTATCGCTGAGCAAGCTGTCTTGGTACCAGCTTTGTAGACCAAAACTCTGTGACACACAACCCCAGGAACAACCCATGTCCACTTAGTACAGCTGAACAACAAAATATACCTGCTGATGTCACAACCCTGAAATGTCCATATAAAGATAACATGGTGAAAATACCTAAAACAGACCAACACAAAAAGATTAGCTGTGCAAAAATACATATGACATACATCACATTGTCAAGTTCTATAGAACGCAGTCCTAAACAACATTTACATCTGAACGAAGCTGCACTACCAAAGCATACACCTTTCTCAAGATGTTTCCAGACCTATATAGTCCCAGTTACTAGCTTCAAGATTAGCCTCATAACACCACTATAAGATTGCCTAAACTCAGGAGAAGTAAATCTGGATGAGATTCTGTTGCAAATCTGCTCCATCCTCTTCACCACTATCAGCATCTTCATTTGGCATTTCAGGGTACCTACCCAGTGTGTCTTGATGGCCTGCATCCTCTGTGATGTAAGGGATGTTCTGTCACAGGGCAATGTTGTGGAATATGCAGCAGGTCATGGTGATCTGACAAACTTTCCTGGGTGAGTAGAAGAGGACTCCCCAGTCTGGTGTAGACATCTAAATCTGGCTTTCAGGAGCCCAAAGATCGGCTCCACTGTGTTCTTTCATGGGCCTCATTGACGCAGACGTACCCTGCGGTTGTAGGATTCCTCAGTGGGGACAACAAACATGGCTGGTTGGGATACGCTGAGTCTGCTAGATGGAAGATAGAAAGAAGGGCAGCATGTAATAATACACAATCAGATTATATTACCTGACTTTTCCCAAAGAGACAACTTGCACATTGATAGAATGGAAGCACTTCCTGTTCTGGTAGACTTGCTCCCTGAGATGCGGTGGTACTAAGCCAATATGGGTGCCATCAGTTGATCTAACTACATGTGGGATGTGACCAAAACCAAAGAAATCCACCTTCCCACCTTCCCAGTGGCTAAACCCTGACGTCTGGGGAACTGGATGTTGCTGCCCACGTGTTTCAACATTGCTGTAAGCACCTCTGTGAGTATAAGACTGAACATTGGTTATGACATTCCACCTGAAAGCGCAACAGTGAATTGAAATGAGCCTGTGGCCAGAAAATGAGTTTAACTAGTGGTGGTATTTAGTTAGGGTTATTGAGGTGAGGTAGGAGGTCAGGCTCCAACTGGTGACTAAGATCCAGGATTCTTTGACAATTCAATCTGAACTTCTGTATTATGTGATGCTCTTGCACGGTGTGTAGGTCTGTGACATTTTAGGAAAGCCACCTATAAGATTAGACCTGACAGGGGCCACAGACCTGAGCGTCCTTGCCATTTATCCTCATTGTCTATGTGTTACACTGTCTTAGGGCAGGCCCCTCACTACCACAAGTGTGCTGTAACAGGCCCATGATTTGTGCTCTCATTGGACAGAGTATCTTCATTCTTGACACATGTACTGTGCAGATAGTTGACGAATACAGCAGTCAAATCCATCACTGCATCACCAGGTGTGTTACATGAAGTTAACAGACCGTCTGTACAATGGAATCTTGATGTTTTCCCTGTGACAGTGGCTGAAAGTGCTAAATGTCTCAGCTCTGCTGCCAGGACATCTGCGACATGCTCAATGAGTTGTATAACTTTTTTACATGGAGTTGTACACATGACCACTATTTTGCAGATTGTGAGCACAAAATGTGACACATGCCAGACCTTCCATGTGGAAGTAAGTTTTTGTCATGTATCACAGTGTGTGCTAACAGTCATGTTGTGAACAGCAGATTCACACGTCTGGCCTGTTACAGTGTCTGTACAGTATTGCAGATTTTCCTCAGCTGTCATGTGCTACCAATGGTGTTTAGTGGTACAGCTTTTCTAAATCAACAGAACATGTGTAGTGGCCCTGGCTTTAATGTTGAAGTTAGGTTGGTATAGGCCATAGACAACCCAACCAGATGATTAGTGTAACATTGCCTCATTTCAGTGTGCATGGGCATTAAGGGAGACCACACATCTTTGGTCTTGTCAAGTTCTACTTGGCCATGCTACAAAGATGACCTCTGTCTTGCATGTCCACTCAGTCTCCTCATCTCATCTATTGCATCCATCCAGGTCAACACCCATCTCAAGCTAAGACATTGGAAAGCCATCGCCAGAAAATGTGCTCTCCTTGGGTGTCTATCGCCGGTGCAGAGTTCCCGCGGGCCCGGAGGGCCTGAGACACTGTACCAGGAACATTGCAGAAGTCCAGCTGGGAAAGTCCTTCCAATGTCGTGGGGGTGCGTGCTTGATCCTGACTCTCATAATTGCCTGTATCCTGGAGGTGGCCCACCCGGTGGTTGATGGCCAGTTGAGGGGCCAACAGAAGATAGGAGGGGGTGGGTATTTTACTGGCTAATCTGAGTCTTGCCTAACCATCTATTCATTTTTGCAGACACCTGCAACCACATCAACCTGGAGCTTCACTGATGCTAAACCATATATAAGAGTAATTGCATGTGTACGCATAGTTGGCATTGGTAACATAACTGTGTCATACTATCATTTGCAGAAGTGCTTACTACAAGATCCATGGATCTACATAGTATGAAATGTGTGTCCATCACAATTGAATGTTTTAGCCAAGGTGTCAAGGACTTTTTTGGTGGTGATGTGCATACACGTCATGTCTCATCACAGACAGGGGTGTGTGGACATGGGTGAGTGAATCACACATACCCATTTACATAGTTTATAAAAATCATATGATGCTAATGTTGATGAAATTTCAAACATGGTCTGAGGACTCACAGTACTGTCTCACAATGTGAAATCCCAAGCTGGTGAAGTGTCAGTAGGCATGTAAGTGATATGTACATGTGGAATTGTGGCAGAACTGTAACTGCCTGCTGACATGCAGCAGATAGCGTAAATCAGACTTGTTGGAGTCTTATGTGAGTGTGTACTGTCAGTAACATATTGGAATATTTATACGTGAGAAACATGTAGGTGCTGTGATGTCCCTTCCATATTGTTTGCAAGTGTAACATACACTACATGAACAGGCCATTCCCTGTGTCTCATCACTTTTACCTGTTTTAATAGCTATACAATATGCTATGGGGAAATGGTTGTGGTGAGTACACCACACTAGAGTGGGAATGTTCCTAGGCCT
This sequence comes from Calotriton arnoldi, assembly GCA_963921515.1. Taxonomy (NCBI): domain Eukaryota; kingdom Metazoa; phylum Chordata; class Amphibia; order Caudata; family Salamandridae; genus Calotriton; species Calotriton arnoldi. The sequence goes on from CAWUFW010011569.1 coordinate 567,812, forward strand.
AGGTAGTGTCAGGGCATTTGGATGTATGTGATGACATCTCAACCAAAGTTGAGCCACATTGTCTCCAGGAAACCTTGGTGTGAGACACATGACACATAGCTAATCTTACCTTTTTATTCAATATTGAGATGTGTTGTGACAGAGAACACATGACGAAGTGTGAAAGTGGTTGTGTAACCATTGTGGACTGGGCATTTTCTCAGACATATTCTCCTTGTTACCACACATATTGCTGGGAGATACCTGTATCAGGCTCACATCAGTACATAAGGAAGTGGGTTTTAGAAATGATTAGTGGCTGTATCAGGTCATTGTATGGAATGGGTAGACAGCTGTAAGCATGCCCATGCTAGCTGATATCACAAGGTCGCTGGAATATGTGAAAAGGGTCAAAGTATATAGGATGAAGTAATAATCTGTGTTGGACTTGGCCCTTTTGGCAGGTTCACCCCTAAACTTTTTGCTCGTCTCCTAGCCTTTTCCCTGTGTAGTGTTGGTGGTTTTAGGCCTCTGCGCACTTTAGCCCTGTGTCCCAGTGTAAAGTGCGTGCGCACTCTGAGTGCGTGTGGTGAGATTGGCCTGCCCTCCCATAGGAATGCATGGGGGATATGTGTGTCCATGGTAATTCCTGGTGTGAGAGTAGGGCAGGGGCGAGTTTAGTATGTGCGAACTCGTGAGAATAAATGCTGCGCAGTGGTGTGCGCAGATTTATTGTGACTAGTGGAGAAGTGCCACTTTTAGAAGTTGGCATTTATGTGTGCTCTGTGTCTGCCTGCCTGATGTGAATTGCATGTCTGGCTTTGTGAGTGACAGGGGCTGGGAGGTGTGTGTGGCTCCAGGAGGGGCAGGGTGAGTCAGCGCAGGGCTGAATAGGGAGATCTGCATCTAGATGGGAGGGAGGAGTTGCCCCTGGGACCTGAATAGGGCTGTGCCTTCCCTCCACAATGCTGGCTCCACCCCTGTGGTGCGTCTGATGTCCCTAGCCTGTCCTGTGAAAGGAGAGAGGAGCTGAGCAAAACAAAGTGCTCCAAAGCTCCCCCAAAACCAGTTGCACCTGGTTTTTCCCCAGCCCTGTGCTATGTGACAAAGGAAAAGGGTGTATAAAAGAGGGGACTGTGACCCCATGAAGATGTTCTTGTTCTGCTCTGTTGTGCTGACTTGCAGGGGACACTCTGCCAGGAGGAACCGCCGCGGGACCCAGCTGCTGTTTCCTGGGGGTCCCTGCGTGCTGGCCTGCCTGGCTGTGCTGCTGAGGTGTACCCAGCACCAAGGACCCTTTATTTTTGGCCTAATTGAGACACTGCTGGAGCTGTGGCTCCTAGCGCCTCGTGAGCGCTTTTATTTTGCTCCCAGGGGAGAGGAGCCTGTTTGCCCTGCAGCGCTGAGCGGTGTTTGAGTCTGAGGGAATCCCGACGTAGGGATTCCCCCGCATTGCGGCGTGCTTAGGCGGGAGCCTACCCCGCAGTTGTGTGTTTATCAGCGGGAGCCTACCCCGCTTTTGGTTTTATTTACAGGCGGGTGCCCACCCCGCACCGAGAAGCCGCCGAGAACAGGTGCCGCCGGGCCGCGGCCAGCGCGACCCGGAAGTCAGGCAAAACTGCCTGGTTGTGGGCAGGGCTAAGTTGCCGGCCAATTGCAGCGCGGCCAAAGAGGAAGCGGAGCTGAGGAAGGAGGACGGGAGCCTACCCCGCCTCCGCGAGACGCCGCCAAGCCGTCCCCGCGTCCAGCCTAAGGCGGGAGAAAGTCCCGGTCCCAGGAAGGGGGACCGGGTGAATAGAAGCCAGGCGGGAGCCTACCCCGCGCTGGCAAACGCCCAAAAATCGCCGGAAACGGAGAGAGAGGCAGCGCGACGCTGCTGGCCGGCCGACGGTGACCAGGGCTCCCGTGCCGGGCGGAGAGTCCGGACTGCCACGAGGAAGAAACCGGAAGCCGACGGGAGCCTACCCCGCGCTCCGGTGCCACGGAGGAGAGAGAGAGACCGCCTGACCAGGTGAGGAGGGGCCGGGGGCGGAAGAGAGACGAGGCCCGTTGTCGGTGCCTGCCCCGCCGGAAAGAAGACAGGAGGAGTCTGCACAAAGCCCCGGTGAGTGGGGCTGAAGTCTCTTGAGCACGGTTAAGGTGCCGATCGAGTGCACCAGGAGGAGTCCCAGAGGGGAGCTCCCCAGCGGCACGGTGGTGCCAGTGCCATTTTCCTGTGGGGCCCTGAGGTGCCCATGCTGATTTCCTTTTTGGGGGCATTGTTGTAGAAGTCCCGGAGTGGGGCTGAGAGGCACGTTAGTGCCAGTGCCGGTTTCCTTGCCACAGCTGCCCCGCCTGACAGTGGGCAGCTGCAACGTGGGGCATATTGTTTGCAGGGCCCCAGTGGGGGTCCAGAGGGCCCCGAAGTGCCAGGGCCTACAGTTCTTCACAGCTGCCCGCAGTTAGCGGCAGCTGCCACGTTTAGGCTTGTGCAATTGCGCACTTTGCTTTTGCTGCCTGTGCAGCCAGCCCGGACATTCTGGACAGTGGGCATTTGAGCCCCGGTGAGAGGCCAGTTGGCCTGGGGCCAGTGTCAGTGCGTTGTGCCCCCGATTGGGGCACACTGTGTTTAGGCTTACGAGGCCTATTGCCTCATGTGATTTATGCCTAATGTGATGTAGGTGTCCCATCTTGTAGGTTACAGGATCTCGTGCTAAGTTCCTACCTGTACCAGTAATTACTGGTTGTGCGCTACATGTATTATTTGCATTTACTTACCTGATCTGATGGTTCTGACCGTGGCCCGATTGGCCTGGTCCTGTATATAATTCCCCTGTGAATATTGCCTAGTGCCAGGTGGCACACTGTATATTATGTGATTATGTTTCTAAGGTATTTATGACAATACAAAGGCTATTTTTTATATAACCTTGTGTGGAGTTCCTTTTGTGGTGTGCCTAGTGTGTTGCTGCTGTGTGAGGGTGCTGCGCAAACGCTTTACACATTGCCTCCGGGATAAGCCTGACTGCTCGTGCCAAGCTACCAAGGGGGTGAGCAGGGGTTATCGTCGGCGTGTAACTCCCTCGCCCTGACTAGAGTGGTGGTCTCTGCCTGGCTTTGGCGCAAGCCTGAGCCAACCAGAGATCCCATTTCTAACATTGGTTGTCAGCGGTGGGGATTTGGACTTGCGTTTGCGCAGTACCACAGCGACAACTGGTTGCACTACAAACTCTACATTTAGATAATCACGTGTGTGGGGATTATTGTTCTGAGTTTTGTTTTAATTCTTCTCCTAAAAGTGTCATTTGTAAATTGTATACTCTTGCTTCAGCTCAGAAACCTAGGTCTCCTGTGTTGCACGTGTCCCTGAGCGTCCTGCCAAAATGGAGTCTGCTTTTAATTTTTGTGGTCTGTTTAGATACAGCATGTGGGAGTTGGTGGACTTCTGTGAGGAGAGAGACATAGCAGTGAGTGGGTCAGACACCCAGTCAAAACTGAGGGACAACCTGATCCAATGGCAAAAGGACGAATGGGACTGTGAGCGCAATGAGGAGAAGAGGGCCCTGGCCGCACGCCAAGAGGGTGGTGGGTCTGAGGGGGGCCCTGAGGAGTCTGAAGAGGAGGAAGAAAGTGACAAGACAGGGACGCCAGCAGATAGTGAGGACCCCATAGGTAGGGAGTCCCTTGCTGGGTCCAGTGTCGGGGGCAGTGCCCCATCCCTTTTCCTGTCCCCAGAGGAGTGGGTGGATAGGAGGGAAGAAAGGGAGCATCAGCTGGCTTTGGAGAAGCTCAGGTTAGAGCATACCAAGGAGATAGCGCAGCGGAGTATGGAGGAGAAAAAGCTAGAGACCGAGAGGGTCTTAGCGCAGGAGAGGATGGCGGAGGCTGAGAGGGCCTTCGCCAGGGAGGAAGATTATCTCCTGAGGGCAGTTTTAGTTTTCTGGATTCCCCAGTGAGGGTGGAGTCCAGTGGTGGCAGCAATATACAGTCCAGTGCAGGAAGTCCCAGTTCCCAAAATATGGTACCTTGTTCCAGAGAAGAGGAGTACAGGTTGAAGTTCAGGGGCAGTAGGAAACTGTCTCACCAGTCTTGGGTGGATTTTTCGGATGAATGTAATGATGCACTGGCTGATTGGGTAACGGTTAACACGGAACAGGATTTTGAAGGACTGTTCGATCTGGTTATCAGAGAGCACCTGCTCAGTTGTTGTTTGCCGGGGTTGCGCCAACACCTGTTGGAGGGTGGGTTTTCTGATCTATGGGAGTTTGCATGTGAGGCAGACCTCTGGGTGGAGGCCCAAGGTTCTGAAGAGGCATTGGGGAGTGATCCCAAAAGTAGTGGCTCAGGTATCTTCCCGTCCTGTATGGGGGAAGAGGTTCAGTGTAGCCCAGCTAGGTCCCAGTGTAGTGGGAGGGGTGTAGGGGCTCACGTCCTGTCTCAGTGGAGTAGGAGTGAGTGTGGGACTGAGTGTCCCCAGGTGCCCGAAACCCCGTCTCAGAGCCTGGATGGTTTCTTCAGGGAACACCAGGTTGGGAGCCTAGGCTGTCCTGTTAGTCCATTTGAGGAGGATCTCCTAGTGTCTGGAGAACCTGGAGCGTCTGTAAATAGAGCTCCAGTGGTTCTGGTGTCTGGCAGTGCCGCTCCAGTTGGGAGGGTACAGAAGTCCGGATTGAGGGGTGAGAGGGGGATGTGTTCCCCAGTGGAAGAACCAGTGGGTCAGGGGCCAGCCAGAAGGGCTGAGTCTCCTAGAAGTGACCATGGTGACACCACTTCTGTCGTGGGGGATCTCTGCGCACTGTCAGATGGACAGGGGTCGGGAGGTCTGCGCCACGCAGACTGTCACGCAACACATGAGTCATGTGTTACCCTCGGGGGCTGCTGAGTGCGCCCCGGAAGTCCTGGTGTGCCAGGCAAATGCTCAGCCGTGGGGTTCAGCCCCAAGGTTGGGAGGCCAGGTTCAGGATCCGCCTGATCTGGAGGAAGGGACATCTGTAATCAGTGTCCTGACCGGTTCATCTTCCAGGGGTACCGCTCCAGTTGGGAGGGTGCAGAACTCTGGAAGGGGGTGCAGAGGGAGGGAGTCCTCGCCTCTGACTCCGGTGCAACCTGAGGGTTTAGACCCTAGGTTGGGAGACCAGTTTTTGGAGAGAGGTCCTGAACTGGTGGGAGAGTTGTGTTCTGAGGGTGCCTCTCCAAGGAGGAGAGTGCGGAGCCCTAGAAGAAGAGGTAGGGGGAGGAGAGCCTCACCCGTGACTTCTGGTCCGCCTGAGGGTGCAGACCCTAGGTTGGAGGATCAGTGGCAGTCTAGACCTGCCCTGATGAGGGGAAGAGTGGAGAATGGCTACTATGTGCCAGGGGTTACTACCCCCACTCTGTGAATGGGCAAGGACCAGTGGCATCTGGATGGCCTAGGGCCTGGTCCTGGCCGCGGACAGCTAGGGAGTACCAGTGGGGTAGCCCAGTTGCTCCGGACAGCTTTTTCAGAAGGAACCACATGGGTTCACCGTGGCGTAGAACAGGAGGGTGTCCCTGCAGTTGCGGGCCCGCGTCCGTGTTCTATCGCCCCAAGCAGGGAAGCCCATCACGGTGGTGATTGGTCTGCCCTGCGTTTTGGCTGGAAGGGGTTGTGTTGGACTTGGCCCTTTTGGCAGGTTCACCCCTAAACTTTTTGCTCGTCTCCTAGCCTTTTCCCTGTGTAGTGTTGGTGGTTTTAGGCCTCTGCGCACTTTAGCCCTGTGTCCCAGTGTAAAGTGCGTGCGCACTCTGAGTGCGTGTGGTGAGATTGGCCTGCCCTCCCATAGGAATGCATGGGGGATATGTGTGTCCATGGTAATTCCTGGTGTGAGAGTAGGGCAGGGGCGAGTTTAGTATGTGCGAACTCGTGAGAATAAATGCTGCGCAGTGGTGTGCGCAGATTTATTGTGACTAGTGGAGAAGTGCCACTTTTAGAAGTTGGCATTTATGTGTGCTCTGTGTCTGCCTGCCTGATGTGAATTGCATGTCTGGCTTTGTGAGTGACAGGGGCTGGGAGGTGTGTGTGGCTCCAGGAGGGGCAGGGTGAGTCAGCGCAGGGCTGAATAGGGAGATCTGCATCTAGATGGGAGGGAGGAGTTGCCCCTGGGACCTGAATAGGGCTGTGCCTTCCCTCCACAATGCTGGCTCCACCCCCTGTGGTGCGTCTGATGTCCCTAGCCTGTCCTGTGAAAGGAGAGAGGAGCTGAGCAAAACAAAGTGCTCCAAAGCTCCCCCAAAACCAGTTGCACCTGGTTTTTCCCCAGCCCTGTGCTATGTGACAAAGGAAAAGGGTGTATAAAAGAGGGGACTGTGACCCCATGAAGATGTTCTTGTTCTGCTCTGTTGTGCTGACTTGCAGGGGACACTCTGCCAGGAGGAACCGCCGCGGGACCCAGCTGCTGTTTCCTGGGGGTCCCTGCGTGCTGGCCTGCCTGGCTGTGCTGCTGAGGTGTACCCAGCACCAAGGACCCTTTATTTTTGGCCTAATTGAGTCACTGCTGGAGCTGTGGCTCCTAGCGCCTCGTGAGCGCTTTTATTTTGCTCCCAGGGGAGAGGAGCCTGTTTGCCCTGCAGCGCTGAGCGGTGTTTGAGTCTGAGGGAATCCCGACGTAGGGATTCCCCCGCATTGCGGCGTGCTTAGGCGGGAGCCTACCCCGCAGTTGTGTGTTTATCAGCGGGAGCCTACCCCGCTTTTGGTTTTATTTACAGGCGGGTGCCCACCCCGCACCGAGAAGCCGCCGAGAACAGGTGCCGCCGGGCCGCGGCCAGCGCGACCCGGAAGTCAGGCAAAACTGCCTGGTTGTGGGCAGGGCTAAGTTGCCGGCCAATTGCAGCGCGGCCAAAGAGGAAGCGGAGCTGAGGAAGGAGGACGGGAGCCTACCCCGCCTCCGCGAGACGCCGCCAAGCCGTCCCCGCGTCCAGCCTAAGGCGGGAGAAAGTCCCGGTCCCAGGAAGGGGGACCGGGTGAATAGAAGCCAGGCGGGAGCCTACCCCGCGCTGGCAAACGCCCAAAAATCGCCGGAAACGGAGAGAGAGGCAGCGCGACGCTGCTGGCCGGCCGACGGTGACCAGGGCTCCCGTGCCGGGCGGAGAGTCCGGACTGCCACGAGGAAGAAACCGGAAGCTGACGGGAGCCTACCCCGCGCTCCGGTGCCACGGAGGAGAGAGAGAGACCGCCTGACCAGGTGAGGAGGGGCCGGGGGCGGAAGAGAGACGAGGCCCGTTGTCGGTGCCTGCCCCGCCGGAAAGAAGACAGGAGGAGTCTGCACAAAGCCCCGGTGAGTGGGGCTGAAGTCTCTTGAGCACGGTTAAGGTGCCGATCGAGTGCACCAGGAGGAGTCCCAGAGGGGAGCTCCCCAGCGGCACGGTGGTGCCAGTGCCATTTTCCTGTGGGGCCCTGAGGTGCCCATGCTGATTTCCTTTTTGGGGGCATTGTTGTAGAAGTCCCGGAGTGGGGCTGAGAGGCACGTTAGTGCCAGTGCCGGTTTCCTTGCCACAGCTGCCCCGCCTGACAGTGGGCAGCTGCAACGTGGGGCATATTGTTTGCAGGGCCCCAGTGGGGGTCCAGAGGGCCCCGAAGTGCCAGGGCCTACAGTTCTTCACAGCTGCCCGCAGTTAGCGGCAGCTGCCACGTTTAGGCTTGTGCAATTGCGCACTTTGCTTTTGCTGCCTGTGCAGCCAGCCCGGACATTCTGGACAGTGGGCATTTGAGCCCCGGTGAGAGGCCAGTTGGCCTGGGGCCAGTGTCAGTGCGTTGTGCCCCCGATTGGGGCACACTGTGTTTAGGCTTACGAGGCCTATTGCCTCATGTGATTTATGCCTAATGTGATGTAGGTGTCCCATCTTGTAGGTTACAGGATCTCGTGCTAAGTTCCTACCTGTACCAGTAATTACTGGTTGTGCGCTACATGTATTATTTGCATTTACTTACCTGATCTGATGGTTCTGACCGTGGCCCGATTGGCCTGGTCCTGTATATAATTCCCCTGTGAATATTGCCTAGTGCCAGGTGGCACACTGTATATTATGTGATTATGTTTCTAAGGTATTTATGACAATACAAAGGCTATTTTTTATATAACCTTGTGTGGAGTTCCTTTTGTGGTGTGCCTAGTGTGTTGCTGCTGTGTGAGGGTGCTGCGCAAACGCTTTACACATTGCCTCCGGGATAAGCCTGACTGCTCGTGCCAAGCTACCAAGGGGGTGAGCAGGGGTTATCGTCGGCGTGTAACTCCCTCGCCCTGACTAGAGTGGTGGTCTCTGCCTGGCTTTGGCGCAAGCCTGAGCCAGCCAGAGATCCCATTTCTAACAATCTGTAACATACAGGAAGATTGAGTAGTGAAAAGGTGACTCTTGTAATTGTGGCAGACTGTGGTCCAGACATCATTGTGTGCAACTGTTGCAAAGTCATGTTACATACATGCATGTGCTACTGCTAAGATTGTAGTCAATTTAGCCATCCTAGTAGGTGGTATGATAACAGCAATTTTGTTGTGCTATGTTTACGGAGCTGTTCTTCCTGTGCATCGATGCTGTTAAATTTAACCAAGCATATGCGTCCTTTCAGTATTTGCCCAGGCAAGGGGAGGAGACAGGGCCCAGGACGTTGGGTAAGCAGCTGGCCCAAGTGGGTCTGGTCGGGACAATGACACAGATGGACCCAGTGGCCAAGAGGGTAAGGGGAGAGTCATGGAAGACCCAGACACTGTGACCGCATCCACCGAGTCAGACTCCAGTGGCCACTCCTTGGGGGTGACGGACCCTACCCATCCTGGTGCCCTGCCATCTTTGTCCACCACCTCATTCCATCTCCGCTCTCCCTGTTGTTCCCTACCCCGTTGTCTGGGCCCACTCCCCTAAGGGGAAAGCTGTCACCTCAGCTACAGGCAGCTCAGCCACTGCCCCTATGCCCCAGCTGCCCTTAGTTAGGAGAGTATTGACCTCTTGAAACGGATATCTGTTGGGCAGACTGCACTGTTGAAATTCTTCCAGGGTCTGGCCACCCAACAGACTCAGATGGTTGCCTACCTGGGTGGCATTCACAAAGGTCTGTGTGCCCTACAGGAATCATTTTAGGCTCTGGCCTCCTCATTATCACAGCCTTACACCCACCCCAGCCTTCTGCCCACATCCTTCCTCTACATCATCCCCTTCCCAAGACCCTATTCCTCTGCCTGCCCCAAGCACACACACACCTGTGCATGCACCCACCCAAACTGACACATGTAGCACACAACTATCAACAACATCCACCATCAGCCAAGACAGCACACTGGTACCCACACACCCATCAACACAACCCACCATCAGCCAAGAAATCACACCTGCACTCACATCAGTGCCTTCTACACCAGTCACATGCACTCCCTCTTCCTCCCAACCTGACACCACCTATGATTTTCCCACATGTTCTACCCATGGCCAGTACTTCCTACCCTTGGTTTTTGCCCGGTTGAAAATCTTCTTCCCCCTCAACTCATGCCCTCTTTTTCCATCCCCATCCCCTATCCTTCTACCTCACATGACATCCCTCCCAAATCCACCACCTGAAGGAGAAGAGCCAAGCACCTAGCCCAAATCCAAGAAAAGCATTACCATGGCAAAGTCCACCCTTCCCAAGACCAAGCCCCCCTCCCAAGCTCAAGACCCCCTCCAAAGCACATTCCCCCTCCTAAGCCCACCCTCCCAAGCACAATTCCCACTCCCAAATGAGATCCTTGATGCACCTGGCATGCCCACCAGCTGCCCCTTCCTGGGGAGGTTCCCCTGGCAGTGTTTTGTAGGTAAGATAGGTGGGAAACCTATTGCTCACCTTCCCCCACCTACATCAATGTAGACTGCCCAATGGCCTGATAAATGTTATTTAAATCTGTTGTCCAAAAATAAAAAAAATCCAGTGTGTTTGATACATAAGTCCTGCCACTGTTTATGATCTGAATGTGAAGTAGTCATTGTGTTTGTGATGTGTCACTATATTTTGAGCTCCTACATATAGTATGATGTGCCATCAGCAGAGATTATAGTGCTCCAGTAAAGTGCATTGGAGATGGTGGACCACAGGAGATGGCTAGCAGTTCCATGGATGGACATGTTGGATGACACAGAATGAGGTTGGAGGTCAGATGGAGAGTATTTATACTACTCCTGGACACTGTGAGCCTCATTTGGCTTAAAGGTCTTGTGATGGTGTAGCTTGGATATGTGTTACAGTGACTACATTAGATTGCCACACATGGATGTATATATGTAGGCCTCATGTGGTGTGAGTTGTAATGGGCATATGTTCACATATATGTGTTGGACTTTCACCTAACACTTCTTCCTGTCTCACACATTCACATTCTGCTGTGGTTGCTGTGCCTACTTGCAATTCCACTATTCCATATTTAGCATGACTGTTTGTTGTGATAATGTTGGTCCCCAGTTAACAATTAAGCCACAGCTACTGTGCACATGGGAATTTAGAGCCATGTGCAACATTGAGTGTGGCTCAGGCCCTCAGTCTGTAAGGTACTCCAGTGGTGGAATGAGTGTTATCATGTATGGGCACTTACTTTTCATTATGTAGCAATTAATGATATCTCCAAGACATCAACCAGGTCATGTTACATCTGTTGGCTGATACCACATGCAATGGGTGCAGACAGACTTTACTTGTCCCAAGAAGTATCCCCCGAAAAAGCAGAATGCCTTCTCCACCTATAACTGTGTAGGATTAGGGCCAGAATACAACCTAACAGAGTAGAACCCCATAGAGTAGTAGTGAATCTGACCCAATATGAGACCAATCTCAAAGCATTATACCTTTTCACCGAGCCTAGCGACATTCAAACCTAGCTAGATAGTATGGGCAGGAGGGGCTCCAAAGGGGACGATACTGTTTTCTTCTGTTGACTGTTGTCGTCTGTTGACGATACTGTTGGGCCCTGAGACTTTCCAGAGAAGAGATCTTGGAGGTATCAATACCACCACACCAATGCACAAACACGTCTGCTCCCGGTTCCATCTGTGGTCCCAGGGTGGCCCTTAGCACATCTGGTACTGTCTTCTTTGATAACAAATGGACCCCAGACATGGAGTTCCAGTGTAGGGCCATCCAACCTGATGATACAAAGGGAAATTAGCCTCGCTGGGGAGGGCTCAACTATAGCATAGATACCTCATTTCAGGAAATCTGGGATACTAGGGTTGATAGATATATGTGGTTAGAAGGAAAGAGGCAACTCCTAATTGTACAGAAACCTACACTGTATACCTTGTGTTTCAGATGAAAAGGAACCATTCTACTGGGAACAAATGGAAACTGTGGCACAATACTGCACATTCCATACATGCAATGATTCACCTCCACACTGATAGACACTTACTGGCAATGATGCTAGTTCACCTACCCTCAGCTCGTCCCCAAATGGCATGGACTCTTCTTCATTGACACCATACATACCACAACCCTGGTCATCCCCAGAGAAGATCTATCAGAGTTTCACCAACACCCACTAAAGAAAAAGACAACTCTGCTTCGTCAGGCTCAAGAAAAAAGAACTGCTTATTATTGTTGCTAGGCTCAGTACAAGAACATTTCAGAAGATGGCAGACTGTTTTCTGACACACAAAAAAAATGCGGGAAGGTCCATACCCATCTTTACCATGCAGATAACCAAGTGGGAGATGTTCAAGAACAGCACTGAGCTCGGCCATAATGCGATCAAGGAAGAGCCATCCGCCTCATGGTGATGTAACATCGGTATGTGTTGGACTTAATAACGCCAATGGAGGGAGGATTATGTGCCAAGATCGGTGCATCCTACTGTTCCAGCTGTACGCTTATCCCAGGCAATGAGATGGGCAACGAGACTCTGATTCTTCCCCTCCAAGATGTGCACCATCTATAAAGAGACATACGTGAGGAGGGAGGTACCCCTGAGCAGGAGTGGTATATGAATTGGTTCTTCTGGATTCCCTGGTGGCTGACCAGTCTGTTCATGTCATTGTTTCCCGTTTTCATCTTTTTCTTTTTTTGTGTGGTTTCCTACAATTGGGGGTTTCCTGCTGTAAAATCGCAGTCCTCAAATTGGGCAGAATAAAAGTAACTCGGAAAATAGTAATAGTAAAAACCAAAAATCAACAAGTCCCCAATAATGTGACTGTCATGAAGTATGGGTTAAATAATGTAGTTGAAAATTAAACTAGAGGGAGGAATGTTATTATTGATGGATACAATGCCAATGCTTATAATGAGACATTCACGCATAAGAACGAAATCGCATCACTATTATCAAATTAATCCGTCATTAACTCTCCATCAACCCTGACTCAGAAATACATGGTCAGGCAGGCTCTGCGACCTAGGCCTGAGGTTACTCATTGACAGGTCACAGGTGGCGTGGTACATAGCCAACAGACAAACACGCAAACAGGAAACTCAGGTCCATCCCCCAGATAAGCACAATGGTCCGCGGCGATTGACCCCAATAATGCACACTTGGCCAGAGGGGTGCGCACAGTCCCAAAACACCATAAAGTCATATGCCACATGAAGTTAGAAACACACAGCAAATCAAAACACAGCACATGCAGCGATCACGACCCCTCATGCTGGATATCTGGACACATTACCCACCTGCCCACATTGTGTCCATGCAATATTGAGGCCCAATTGCATTTGTTATCAGGGGCCTTATCTATGACTCCACAGACAAGGCCCACATTCTTTTACCAAAAAAGGATATACAGAAGTACTTTATGATAACTAACCCTGGGCGTAGTTCGCGAAGTAACGCTTCGCGAAGCTACGCAAAGTGCAGTTCGCACTACGCGAGCTACGCGTAGCACTACGCGAACTGCGTAGTGCGTGTTCGCAATGATTGCACAGTGCCGTATGCTTGTCCGCACTGTGCAATCATTGAAAACGGCATCTTGCACAGTGCGAGCTGTCTTTTACTGCCGCTCGAGTAGATTTTTACTCGAGCGGCAGCTTTCTCAACGCGGACTGGTAGTTTCTCATCGCGAGCGGTCGCGAGCATACGCGACCACTCGCAATGAGAAACCTGACCTCCCCGCGTTGAGAATCTCGCCGGGAGGTTTATTTTCCACGCTCGCGATCGGCAACTTGATGTTGCTGATCGCGAACGAGGAAAACTCTCGCCGGGATGTCATTTTGCTTGCTCGCGGTCGCCAACTTGACGTTGAGGACCGCGAGCAAGCAAAAAATGACCGCTGCACTACGCTACGCTACGCGTGTTCGCACTGTGCTACGTGCAATTCGCGTAGTGCGAAGTAGCGCGAACTTCGCAAACTACGCGAGCGTAGCGTAGTTTTCTGCCCAGGCCTAATGATAACAAAAGAAATGTATAAAACCCTGTTCAGATTGACTGTACTTTGAGACAGTCCTCAGACCAAAGTGTTCAATTAAACAAACTGTTCCTGTTTTCCCAAATGCCTCTTATATTTAGTTTTTTCAAGGGAAATTCATATTCTAGCAGCAACACACTGGTGATCCACTGACCCCAGCAGGCAACAATCAACATGATGGATGCTAATCATAATGGATCATATTTTGAGTCCTACCTTATTAGTATTCATATGTCAAATTTAGACTCACTACAATGTGGTATTTTGTGAACTGATCTATTATTATATAGGTCGGTTTGCAAAATACCACACTGGTTGCAAAAATACAGGTCACAAAGTGCAACCAGTATTTTGTGACCAGTACTTTGTACATCAAGAGCAAGATCTTTAGTAAAAGTACTTTTTTTGTGTAATTTTACTGCCATCACTTGTGCCTAGCGCAGTGCTTCCCTGAATAATGTTTAGAACCAAAACCTACTTTTTAGTATGACAAACTTTTGAGGCCCAGCTAGCTTGAAGGCACGGTGTGTTATCACATTGTCATTTACAGACAGCATATTTCCATTACAATGGTCACTAAGTTTACACAGAGACACAGTTTGAAACTATATTGAACACAAATGATAATATGTGGAAATTGTGTTTTAGTGAAAATGTATTAATTGTGCATCACTGAGTAAATGTCTTGGTTTGTTCTGATCGTACTAAAATCTTTGTTTCAATCACACTTAAGAATTATACAGAAATGTGCTTCATCTTTGCTGTCCTGACTGCTGTATTTATACAGTTTGCTTACATGTATTTACATTTTGTTGTGTGTTATGAAAAAAAGTATCCTACAGCTTTTCCTTTTCTTACACTTCATGCACCTCAGCAAGATATGCACCTAATTTATTTTACTTTTCTTTCTCCAACTGCAAAGTGAGAGGATTTTATAAACACAAGTCCTGTGTTAAAAAATAATGAGCAGCAGAAGACATAGCCTTACGTTTGACTATATGTTGGAAGCCACAGCAAACATGACAAGATAAATGCAGATTTTAAAGGCACCTTCATTTATAGCATAACAATACCACAGTAAAAGGAGGATTGGGAAACACTGGCCTAGATCTAAAAAGAAAGGAATGCCTTAAAGTGTAAAATAGAAAAAGGTAGAAAGAGAATATAGTCTATGCTGAAAAGGAAAATATGTCACTCTTTATAATGTGTTTATACTTTAGATTTACAGTGCTCTGCTTATTCGATTCTAGTCTTATCTGTAGCACAACAAATGCCACAACAGTAGTATCCCACAGTAATTTTGCCTCCAAAGGAGTCAAATATAGTCCCTACTGCTATGCTTTAACTAAAGAGAGCCAGTTACCTCTTCCTGTGTTCTTTTTATTGCTGGTGCCCTTGTATTTGTTGGTTTTCAGATGCTGATGCCCATATAGAGCTCTCCTCCTGACCAGCAGAAGGACCCTTTGTAATGTGTGCTCTGGAGGGCCAAATACACAGTGAGATATAACAATGTGCAAAGCTGCACACTCGCACCTCTTTTAGTTAACAGTGATGGAAATGCCATCTAACCATGGAAACTGGCGGAGGGCCACTGCCAGGGGCTTCATGGCCAGGAGGAAGAGAAAGGGCTATAATAGGCACCCTTGCTGGGTCCCCGAGTGAACCGGGAAAATGTCTGAGAGGCACCTCCCACAATTGACCTGGCCGGTGGGGGAGTCGTAGAGCCACCAGATCTTGGCTATAAGGTCCTCATCGAGTCTGGAGTGCCACAAAGAGGGTGTCCCACTTGATCCTATCGAACGCTTTCTCAGAATCCAGGGAGAGGGTCAGGATCTCCTCTGACAGGTCCCTCATGGACCACAATGCATGAGTCAGGGAGTGGAAATGGTTACGCGACAAGCACCCGGGAACAAGCCCCATCTGAGAGTTTTGGATCAGTGTTGGGACCACCACCTGGGTATGAGCTGCCAGAATCCCTCCAAGATCTTGATGTCCCCGTTGAGCAGAGGATTGGGCCTGTAGCTGTCATAGAGGAGGGGGCCCTTTCCCGGCTTTGGGGGGGGGCGGTTTGACTTTGTTCAAGAGGAGGCAGAGAGAACCCATATGCTCTACCTCCCGGAAGACCTCATGGAGGGAGACTACCACTTCTTCCCTTGTCCATTTGTAAAACTCCACTGGGAAGCCTTCCTCCCGAGGAGCTTTGTGGTACGGGAGGTTAGAGATGGTCTGTGCTATTTCTGCCTTGTAGGTCTCCCCTCAGAGCAAGTCTCTACCTGACTTACTGAGTGAAGGAAGACACACACTGTCAAAAAAAGCTTTCAGCTGGACAGAGTCTGCTTCACCCTAGTTAGCCGCAATTTCATTCGCAATGTCCTGTGGTCGGCTAAGGATGCCATCCACAGTGGTTCTGATGGCCGGAATAGCCAGCGCAGCCTCCTGTTGGCACAGCTGCACCACTAGTAGCCTCCTCAATGTTTCACCCTGTTCAGCCACTGCAGCGCTTACTCCACCTTAAAGGTACAAAGCACATTAATGTCCATGTGGGTCTTTTCCAGGTGGTGCCAAAGGGAGACTGAGAGAGCTACAGTGTAGAGGTGGGTGAGGGACACAATCTCAGCTTTCTCTTTATTGTCAAGGCTGATCTCCTCATCAGTTGGGCCCTAATGGTCGCCTTGGTGGCCAATCACACAGTGCTCGGTGAGATGATGGACCCCTGATTGAGCTCCAGATAAGTAGCAATGTGGGCCCTGAGCTGAGCTTCACCCAGAGGAGACTGATAGCGGGAGATATTAAGGTGCCACAGCTTGTGGCCTGGGCTGGTCAGACCCAGATCCAAGGAAAGGCGAACTGGGGATTTATCCGAGAGCGCACCCTTGAGGATCCTGATGTCCTGCAAGAGAGAAACCACTGTCTGGTAAAAAATTAAGTAATCCAGACAGGATTGGGTACTATGCAACAACAAGAGAAAGGTGAACTTCCAAATTGCGGGTTGCACCAAGCACCAGATGTCCACAAGACCATGATCCATTGTTGTGTCCCCCAGGAAAGTCTGGTCTCTGTTGTTGCCTACATCATGCAGGTCGTTGAGGTCTAAGACCGCATCCCAGGCCAGATTCAAGTCCCCTTCCACAAGCCAATGGATAGCATTGATCTCCATGAGGAGACGGTTGAGCTGAAGGAGGAACTGGCGCCTGAACCTCATTGATGCATAAACAGACCCTATGAAGAGCATCCTATTTCCAGGTCCAGAGTTTTCCAAAGATGTCTCGGCCTTCCCAGTTGATCCTCATCTTAAGCACCGTGAGGGGCAAGGGTTTCCACAGGAGGATTGCATTTCTGGGGCTGCCCAGCCCCATGGGTTGAGGAGGGTGGGCAGTTGCTGTGGATCATCCTCCCCACCCTTTCGTGCCAGAGACTCTATGTCTCCTCTGATGAGAGGTGGGACTCCTGGAATAGGGCCACATCAACAACCTTGGATAGAAGGTATGCTAGTACCTTCTTGCAGTCGATAAAGAGCATAATGCCATTCACATTCCAGGAGATGGCGTGCAGGGGTGTGGGGCAACACATCACAGTACTGTCCAGTGTGGGGCGGTTGTGCAGAGGCAGTGGGAAAGAGCAGGGAAGATAGGGTGGGAGAAGAGGGACAGGAAATACATAGGGCAGCAGAGAACAGGGAAGAACAATGGATAAGAACAGAGAGGGGAGACAAGAGAGGATAAAAAGAAGGGGGGAACTTGGGAAGGAAGAAGGGAGGGGGTATGGAAAGGGATGAGGGGGAAGCTGCCTAAGGGGGTGGGAGGGCAAGAGAGGAAACCCAAACTGTGGATTGGGCAGGGAGGGGGGCAAAGGAACAGGAAGGGACTGACCAGCAAAATGCCTCTGTCCAGTGCCTTTGCAAAAACCTGAAACCTTAAACCTCAACTCCAAACCTGGAGTCCATGAAGTTGAACTGGAGAAAAAACAAAGTGAAGGACAGCAGCTGAGGAGCCACAGCATCTGCAGGAAGGAAAGGCCAGACAGGGGCCGTGGGAGCCAGGGAGGGGTTAGGAGGCAAGGGCACAGAGTGGACAAGATCGGGATCAGGTCCCTCAACTCCAAAGTGGGCACCGGGGACCCGCAGCATTCTCCCCCGGGGACATGCCAGTACCGGCAAGGACAGCAGGGTCAGACAGGTTCGGACAGCCAGTGAGCAGGACAGATGGGGAGAGGGCACAGGAGGGAGTGGGTGCAGCATCAAGCAGGGGACATGGGGGCCAGGCACCCGGGAGCAACAACACCCCAGGCAGTAGGGAAGGCAGAAATAGCAGAAATGGAGGGGAATAGCCCCAGGGGCAGGCAGATAGCATGGAATATAACCAGATGAACAGTCATTGGATCTCCAGATGGGGGCGTAAGCCAGCCCCCTGAGGGTGGGAGGAAGGTCTCTGAGTAAGTCAGGTGTGTCTGATCTCTCTGCGCACTCTGGGAAATCAAAGAAGCAGAGGTTGTCTCTGCAGCTCTGGTCTTCAAGGTCAGTGAGCTTGTTACAGAGATGCCAAAGTTCTGAGTCACAGACTGGGGGGCTTTAGCCCCTCCTCCACTGTTGACAGATATTGCTCCACCAATTCCACCCTATTTGCCAGGATAGGCCTGAACTCTTCTGTGAGGTCGGACATCTTGGCATCCATGCCCTTCAGAGGACAGCCCATCACTGTGATTTACTGCAAGATCCGGTCCACCATAGGGTTCTGTGGTGGGTAGGCCGAAACAGGGGGGGGGCAGGTATGGTGTGGGACTACGAGACAACCTCCATAAAAAGCAACCATTTGGTCAATTTTCTGGAGTATATCTCCAGTGCTACGGATGCCAGGACCGCTCAGTGAGTCTGGTAAGGGTCCAACAGCTGGCCAAGCTGGCTGTCTTGGAGGTAGAAGAGGCTGGCACAGAGGATCCAAGCTCAATGTGTGTCCTGTGTTGGGGAAGGGCACAACACAGTCCCCAGTATGAGGCCCCGTAGGAGGCTGTCTGCCCTGCCGGAGTATGCAGTAGGTATCTACTGGTGGTCTGGAACCACAATCTGTGGGAGAAGGGAGGACTAGAGCAGGCAAGTGGGGGCATTCCATGATTTAGTCCCAGGGGCCGTTTCCACAGCTAGACAGACAGAGCACCGATCGTGGCTCCACCGCCAGTCAAGGGTAGAATACAGTGCAGTACCCCACACAGCATGGGGCCCGCAGTTAGGTTCCCAAAGGTCGGATGTGGAGCAGCATATGGGGCAGTAGCAGTCTACACCGAGGGGGGAGAAAGAAAGAAAGCAGGCCTACCACAGCCAGAAGGGTCAAAGGGCGCAATGCAAGTGTTAAGAAAAGTCCAAATCAAGCCCCCACCACACGGGGTGAGAGGCACCATCTGCATTCCGACTCCAATGGCAAGGGCCCTGGTACCCAGAGTGCCTAGCCACCCCGGGATGCCTCAGGGGAGTGAGCAGGGCTCCAGAACCACCACTTCCAATCCAGTGGGACGACTAGGGGGGAAAAGGCTCATCAAGTCCAGATCTAGTTGCTGTGGGCACCAAAGGAAATAGACAGGGCAGGCGGGTTCGCTGGGTGGAAATGCTCCTCAAAGAGCTTCAGCAGGCTTCAAGGGGGACATCCAGACGTGAAGCAGGGAAGGCTGACAAGGACTGTAGGAGGGCAACAAGCCCCCCGGGGTGCCAAGTGCTCACCTAATCCAGCAGACCTTGTGCTCAAGCGGGCCTCCTCCAAAGCTGCACAGGGCACTAGACACCCACTGTGCTCCACCCGCAGCCATGGGAATTCTGGGGCTCTGCTCCTCAGTGGATCCTAGAGGCCACAGGAAATCCACACCAGTCCTCACGCAGGCTGGCTGTCCCAGTGCCTCTCCGCACTGTTGCCATGTGTTCCCTGGACAGACTGGCCCACACTACAGGCTCATCCAAAGAGGAGGGGTGTCCAGCAAAGAAATCAAGAAAACAGGATGAGCAAGGATGGACAGGGCAGGCTTTCGCTCCTACTCCTCAGCATCCAGCAGTGTGCCAACAGGCTAAGTCCCAGCCCCATGCTCTACTCTGGTGCAGATGCTCCCTCTGCAAGGCTATTTCAGCCTCACCAAGAACCAGTGCTGGCACCCTGTATGGTGCTGGTCACCACAGGTGATGAAATGGCTGATGCAATCGGGGCGCAGGAGCAGCTATATCGAAGGACCGGCCCCTCTGCTAAATTTAGAAAGCTGCTGACAACGCCAAAACCACAGAGGCCTTTTGATGCGGTGGAGCCCTAAACACAGGAGGCCATTACAGTCAGCGGCCAGATGCCGCACACTGGTAATTGTGTTTTTAACTTGATACTTTTAAACACATGATTCACTACTGTATTGAATTAAAAATTAAACCCCTTTAGAAATACAATAACTGTCTGGGAATTTTGTTTATAGTTTATTTTTGTTTGGTAAGTGACAAGCTTGTTTTGCTTCTGAAGAAGAGCTGTCTGTGAAGTTTCACCACAGAATAAAGGCTGCAGGTAGTATGATCTTTAGCACCTTCAGTCCTTGGTTATTTTAAGTGAATAATCTCTCTTCGGAGACGTTTTGTGTAGCGTGTACAATGTTCTTAGTAGATACTTTTTATACTCTGTGGTGCATTTCTTATGAGAGTTTCTCTGTCTGGAAACAGTGTGGTACAGAGTAAACTGTCTCCATAGGGTAGACACTGTTTTCAGTACCCACTTTTCTGATTTGTTCTACTTCATTTCTCATTGTAAGTTCAATGATTGTGAGGAGTTTGGTGCAGGTAAAGGCTGTCTGTAGTAGGACATATGTTATGTAACAGGGTGTAGAAAGTTGGGGACATTACTTATGTGGCCCTCATAAGTAATATGTCCACAATTCTCCTTATTGGGAACCAAGCACCCCATTGTAGCACTTGACTTTCTCAGGCTAGTAAGGCAGAGCAGTCCAAGGACTACGCAGAGGAAGTGGTGTGTCCTAGTAATCACCCTTCACTGGCATGCAATAATAACACTCAATAAATGATTATTTAGTCAGTATGTTTCTTTAGAAAAAGGAGAAGTACATTTATTACACACACTACTAAATACTACTCAGTAATTCACAAATATATATCCTGGGAAATGGAAAATTCCATAGATGATATTTCATAATCAACTTTGACACTCTTAAGGGGTTACACAAAGAAAAAACAAAGGGGCATATTAGCAAGACCGGCGATAAAATTATCGCCGTTTTAGCGGCAGGAAACTGCCGCTAAAACGGCGAAAATGGTCTTGCTAATATGCGTTATAGAATTCCAATAGAAGCCCAGGTTAGATGTCCTGCACATCTAACCTGGGCTTCTATTGGAATTCTATAACGCATATTAGCAAGCCCATTATCGCCGTTTTAGCGGCAGTTTCCTGCCGCTAAAACGGCGATAATTTTATCGCCGGTCTTGCTAATATGCCCCAAAGTCTGTTGCCTTTGTCAAAGGTTCAAACGTAGCACACCACATGTTAAATCATTTATACAAGAATGCAATCATCATTGCTAATAATCATGTATAAATGAACCTATTACACTGTGATCAATAATCATTGTCAACTTTATTAAATCAATAAAGTCATTTAAAATTATTAAAAAGTGTGTCTGTGTATTTTTTAGAAGAACTTTCCAACCATGAAAATGTAATCATAAAAACAGTCCCTAGAGAGCATCACATTTTGACTACATTAACATGCAACTATATAACTAGCCCCTAGAGAAAAATGTACAACATATACCTTCTTTAAAATATTCAGGCTACAATAAGTGCAACCATAGAACAAGACCCTAGAGAGCACTGCACTCTTGGCTGTAAAGCAGAAGCTCCAGCCCAGGTAATGCTTTAAAAACATTAAGCAATATTCCAAAAAGATCCAGGATTCTATGACCCTGCAGAATTAGGGTCAGGTCTTAAATATTACTCCTGAGGGGCTGCTGTCACTCCTTCAGCACTCACAACACTTGCTGAATGTTTTGGTGGTGCCCCTGCTCTCTTGGGCCCACTACAAAGCCAGAAATATATGCACATAAGAAAGCCCCGCAGGCTATAATGGGGCACTCCATCCAGGAGTAGTGAATATTTTAACAGTGGGTCTCCTGCTGTGCTGGGAGCTCATGTGCGTGGTTTCTTTTTGTTTTATTTTTATCCTGGGGTAGACTACCCACCTCCACCACAAGCTGCCTTCCAAGAGCCTCCTGCAGGTCAGGCTCCGCTACTTCTGCCTTATCCTCTCACTCCTCATCATTTGTTGGTGATTGGTGTTCCTCTGCCCATGCCCGCAAGGCCTTGTGGAGCTCTGCCGTGCTGGTGCACCTTTTGGCGGGTAGCCACCTGTCCTGGCAAAACTCTTTGAAGCTCAGTCACAGTGTAGCTTTCTAGGTTTGCAAGCTCAAACTCCATCCATGCAGGTGGGGCTGCAGACACAAACAGCCAGGTAGAGTAGGAATTAATTTACAAAACAAAAAGACCACTCAGGGAGAATTTAAAACTCAAATTTGTCGTAGATGTGGGATGTGGTCATAGATGTGGGCTGGTAGTGTGCACCAAATCACTGTATGCCACTGCACAAACACAAGTACTTATCCTCACTGTTGATCACCAATGTTAGAAATTGGGTTACTGGTTGGCTGGGATGTGAGCCCTGGTCAAGCAGCAACCACAATCATAGTCAGGGTAAGGCACAAGCAAACCCCAAATTAATCTGTGCTCATCCCCCTGATAGCTTGGCCGAGAGTAGTCAAGCTTAGCGTAGATGCAATGTGTCATGTTGTTGTGCTATACTTCAAACAGTAAAACAGTGAACACACAATACAAAAAGTTAACACGCCAAGGTGAATAATGAAGCAAAATTTATTTTAAAAAAGACAAAAGTGACAAAATTGCAATCAGCTAAATCGGAGCTATGAATTTTTAAAGGATAAAGTGTAAAATATCACCTAAACTAATAAAGCGCCAACATCGGCTATCTGGTCGACATGGACCGGGTAAAAAAAAAAGTTCAGGCCAGTCGGTATGGATCGCTAATTGGATACAGTCCCAGATTTGAAGGTTCACCTTCTCAAGTTTTGGGCCAAGAATCCCATTTGCATTGGAGAGGGTCACGGGAGCATGGAGAGCGTTGCAGGCAGTTGTCAGTGTGGCACAAAGAGCTGGCAGTGCATCACGGACAGACTGGTGTTTTGTATTAGCGGTCCTCCACGGCAATCGATGCTTGCTGTGCAAGTAGACAAGCTGCCAGCGGCTGGATATTAGGGTGAGCGGTAGAGTCCTGGTGCAAACGGGTCTATTTGCGTTCACAAAGAGAACAAAAGCTTGATTATAAAAGCCTGTGAGCCATGTCAAATGTCCAGGGCCTGAGAGGCACCACTTGGGGGTCAGGAACTCACTGCATCTGGATCGAGGAGCTGGTTAGGGGACCTTTTATGTCCATGAGACTCAGGTGATCCTGGTGCCCTTGTTCTGCAAAGTGGGAGAAACTTCTAGGCAGCAGCTTTGAAGTGCATGGAATTTCCTGCCTCCAAACTGGCTGAAGTGACAGTGAAGGGTTGTTAGGCCCTTTGTGTGAAGGCAGAGACAGGCTATTCAAGTGTAAGTGGGGCTGTGTTCAGCTCCGCACCTATCCTGCCAGCAGATGGCCCACTCAGGCACACCTAATCCTTCTATTTTGTGTTGCTGTCGGGGAGGAATTCTTAAGGTCCAACTGTCAGTTACACAGAGGCCAGGCAGTAGGCAAAAAATGGTTAAGGGCAGAAATTGCCAACTTTCTAAAAGTTAAATGTTTTAAGGTAACTCCAATGATAGGCCTTGCAGTGGTGAAAAACGAATGTAAGAGTTTGTCACTACCAGGACAAGTAAAGCTTTTTTTAACTGTAATTATTGAATTTTTATAATAGAACAGGATATACAAAAAGAACAGAAGCAAGTCGGCATGGTAGAGCAACTTATACAAAGCAACAATGAATATTGAGACGATATCAATAAGGGAGATAATAGCAACAAGGAAAAGAAGATCTCACAAAATGACACAAATGGAGGGTGTCATAAACATAAGGAGGAGATAACTTATAAAAGAGAGATATACATTAAAATAACAAATAGCTATTTCAGTTGGGGTTGTTGGATTATAGGGAAAGCAAATAATCTTTTAGAGGCTGCCAAACATCTTTAGGTTTTGAGGTGAGTGGCTGAGCTGCACGCAGTCCTCACTAATCTTGTCGCAATGTGACATACTGTGGAGCCAGGCAGACACTTTGTGGACCCTCCCACTTCCCCAGTGTAATGCCAATTCACGTTTTGCAAGAAGGAGCATAGTTGAATCTGCAAACAGATTTAGAGATATTGTGAGTGTACCCCAGGAGGGCCACCATGGGATCAAGAGTGATGGTGACGTCCATCATTATGGAGAGGAGGAAAACAATGGAGAACCAGTAGCTGCTTATATATGGGCACATCCATGTTACTTGGGACAATATGTGGACTGTGTGAGGTCAAAACATGCAATGTCTATGGGGGTTGAGTATACACTTGAAATGGAGGAGTTTGTGTCTGTGATTAACACAGACGAGTTTCATTTGAGAACAGCAATAAGACCACTCTTTATTGGTCAGTGGACACCCCTAATCATCACCCCAGGCCTCCCTGACACGTTTCGTGGAGTCAGGTTTCATGAATAAACATGTACAATATAATCTAGAGATAAGCCTATCTCCATCTGTGTCAGAGATAATAAGCGTCATTGGGGGGAAATCTTCAGGGGCAAGGGGATACATGGGAATGCATGAACAATGAACACAATGTGTTTTGTAGTTATCATAGAATGAAATGGTCCATATACGAGGCATCATGGAAATGTGTGTCAATGGCATGTGCAAGAACACAGCCATCAGGGAACACATCTCTGATAGTATATAGAGATGAGTCCCTCATTTATGAGGGGGAGCCAAGGGTTGTCAGCCAGTAGAAGAGTTGGAGGGTACAACTGGCCACCCCCAAGAGATGGCAAAGCATCCTCCATGCCCAGCAAGTGGTGGATATGGTTTGAATATCTGCAACATCTAATCAAATGCCTCTTGGTAGTACAGATGATAGTGGTATGTCACCGAGTTGATCTCTCTCTGGTCGTAGATAAGGTACTTAGGCATCTCGGTGATGCCAATAATATGTATATTGGCATTGGGCGACAAGATAGTAAAAATCGAAATATGGGACTCTGAGGCCATCGCTTTCGTAGGGTAGCGTTAAAGTGTCCCATCGGATGCAAGGTTTGCGGCCATCCGAAATGAGGCGGAGTAGGAGCCTGCAGAAGGAAGTAAAAAACTGTGATGTGAGTGGAATGGGAATATAAAAAAAGATACAGAAATCGAGAAAGGACACCCACTTTAATTATCGCCACCCGCCCCGCCATAGACAAGGGAAGTTTAAGCCAGCATTCTATTTGTTAGGAAAGTCTATCAATGGCCGGGCCATAGTTGAACCAGAGTACTTGAACCTCACCCCTGTCTAGGCAGATACCTAGATATCTGGCGGAGGCCCTCACCCAAGTCCAACTCCACAAGGGCGGCACTGTCAGTAAGTGGGAAATGCTCAAAATTAGTCCAGATTTACATTTACATTTAATAAGGAGGCCCGAGAGGCTACGGAATCTGAGGATCTTGCGGATCAGAGGAGGAAGGTTATCAGAGAGGTGGTGAACAAACAACAATATGTTGTCTACATAAAGAGAAAGTAGAAGGGGGCCATGTGTGAACTGAAGGCCGCAATGCTAATGTTGCGCCTGAAGATGGATGACCAAGGGTTCCAATTCTATGATAAAGAGGGGAAGGGAGAGGAGGAAGTCCTGTCTGGTTCCCCTGGTGATGGGGAAAGTATCTGTGAGAGAGTCGTTCACCTTAAGGCATGCCACCTTATTGATGTATAAGAGCATAATTAAGGCAATGAAGCATTTAGGCAAGCCTATTTTCGACAGTGTTGCACTAAAAAAGGGCCACTCCAGAGAGTCGAAAGCCTTCTTGGCATCTAATGGAGACACTACTGCAGGAGTGGCAGGAGACACTCTGTTCAAGACCGCAAACACCGTCCGCAGATTAAGAGAGTTTGACCTATGCTGGACGAAGCTAGACTGGACATGGGAAATAATCTGTTCCATCAACATAGTCTGGTGGTAATTAACTTAGCCAAAATGTTGTTGTCTAAATTAAGGAGAGAGAGAGCAGGCTGTAAGAGGAGCACAGATGAGGGTCCTTGCTGAGCTTTAGTGGTAACATAAGTACTGCCTCACGGAGAAAAGGAGGCAGAGAATATGTATCTAGGGATTCTGCATACAAGGCAAAAAGACGCGGGGCTAACAAGTGTTTATATGCCTTATAAAACATTCCTATATGGCTATCAAGGCCTGGGGCCTTAGATTAATCTAAGGAGTCTATCGCCTGAACTATTTCTTTGGATGTTATTGGTTCCTCCAGGAAGCCCACTGTCCGTCAGTGATCCACACCATTGTGACTTCAGAGAGATATCCCAAAATCATAGATTCAAGGCCAGAGGAGCAAGAAGTGCATAAGTGTGCATAATAGCCTTGAAATTCCACCAATGTGCCCTTGTTTTAGTAGTCCAGGCACTAGTGTGGAGTTCAGTGATTTATCTACTAAGATGGTTTGGATGGAGAAGATGTGCTAGTGTATGGCCAGGTATCTCGCCCTCTCTGTAACACTTAGCAGTGGATGTTTCCCCATGTATAATATTTCCCTATCTGCCAAATCGTGGAATTCAGTCAATAAAACTGAGCGCCTGGTAACGAACCATCTTGATCAACATCCTGCTGTTCTAACTCGATTCGGAACAATTATGAACGAATATCTCTCAAGAAGCCCACATGCTTGGACATACAGACAGCACGAATATAGGTTTTTGAGGCCTCCCAGAGGGTAGCCTGAGATGCCACTGTACCTTCATTTAAGGCAAAATATTCAATGACAGTGGCGCGTAGCTCCGTGCGAAAAATCTGATCATGTAAGGTGTCACTGGGAAATCTCCATGAGCGTGTCTGGCTGCCCCCAAATGGTATATGCAGTTCCAGTGTGATCGGGCAGTGATCAGAAAGGGTACAAGGAAGGTGTCGCTCATCTTATGTCCAATGCCAGGCATTGACTGAGAGTAGCCAATATTTGATCTGAGTCCATACATTGTGTGGAGCAGAGTAGAAGGTGTACCCCGAGGCATCAGGGTGGCCTGTACGCCAGACATCACAAAGCGCATATGTATCTACAATAGAACAGAGAGCCACTTGAGTGTGAGGTTTACTACTCAGCTGTATGCTGGTGGAATCTAATGTAGGGTCCAGAATAGTATTGAAGTCTCCACCCAAGATGATTAGATCTGCCTCCTCACAGGCCAAGATAGCGGATATAGTAGGAAAGAGCTCAGGTGCGGCAGTATTTGGAGTGTAAATATTAAGGAGAATAACGCATTTGTCACCCAGGATACCAGCCACCATGACATATCGACCTTCCAGATCCTCATGGCTGGAGAGGGGAGAGAAGGATACACTCTTGTGTATAAGAATACATACCCTTGGAATAGCAACTGAAATTAGAAAAATATCTATATATACCCAAGTAGGATGCAAACGTATGTGAGGTCCGAGGTAAAAGATGTGTTTCCTGGAGGAATGCTATGTTAGCCCAATGTCACGAGAGTTAGGAGAGGACACGCATACCCTTAGGGGGGTTATTGATGCCACAAATATTCCATGTAAGAAGGGATATGTCACCCACCCTTTTACCATTGACAAGAGTTCACATTAAGGAAAGGATCGTAGAGGAAAATGTAACAACTCAGCAAACAGCAGAATGTACAAGCAATGTATAAGGCAATACCAGAAAAAAAAACACTAGGAATCCATAATCCCCCCGCACTAAATGATTCATCATTTAGTGAATCCCCGACATGAAGAACCAAAAACTAAGCACCCCATATAACAAGGTGGTGTAAGCTAGGGGGGGAGGCAATGCCTTGGTAGGTCTACAGAGCACATTTAGAGTCTCCTGTAAGAGAATGTGGATCACCATGAACAACAATAACTATGTCACTGATCATAGGCATCAAGGCTAAAGTCAGGGTAGCTGCAGAGAGGCCTCCCCCAGGCAAGAGCAATAGAAGAGATGGGCAGTTATGTGACGTCTAGCCCTGAAGAATGAACATGAGAGACACAACAGCAATCAAGGAGGATCCCACTCAGCAGAGGGGGAAGAGCAGGGGTGGTCTGGAGTAGTTTGTTGAAACGCGGATCCTGATATGGTATGTTGTTTACAAAAGTCTATCACCTCCACCGGTGTAAAGAAGTGAACTTTGATGTTGACCTCAACCCGCAGTCTTGCGGGATAGAACATTGCATTTTTAAGGCCCAGCCTACATAGCATGGCATCTGTATCTTTATGCCTCCCCTCCTGGAAAGTGATGGTAAAGTCAGGGAAGAACAACATAGAGAATCCTTGATATTGTAATGAGCCACTTTCATGGGCCAGATGAAGAGCAGTGTCTCTATCGCTATAATTGAGAAGGCGTGCGAGGAGGGGTCTTGGAGGGGCGTCCACCAGAGAACGTGGCCGAGGGTCCAGTGTGCTCGCTCCACCACAAAGGTGGATGTAACATTATTACAGGCAAAAACTTCTGAGAGGAGCTGTTCCATATAGGCATCGGGCTGCCCCATGTTTGTTGTCTCAGCAATTCCTAATATACAAACTTTGGTTTTCCTGGATCGTGCCTCCAAGTCTTTGCTTTGAATGGACACTGTTTTTGAAAGAAGTTCCAGCTTTTCCAAATGCCTCTGCGTGGATGCCGCACCTTCCTCCAAGTTGGAGGCACACTACTCTGCCCCATCAAGCCTGGTAGTTTGTCAATCCAGGAATTGACAGATGCGGTCAATGTGACTGGGAAGGGCATCAGATCTGGCATGGATATAGCAAAACCAGCCCTACGCTCCACCACAGTGGACACAGTTCCTCCTGAAATATCGGTGTTTGCCTCTCTTTCCACCGGCTCATCAATATCGGAGTGAGTGCCCTGGCAGCAGGGAGTTTTGGATTGCTCAAAGAGCGATGCACATTGCTTAGGGTCTCCTCGGCCCATCATTGAGACTAGGGAGAGCAAAAAAGAAGGTGTGAAGAAGAGAGTTTGATAACCATGGCAGTGCTCTCAGGACTGAGTATATGGCCCCTGCAATCCAACAGGCAGAAGCTGCTACACACCAGGCCACAGTGATACAAAAGTCACAAGCAAGTGAGGATTGGCACAGAAAGCCAAACTTGTGCCGTCATTAACTATGGCCAGGGGGACTAGGGCCAGACAATAGTATCCCAGGCACTGCTCATATCAGGAATTAGAGCACACTGGGCCATATATATAGAGTGCTGTTGTAAGAGGCTAAGGGGCAAGGGGGCCAACTGGGCCCAGTGGGGGCAAACGTGAGAGTGGCGACAGCCGCTGAATAATGGTAATGATTGTGGGAAGGAGGTATGTAAACCAGGTAAAACAGATTGGGCCCAGTAGAGAGGTGCAGGACACAGCTACACCGCAGTGTGGGCCTCAGTCAGAGAGGTGGGATGGGCTAACAACACTGCCGGTGGCACTAAAATGGGGAAGGCAGGTGGAGTGCAGGATCCCGGACCTCGTACGTCAGGCTTCCACAGATGGCCCAGCCACAAGAGGGGTATTGTTCACTCACTGGGCATTACAGGCATCAGGTCAGGAATAGCAATGTCGTTGATGTACAGTGCCCTCGACGAGCCAGCCCAGGGTATGTAGCTGCCATCAAGAGCCCAAGGATGAGGGGGACCTGAGGCCCTGACAGGACTCTGTAATCCCAGCCTCAGGCTCGCCTGCGGCCCCTGTTGCCACATGGCTCCGAGGTTGTGCCAGCCGGCAAGGGTCCCCCTCACTGTTACTGGGTATGCAGGCTTGTCAAGCAACAACAACCACAGTTTTGGGTGCCCTTCCATCTGTTTTCTTTTTAGATTCTAACCAGATGGTGGATTCTAGACATATACTTGTGTCATTATTGCTGTTTGACGCTATCTATAAGAATTGCTGTGGAAATTCAATCCATAGTGGGATCTGGTGAGTCCACCACCAATTGTGGCCCCTTCTTAATTTATTCTTTATGCATACAGGAACACACCTGACTCATGGTTAACTTACTTTGCCCTATTCAGGCTGTCCACACCTGTGTTTTCAGTCCTGAGGTTGACCCGCCGTGATGCTTGTCGAATTGCTTATACCTCTGGGTCGACACATCAATGCTCTTTTTAGCTCATGTCCATAAGTTTCCTCACCCTAAAGTTAGAAAGAAGAATTTGTTAGGGGTGGTTGTGAAAACGTGGATATATCCCTGTATCATAGGTCTGGAATTAGTTGATTGGCTACTGACATTCTTCCACCTAAAACACTTTGTGTGTTTAGGTTTCCTTATAAATTTGAACACATCAATCCTAGTTTAACTGTAGTTGAAATAGCTTTTGGGACCAAAATTGAGGCCCAATAAAAGAAGTTGATTTTCCAATTTACTTAACTGGATATCTGCCAAACTGATTACGGTATTGTCAACGGTATTCACTTTCTTCTCCATTTTTTCACTTGTCCTTTTTTCTTGGTTGCTGCTTTTAAGTTTTCTCCTTTCCCGTCTTTTTTGGTTTCTCCTTTGCCTTGTTTGTATTGCTGATTCCACAGGCATAGTGTTTGTCTGCGGTCCCAACGTAAAAAATCCAGCTCGTCTGCCAGTGTCAGGTTTGCTGTATCGATTCCCCTATTGCTGGCATTAACTCTGCCATCCTCTGAGTCTGTTTCACTCTGGCCAGATCTTAGATCAGAGACAGATGCACCATCTATTCTGTTGACAATGTTTTCAGTAAATGGGGCCACTACATTAGCTTTGGTGAGATGTTGTCTCTTGACAGTGTCATACTTCCAAGAGAATGTAAAAATTTGACCCGTTTCATAGTCCACCTTGTCTTTTGCGAACTTAAAGGCTTTTTTTGCTTTGATCGCTTCCTCATGTTTTTTGAGACGCTCTGTTATATTTTTAAGACTTGTTGAAATTAAATCTTTTTGATCTGATCCCTCATGTAAAACATTTATGCTTTCTATTTCCTTTAAGATGCTCTCACAATCAATTTGTGCATATTTGATCAGAATGAGTACCAGCCTCATAGATGCTTCGAGGTTACTCTCTGCCCATTTTTTAAGCATTAAGGGGTTCGGGTTCTCAAAACTGGGAGCCAACATGATGCGTAGTCCCCGGGACACTCTCCCCATATCATGATATTTATCAAGGTATTTTTTCTCCCACCACTTGGTTATTTCTGATCTCATATTTTTCTCTACTGTCCTCAGTAGTGCTTTCACATCGTTAGCTCCCGATGCCCCCACCATTGTTTTCTTATTTTGGTTACTATTTATTTGTGGTAAGTATTGAAAGAGTGCTTCTGCTGCTGCTTCCCTCTCACGCAACTCGTCTTCGGACATGATTTCTTCGAATGTATTCTATGTTGAGCTCGGATTATATATATATATATATATATATATATATATATATATATATATATATATATATATATATTTATATATATATATTAGAAAAAGAAGAGTTGCCTCAAAATGAAGAAGCCACACCACGGCGAGTTGAGCCATTTAATCAAGGACTGCAACAGCATACAGCCTGGTGCCCCAAACACAAATGAAGCCAGACGCGTTTCGGGCATACACTGCCCTTGTTCACGGGCTAGTGGGAAACACTGGGGAAAGACATTGTTATTTGCGGGCACGGCAGCACCCACAGTGGTTTGATTATGGCGGACTACAATGACCAGGATGCAACTTCGCACACGCCCATTTGGGCGGAACATTTAAGATGCGGATGTGGTTTGCCTATCTGCTGTTTCCCGCTAGCCAGTGAACAAGGGCAGTGTATGCCCGAAACGCGTCTGGCTTCATTTGTGTTTGGGGCACCAGGCTATATGCTGTTGCAGTCCTTGATTAAATAGCTCTATTCGCCGTGGTGTGGCTTCTTCATTTTGAGGCAACTCTTCTTTTTCTAATAATATATATATATATATATATATATATATATATATATATATATATATATATATATATTATCTACTGGCGGTCGCCAGTAGATAGTTATAGTTAAAACCTATTATCCATAGGAAATCCGCGACATTCTATTTGAAATAACGTTGGCGCCGGTTGACGAATCTTCGCGAAAGTTTCCAACTTGTTGGGGCGCTCCGGTCCGCTCCTATCCTGAAAGTCTCGGGGTGATACGTCAAGCGGGGGCCGAGAAAAAGGGGGTCCCAAAACACGTTTTCCCCATTCATTTTTCCATAGGAACCTTTAGTCGCAGCTACAGCCCGAACTGCTGAACGGAATTACACCAAATTTGGCAAAGAGGTAGCCCTTGGTTCAGTGTCGTGCCTTTTGCTTAAATGGTGTAAATCCGTTCAGTAGTTCCTGAGAAAATCAAAAGTAAAGTCACATATATATCTGGGCGGAGCCTAACCACACATGTCATCGTGAGATCTGATTGGCTGTCAGCACTTCATCCTGGAATTGCTGGCAGCCATCTTGGGACCAATATAAATGATAGTACCTCATTGAAATGCATTGTAGTGAATAGAAGATTTTGAGGGTTACCAAAAGGAGAACTATAAAGGGTGATAACAGGCTTTAGTTACATTAGAATTTATTTGTTGATGGTACCATACTAATTTTAGGAATTGTGGTGTATTCTAAGGTGATTTTACCATGTGAAAAACCTTCTGCTGGGATATCATGAATCATGTTTGAGAGAACACTATTTTCTCATGCTTGTCCCATGGAGGTTTGGAAGGTGCTCCAGAAGCTAAAATGAGAGCATATTTTCTGTAAATTCACATTATCTTTCTCACTCATGTGAGAATGAAGTCTGACATTCTCAGTAAAACATGTACATCCAACAAGGGCAGAGACTGTCAGTTGATTCCTTTGTGTTCTACTGCAGCTTCCCAGAGTGTTCTAAAGAACAACTAGAGTGCTAACAGCCTTACTTATGACAAAAGTATGGCACACCTGAAGCCATCTTGAATGGAATAAACTGGTAACACTTAAACAATTTGATTTAAAAAGGAACAAAATGATGGGGTTCATTTTGTCATAGAAATTATGGTTAGTGCTGTAGAAAGAAAAATTAGGACATGTTTCAAGTGTGATCTCAAATATCTTCCTGTTATATTTCAACAGGAGCAGCCTGCCAGTTGATGCCTTTGTGTTCTACTGCAGCTTCCCAGAGTGTTCTAAAGAACAACTAGAGTGCTAACAGCCTTACTTATGACAAAAGTATGGCACACCTGAAGCCATCTTGATTGGAATAAACTGGTAACACTTAAAACATTTAATTTAAAAAGGAACAAAATGAGGGGGTTCATTTTGTCATAGAAATTATGGTTAGTGCTGTAGAAAGAAAAATTAGGACATATTTCAAGTGTGATCTCAAATATCTTCCTGTTATATTTCAACAGGAGCAGCCTGCCAGTTGATGCCTTTGTGTTCTACTGCAGCTTCCCAGAGTGTTCTAAAGAACAACTAGAGCGCTAACAGCCTTACTTATGACAAAAGTATGGCACACCTGAAGCCATCTTGATTGGAATAAACCGGTAACACTTAAAACATTTAATTTAAAAAGGAACAAAATGAGGTGTTCTTTTTAAATAGAAATTATGGTTAGTGCTGTAGAAAGAAAAATTAGGGCATGTTTTAAGTGAGATCTCATATCCTCTTCTATTTCATTAGAAAATTCTGACATGCAGACTGAAACAATCACTTTCAATAACAGCAGCAGACTACCAGTTAACTCCCTGGTGAGCAGTAGCTTTACTCCAGTGATCTAATGAGCAACTAGAGTGCTAACATTCTGAATTTATGGCAGATGTGAGACACATCTGAATGCCTTCTTGATGGAATCAAAGTAAAAAACTGAAAGCATTTCCTTCTGAGAAGACTGCAGTAAATGAAGAAATTAGGAAACTTCATAACAAAGAAGTCTTCCAAGATGGCCACCAGTGAAAAAAGAGCCCAAATGTAGCACAAATATTACCCAGATGTAGCCCACATATAGCCCAATGACAAAAGTGTGCAAAACACTTTTTATTTTTAGTTTTTTTGCAGTTTTATGTAGTGCAGACTGGTCAGGTATTGGAGCATTGCATCTTAAAACATGACCCCCTACACTACAAAAACACCACTGCACTACCTTAAACCCGAAAACACTACCCCCAGTACGACCCCCTACACTACAAAGCACCACTGCACTATCCTAAACCCTAAAACACTACCCCCAACACGACCCCCTACACTACCCAAACACCACTGCACTAACCTAAATCCTAAAACACTACCACCAGCACGACCCCCTACACTACCCAAACACCACTGCACTACCCTAAAACATGACCCCCTACACTACACACACACCACTGCACTACCCTAAACCCTAAAACACTACCCCCAGCACGACCCCTACACTACACAAGCACCACTGCACTACCCTAAACCCTAAAACACTACCCCCAGCACGACCCCCTACACTGCCCGAACACCACTGCACTGCCCTAAACCCTGAAACACCAGCCCCTGCATGACCCCCTACACTGCCCGAACACCACTGCACTGCCCTAAACCCTGAAACACCAGCCCCAGCACGACCCCCTACACTGCCCGAACACCACTGCACTGCCCTAAACCCTGAAACACCACCCCCAGCATGACCCCCTACACTGCCCGAACACCACTGCACTGCCCTAAACCCTGAAACACTACCCCCAGCAAGACCCCCTACACTGCCCGAACACCACTGCACTGCCCTAAACCCTGAAACATCACCCCCAGCAAGACCCCCTACACTGCCCGAACACCACTGACCTAAACCCTGAAACACCACCCCCAGCACGACCCCCTACACTGCCCGAACACCACTGCACTGCCCTAACCCCTGAAACACAACCCCCAGCATGACCCCCTACACTGCCCGAACACCACTGCTCTGCCCAAAACCCTGAAACACCAGCCCCAGCACGACCCCCTACACTGCCCAAAAACCACTGCACTGCCCTAAACCTTGAAACACCAGCCCCTGCATGACCCCCTACACTGCCCGAACACCACTGCACTACCCTAAACCCTGAAACATCACCCCCAGCACGACCCCCTACACTGCCCGAGCACCACTGCACTGCCCTAAACCCTGAAACACCAGCCCCAGCACGACCCCCTACACTGCCCGAACACCACTGCACTGCCCTAAACCCTGAAACACCAGACCCAGCACGACCGCCTACACTGCCCGAACACCACTGCACTGCCCTAAACCCTGAAACACCAGCCCCAGCACGACCCCCTACACTGCCCGAACACCACTGCACTGCCCTAAACCGTGAAACACCAGCCTCAGCACGACCCCCTACACTGCCTGAACACCACTGCACTGCCCTGAACCCTGAAACACCAGCCCCAGCACAACACCCTACACTGCCCGAACACCACTGCACTGCCCTAAACCCTGAAACACCACCCCGTGCATGACCCCCTACACTGCCCGAACACCACTGCACTGCCCTAAACCCTGAAACACCACCCCCAGCGCGACCCCCTACACTGCCCGAACACCACTGCACTGCCCTAAACCCTGAAACACCACCCCCTGCACAACCCCTACACTGCTCGAACACTACTGCACTGCCCTAAACCCAGAAACACCATCCCCAGCACGACCCCCTATACTGCACGAACACCACTGCACTGCCCTAAACCCTGAAACACTACCCCCAGCAAGACCCCCTACACTGCCCGAACACCACTGCACTGCCCTAAACCCTGAAACATCACCCCCAGCAAGACCCCCTACACTGCCCGAACACCACTGCCCTAAACCCTGAAACATCACCCCCAGCAAGACCCCCTACACTGCCTGAACACCACTGCACTGCCCTAAACCCTGAAACACCAGCCCCAGCACGACCCCCTACACTGCCCGAACACCACTGCACTACCCTGAAACACCACCCCCTGCACGACCCCCTACACTGCCCGAACACCACTGTACTGCCCTAAACCCTGAAACCCCACCCCCAGCATGACCCCCTACACTGCCAGAACACCACTGCACTGCCCTAAACCCTGAAACACCACCCCCTGCACGACATCCTACACTGCCCGAACACTACTGCACTGCCCTAAACCCTGAAACACTACCCCCAGCAAGACCCCCTACACTGCCCGAACACCACTGCACCGCCCTAAACCCTGAAACACTACCCCCAGCAAGACCCCCTACACTGCCCGAACACCACTGCACTGCCCTAAACCCTGAAACATCACCCCCAGCAAGACCCCCTACACTGCCCGAACACCACTGCCCTAAACCCTGAAACACCACCCCCAGCAAGACCCCCTACACTGCCCGAACACCACTGCACTGCCCTAAACCCTGAAACACCACCCCCAGCAAGACCCCCTACACTGCCCGAACACCACTGCACTGCTCTAAACCCTGAAACACCACCCCCAGCACGACCCCCTACACTGCCCGAACACCACTGCTCTGCCCAAAACCCTGAAACACCAGCCCCAGCACGACCCCCTACACTGCCCGAACACCACTGCACTGCCCTAAACCCTGAAACACCAGCCCCAGCACGACCCCCTACACTGCCCGAACACCACTGCACTGCCCTAAACCCTGAAACACCACCCCCAGCACGACCCTCTACACTGCCCGAACACCACTGCACTGCCCTAAACCCTGAAACACCAGCCCCAGCACAACCCCGTACACTGCCCGCACACCACTGCACTGCCCTAAACCCTGAAACACCAGCCCCAGCACAACCCCGTACACTGCCCGAACACCACTGCACTGCCCTAAACCCTGAAACACCAGCCCCAGCACGACCGCCTACACTGCCCGAAAACTACTGCACTGCCCTAAACCCTGAAACACCACCCCAGCAAGACTACCTACACTGGCCGAACACCACTGCACTGCCCTAAACCCTGAAACACCACCCCCTGCACGACCCCCTACACTGCCCAAACACTACTGCACTGCCCTAAACCCTGAAACACCACCCCACAGCACGACACCCTACACTGCCCGAACACCACTGCACTGCCCTAAACCCTGAAACACCACCCCAGCACGACCCCCTACACTGCACGAACACCACTGCACTAAACCTTGAAACACCACCCCCTGCACGACCCCCTACACTGCCGGAACACCACTGCACTGCCCTAAACCCTGAAACACCACCCCCAGCACGACCCCCTACACTGCCCTAACACCACTGCACTGCCATAAACCCTGAAACATCACCCCCAGCACAACCCCCTACACTGCCTGAGCACCATTGCTCTGCCCTAAACCCTGAAACACTAGCCCCAGCACGACCCCCTACACTGCCCGAACACCATTGCTCTGCCCTAAACCCTGAAACACTAGCCCCAGCACGACCCCCTACACTGCCCGAACACCACTGCACTGCCCTAAACCCTGAAACACCACCCCCAGCACGACCCCCTACACTGCCCGAACACCACTGCACTGCCCTAAACCCTGAAACACCAGCCCCAGCAAGACCCCCTACACTGCCCGAACACCACTGCACTGCCCTAAACCCTGAAACACCAGCCCCAGCACGACCCCCTACACTGCCCGAACACCACTGCACTGCCCTAAACCCTGAAACACCAGCCCCAGCACGACCCCCTACACTGCCCGAACACCACTGCACTGCCCTAAACCCTGAAACACTAGCCCCAGCACCACCCCCTACAAT